>CM060628.1:25050000-26255000 GCA_030578275.1 Meda fulgida | reverse complement strand
AGTCAAAGTTATAGCGCCACCAACTGGCAGCAGGAAGTGTGTCACTTTCAAAATGCTTTGAAATCACCCTCTTATTTTTACCCGATTTGCTTCAAACTTTATGTGTATAATGTAAACACACGGCAGATTTAGACCTGTGAAAGGATTATTGATATCTTAGATACTGTTGCCGTGGCAACGCATCAAACTTTAAGATTCTTTTTTGATGCTTTTGAGACTCTTAGCATACTTGAAATTGCATGAAACTCGATAGACACATCACATTTATTAGGCAGTAGACATGTGCAAAGTTTCAGAAACGGGCGTGGTGCCGGGGCTCAGTAGCGCCACCTTTTGACAAAAGAGGGGGAGTTAGGTCTATACTTTTATCTACAATCTTAAAACTCAGTATGTATAATGTTCATATCGAGCTGGACAACTTTCTAATTTACACTTATTAGCTCAGACCAACAGGAAGTCAGATATTTTGGTTTGAATGTGGATGTTTTGGAGAATTTTCTCTTCCTCTCTCTCTGACCCTACGTCTCTCCGTGTGTTTGAGGGGAGGGGGGTTTGTCTGCTGAGTGAGAATACTTTTATTTTAGTTTTTCAAGGTTTTGGGGCCCTTAACGTGCTCGAAAACTCTTGAAACTTTGCACACGGGTCAGAACCCGCGGCCATCAGGGCCGGGCTGAAGATGGTACCCGGGCGTGGCAGGGGGGCTCGACAGCGCCCGCTGGAACGGGATTCGAACACTTGTCCATATATCAAACATGCTTGCTTGTAATAATATGAAACTCGGTACACTTATAGATCTCATCGGGCCGAACAACTTTCGTGCTCTAAGTTTTACGACAGCTCAACAGGAAGTCAGCTATTATGGGTTGTTTGGAAAATGCATGCTTTTATTTTTGATATACTTCTCCTAGAGAATTAATCCAAACACCACAAAACTCGGTTAGCGTGAAGTCAAGACATTGAGGATGCTAAATTGCGAACGGATTTTTGATATCTCAAACGGTTTGGCCGTGGCGAGGAAATAAATTTATGACTAAAAAAGGACACATAAAGTGTGTTATAACTTAGTTAATTTTATCTACAGTTACAAAACTCTGCGTGTATATTGTTCTCGTCAAGCCGAACAACTTTCTAATTTATTGTCATTAGCTCAGACAAACAGAAAGTCAGATATTGTAGTTTGAATGTGGATTCTGAGAATTTTCTCTCCCTCTCTCTGACAGAGAGAATGCACCCTGGCATTCTGTATGTGTGTGTGTGTGTCTGTGTGAGGAGGGGGAGGGGGTATCTTCGGGTGATAGTTTAAACACAAAGTCATTCATGGGGCCATACTGCCCTCTTGTGTCCAAAATTGTATTTATACGCACTTTTATTCATTTATTACCTGTATTACACACACACACACAGTTCGATCGCACCCGCGCCTCTCTCTCTCTCTCTCTCTCTCTCACACACACACACACACACACACACACACACACAGTTCGATCGCTCCCGCGCCTCTCTCTCTGTCTCACGCACACACACAGTTTGATCTAGTCCGCGCCTCTCTCTCTCCCACACACGCACACACACACACACAGTTCGATCGCGCCCGCGCCTCTCTCTCACACACACACGCACAAACACACACACAGTTCGATCGCGCCCGCGCCTCTCTCTCTCTCTCTCTCTCTCTCTCTCTCTCTCTCTCTCTGTCTCTCTCTCTCTCTCTCTCTGTCTCTCCTCTCTCTCTCTCTCTCTCTCTCTCTCCCTCTCTCTCTCTCTCTCTCTCTCTCTCCTCTCTCTCTCTCTCTCTCTCTCTCTCTCTCTCTCTCTCTCTCTCTCTCTCTCTCTCTCTCTCTCCAATGTGCTATATTAGATCAATAATGTGCTATATTAGATCAATATGTTTTCCTTAAAAATTTTATTCTCTCTCCCACACACACACACGCACACACACACACACACAGTTCAATCGCGCCCGCTCCTCCGTCTCTCTCTCTTTAATGTGCTATATTAGATCAATGTTTTCCTTGAAAAATTTTTGCACACTACATTAATTCTCATCACATTTATAAATTATTGTATAAAATAATACTACCATTAAAAAAAACACATTTGATTTTCTATTTTAATCAATGTAGAATGTGTAACTTAAAAATAAACAGATCAGTGCTCTGTTTGAGGACAAGAAATTAAAACCAATGCAATATGATGAATGTCCAAAAGATGGCACTCACAGACTGTTTTTAAACGAGGTTGGATAAATATTTTTTGCTTTTAAACTGTGTGTGTGGGTGTTGGTGTGTGTGGGTGAGATTTTGGTTGGGGGACAGTTGTAGGTTACAGTTTGAGTTTATAGTTTGACAAAAGCACTTTGTGTTTTATTGTGAGTGTACATACATATAAATAAACACTTTGCAGTTTGAATTTACGTCCTCGATGAACAAAATGACGGAGTATGTTTTTATGTGTAACAGTTCAATCGCACCCACACCTCAACCACACACACACACACACACACACACACACACACACACAGACACACACACACAGTTCGATCGCTCCCGCGCCTCTCTCTCTGTCTCACGCACACACACAGTTTGATCGCGCCCGCGCCTCTCTCTCTCTCCCACACACGCACACACACACACAGTTCGATCGCGCCCGCGCCTCTCTCTCACACACACACGCACACACACACACACAGTTCGATCGCGCCTCTCTCTCTCTCTCTCTCTCTCTCTCTCTCTCTCTCTCTCTCTCTCTCTCTCTCTCTCTCTCTCTCTCTCTCTCTCTCTCTCTCTCTCTAATGTGCTATATTAGATCAATAATGTGCTATATTAGATCAATATGTTTTCCTTAAAAATTTTATTCTCTCTCCCACACACACACACAGTTCGATCGCGCCCCTTTCACACACACACACACACACACACACACACAGTTCGATCGCGCCCGCTCCTCCGTCTCTCTCTCTTTAATGTGCTATATTAGATCAATGTTTATGCACACTACATTTATTCTCATCACATTTATAAATTATTGTATAAAATAATACTACCATTAAAAAAAACACATTTGATTTTCTATTTTAATCAATGTAGAATGTGTAACTTAAAAATAAACAGATCAGTGCTCTGTTTGAGGACAAGAAATTAAAACCAATGCAATATGATGAATGTCCAAAAGATGGCACTCACAGACTGTTTTTAAACGAGGTTGGATAAATATTTTTTGCTTTTAAACTGTGTGTGTGGGTGTTGGTGTGTGTGGGTGAGATTTTGGTTGGGGGACAGTTGTAGGTTACAGTTTGAGTTTATAGTTTGACAAAAGCACTTTGTGTTTTATTGTGAGTGTACATAAATATAAGTAAACACTTTGCAGTTTGAATTTACGTCCTCGATCAACAAAATGACGGAGTATGTTTTTATGTGTAACAGTTCAATCGCACCCACACCTCAACCACACACACACACCAAACACACACACACACACACACATACACACACACACACTCACACACATATTGGAACGTGAGTGAAGTACAAAGCCTATAATAAAGAAAAAACTAGCATCCAAATACATCACAAATGTTGAAACAGTTTGATTCTAATGAGAGAGTTACGTGAGACCAACACCACTTACTTTGACTTTCGCTTTACATTATTTCGGTTACTTCTTGTTTATAGTTTTTTAAAATTCTTGTTCTGTTCTGAATATCATTACATTTAAACGATTGCTTGTGTAATATTTTAAGTGTATCATCAAATCAGAATAATTATCTCGGTTTCCCTAGT
Organism: Meda fulgida; assembly: GCA_030578275.1. Classification (NCBI taxonomy): domain Eukaryota; kingdom Metazoa; phylum Chordata; class Actinopteri; order Cypriniformes; family Leuciscidae; genus Meda; species Meda fulgida. The sequence continues at coordinate 26,251,221 of CM060628.1, read as the reverse complement.
TATTTATTTTTATTTTTTCATTTTACTAAACAGGTAAGGCAAGTAATATTCTCTGTGTCTTTATATATGTATATCTATCTATCTATCTATCTATCTATCTATCTATCTATCTATCTATCTATCTATCTATCTATCTATCTATCTATCTATCTATCTATCTATCTATCTATCTAGATATATGAATTATAAATATCTTATTTCTGTATAAAATAAAAATTCCCGAATAATCCAGACCAATCAGAGCGCACTATTCCTACAACATCATCAGTGCTGAAGCGGAACTAACAGAGCCGTTCGGCAGATAGCGAGCAGATGCAGCATATGTGTTGTATCGAGGCAGGGTCAGGCCAGGGGAATCCATTTGCAGCTTTTTATTAAGAATGGTCAAGACAGGCAGGGTGAACTATGGCAAACAGGGCAGAACAGAAAAAGCAGAGACAAACTTGGTTGACAGGCAAAGGACAAAGACCTCCAGATAAATACTGGGCTTCTGGATTTACACATTTAAGTGCTGCAAAACATATTGACCTAAAAATTATTCTAATTTTAAATGATCTCATATATGTGGCTATTGTGGTTCACGATCATAGGCCCTGTCCCCAAATGGCACACTTCATATGAATTTTCGGTCTTGTGTACTTATTTCATGTGTCTGTTAAATCCATGAGACCGTAGGCTGTCTCATTTTTCAATTTGGGTTTCAGAAGGTTTCTCACGCATACTTTGTGGTTTATATGTGCCCTGGATGCACACTTTTCCAGAGGCCACACTGATGCGAGCTCTACAGCACACTTCTTTTCAACAGTCAAAGCGGGGTTACGTTTTTGCACGTCGTGCACAGTCCCAACAGTAATTGCACCAATTTTGGTGTCTTTAACTCATTCCCTCTAGCGCCACCACCTGTCCAAAGTTTCACTTTTATTATGCTAATAATTTTTGAACCGTAAGGCCTATCAACCAAATTGTTTTTTCCTCTGATTTCTGAGCTCATGACGATTTGATTGCATCCTATGACGTCATTTTCCTTCATAAATATATGACCGCCATTTTGAATTGTCCAAAAAACCTACTTTTGCGAACTCGTCCTAGACGGTTTGTCCGATTTTCACCAAAATTGCACCAGATCATCTCCAGGCAGTGCCGACAAAAAGTTATGGAATTCAAGATGATTCGCTTAACAGTTTTCGATAAACGCACAAACTAATTTAACGTAGCACTTGCGAAAACAGACGTAAGGCTGTATCTCCGCAACGCTTAATCGTATTCAGACCAAACTTGGTACATGTCATCACAAGCATAACCTGAGGCTACATGCTGCGTTTCGGCGCAGCGCCACCTACTGGTCCGGAGATATGAAAAATGGCTATTTTTGCTTATAACTTCTGAACGGTTTTTCCAAAAATCATAAAAGTGGCCTCGTTAGATTCAGGGCGTCATGCCAAGTCGACTGATATCCAATTTTCCCAGATCAGCCATTTTGGCTGTCGGCCATTTTGAATTATGTGCTAAAATGCTGTATTTTTTTAACGCATGAACGAATTGTTACGAAACTCGGTATGGATCATCAGTACGATGCCCTGAAGGACCCTGAGAAGTTTCAAAACAGCGCCACCTAGTGGTAAAATTAAAATCTAAAATGCTTATAACTCTGGCTGTGGTTGACGTATTTTCACGAAAGTCATATTATTAGTCTCCTGAATCCTTTCCGAGTCCAACGATATCAGACTTGCCAGGTTTCGGCATATGGTTTGTGCAGCGTTGCAATTTAGCGCTTAAAAAACATTTGCCGATATATTCGAAACCGCTAGTCCGATCAAGACGAAACCACCGTCAGAAGTTTGAAAACATAGGTTGCTGGCCATATGTTAATACCCAAATGCCCAAATATTGATAGTAAGGGGTCGTAAAATTCAATCAAAGTCACGTGTCAGTCATTTTTTACGTGTTTTTTCACATAAATGTCTATAACTCCGAAGCGAATTGAGATATTTTCACCAAAATCGACACACATATGTATGGGCTCACTCTGAGGACACGTAAAAAAAATTGTAGGATTATACCTCTTGGTGGCGCTATAATAGAACAAAACGTGAAATTCCCATTGATTTCAAAACAGTTTTGTGATGTAAAATGCTATACTTAATGAATGCATTGCTGTAACATTATGCAACTCAGAAATGGCCACCAGCACCTTGCCCTGAAGGCACTGAAAAGATTTTGAGACAGCGCCACCTGTAGGTCAAAAATTCAAATTACATTTCCAAAAATGCTAATAACTTTTGAATAAAACAGCCTATGACACTGGTCTTAATAGATTCCTTGGGTCATGCCGAGAACATGGATACCAATTTTGACGTATTTGGAGAAACTTCCTGTCCGCCATCTTGATTTTCATCGAATACCTACTTTTTCGAACTCCTTCAAGGCCGTTTGTCCGATTTTCACCAAAATCGAATCCTACCATCTCCAGACCGTGCCGACAAAAAGTTATGGATTTCGTGACGATAGACAAAACCGTTTTCGTATACCGCAGCAGCAAAGTTGAGGCATGCTGCCAAAATGACTACTCAGGCTTTATCTCTGCAATGCCTTGACATTTTGACACCAAAGTTTGTATGTATCATAGTCACCTCACTCTGACCACATCACATCGATTTCATAACTGCGCCACCTATTGGTCGAAAGTGATAATCCATCAAATCATCTTAAAAGTTACTGTATATATGATTTTTTAGCCATTTGCCCAAACTTCTCTTAAAATGTCTTTAATTGCTCCTTGCTGCAGTTGGTCTGCCACTCCCGCCCATGATGGCATCTGTTGCCGCTTCTTGCGCTTGGCCCCGGTAATGGCTGCTTGCAGCTATATTTCCCTTTTGTTTTTACCATTATTTAGTAAAGCCTTTGTTATTTTCTACATAAGTACTCAATTTGGTTTAGACAAAGAAAGCCTTAATTCACTTTAAGTTTCACTTGTTCTTCATCCTGTTTTGTATTCATAGGTAGAACACTCTCTTATGCTGTGGTGGTTTGACAGTCATCCCTGGTTGGTTTCCAGCGAGCGGGGTCGTCTGACCGGCGTTACCGACGCCTGCCGTGCGTGAGTCTCGGACCTATTCTGTTTCTTTCCATTGGTGCGGCACGCAATAAGACTCAGCAATTTGGCACTCCAAAGGGAAGTCAACCACACTAGTCGACACACAAGGCAATTTTGGAATAATTACTCAAACCAAGGCCCGAAGAGGGGCCACTCTTTTTGAGGGTTCTGGGGAAAATCCACTTTGCTGTGTCGTCTGGCAAGAAGACACCTTGGTATTGCCGGTTGTGTTTAAAGTCAAGTTGTTTGAGAGGGCGCACCTTGGTACAGATGAACGGAAGGGCCCGGGGACACTGCGGTCGAGTGTTAAGGGACGACGGAAAGATTGACCGCGACGCTGGCTCCGACCAGGGAGGACCTCAATTCACCCCAGGCAAGCTAACATAAGGTAAAACCCATCCACTTAGTATAGGCCACAGAATATTAGATATTCCCCCGGTCATTTAAGTGTTTGGCCCATCCCCTTTTCTCCAAGCCACACATAGCAGGCTCAGGCCTCCTTATCCCCTGTAACACTTCCTGTGTTATTATTCACTCCATTTCATTACAGACCTATTCACTTTAATTGTTTCATTTTACTTCAATCTTTCCCATCTTGCTATTTTTCTTTTCTGTTGTGATCTGTTCCTTTCAGTTCACCTAGAGACAGAACCTATGAGAGACACCAAGGAAAGCTAAATAACAGGTTGACAACCAAGCCGTTAGCATCAACAGATGACCCACTAGACTACCGCCCTGTCAAAATCTTTATTTAGGCCCCACGCTGACCTACGCAAATTGTCCCCACATAACTCTAACTGCCTGCATCAGTTAGCCGAAATTCTTGTAGACGGCATCGCCCGTATTAGTATTATAGCTCGTAAAAGAACTTGCATTGGTCTCTTTGTGTGTGCTGTGTTCCTCTCGCCCACAGTGAGCCAGTATGTTCCGGTCTTCCAGCCCCGCAGTCCACTGGGACAACCTCGAGACATGGCTGAAAGCCATGACGACTACCTTCCTGCCCAAGGTCGCCAGTGACTCAGAGCCCCCGAGCCAAGAGCATCTGGACGCCGACTTGGACAAGCTGACGGCTCACGAACCGAGTCAAAGCTACAACGACAGAGACTGGGCCCGACACGTCGGAAACCTCGCTCACAAGCTCATTGCACAAACACGCCTCCACGAAAGGAGCCGCATCGCACTGGAGCATGAAGTAGCAACGCTAAAGATGCAAGCGGAGGAGGCCCAGATCCACAGTCGTCTAGAACAACTACTCCTCGAAACCAAGGAAGAGGATGACACCGACCCCGAGCTACAGAAGGAAGTGGAAAGACTTCAAACTGCCCTGTCTGATCTTCGTCTACACACAGACCGAAAAGAGCAGTCAGAGAAAGGAACCAGAGAGGAACTCAACAAGAAACTCTGAAAAGGTGAAGCTCTCCTTGCAAGAGCAGAGACTGAACTAAAAGAAAGAGACACTAAAGCCAAGGCCTGCGAAAAACACTTGCAAGCGGCCCAAGCTAAAATTCACGAGCTTGTTCAGCAGAGACATGATCTCAAAGACGAACTTGACATTGTTCACAGAGAGCTGAAACACTCATATAGACTGCAGAGTGACCGGGAAGGGGAAACATACACCACAAAGTTTCTCCTGACCAACCGGTCCGCACCTTTCAGCCAACAACCCAGAGCTGAAAAGAAGGGCGAAAGCCCGCTGTTCAAAACACCACCAGCCAGCCCACAAGAATCCCCGTCAGCAGCGAGGGGGGGGGGGGGGGGGGGGGTGAGCCTTTCCAAAGAACCCCTGCCACTAACCACGGCATGGCTCCCAAAGAACTTGATAAGCTGGCCAGAAACATCCCGACGTTCACTCCGAACCCTGCAGGAGGCCACAATGTGCACGCATACATGCAAGACATTGACTTTCACTTACAAACTGTTACCAACGCGACCGCATGGAACAGATTGTACCTGCTAAGAATTACTTCCAGTCGTGAGGTGCACAGCTTCCTGGACCGTCAACCAGAGACTATCAAAACGGACTACCAGCAGCTGCAACAAGCTTTGATCCGTGAATTCTCTGATCCAGAATCAGACCAAGGGTTATTCACCGCCATGGACCTCAAGCAGGCCCGACTTGAAACCCCACAGACCTACTACAGCCAACTCCGACAAGCCTACTTCGGAGCACGGAACCAGCCAGGTATGGAAGAGGATGTCAATTTCAGAACTCTGTTCCTTCGAAATCTGCATCCCACAGTGAGTCATTACTTAGGCATCCTGGCCTGTCCCCGTAGCATGTCTACCCAACAGCTACGAGACTTGGCCCACAAAGCTCACATTAAGCAAAAGACTGTGTACGAAAAGACTTTTAAAGACCCCACAATCTACTCTGTCTCTGAACACTACTCAGAGCTGCCTCTAGAGGGCGCCCCACAACACCACAGCCCTTTTTACAGAGAGTCAAGACCGTTCCAGGCCAGCAGAAGGCAGCACAGCCGTGACGGTGCTCGTCCAAGGCACCAGAGCGAGCGCTCTGAAAGATTCTGGGAAGCCAGCCGGCGACCCAGAAATAGCCAACCCCCATCACCAAGAGACTCAAGCCCAGACAGCCCAGAGCGGTACCCCTCTCAACATGCCACTGGTAAGCACAAGTCTGAGCACACATCAGATAAAGACAGTGCAGCCACATCAGAGACGGCAGAGATCCTGAAGGTGCTGAAAGAGCTTCTTCACATGAGATCTCACAAGAGACACAAGAGGGACGACTCAGACATCCTACGTCTAAGTGTAAGGCCTGAAACAGGCACCCAGAACACTGCTCATCAGCATCAAACCACAGAGCTAACTGTCACACCACAAAGTGACAGCATCACCCAGCCACCACAGCTGACAGCTGCACAGCCTAAGCATGACAGCACCGTTTCCCACGACTGGGTCCAACATCACAAAGACCCAGGAAATGCTGCTTTGTCTACCTGCCTCCACAGCGAACAACACGAGACCGGCCCTAACCGCCCATCGATCACCACACCAACCCGGACGCCAAAGCTCCTGGGGAACCTGATCGAAAAGGGGGTGGCCCGGAAACCCTACCTAGCCATCACTTTGGAAAATGACGTGAGACTTGAAGCACTGGTAGACACCGGCGCAGACCTTACTTTGATATCAGCTGAACTTTTAGGAAAACTCAGAGCTAAAGCTATGAGACAAGATCGAACTCTTACATCCCAATCGTGTGAGCTGAATGTGCAGTCGTACAGCCAGAACGACATCCGGCTCGAACAAGTAGCTCCCATTCACCTGACAATTGGTTCTATGAGTCTGATCCACCTGGTGTACATCTCACAAATGAACACTTACCCACTTCTAATTGGCAAAGATCTGCTTGATCGCTTTGAGCCTTTACTGGACTTCAAACAACTGAAAGTTTGGGCTCAAGTTCGAGAACCCCTCCCCCTCCAGTCACACAGGCCACCAGAGCCAGACTGTCAGGTCACAGAGTTCACCGGAACTCCCGCAGCCAGCCATGAAGACACCGCCTCAGCACCAAGTCAAGGTTCAAGTCCGCTACCCTGCACCTTCCAGCTCGCCAAAGACCACGCTATGCCCACTCAACGATGCGTGACCTAATGCAGAAGGCCTCTTCTGAAAGAAGTCCTAAAACCCACTGATTTTGAACTGCAAAACCAAAAGACACTGCACGAACAGTGCAAGACTCTGCTAAAAGGGTCCCTGATCAGCATAGGACAAAGAACTTTTAAAAGTAGATGAAAATGTCTGCTCAAAGAGTTGCAAGACTCTGCATTCGTAAAATTAGAATTTTACTGAGTTTAAAGAATCTTAAATGGACGTGTAAATCTCAACGGCCAACAGACTATGCACAACTCATTTGAAACAAACAGTTTCTAGATGCTGGTTGAATTGGCACTGCTAAACATTAGGTTTCCTGACAATGAAGGGTTACAAGAAACACTAGCTCCAAATAGGGCAAACGTCACCTTACCGCCAGAGTTTAGGAAAACCACCTCAGCCTTAAACTACTGTTAACCTACAGGCGTGCATTTGATCTTTGCGATCCAACTAGAACACAAAGCGCAATATGCATTTTTGATCACTGGCTTGTCTAAATGCAGATAAAACGATAGCTGGAATTGACATCTCTACGTTAAGTGAAAGAGTCTTAGATTACCAACTGATATCAGTAAGTTCAGCCGTAAAGCGTAAGTCTGTGTGACAAAGGAATCTCATTTCAGCAGCCTCTAATCTGTACCGATATCTATTCTGCTTTGGTCAAAAAGAAATCCAAATTGCAGTATGACTAAACCTGTGTCTGAAAAAGAAAGCTCAGAACAGAGTTGTATATATGTAGACCTGGGTGATGCTCCCCTTTCTACAATGTAAAGGCCTTACAAATTATTGTTAGATTGATGTAATTCACCTAAATTTTAGCTGCATCTACAAGCAGAGAGCTACCTAGCGATCAAAACTGTTTACTCGCTGAAAAGTCAGCATTTATGCATGAGAGGGACGTAACTATAGATGCTTAGACAACCTTTGACTTACAGGAAATCTATTTCCTTATTCGGTAAACAAATAGAATAAGTCGTGTAAAGTAAAGAGAAGAGTTACATGAGTAAAATTAGCAAATGCCAAAACAGTCGCATTTTACTTAATGTAACATCAAGTTCTCGAAAGACTTAAAGTATAGGCGCCCCGTTTTAAACCCGTTTAAACATGCATAACTCATTTAAAAGGTGCAGACATTTTTCAGGGACAGTTGAATTGTTCTGACATGCTCTAGTTCCCATGACAACAACTTGCCACCGGAAGTGCTAACTTGTGACGTCACTTTGTAAACATACCAGCCTAGGTGGCTAAGCTACCCTAACCTAGCATCCATCCAGCGTAGGCTAAGCTAAATAATAACTTCCACAGTTAGAAGTTAGCATAATTTACTTGAACCCTTAATCACCGTTGTGTTTTCACAGTGCAAAGTATTCTAGAATACTTTCCTTAACACCAGTTAGGCTATCTAATTCACTTTCCGTGTTTGCAACTCTTCTTAGCTAAAGTTCACCTTCATTAGTTTAGGCATAGTCCTTGCTAACCGTCGAAGGCTAACTTTGCAGATGCCCTGTTAATTAAACTTAAGTTTGACTACATGTAAAATGTGAAGCTAGAGAAGAATTCATATAGCAATAGGAATTTTCATCGGCATGTGACTAATCCTTTGATGGGACACACACGGTGTGGTCTTGAACATGCAACCGCGGTTACCAACTTTGGAGTGTTGGTCCAAGAAAATCCAAAGTTTAAATCACTAATGCCACTGATTATTCTCGCCTTCAGATCATTCCCGTTGTTTTGATCACTTTATTCCTTTTTGCTTTTAATTTTAATTTGTTTTTGTTCTTTGTTAACTCTTTCATTTATTTGACTTTGATAATAATAGCAGTCAGCTATTCCCTTGGCTATTCAGTCATCTATATGATTTAATTTCATTTCCTCTCTTGTTCAAATGTGGCTCCATTCCCCATAGGGCCCAGAAAGGAAACAGAGACACCCTTATTTGTTATTTTGGCGTAGTTTCAACCAGTGTACTCATTTTGTGACCCTGCAACACAAGTAATTTCAACAATTTACTAGGGCACAACTATGGTCCAGAGGATTGATAATAAGCATAATTCAAATAGGAAAGCTGTCCTTTTCCCCCTATCATTCACTTCGTCAAGCCGTAGTGAACCACTAGTTAAGTCCAGAGAAATAATTTAGTCATAAGAACCATCTTAAGTCATTTATTTCATCTCGGCTATGCCCCTTCCAGGAAATACTCTCGGAACCACATACATCTTAGCCTCCTAACATCCACAGCTAAGATAAGATACAAGACACATTTCACTAGCTAGCTACACGTGAAACACATAGCTTTATGCTACAGACCTAGCGAAGCAGTTAAACCGTGGTTCTGAACTTTTAGTGTCATGCATGCGTCTCTCACCACAAGTATGACAAAATGTCACAGAGCCCCTGCTTCACCTGACCTTAACTTTCCAGCTTACCAAAGACTATGACAAAACAATGGACAATATGAGAAACCACCTCTCAGACCCCTCCAACCACCCAAGCACACCGTCTGCAACCACCGATAACTGGTGCCCCAGACAACTGCAGGTCACCAAACACATGATGCGTGCACAGGACAACATTCTACGTTATGCACCTGATGCCATCACAGCGCCAAGGCTTGTGGTGCCACAATGCAGAAGGGGGGTCATGCCAATGTATGCCCATAACGCATCACGTGCTGCACACCGCAATACCAGAGCCACTTACAAGACACCGAAGCAAGTGACACACCGTTGTCCTTGAAGCGAAAAGACTGTCCTAGCCAACCAAGGACAACACTCGCTGAAATTTTTCCTACCTTTCTCTCTCTTCTTTTTGCCTTTACCAGGATGCTGCCGTGGTTTGCCATTCTGAGCCTTCAGCCAACCAGAGGGGCAGCCGCAAACGGACAGCATCTCACCGGGTCCGACATCAGGCATCGTCCTAAAAGAACAAATGGGACTCCTGATAACCAACTGCCGCACACACACCCAGAAAGTGTATGTTCAACTGGACCCCCGCAACGTGTACCTAAAACCCTTCCCCAGCACAGTAGCCCAATTCAGCTGGGCCAGTGCCCGATGGACAGAGGACTCCCTCGCTCGCGCTGAGGCCAATGTCGAGCACATGCTCAACCAACTTGATAAAATGACTGTCACACAAGCGGACTTAGGTGGACACAACCGCCGTTCTAAACAGTTTCTGGAGCTTTGCTCAAAGCCGCCGCTGCTGTCGGAACTCTGTTCAACGTTGACATGTCCAGTGTCAACGCAGTGAACCTAGCCACCGTGAGACGGCATGTGACTGAAATTCAAACTGAGATCCCACTGCTAAAAGAGCAACTGACGACACAGAGTGCCTCCCTGCAGATCACCCACAAGACATTTAAGGGAACAGTGGTAATTCTCAAAACTCACAGCGTTCTGCTGAACCAGACAGTGAACTCCATGAAACAGCTATTTACTGTCTCCCAGAATGACTTTGCTCAAACTCAGCTGGTCACAGCCCTGATGACAGACCTGCTGCGGGAGGTGAGCTCCTCCATTGACAGCCTAGCCATGGGTAGAATTCCACCGAACCTGATACCCTTAAGCCTGGTGCAAACCATGCTGGCTTCTGCCATCACCACGCCAACTGACCCTCTACAAACACACCTTACCTACTCTCTGGGTAGCGCCATCCCACTCCGCGTCGACTCCGAGCAGAGGAAAGTGGGTTTCCTCCTGAACCTACCCATCATAGAGTCAAGCCGACTCTACCAAGTAAAAGACATTGTCAAGGTCGGATTTTTGAAAAGTGACACTCACATCAAGATTCGCACTCCAGACGTGGTTGGCCTACCACGACAGCAACACACAGCTGTACCTGGCCCCGAACCTGCACATGTGCACATTGACCAAAGACATTCACTATCTCTGCCTTAACAGACCCTTCCTCAGAGACAACACTGACGGAATCTGTAGGCTGCAGATCAGCGACACCCGCTGCCCTGCCGAAGCAAAGCCTCGCACTCAAGGCATCGAGACCCAAGCAGAGATTGTAGGTGACAGGTGGCTCGCTAACACTCCTGTGCGCACAGCTGCACTCACTGCACCATCCTTCACCTGGAAGACCTAGCCCTGTACCACCTTCCGAGTGAAGAATACCAATCCGAACTGGAAATCCCATCCTTCTTCAAGAACCACAATTTCACCCTAAATCCAGAACTGGAAAAAATGGATTGAGGAAGGGGGGGGGTCACAGATCATCGACATCGCTCCCCTTGACACAGCCCTCCAAGCATTGTCCAGATTGCCCATCCTGAACACTTCACCTGTTGTTCAAGCATGGACCGCCGCTGACACGGCGCTTTGCATTTCGACAGTCATCGGCCACACCCTAACCCTGGGTTTGGCCTACGTCCAGTACTGACGACTCAACGAGATGAGAGCCTCAACAGCCAGGCTCACCCAAGCCATGTCCGGAGGGTTCCGTAGGGGCCCTCGGAAAGAAGACTCCCCGCTAGAGAACGCGGAAAACCTCATAGAGCTGAGCCCTCAGCGCTTACCATCATCTGCAGCATCCAACCTCCATGATTTACCTGCCACCTGACCAATGCGGTCGTGATGGTTCAACGAGGCCCACCCACACGGGTCCTGCCGAACCATCAAGGGGGGAATGTAGCAATAATCAGATGATCAGCGCAATCATGTGGTTTTAATCAACTAAGTCTCTAATTAAGTAAACACTCCTCCATTCTTCAGATTGTGAAAGAAACAGATGTCATGGGACTTTTTAAGTTACTGATTCATACACAAGCAAATGGCGATGGGACTTAATTAAATGACCGATGCCAGAAGTGCCCCCGCGGCTTTTTTCGCTGATAAGTAATCACAGGGTCCTCTGTCTTACCACATGTGACTCAACAGGGGCGCCTCTCTGGCCGGAGATCCCGTGGTGTCCCCTCTGCAGGACACCTCACAAACACAGACCACCTTGTGTAATGAACCACACTGGTCATTGTAATCCAGACTTAAAACTCATCAATTCAAAGAATACGCACACACATATCATTGCCCGGGAGGGGGGGGTGAGCAAAAGTTCACCACATCTTCACCAACGAATGACCCAGCCACGTCCACAGTACACACACACACACACAAGAACTTTTCTCCAATCTCCTGATATATTCGTTATGTTTTTATATTTGCCCATGTTCCATTGGGGTTAGATGTGATCGTATTATAATTCTAAATGAACAGAGGTGCTTTTAGATGCATTTTTAATGTAACTGTGTTTTCCTATAATGTTTGTATGTCGTTCTTCACACCTTTAGAATCCTCTTGATCTGACCAAACCATATATATATGGGTGCAAACCGTAAAATGTATGTTACTATGTTTTATCATCTCTGGAGTAAAATTGAACGAATTTTTACATCACGGTCATAAAACATGCAAAGTCGATCTCGAGGGAACAAAGGAACACTTATCCGCACACTTTCCTCCCAGCTGATTGGTGCATTCACGCCAGAGGAGGCGTAAACAGAAGTGTCTTTAAAGAAGACCACCAAGCACCTCATCTTAGAGGATTAGTAGAGAAGTAAGGAGGGGGGAGAAAGAACTGCATCCTGAGAACTGCATCTTAGGGGGAACTCCCTTCTTCGAGGGAACTTCGACCTTTGACTGGACTCTTCTCTCTCCTTCGATCCGATGTAACCATCATACTCGTGATCCCCCGCCCTGGGGGATCTTTCCTCTTCTTTTCTTTTGCTTAAGTTTGTTTTTCCTTTGTTCATTTCACCAGAAATGAACTTAGTCTGAATTATTTATTTGGTAATTTACGTCAAAGACCTTTAAGCCTTCTTTGAAACTGCGAGCTCCAGACCGCAGCAAACCACGTGACGCTCCAACGGAACACACAAAGACCAGCAGCTCACACACGCCGCAGGGCTCAGACACATGAGAACTATATGCAAGTATATTTGAGTTACCAAGATTTTAGAGCATGTAGCGACAATGACTTTGTAGGAGAATTATTAACTCAAAGGGGAATAATATTCATGAGATGATGAATATGCATTATCGTATACACAAATTAGATTATCCCAAATAGGGAATAGGTTAAACCTCGCCGTATATGAATCATCAACACGATTGCTCGTATTAATCATTAATATAGGTCGGTAAAATCAGATCAACTATCAGGGTAAACTTTGATATGATTCATCATGCACTCGGTCGTTTACCAGCCTGTAAACATCAAAAATACCCTTCCTGTGGCCACCAGAAATGATATTTTTGTGTAAGGCACTTTAGATATCTCAATATAACTCAAGTACAGCTTTGTAGCATAAGATCGGCATTTTCAGGGACTTCAAGTTTATAGAACAATGAGACAGATTCAATTCAAAAGATTATAGAGTTTAATAAAATAAGCCTAAAGATTACATAAACTACTTAAATCACGCAGGAGTAAATATGCATAACAAGAACAAACAATTACAACAACAAAAGAACGATTGCAATACGAAATATTAGAGAGAGAAAGTTAGAGGGTGAGAGAGGGTGAGAGAGGGTGAGAGAGAGAGATAGAGCGAGAGAGAGCGAGAGAAATCAGTTCAGACAATTCAAACGAGACCCAAAGGCTTTCTTAAGAGTATCTAGACAACCTTAAACAGCACTTAATTTGGATTGTACGTTACTTTGATATGGTCCCTTTGGTGTAGCTGTGTCACGAAAGGAACAGGCTGGTGTCCGGAGTTTCGTTCGGACGGAGGTAGGTGTTGCGATCTCTTCAGCTCGAATGACAGACGCTTGATCTTAAATTGGGTTCGTGAGTGCACTGAACGAAAGAGGATTATCAAACTGAGGTAGCTCAAGAAAAGAAAGAACTTAGATTAAAACAAAGTAGGAAAAACGACGCGGAACTCCGGGCTGGAGTTCGCAGGAAAGTTGGGATCTCTCTCTGGCGTGGGACTGCTCGCTGCCTCAAGGAGACATGGCGCTTCTGTTTTGAAGGCGCCCGAGACACGCCTTTCGTACGCCTCTGATCCAATCGTTTGGGAGGAGGCTTGTCGACAAACCTTGTGGTTCGCGAAGTACATGCCTTCTGGGTCATGTGCATGGGAGATTACAAATTTAGTAATAATACACTTCTAAAACTAGGATTAATAAAATGTACCTCATATTACATTTTGGGTTAGTGATTCGATCTTATTCGATTTGTCTGATTCCAATCATACCACTCGTGGCATTCCTAGGGTTAGTAAAATGTAGATACGTGATTTTTCGTGATTAAACGAATGTCAGACTGATCACATGTCATAAAAGCTTACAGTTATATCAATTGGGTCACAAAGGAATCCTGAACACAACCAGAAAGCATTTGTACATTTGAAACATTATGTTTAACTACAGTGTTTCAGAATGATTGTCTTTTTTGTGTGTGTGTGTGTGTTTGTGTGTGTTCAGAGTTCGTCGCGTGGTCAGTCACGCGCTGGACTCCTGATCGTCTTCAGTTCCGTGTATGTGTGTGCGTTCTTTGAATTTGATGAGTTTAAGTCTGGATTACAATGACCAGTGTGGTTCATTACACAAGGTTGTCTGTGTTTGTGGGGTGTCGTGCAGAGGGGACACCACGGGACCTCCGGCCAGAGAGGCGCCCCTGTCGAGTCACATGTGGTAAGACAGAGGACCCTGTGATTACTTATCAGCGAAAAACGCTGCTGGGGCACTTCTGGCATCGGGAATTTAATTAAGTCCCGTCGCCATTTGCTTGTGTGTGAATCAGTAACTTTAAAAGTCCCATGACATCTGTTTCTTTCACAATCTGAAGAATGGAGTGGTGTTTACTGAATTAGAGACTTAGTTGATTAAAACCACATGATTGCGTTGATCATCTGATTATTGCTACAGTCCCCCCTTGATGGTTCGGCAGGACCCGTGTGGGTGGGCCTTGTTGAACCATCACGACCGCATTGGTCAGGTGGCAGGTAAATCATGGAGGTTGGATGCTGCAGATGATGGTTAGGGCTGAGGGCTCAGCTCTATAAGGTTTCCCGCGTTCTCTAGCGGGGAGTCTTCTTTCCGAGGGCCCCTACGGAACCCTCCGGACATGGCTTGGGTGAGCCTGGCTGTTGAGGCTGTTGAGTCGTCGGCAGGGGACGTAGGCCAGGCCCAAGGTTAGGACGTGGCCGATGATCGTTGAAATGCACACGGCAGTGTCTGCGGCGGTCCAGGCTTGGACGACAGGTGAAGTGTCCAGGATGGGCATTCTGGACAATGCTTGGAGGGCTGTGTCAAGGGGTGCGATGTCGACGATCTGTGACCCCCCTTTCTGAATCCAGTTTTCCAGTTCTGGATCGAAAGTGAAGTTGCGATCCTTAAAGAAAGGTGGAATCTCTAGTTCGGCTTGGTATTCTTCGCTAGGGAGGTGATACAAGGCTAGGTCGTCCAGGTGGAGGATGGCTCCTCGTGGGACTTGAATCCACATGGTCTGGTTCAGCAGGTTGACGCGTGTAGCGGTGTCGTGCTGGTCATAGGTCAGTGTCGCCGCCCGAACCGGAGTGTTAACGAGCCACCGATCCCCCACGATCTCAGCTTGCGTCTCGGTGACTTGGCTGCGAGGTCTAGCATCTGCCGGGCAGCGTGCATCGCTGGCCAGATGTTGCAGGCCGCAAATCCCATCAGTGTTGTCTCTTAGGAAGGGTTTGCTTGGGCAGAGGTAGTGAATGTCTTTGGTGAGGGTACACATGTGCAGGTTCGGGGCTAAGTACAGCTGTGTATTGCTGTCGTGGTACGCTACCGCTTCGGGTGTCCGTACCTTGAAGTAGGTGTTGCTCTGCCAAAATCCTACGTTGACAATATCCTTGAGTCGGTAGATTCGGCTTGATTCTATGATGGGTAAACTCAAGAGGAATCCTACCTCCCGCTGTGCAGGGTCAACATACAGGGGAATGGCACTGCCCAAAGAGTAGGCGAGGTGGATTTGTATCGGGTCCGTGGGTGTTGTTATGGCAGAAGCCAGCACGGTTTGCACCAGGCGTAGGGGTATCAGGTATGGCGGGATCCTACCCATGGCTAAGCTGTCCATGGAGGAACTTACTTCTCGGAGCATGTCGGTCATTAGTGCCGTGACCAACTGTGTCTGGGCAAAGTCATTCTGGAAAACTGTGAACAGCTGTTTCATGGAGCTCACAGTTTGATTCAACATGACGCTATGCGTGTTGAGGATTGTCACGGTTCCTCTCAGGGTCTTGCCGATGGTTTTCAGGGATGCCCTTTGTGCGTTGAGTTGTTCTTTTAACTGTGGAAGTTCTGTCTGAATTTCGGCTACGTGCCGTCGCACCGTGGCTATGTTAACGGCGTTGACACTTGACATGCCAATGTTGAACAGCGTGCCTACGGCGGCAGCAGCTCCGAGCAGTGCTCCTAGGAACCGCTTGGAACGTTTGTTGTGTCCTCCCAATTCAGCTTGGGTAACGGTCATTTTCTCAAGTTGGTTTAGCATGTGCTCGACATCGGCTTCGGCGTGGTTGAGGGCGGTTTCTGTCCATCGGGCACCTGCCCAGCTGTACTGGGCTACCGCTCTTGGGTAGTGCGCAAGGTAGACATTTCGAGGGTCAAGTCGCACGTACACTTTCTGCGTGTGCGTTCGGCAATTGGTAATCAGTAGTCCAGGTTGATCCCTCAATACAATGCCCGAGGCCGGTCCTGGTGCGATGACGTCGGCTGGCGGCTGGCCCCTGGTCGACTGAAAACACATGATGGCAATCCACAGCAGCATCCTGTTATAGGCAAGAGAGAGAGGTATGGAGGAAAAGGGGAAAGAGAGAGGGCACAGGTCAGCGAGGTTTGTCCCAGGTAGTGTGGGAAATCTTTTTTGCTGCGATGACGGCGGTTGAGTTTTAGTTTTCATTGGCCCCTTCCGTTCTGTCCCTACTAGAGGCCACATGTCTTTTAATCTGATTGCGGTGGACCCATTTGAGAACTGGTTCTCTCGATCCCCATTTAGCTGGATTTGGTACGCAACGGGGGAGAGTTTGTTCACAATTTCGTGAGGTCCCGTCCAGTGGGGCAGGAACTTCTTTGACAACCCCTTGGGTGGCATGGCGAAACTGTAGTACAGGACTCGGTCGCCCACGTTGAGTTCCTGGTGTGATGCTTTTTGGTCATAATATGCTTTCTGTCCTTCAGCGCTGGTTTTCAGATGTTGCTGGGCGAAAGCGAAAGTCGTTTTCAAGTGTTTATCGAGCTCGTCCAGGTACTGGGACGTGGTGTAGGCGGTGACGAGGTTGTGATCTCCCGGTTGATACAACAGGTGTAATGGCAGGGTCATCTGCCGCCCGGTCATGAGTTCGAACGGGGACACCTTTGTTGATTCCTGCGGTGTGGCTCGGAGGGCCATCAGCACGAGAGGGAGTTTCACATCCCAGTCTTTCTGATTAGCCGATACGTACTTTCTTAGCATATTGACCACCGTTCGGTTCGCTCTCTCTACCTGACCAGACGCGATTGGATGGTGACTAATGTGAAGTTTAGCTTGTACCCCTAGACATCTCCAGATCTTTTGCATGATCTCGGCAGTGAAGTGGGTACCTCTGTCTGAGTTGACTCTTAGTGGCAATCCGAACCGGGAGAAGATGTGGTTCATCAGGAGATATGCCGTTGTCTGGGCAGTGTCGTTAGGTGCTGGCAAACACTCTACCCACTTGGTAAACTGACACACCACCGTGAGAAAGTACTTGTTGCCTTTTGTTGACCTGGGCAGAGGTCCTACCCAGTCAATTTGGAGGTCTGACCACGGGAACGTGATTCCTCTGCGTTGCAGTGGGGCTCTGTGACTTGGGTTTGATGGTTGGAATTGTTAGCAGACCAAGCATTCTCTCACATACTCTGCCACATCTTGTTGCATGCCTGGCCAGTATGCCACCTGTCTAAGTGTCTCATACGTGGCTTTGGTACCGTGGTGTCCAGCATAGGGTGTGTTGTGGGCGTGCATTAACATTACCCCCCTTTGGCAGAGTGGCACCACGAGTCTAGGCGGTGTGGTGTCATCAGTGCCAAACCACAGAATGTCGTCCCGCACACTCAACATATGCCTGGAGTTATGTAGATGTCTTAGGTATGAGTCAGCATCGATGTCTGATGGTGATATCGGGTGGCTGGCGGGGTCAGAGAGGTGGTCGAGAATTGTCTTAATGGCAGTGTCCGTGGCTTGCATGTCCACAATATCGTTGTTGGAAATTTGCGGAGAGAGCGATAGCAGTTGCGAAGCTGGCACCGTAGGAGGTGATGGGCGTTTGCAGCGGGTTAGTACCGCAACAGTGGGGGTGGGTGAGGGGTTTGGGGGAGACCACAGCTCACCGTGGTCGGCGCCGGTTTTGGCAAGCGCATCAGTGTGGTCATTAAAGTCTTTGTCTTGGCCTGGAAGTTTAGAATGTCCCTTGACCTTCTTCCAGTACACGGTGATATCGTGTGTTATTGTGATGTTATCACATTCCTGGAACAGGTGTTGGTGCTTGACGGGCTTGTTGTTTGCCGTTTTGAAGCCGTTTTGTGTCCAGATGGGGAGATGGCAAACAAAACTGAGTCTGGTGTAGTTAGAGTCTGTGCATATGAGAAGTTCTCCGATGTTATGGGTTGCTGCGATTTGTAGAGTTATGAGAATTACTGCTACCTCTGCATATTGTGATGACTGGGGCCCCAGTTTGAAGTGTCGTGGTGGGCATGGGTGGTTGTCAACCCACAGTACCCCGGCACCTGCCTTTAGGATGCCCTCGTGGTTGTAGGAGCATCCGTTGACGTAAGCCGTGGGCATGCCGCTGCACACATTGTTGTCAAAGTACCTGTGAGAGGTCAGTGGTGGCTGTAGGGGCTCTGGTGTGTTCGGCATAGTAGCAGGTGAGTTGTCAGAGCAGTTTTGACATGCAGCCAGGCCGTTTCCCAATGCTGACTTGTGATTTTGTGCATATCTGGCCTCAACATCACGTCCTTGGAGAGCCATTAACCACGTGGCTATGCGTGCATTGGTTACTACGCCATCTCGGATGCGTTGGCTGTTGAGGAACATCACGGGCTGGTGGCAAGTGTCTATTATGACTTTCTGTGCTCCAATGTAGCTGGAGAAACGCTGTATGGCCCATACTGTACAGAGCAATGCTTTTTCGCAGTCTGAGAATTTGCATTCTGGAGGGAGAAGTGTTTTGCTGGCGTATGCGACCACCTTTTTGTCTTGGTCGTGCCGTTGGTATAGGCCAGCACTTAGACATTGGTCAGAAAATCCAGCTTCCAGGTAGAATTCTTTTTGAGGGTCGGGGTATGCGAGACAAGGAGCCGTGCATAAATGTCTTTTAAGTTCCGTCATGGCATGTTCTTGAGCAGCTGACCAGACGAAAGGGCAATCTTTCTTCAGCAGAGCGGTGAGGGGCCTGGCGATGTCTGAATAGTTTTCGATGAACTGTCGAGAGTAATTGCATACCCCTAGAAAACTTTGTAGTTCGGAGACGTTAGTGGGAGGCTTGATGTTTTGAATGGCATGGATACGGTTTGATTGTGGTTCGATGCCATGGGGTCCGATGAGCAGGCCCACGTAGTTAACTTTGGTACGGCACCACTGTCCCTTGTGGAGGGCTATTTTGGCACCGGCAGTGGATAACTGGTTCAAAACATAGTCTATCTCTTTCAGGTGGTCGGCAACCGTCGTGCTCTTCATGAGAACATCGTCTACATGGATCAGGTTACCTCTCATCCTGGCGTCTGGGCAGGCCTTGTTTAATAAGATGTTGAATTCAGCTGGTGAGTTGGCATACCCGAACGGGCATCTGTTGAAGGTGAACTGTCGGTTGCCAAATGTGAATGCTAGCTTGTGTTGGTCTTCTGGGTGTACTGGAATGGTCCAGAATCCAGAGGCCACATCGAGTGTAGAAAAGATGGTGGCTCCTCTGATTCGGGGTATTTCCTGTTCCAGCTGTGTCATGGGCCACCGTGATAATGGTACCTGTTGATTCAGCTTTCGATAGTCAATGGTGGGCCGCCATTTCCCATTCGGTTTGAGAACGGGCCAGATGGGGGCAGAGTAGGTGCTGTTACATGGACGGATGACACCTTTCTCAAGCATGGATTCGATGATTTCCTGCACTGGTTCGTGCGAGGCAATGGGAATTTTGTACTGCTTGACGAAAGTGGGAGGAGCCTCGTGATGCGCACCGTGTGGAGGTGGGTAAGGCCACAGTCTAACGAGTCTTTGGCAAAGGAGTCTTTGAACTTATAAAGGACTTGTCTTAGTTTTTGGCGGTCTGCGTCGTCCTGAAGCGCATCAGCATCTTGTAGAATTTGCTGCACTTGAGATTCAAAGCCTTGATATGGCTCCTTTGTTGGTGTGTCATCGGTCGGGTTGATTTTTAAATGTTTAGGAGGTGCATTAGTCTCACTGACAGGCTGGTGGGAGACTGTGTACACTGCGAGGTGTTGGTCCTCTGTCAGCTCAGTTCTGCATACTTGGTCTTTGGATACTGGCATGACAGATGTGATGGCAATGAGTTGGAAGGGTGCTGTGAACACTGTGTTGTCAGTGTGCCCTTCAGGTATCAGTGCAGGTGGGATGGGCCCGATGACGGGTAATACAAGTTCAAAGTCATGAAAGTCGTGGCTCACTAGCCATCCTAGCCTGTAGGATCTGGGGATGTTGATGTCCTTTGCTGTGCAGTTGTTGAACAGAATGTAGACAACCCGAGATGACACTTCTGTGAGGGGTGTGGCTTCGAGTGTGAGTCCAAGGTCTTCACATTCGAGTGAAGGTTGGAAGAAAGCCAGCGTGTGGTTTAAGCTTTGGCCACGTCGCATGTTGAGCCGTACAGTGACCCCTTTAGTGTAAGCTGGTATCACTGCTCTTTGTTCGTTGATTAGGGTGCAGACTTCTGGGATGGTCTGCCCTGACAGCAGATTTTCATCATCTATGAGAACAGGTGGCTGTAAAGTCAAAGGGGCCCATACCACTTCATTAAACATGTCCACATGAGCTTTGAGACGAAGCAAAATGTCTGCCCCGATGTAGACATCGTGGACCGGATCCGGTAGGATCAGGAAGTAATGGGTCAGGCACCGGTTATTCCACTTTAATTGCAGAGCACAGATCCCTTTTGCAGTTATCATAGAAGATGGACGTGCGTTGAGAGGGAAACGTGTGCGTTTGCTGGTATAAGGCAGGTCCGGTGTATTGTCAATGATTGCATTGAATAGTGAGAGACTGATGGCGGAGTTGTCTGCCCATAGTGCTAGGATAATGTCTGTTGTGGTTATATCCTGCAGTTGCAGGTCAGTCCTGACCTGGGGGCAGTAGGTATCAGAGCCTTGGCTGGTTTTGAAAGTACAGAGTAGTGAACTTGACCCCTGATCAGCTGTTGTGACTGGGTCGTCATGTCTGGCTGATGGAAGTCCCGTGAACCCTGTGACTTGACAGTCCGGCTGAGCAGATATGCATGGTTGGAGGGGGAGGGGTTCACGCACGTGAGCCCAAATTTGCAGGTGTTTGAAGTCCAGTAACGGCTCGAATCGATCCAGCAGGTCCTTGCCTATGAGGAATGGATAAATGTTCATTGGCGAAACAAAGACAGGGTGTATTAGGCTCATAGGACCGATTGCCAGGTGAATGGGAGCTACGTGTCTTAGTTGGATGTCATTTTGGCTGTATGACTGCACATTCAACCCACAAGTGTGGAAGTTAAGAGTTCGATTCTGTTTTTGAGCTTCAAATCTAAGTTTTTCAAAGAGTTCGGTTGATATGAGCGTGAGGTCGGAGCCTGTGTCCACAAGCGCTTCGAGTCTCACCTCTTTTTCCAAAGTGATTGTTAGGTAGAGTTTGCGTGCTACTCCTTTTTCGATCAGGTTCCCCAGGAGTTTTGGTGTGGGGTCTTGCGTGTTGATCGATAAACAGTGCGGGTATGCCTCTTGTGGCTCGTTATGGGTGCAGATCAACAAGACAGCACTGTCTGGTACCTCTGTGTGAGTGCTGCTGCAGTTTTGTTTAGGAGGTGCAGCGTTTTGTTCAGGGAGTGCGGTTGTCAGCCGGAGTGAGTGAGGGGTGTTGTCAGTTGGTGATGCAACAAGGAATTCACTGGTCTGTGGCTGACCACCAGCATTCGGGGGGGCTGTCAGTTGGAGGGAGTGAGGAGTTGGCTTCATGCCTCCGGTTTAGTCATGCGGTGTCTTCCTTGCAAGGTTTCTTTTGAAGAAATTCTCTCAGTACGCTCAGAAGTTCAGCAGCTTCGACCGTGGCTGTGTTGTTTTTGTTGGATTTTAGCTCCAGCTGTAGCTTATCCGTGTCACGTCGAGAGGGGTCCTTCGACCGGTTCTCTGGGCTTAGTGTTCGGGGAGATGGAGGTCGGCTCCGTCTGGGTTGCCGGCCGGCTTCCCAGGTGCCCCCTCCCGTTTGGTTGTGGGAGGGGCGAGGCCGGTCCCAGAATTGCCTAGAGTGGTCGTTCTGCTGCCTTGGGCGAGCACCCCCACGACCGCGCTGACCTCTGTTGGCCTGAAACGGTCTTGACTCTCTGTTGACAGGTTTGTAAGTGGGGTTTTGTGCGCCCTCTAGGGGCAGCTCTGAGCGGTGCTCAGAGATGGGGCAGATTGTGGGGTTTCTTACAGTCTTTCCAGAGATGGTTCTTTGTTTGGTGAATGCTTTGTGAGCCAAGTCACGCAATTGTTGAATTGACATAGTCCTTGGCTCAGCCAAGACTCCCAGATGATGAGAGAGAGTAGGGTGGAGATTTCGCAGAAACAGGGTTTTGAAATTCCAGTCCTCTTCCATGCCTGGCTCATTGCGTGGTCCGAAGTCGGCTTGACGAAGGCGGCCATAATACGCTTGAGGCATTTCAAGCCGGGCTTGTTTCAGGTCTATTGCCGCGATGATACCTTGGTTTGATTCAGGATTGGAGAATTCACGAATCAGAGCTTGCTGCAATTGCTGGTAGTCCATCTTGACGGTGTCTGGTTGGCGGTCTAGGAAGCTTCTCACGTCGCGGCTTGAAGTGATCCTAAGAAGATACAACTTATCCCAAGTAGTGGCGTTGGCCACAGTTTGTAAGTGAAAATCAATGTCTTTTAAATAAGAGTGTACATCGTGACCTCCCGCTGGATTGGGAGTGAAGGTCGGGATGTTTCTAGCGAGCTTGTCCAGTTCTTTAGGGGCCGTGTGGTGACCGCTGGCCCTACCCTTTGGTCTGGGGCCCTGCCCCTCTTCAGCTGGTGGGAGCTCGTAGCGGCTGGCTAGAGTGGTGTCACGCCGTGGGCTTGCTTCCCCTCCTTCAGCTTTGGGGAATTGGGTGAGACGTGCAGGCTCGCTGGTAAGGGGAAACGGAGTGATGGGTGTTTCCCCCTCCAGGTGGCCCTGCAGTCTGTAAGAATGTTTCAGTTCTCTGTGGACAATGTCAAGTTCATCTTTTAGATCTTGTCTCTGTTGGACAAGCTCGTTAATTTCAGCTCGGGCTGCTTGCAAATGTTTTTCGCAGGCCTTGGCTTTGGCCTCTCAGTCTTTTAATTCAATCTCTGCTCTTTTCAACAGAGCGTCGCCACGTAGCAGTTTGTCCTGGAGTTCCTCCGTGGTCCCTTTTTCCGACTGCAACCTCTCGTCTGTGTCCGTGCGCAGATCCTCCAAGGCCTTTTGCAGTCTTTGCACTTCCTCTTGTAATTCTGTGCGCATTTCGTCCTTGGCTTTGACCTCCAGAAGTAGCTGATCCAGACGCTCCTGTGTGTGGCCGTTTAGTTTGCGGGCCTCCTCCAGTTGAGTCTTTAGTCCTGCAATTTCCTTTTCCAGATTGGCGTTGTCCTCCTCCGTTAAACGTGCCTGTGCCGATAAGTTGTGAGCTAGGCTTCCCATTATCCGGCTCCATTCCTTTGAGCTGTAGGCCTGCGTGGGGTCGTTGGACATTAGCTGGTCTACGTCGGCGTCCAGTTCCTGTCGGGTCAGGGATTTTGGGTCGCCAGCGTCCTTGGGCAGCCAGCCGGTTGTCATGGCTCTTAACCAAGCATCCAGATTGCTCCAATGGGCCGCGGGACTGGAAGCGCGTGACATTCTGGCTCACTGGGGGGAGAGAGAAACACAACACACACAAAAAGGGCCAATGCAAGCTTTGTTTTGTTTTTGAGGCTAACGAGCCGTAGTACGGTCGTGCCGTCTATATAAATTTCGGTTAATTGATGTAGACCGTTAGGTGGGCCAATTTATGCGGGTCAACTTGGGACCCGAAAATAGAGGCTGCTTGGTTGTCACTCTCATTGTTTAACTTCCTTGGGGTCTCTTGGTGAACTGAAAGAAACAAATCACAACAGAACAAAACAAAATGGAAGAGAAGGTTGAAAAGGGAAAGAGCCAGACCAGATATCGCAGTGAAAATAACACCTAAGTGAATTGACCTGCTCTGTAGCGTAACCTCTTACGAGTTAAGAGGGTGTGTCTTAGGGGGAAAGAGGTAAGCCAAACGCTTAGAAAATCTATACGGGGGAATATCTAATATTCTGTGGCTTATATTATGTTTCAGGGTTTTATCAGAGTCAGTTCAGTTTTTTTTTCTTTACCTGAGGTGAACTGAGGTCGAACCCAGCTGGCCCCAGCAAGCGTGGTCAAACTCTCCGGCGTCGCCAAACACCCGACCGCCGTGACCCCAGGTTTTTCGTTGCTCTGGTCACGGTTACGCCCCCTCAAACAGCGTGTGACATGTAAACACAACCTGGTAATCTTTGAGGTATCGACCGGCCGACCGCACTGCAAAGGTGGGCGGGGCCCAGAACCCACCAGCGAACTGGCGTGGTGGTTTCGCCTATGGTTTGTGCACCGTTCCCAACAATTGACTTGTGCGATGGCTTGATGGTTGACCCTACAAAGCACCAGATTGCTGATGTCACTTACTGCGTGCCGTAAACCGTGGCAGAGATAAAACCACCCAAGAGTCACCGCACGGTCAGTGTCGGCGATGCCAGTCAGCAGACTCGCCCACCGAGATCAACCAGGACTCCCACAATCCACCACAGGTGCTGAGGTTTTTACCTATGCAACAAGCAAAATGGAATGAACAAGGGAGCTTAAAGTGAATTAAGATTTTCCTTTCTTAAACCAAATTGAGTAATTTAGGTATGTAAAACAGAAACTACAATGAACCTGAAGAGGGGTGAGGTAGTAAATAAATGACTTTGAAGAGAAAAACTAATTTACCTGGAAAGGAAAACTAAATTAGAAGATGAACGGCTTTTTCCTAACCGATGATAGCACAACAATATATTTGACAGGATGGTAGTTATTGAAAGATAACCTAACCCGATTGGAAGTTAGCAATAACTCAATGTAGGTGGAAGCCGGAAACGGGAGCGGTAGGCCGCTGCAGTGGGTTTTGGAGCCTCAAGGGGGCGCACTTCCTCTCTGTGGTTCACCTGGACTGTTTGACACAATTTGGAGTTAGACAACACGTGTCAGGACCCACTCATTGTCGTAATCATACTCTAGATCTAATATTATCACATGGAATAGATGTTGATGCCGTTGAAATTCTGCAGCAGAGCGATGACATCTCAGACCATTATCTAGTCTCATGTAAATTACATTTAGCCAAGGCTGCAAAGCCGACTCCGTGTTATAAATATGTTAGACCTATAACTTCTGCCACTAAAGATTGCTTTATCAATAATCTTCCTTATAAGTTTCATCATCTCAGCATCCCGGATAGCTTAGAAGAACTCGATATTGCAACAGAAACTTTTAACTCTCTCTTTTCCAGCACTTTAGACGCAGTTGCTCCGTTGCGCTTAAAGAAGATTAAAGAAAATAGTCCAACGCCGTGGTACAACGAGCACACTCAGGCCCTTAAGAGAGCAGCCAGAAAAATGGAGCGCAACTGGAAGAAAACAAAACTAGAGGTATTTCGGATTTCATGGAAAGAGAGCTCGATTGCTTACAGAGAGGCTTTAAAAGCTGCTAGATCTGCTTATTTTTCAACCCTATTAGAAGAAAATAAACATAATCCTAGGTATTTATTTGAAACAGTGGCTAAACTAACGAAAAAGAAAGCTTTAAGCACAGAAGTTTCCAAGCAACACAGCAGTAATGACTTTATGAACTTCTTCACTTATAAGATTGATAATATCAGGGACAAAATTATAACTATGCAACCGTCTACTACAGTATCGCATCAGGGAGTGCATTGTAGTCTCCCTGAGGAAAAATTGTTTTCATTTGTTGCTATAGGAGAGGAAGATTTCTGCAAACTCGTTAATTCATCTAAATCGACAACTTGTATGTTAGACCCTATACCGACTAAGCTACTGAAAGAGATGCTTCCAGAGATCATAGATCCTCTTCTTAATATCATTATTAATTACCTAGAATTTCAAAATCGACTGCGGGCGGTAGATCCTTTTCCTATTTAGCACCAAAACTTTGGAACAGTCTTCCTACCATTGTCCGGGAAGCAGACACACTCTGTCAGTTCAAAGCTAGACTAAAAACACATCTCTTTGACCTAGCATACACATAATATATTATAGACTTCTATAATTCAATGTTAGGCTGCATAGATTAGGTCAGCCGGAACTGGGAACACATCCCTTAAATCCTGATGTAAGTAGTTATTACCGGACACCATGTGTCAAAATGATTGATGACTTCCGGTTGACCTTTGACCTTTTCCGGTCCCGCCCTTTTCCTGGTGTGCATCCGTTATCTATAGATAAGGATTGACCTATTGACCCCACCCATCCAGTCGATGTGTTTTGAGAGATTGTGCATCCGGCGTCTATTGTTAAGGGTCAAGCAGTTGACCCCGCCTATCCGATCAATGAAATGTTTTGACCATCTGCCCTCTATTGATAAGGGTTGTGGTGTTGAGCTATCTGATCAATCAACTGTTTTGGCATTCCAGAGGCCATAGTGGTTTCAATGTGATGTGGGTAATGTGAGAGGAAAAAAGTCAGTGTCACAGACGCTCCCCCTACCTCTGCTCTGGCCTCTATTGATAAGGGTTGTGGTGTTGAGCTATCTGATCAATCAACTGTTTTGGCATTCCAGAGGCCATTGTGTTTTGCTGTGTAATGTGAGAGGAAAAAAGTCAGTGTCACAGGCAGTCCCTCACCTCCCCTCTCTATGTGTGTCACAGACACTCCCCCTACCTCTGCAAGTGTGGCATTCCAGAGGCCATTGTGGTTTCCTGTGTAATGTGAGAGGAAAAAAGTCAGTGTCACAGGCTGTCCCTCACCTCCCCTCTCTATGTGTGTCGCAGACACTCCCCCTACCTCTGCAAGTGTGGCATTCCAGAGGCCATTGTGGTTTCCTGTGTAATGTGAGAGGAAAAAAGTCAGTGTCACAGGCTGTCCCTCTCCATGTGTGTCACTGACGCTCCCCCTACCTCTGCAAGTGTGTCACGGGGGTTCTTGCCTAGCCCTCCATGTCTGCTCTGATATCTGAAACAATGTTACATAAACAGGGTCTATCGTTTAAAATATTATTCAAATGAAAGCAGAGTTGAAAAACATACTGGTCTTTATAAATGGTTATAAAATAATTTAACTAAGGTTGAAACATACTATTCTTTATAAATGTATAAATGAAATGGTTATAAATAATTTAACTAAAGTTGAAACATACTATTCTTTATAAATGAAATGGTTATAAATAATTTAACTACAGTTGAAAACATATAGTTAAAATGGTGTAAATGAAATGGTTATAAAATAATTTAACTAAGGTTGATCGTTTAAAATATTATTCAAATGAAACTAGAGTTGAAAAACATACTGGTCTTTATAAATGTATAAACGAAATGATTATAAAACAATTTAAGTTGAAAACGTAGTGTTAAAAGAGTATAAATGAAATGGTTATAAAATAATTTAACTGTATGGTTGAAACATGCAGTTAAAAGTTGTAAAACAAAAAAAAACAGTGTTTCTCACGAATGAGTTTACAATGTCTATAATACTAAACAGTCGTGACTACAGTGTCTATAAAAGTAAAAGCACCGTGTCTCTATGTATGCTTATCAGTGTGTGTGTGTGTGTGTGTGTGTGTGTGTGTGTGTGTGTGTGTGTGTGTGTGTGTGTGTGTGTGTGTGTCACGCTGTCAAAGCAGTAAACATTCTATCTCTGATACACACGGATGGATAGGTATTTGTTTAAAAACACAAATGCGGACATTTACCAGTCCGTTTGACAGCTTGATTATATTACGAAACTACAGTTACGATCTGGTTCGTAACGATAGCGATAGCGACATCCTGGATGCGAAGTTATTCCTTATGCAATACCTCCATCTAGTGGCGAAAGAGTACTGTTTTTCACCACGTGCTACAGGTGTATAAATAAAGCTTGGATTCCAGCCAAACGCTAAAAACATTTGTCAACCACGCTAGTCTGCCGACCATCAGCGCCCACCTTCGTCAAGATGCAAAAAAGTAAGTGTTTATGTTATATTAATATACTGTTTTTATACATTAGGAATAATTTATTACTGGTTTAATCATTGGTCGAGTAGTTGTTGGAGTTATAGAAATGTTTTATCTAAAAAGATTGTTTTAACTATATTATTTTGATCTGATGTTTTTAACTCTATGCTATTGTTAGCTTTTACCAGTTATTTGTATCGGCTATCTGTTATTTTTATCCGCTGTCTGATGTTTTTAACTGCTTTATCTGCCATTACACCCATTATCTGCTATCTGATATTTTTATCCGGCGGTTGATGATGCTGGATGTTAAAATCTCTATCATTGTTACGATATTAATTTTATACATACCATGGCTTTTATTATGAAAAGACTGGGCCTGCCTTAATTTAGGTTGATGTTAGCATGCTACAATGTTTTTCTATGTTCGACAATAAACAGAGACAAATATTTTTTTCTTACCTTAATCGTATCCCATATACTAACGCGACTGTAGACCGATCTCATTTCTACAGTCTACATAGTTCTGAAGTTAGATTGGTTTGTTTTCGCGGTGTTTTAAAAACTAAAAGCATGTTTTAACACTGTCTGAAAGTTAATGTTGTTGTTGTTAGTGTTTTAAAACTGCCGCCACATAGCATCCCTTAGCCACGGGCATGTGTGTACTTCATCCTGATTTGCGAAATAGGTGCATCTTGTGGTTGTAACTGGTATGACGTGTTGATTTGTGAAATAGGTCCATCTTGTGGTTGTAACTGGTATGACGTGTTGATTTGTGAAATAGGTCCATCTAGCGGTTGTAGCTGGTATGACATGTTGATTTGTGAAATAGGTCCATCTAGTGGTTGTAACTCGTATGACACGTTGATTTGTGAAATAGGTCCATCTAGTGGTTGTAACTGGTATGACATGTTGATTTGTGAAATGGGTCCATCTTGTGGTTGTAACTGGTATGACACGTTGATTTGTGAAATAGGTCCATCTAGTGGTTGTAACTGGTATGACACGTTGATTTGTGAAATAGGTCCATCTAGCGGTTGTAACTGGTATGACATGTTGATTTGTGAAATAGGTCCATCTAGTGGTTGTAACTTGTATGACACGTTGATTTGTGAAATAGGTCCATCTAGTGGTTGTAACTGGTATGACATGTTGATTTGTGAAATGGGTCCATCTTGTGGTTGTAACTGGTATGACACGTTGATTTGTGAAATAGGTCCATCTAGTGGTTGTAACTCGTATGACACGTTGATTTGTGAAATAGGTCCATCTAGTGGTTGTAACTGGTATGACACGTTGATTTGTGAAATAGGTCCATCTAGTGGTTGTAACTGGTATGACACGTTGATTTGTGAAATAGGTCCATCTAGTGGTTGTAACTGGTATGATATGCTGATTTGATTTTAGGATCGATAATCTTTTTTTTTACATAATTATTTTAATTCTTCTCATTTATTTATTTTTTATTTAATTATTATATATATATGTATATATATTTTTTTTTTCTCATTTATTTATTTTTTATTTATTTATTATTATTACTATATATTTTTTATTTGTTATTTTTGTATGTGTGCGTGTGTTTGTGTGTTTGTGTGTGCGTGTGTGCGTGTGTGCGTGTGTGCGTGTGTGCGTGTGTGTGTGTGTGTCTGGGTCTAATTTGTTAAAAGAACACCCATTTAGATTCTAGCGTCAGTTACCCTCTCGAGGCTGAAGGTTGTATATGTGGATTACATTACATGCGTATGTGTTTTATTATTGAGTTGATGTGTATAAAACCATCTCACCAATTTGTCTTTCATGCATAAACAGGTTTTATATTTTCCAGGCACAAATACCCCGAACATCGAATTGGGTGTCTTCCAAGCCATTAATGATGCATGTGAGAACTTTTATATTGTATTACAAATTAAAATGAATTATTTTATTTTAACATAATTTTTAATTCGCAGTATTAGATGTCGTGGATCTTACACATGTTGATAATGACGGTGAGAGTGCAGGACCCTGTGATGAGCCTTTGAGAAAAGTCAGAAAGACCGACGGTTCCAGCACGTCCGATACCACACCGCTTGCCGTACCACCCCCCAGTCGTATCACCCCGCATGCCGGTTCTCCTTCCGTCCCTCAGGCCATTCTACCTAACACCCCACCGGCTACTCCGCCTGCCATTACCCCTGGTACCTTGGCTATCAACCGAGCGGAAAGCATAATGATATGACGGATTGGAATAGCGATCAACTGGAAGCATGGTCCTGTGGTTCTTGGGCGAGCGGGCTCGACGACGAGGTATCGGTCATAGAAACTAATCAGACTACAGATGAAAACAACTGCTATCACCAATCGTCGGAAGAAGATCAAGGGCATATCGCTGCTGAATTAGTACCAGCGACTCGGCCGGCTGATGATGAGCATCCTACCCCTCTGATGCATGCGCTTATTGATTCAGTAGAATCATTGAGACAGCAGTTTCGTGATGCACACACCGATACACAAAACCGCTTAGAGACAATCCATGCTGAGCATCGCAACGCACATATTGATACACTTGGTAGAATAGAAACACTGCAAGTTCAGGTTTGTGATGCTCAGATCGAAACACATAGTAGATTATCCTCGTTTAGCAGAGATCTTCGCAATTCTCAGCAGGAGATACATGACAGAATCGATACGCAAGATCGATTTATTCGAAATTTGGGTGACGAAATATTTCGTCGTGTCAATAGAAACGAGCAAATGTTCACCGAATTCCATCGCAAACTGATACTATTGATTCATCATCTTCTTCTCATTCTCCTTGAACAGTCGGATGAGTAAGATAGAGCTGTGTTATCAAATCAGGCATTTCATTTATTTCTATTTCATGTATGCTTTTTTATACTTTTTACATATACTCTGATTTTGTACTATTTCGTGTATGCTTTTTATATTTCATGTTTTGGTCTGAAATCTAAAATGGAGGGTGCTAAAAGCTTTGACGATACAGAACTGTCACCGGACGAAATCGAAATGCTAAGTATACTTCCGAATTCTTTAGAAGACTATTTGGTTAATTTAGAATCTTCGCAACCCGTCGCTAATTTGGATCTTTTCGAATTAGCGGTAAATCCAAATATGAATTTATTCGATCCTGTTGTACAATTCGCCGGTGTTTTAAACAACCAACCATCGCTATCACCAAAGCTCCCTGACGGTGATGATACATCACAACCATCTACATCAGGTAATGTTGATTCTACTACACAGCCTCGATTAAACCGCACCGACATCGATAGATTGATTCGCGACGGTGGGGACATTAACGGATATCATGTTTTACCACGACCTCGTTTCAATGGCGTAACTCTGAGAAGGACTATGAATCTGAGAGAGATTAACTCTACAGATTTAGCCTCTTATCATACTTACTTACACGACATGTTAGCAGGGATTGTTAATTTTGCTAGAGAATTCGACCAGAGTGAGCCCATAATCAATATTACATTGTCAGCTCCCAGTCTCCGAGAACCCGTCAGCGGGATTTTAACTTGCGGTAATAATTATGACATAGATCCGATTTTTGATCAAATTGAAAAAGTTTTACAGAGCAACAATCGGTTACTATCTGACCAGTCCGTTGAAATCGACGCGTCTGTAGTCTTTAACCGACAAGGTGGGGGTCGACGTAAACTAACAGATCTGGCTGTTGATGAGGTGATTAAAAGAAAAAAGACGAACTTATTCTGCCCCACAAATATTTCGAATAATTTGTGTTTCTCCATCTGTCTCGCCCGTTTTCTTAACCCCCAATTACCCGAGAATGAGTTAGAAAAACTGGCTACCACTATCCAAAACAATGCCGGCTTCTCAATCCAAGATCAAATCGGTCTTGACGACATAGCATCGTTTGAACGAGCGCTAGACATTAAAATTGTCGTATTTTACAGATCTAATGCTATGATCGTAGAAACGTTTAAAAATTCTGACGAACCCCACCCAAAAACAGTTTTCTTATACATCCACAAAGATCATTATTACATGATACTGAATTTGGAGGGATTCATGGGTTCTAGATACGTGTGCTCATTCTGCTATAAAAGTTATAGCTGTCGCAGAGACCATCGATGTAAGCATGTCTGCAACATCTGTTTCGACGCCGATTGTTACACGTTCCCTGTAAGAATCATACATTGCCCCGATTGTCTACGTTACTGTAAATCTGCCTATTGCTTCGAAATGCATAAAAAAAACTCACCTCCTGGTAAGGAACACCCCGCCTGCGATATTATAAAATTTTGCAAACTATGTAACCGACGTTATGACGTTAAACCGGGCGACAAGAAAACCAAACACACATGCGCCTCGGACAGATGTGTGCATTGTCGGGAGCGTCTGACGGGGGATGGTGAGCATCAATGCTTCATACAGCCCCTACCGCCTAAGGAACTGTGTGAGAAATACATATTCTACGATTTTGAAACGCGTTACGAAAACGGTAGACACGAGGCCAATTTTGTTTGCGCCATCACATTCAAAGGGGAGAAATTTACCGCTCACGGTACCGACTGTATCGCTAAGCTAATCAATCGCTTCCGACAACCGCGATATAATGGTTACTGCTTCATAGCGCATTATTCATCCCGATTTGACTCCTTTTTAATTCTTGAGTTTTTCTGCAAAGCCGGGATTGCGTTTCAGGTTATAATGCAAGGCTGCAAATTAATTTTCATGTACGATGAGGCGTATGCCCAGAGATATATCGATAGCTACTCATTTTTCCCAATGGCTCTTGCCAAAATGCCCGCGGCGTTAGACTTAACGACGACTGAAAAAGGTTACTTCCCCCACCTTTTCAACAGGGTGGAAAATGAGAACTATTTTGGGCCATACCCTGACAAAAAGCTCTACAATTACGATAACATGTCGGTCAAAGAAAGACAAAAGTTTTGCGAGTGGTACCAGACGGTTGA
The DNA here is from genome assembly GCA_030578275.1 of Meda fulgida. Lineage (NCBI taxonomy): Eukaryota > Metazoa > Chordata > Actinopteri > Cypriniformes > Leuciscidae > Meda > Meda fulgida. The sequence goes on along the minus strand of CM060628.1, from coordinate 26,218,190 downwards.
GGGTAAGTTCTTTGACTTCAAGAAAGAACTACATGAGTACGGTGTTAACGACGTCGTCTTATTACGTGAAGGATGTATGAAATACAGGGAGTCTTTCATACATTGTACCCAACTCGACCCTTTTTCGTTCACGACGATCGCCGGCTGTTCGATGGGGATCTTCAAAACACATTATCTCACCAGAAACACGCTCGCCCTAACTCATAACAAAGCGTACATCCATCAGAATAAGACTTACTCAAGCGGTGCGATAGAATGGATCGAGTATATAAAAAAGACTCGAAACGTAGACGTACACCACGCCTTAAACCACGGCGAAGTATCGATCGGTAAGTACTTTTTAGACGGATTCTATGAACGCGACGGTATTCGACACGGTCTAGAGTACGCGGGTTGTATTTTCCATGGTCATTGCTGTCGCTTTACACCTCATCAGACGCATCCCTTGTCCCGAGTACCCTACGGGGTTCTCAGGAACCAGTTTGACGATAAGATCGAAATTCTGCGGAACGCGTACGGTTTGCAAATCGAAGTTCTTTGGGAATGCCAATGGACCGATATGAAAAAAACCGACCCGTCCGTGATCGAATTTATGACTGATTATTCCGCGCCAGAGAGATTGAACCCGCGAGACGCTCTGTACGGTGGGAGAACGAACGCCTATAAACTCTATCACAAAGTGACCGGTGATGAGAAAATAAAGTATCTGGACTTCACCAGTCTCTACCCGTATTGTCAGGCGAGGAAAAGCTACCCGATTGAACACCCCCAAATCATTTTCAAAGATTTTGAACCGATTGAAAATTATTACGGCCTTGTCAAAGCGACCGTGTACCCTCCCCGCAAATTACTGCACCCGGTTCTCCCCTACAGATGCCAAGGAAAACTCATGTTTCCCCTTTGTGCCGCGTGTGCTCACGACCAAAACCAGACCACGAGCTGCACCCATACGGACAAGGAAAGAGCGCTCTCCGGTTGTTGGGTCACTATCGAGCTTTTAAAAGCCATCGAGAAGGGTTATGTGATAGCCAAGATAGACGAGGTTTGGCATTTTCCACAACAGTCTGACACGTTGTTCGCTGAATATGTAAAAACGTTCTTGTGTTTGAAACAGCAAGCGTCGGGCTACCCTTCGAATGTTGTCACGGATGCTGAGAAAGAGACGTACATTCGTGACTATTTTGAAAAAGAGGGGATTCAACTCGACCCTGAAAAGATCAAGTACAATGCCGCCCAGAGGGCAATCACAAAATTAATTCTGAATAGTTTGTGGGGGCGCTTCTCTTTAAGACAGAACTTGCCTCAAACGACTCTGGTGAGCGACCCTGAAGATTTCACCAGAATCGTTTTTGGCAATACCGACACATTGACGTATTTCTCATTCATCGCAGAAGACGTAGCTCTCGTCCAGCATAGACCGTCTAAAGAGGACGTTTGCAAGGCACGCGATGTGAATGTTTTTGTAGGGGCCTTTACTACCGCACACGCCCGACTGGAATTGTACGAATTGATGGATAGACTCGGCGACCGACTGTTATACTCTGACACAGACAGTGTCATATTCGTGTCTAGGGAAGGGGACTGGGAGCCTCCGTTGGGGGATTATTTAGGGGATCTTACTAGCGAATTAGACGATGATGACCATATAACGGTCTTTTGCTCGAGCGGGCCCAAATCGTATGGTTTTGAAACTGTCAAAGGTAAATCGTGCATGAAGGCTAAGGGGATAACCCTGAATGCTAAAAATTCCCAAGCTATCTGTCTCGAATCCCTGATTGGTCTGGTTGACAGCTATGTGACGTCGCATGATAGATCCAAATACATCCTGGCTCAGACGGAAGACATTGTGAGGAATAAAAAGTCTCTCACACTGCACAACAAATCAGTCGTTAAAAGGTTTAAGGTGGTCTATAATAAACGTAGGCTTCTGTCTGATTTCACCACACTTCCTTATGGCTACTGATCAGATGATGCATAGAGGGGGTCAGGATGTTTCCGATTTCGATTTCAGACTTCAACACCCTTTCAGTTGTGTCGTGAGTGGGCCTTCCAACTCTGGAAAGTCATATTTTGTAAAACTTTTGTTGGAAAAAGGTTTGAATATCATTTCCATGAAAATTGAAAACATTGTTTGGTTGTATGATTGCTGGCAGACTTTGTATGATGATTTACTTCAATTGTACGACATTAAATTTGTGCAGGGAATACCCCAGACTCTGAATGATGATGATTTACTGCCTGTCACCAAAACAAACTTGCTCGTGGTGGATGATTTAATGGAGCAAGCTAGCGGTAACGTCGAACTTCAACGTGTTTTCACCCAATACTGTCACCACCGCAATCTCAGCTCTATCTATATAGTGCAAAATTTATTTGCCCAGGGTAAGTCCAGCCGAACCATAAGCTTAAACGCCAATTATATTATTCTGTTTAAAAATCCACGAGACGTCAATCAAGTGGCAATGCTAGGACGTCAAATGTACCCGGGAAATACAAAATACTTTATGGAGTGTTATCACGATGCTGTCGATCGGGCTTTCGGCTACCTAATGATAGACTATAAAGCGAAAACTCCGGAGCAGTACCGTCTCAGAACAGGATTACTTTCCGACCGTCAAGTGGTTTATATTCCGAAAAAAAGAAGAACGCTATAAATCAGCATGTCTGCCAGACTTTGTAAACATTTGCCTATGTTAAAACTCTTACATAAAGCCAGTCCTAAACAGAGACGTCTTATTTTACAATCGGCGTCCGACGAATTCATTTTAGCGCTGTGCGAAGTGGCTCTTAACATCCTCTACGGTACCATCCCGGTCAATAAGCAACAGTATCGAAAGTTGAAAAAGAGAAAAGCCGAAATCAAATTTATAGTCGATAAAAAAATTGGCATAACTGCTAAGAAACGAGTCTTTAACCAGAAGGGCGGATTCCTGTTGCCACTCCTAAGCGTCGCAGTGCCCTTTATTACAAGTTTAATAGCGAATCGATAGGATGGAGTATGCAGAGAAGATGTATTTAGTTCCGCGCCATCAACTGGATAAGATGAAGAGTGAAACCCCCCGCGAGAACATTCAACGGAGCGTAGAGAACGATTTGGATGACGCCATAAGAGATATTCTACGTCGCACAGACTTGAATCCGTACGAAAAAGCCAAACTTTACACCAATACCCTTACCAGGTTTTTGAACATCGTTAAACAAGGCGATCGTGAGAGTAGCGTTTTAACGCTTTCGTTACCTATTACTGATTCCGGTCATAAAGATGAAACCCAGGGGGGTGCTGCTGGTGCTATCGTTGAAGACGGCAGAGCTGTGGGGGAGGATATTGTCGATGAAGTTCTGAAGAATATCCCTTCGAGAAGCATGAAAAACAGCAGATACATATTAGACAAGATGTCTAAAGCTAAAGGTCTAAGCGCATGGAACGAATCGGGCGAGTTTGTGTTCAGGGGCAACACCGTACGAGGGTCACACATGGTAGATTTGTTAAAAAATGTTACGGCCCCTCAAAAGGTTAGGGATGATCGGAGACCTATAGGATGGACAGAGTTTCTACGGGCGTTTGCTGAATTAAACATCCCATTTTCTACAGTGCCGAATCAGCAGGTCAGACACAAAATTAACTCTCTAAAGCGTAAACCCGGCACCCCAAGCCCTCGCCGTGTTAGACCTTATAAAAAAACACAAAGATATACGCCTTACGCGGTTCCAGAGTCCAAAGACACTGTGTTTAAATCGCCGACTCTCAAACGAAAGCGATGGTTGGAATTTTAATGAACATTTCCATTCAATGTATACATTAAATAAAAGACGATAAACAAATAGATAATGATTTAAAGCTTTTCATTTATACGTCAAACACGTCTGCACACAGTGAATGCATGATAACATTTTATCATTACAAACATGTGGTCTTAATCTCTTCACAAATAGGGACACCATTTTATCGTTTTTAATAGAATCATCAGTGTATAATTTCATCACATGGTTATAGTCGTAGCCTCTAGCTAGATGATACAGAAAAAACACGCAGTGCTGTCCGCAGGTATCCGATGAAAAATCCTGGACACGTCTGCCGGAATGTAACACATCAACACCGTTGGTTGTTAGAAAGTTATTGATGCTGATTGGAAAGCGGGGGCTGTCGGGTGGATTACCGAAGCTGTCGAAAAAACAAGACGGTCCATCCTGGGTTAAATAAACGGCGACCCAATGCTCTCCCGGCAGCTGTGCAGGGTGAGTGTTTATGATGGCCATCGATGGTAAGATCCTCAGCGTTTTTTTGGGAAGTTGATCGCATGGTAGCACCCCGAGAAAATGAATCCTGCACGTGATTTTATCCATGACAGCGGTGAGCTGTAGCGTATTCATCTCAGTAGTAATCGACTAGTACCTGTCTGCGATTAGACAGTTCTATAATCGAGTCAAATACCGAGTAAATTAATAAATTAACGGTATTCGGCAATGGGTGTCTGAATCGTGCTTCGAGTCTGATATTCCCGGACTTGATGAGCGATATGTGCTGACCGCAGTCTTCATCAGGCGTCAGGTTAAATGCGTAAAGTGTGTATCCGTTCAGGAAATCACCCCTGTCTATGGAGAGTGCTTGGTTTTTAAGATGTCTCCCCGTCGTCATCGCCAACTGATAAAATTCGCGTACAGCCGTACCGGCTTCAAAATTAGGTTGTAGAGGCTTTGCGGGGAATTGTTGTCCGTCGACGTAGACGGCTAGGAACTCCAGATCGTAATGTTTGAATGCAAATGGATTTTTTTCGTAGGAACCCGTGAATGCGTCATTGTCGACCATAGCTATGACGATAGATTTTGGTAGGGTTCCTAAAAACAGATTTTCTTGATTTGACACACGCGTCCCCTCAGGTATGGAGACATTTTTTAGAACCACCCTATCTATGGGATACTTGGCTGTTGTCGAGAGTAACGCCTGGGCATGTCCCAGTCTCACCGGTGGTGCTACAGTGACTTTCTTGACAAATAGGGATGCTGACTCTATTTTTATTTTGTAAGCCACATCATCGCACCTCATCAGACAGAATTCATCTTTTGCTCTAATTAGGCGTATTTTGATGTCTACACCGTTTAACAAAAGTTTTTCTTGAAAGAATATATCGCTATGTATAGGGGCCATCAGTTCCACCACCTTGCTCTCGCTAGTGTACATCGATCTCTTCGTCAGCCCTGCGTTACTCCCAACTGGGTCGTTAGAATCCATATGACCAGAAGTGTCTTTGTAAAACAGTCCGGCGGAGAAAAGAGATTCCAACGAATCTTTACTATAGTTGATCAGACTCTCTATGATGCATCGATAAGGATAGGTGTTCGAACTCTGCGATATCAGACGATCGCCTAGGGTCACATCGACTTGTGAAAATATTGTAGCGCCGGGATAATTTATTAACGCAACTCTTGCTGGATGTACGATGTCGGTTCCATTAGGTCTTGTGATTTTCAGGCGTAGGTAGAGCATCGTGTTATTTAGATCTACATAATCATCGCCGTTGCCCGCAATAAAAAACTCTAATGGGGCGGTGTCCGATATGGCGGATAAAGGGGCTACTTCTAAATAACTGTTTTTCTCAATAACCGTCTGTGTCAGCGGGACTGTAAATAAGTCCAACTCGGACTTGATGCATTCTCCCGACATACGATGCAGTAGCGCCATGCTAGAATATGGTTTTTACGAATCTCTTGACGGATGATTTTCGACTAACAGACTTCTTACGCTTTCTGCGTATGACTGGTCGCTTCTTTGGTCCACTTGTTGTTTTCTTCTTCTTCTTACCGCATTGACCACGCCTCCTCACACCGGGTGGTTTAGACATCCTCTTACGGGCCATGACCATCAGCCCTGATCCGTCTTGACCATTAGCATTATTGCTATGGGCACGCGTCAATACGTTTGAGACGACGTCGGATACTATATTTTTAGCAGCGGATTTTAGATGGGGTTTCGCGATGCTAAATCCTCTTTTTAACAGAGGTATGGCCATCCTGAACAGACCTCTGAAAAGACCACCCAGTCCAGCTCCGTACATAACCGACCCGCCGGAATAGCCTGGCAAACCCCCTCCGGCCTGATTTCGGTAATAGTCCACATAGTCGGCTGTATGGGGCTCTCTGGGGTTATAGTAATAACTCATTTTTAAAGAATAGAATGATTCGCTGGTTTAAAGTGTAGTTTTACGATGACTTTCCCGTAAGAAAATGGTATCTCGCGGTTTTGGTCGTCCTTCAACTCTATGGTAATGCTGGTGATGTGATCCTTGTTTATCGATACGTAATGGGGGGAGTCGTATCTAGCAATGACTGTGTCATTGCTTTTACCGGATATATGTACGCATCTCAAAAGGGGAACGTAAGAATCGCCGACCGATTGATATTGGATGATGTCGGTGTAAACGTACAATGTGTAGAACCCACCGTTGATATCGGATTGATGAGGAGCATACGTAGTGACGCTCCTAGTAAAATCGGCTGCTTCATGGTAGTTTGAACGTCCAAGATTATCGTCCGGTATCATTCCTAAAATAGTAGCGAGTTTACCTTGGAAACTGACTGAAATGTTGGGTCTCGCGACCAGAAACACTTTGTTTTTTAATTCATCGTGATCCAACACTGCCAAGGGTGCGAGAACTTGATTTATCAAACGGATGATTGCACGAATGTTTGCGTAGTACCCCCCGCTTATTTGTAATTTCCTCGATACAAAAAACCCTGATAAGTCTTTTTTAAAAGGCCCGCTGTCTGTAGGGGAGGCGTTATTCGTAGGTCCTGGGGCTGTGTGTAGGACGAAATAACCGTCTTCATCATTAAAGTTATACCAGCTTCTAGGATATTCGATTTCGGCTAGTCCCACCTCCCATTGTCCTTTCAATTCTATAGCTTTTGCTATCCTGGTTGTGTAGGCGGATATACGATTTCCGGGGTAAACTGTCGAAGATGCATTGCACGGTAGCGTGACGTAGAAACCTTGATCGTCCATGGTAATCCTTCACTCGTATGATCTCATCCGTTACACGCAGGCTTGTTTTAAGGAGATTGTAAGTCCACCAGAGTTTTTTTATCTATATAACTATTGAATTTTGAAGGCCAGCCTACCCATTTCACTAAAACAAGCGTAGATTTTCCCTGTTTTTTCTGACCTAAAATCTTTTCCACCTTAAAAGATTTGTTTTTACTCACAATTATTTTTTGCATCTCTTTTTCATAAAAAACTCCCTCGATGACATCGCCGTCGTAATCTGTGAGTCTGTAGACAGGTGGTTTGCGCGGAATGCGATCGGATACGGTGAAAAATTCTTCCGTGTAGTTCTGCTCATAACCTTTGGCGAATGGGCCTCTCACTTTAGAAATCCTGACAATGTCGCCGACTTTGAAATTAAATGTTGGTCTCTCGGTCTTCTTTATACCCCCGTACAAGTTTTGAAACACTTGACCCTCATTTAGTTTGTTGACGTCCACGGGTCTCATTTTAATACTTCGGTGATAACTGACGTTGTACCCCTGCATAATGTCTTGTAAAACATCTATGTATCGTCGTGAATTTGTAGCCGTTAAAAATCTCCACATTCGACTTTTTAACGTTCTATTAAATCGTTCCACAACGCTGGCTTTCAAACCGCTAGCGGTAGCGAAATGATTAATATCGTGCTTTTTCATTACATCTTGAAATTGTTTGTTAAAAAATTCCTTTCCCTGATCCGTCTGCAATTTCTGTGGCACACGTCCCTCTTCGAGTATAGACTCGAACGCTCTAGTAACCTCTACGCCACTCTTATTCTTCAACACGCGAACCCACGAATATTTACTAAACACATCTATACAGGTCTGCAGATATTTATTATCGTCATTGTCCTGGGCATACGGGACCATGTCGACTAGATCGGCCTGAAACTGCGTATCGACCCCGTACACAACTACTCTATTTCGTTTGTATTTTATAGGGGCTGTTTTGTGTAAAGTGTAAGCATCCTCACCAGACAGCCATTCTGAAACCTTTTTATCGCTTAGATGGACCCCGCTATCTCTTAAGATGGCTTCTTTTAATCGTTTTTTACCCCCTAAAGAACCGGGGTTGGAGGGTGTATAATAAGCCTTTTTCATGAGCTCCGTCATGCTGTCGTTTCGATCGCTGTAAAAGAATAACTCATACATGCAGTTTGAATCAATCTTTTATTAAAAAAAAAGTTACAGGATACACAATTTAAGTAAATGGCAATAATATAATACATGATACTAGACATGGCTATTATAATAATAATAATAATAATAATAATAAAAATCAAATAGAAGGTAAATAGAATAATATTAGTACTACAAAATCTAAGTAAAATTGAATATAACGAGGTTAGTACAAAATGCATATAATCAAATATATAATAATTGGATATAACGACGTTACATGCATAGTCTAAGTATAATGGAGGGTGATAAAAGCAGGATAGTCATAATGATGTCACTGATAGTCGAGCCAGAAAAGAAAATCGCGACAGGCCAACATGTGTTTGTCTAGGATGTAGTCGATATACATTACAACAATTTTGTCGATGGTGGTACTGATTTCGTCAATTTTAATACCATCATCGTCATCATCCGGGTCGTATTGTTCTGACCTCAAGGTTAGCATGGTACAGACATCTGCCACATACGTACAAGTACAGAGCATGTCGATGACCGAGAGCTGGGATTGTGATTCACACATCATATCCAAAATCTGTTTTATCATCACATCGGGTTTTTCGATACCATGAATGCATTTGCCCACCAAATCATCCCAGGAATTAGCCAGTCCTCTTATATTCACCATTTGTTTCTTGAAATTCGCTTCACGTGTAGTGTCTTCCATAAATGGATGACCATCGCGCGATGCATCTGTAATAATCTTATTCACCAGTTTGGTCATCTGTCGGTTGTAATGTCTTTTAAACATGAATTCCATAGTGTTCTTTACGGTGCAGGCAGCTCCCATACCGCAGGCGTCTTGATCAGTCTCCATTCACGATCGCGAGACCTTCCCAGAGATCGACGACGTCGTGAACTACTTCGTCGCAGGGTTTCTCCAGAAGTCCAACTCTGATTTCTTCAAGCTTAACACCAATGAATGGCTCGTCTTTTAATTCGTGCAGAATAGTCCCGACTGTTCCTTGAATCCGTTGAGGGTCAGATTTTAACCCACAGCGTTTTAGCAGGATAGCGATGATGACATGAAAATAGGGTCTAAACAGTTTGGTTGAAAGTTCATCAAAATGCGTGTCCAAGTAGTAGTTAGGAGGGTCAAACAGACAGGAATGCTGCAGCTGGCTGGGGTGATCAATCTCACACCCCTCGCACTCGTTCTTCAGCTTCGTTCCAATGAGATGTTGGAGCAAAACCGCAGTCGCAGCTTTTATGAGTTTGAACCCCAACACATTGAAACATCCGTCTGTGACGTCGAAGGTTTGATTAGCACGTGGCAGGGGTCGGTCGATTTTAGATCTGTCGTACGATTGCTGATCGTTATGGAGCTTGAAAATTTTGAATGTCTCCAAATCCTGGTCTTTGTCGCGCTCGATACAGTTACCCGGACCGATGTCGTTTTGCGTGTTCAATGGTTCAGGGTTGATAATGTTAGCCGGACCCCAATCGTTTTCAATGCACGTTTCAAAGCCTATGCGACGTTTGATAGTTTTAGTCAAACCCCAGTCTTTGTGGTGGTCCGGCGGGTCACAGGCGTTGTCGTTGGGAGGGTCAAGAATGCTGCCGAAAGAAATTCCGCAGCTGCATACATGGTCGGCTTCTGAACCCCTATCTTCACCCATGGTTTATAAATGATGCATAGAGGGTGGTCCCTGAATTTATGGTCGTTGTAGTAAAGGGGTGGAGACGCCGATTTATAAACGACGCTTGGGAGGGTCTCCCCGTCGAGGTTTATGATGGCTGTAGCGAATGGTGGAGGACGGTAGACAGTCTATACCGCTGCGCACGCATCTCTCAGGGTGGAACAACTGTACTTTAATCTTGTTGTATCCGTCATGCATGTCACACCATTTGAACATTTTGTTGATGATTGAAAAAACACCATTCAGCAGATTCAGATCACACCACTTGAACAAAAATTGCATTTCATACAGGTCATGATGATCCTTGGGCAGGACACTTCCTGATCGGGTGTTGGTGAGCTTAGTCTTGTCTTTACAGCTGAATATGTATACAGAATCATTCGGCGGCTTGTTAGTATGGTCGCCTACCACACGGTATTGGACATTCGGGGTCTCCCCGATCCACTCCGCCACATACAAAGGCTCTTCCCCAGCGTCATTCAGATCCTTCCAGACAAATTTGTAAAATAGACCCCAGTCTTTTTCAGGAAATGTCACACATGGATCTTCCCCAGCCTGAAACTCGCCGACGCCGTCGGTGGTGTAGAGCATAACCACGCGTGTTGGTTTGTGAAATTTATACCCGAATACACGATTACTACACATCATAAATTCGGCTTCAGTCCATTCCGAAACTTCATGGAGAAAATTTGTCAAACGAACATGACCATAAGGTTTTCTCGGAGCCATAGTCAGACTTTCCATCATCCTGCTGGTCAGCCCCGTCTCGGGGGGTTGTGGGGAGGCTAAACCGTCCATGCTCATGTAGCTCATGGTTCTGTTGGTTGTAGAACACACTGACCCCATTTATATATAGAGCTGCCCTATGGAATGCCGGTGGTACATGTTCTATAACAACCGCCTCAAACTTTCTACCATAAAAAAAAAAAAAAAACGAACAATGCTTATGCCAAAACAGTTGATTGATCAGATAGCTCAACACCACAACCCTTATCAATAGAGGCCAGAGCAGAGGTAGGGGGAGCGTCTGTGACACTGACTTTTTTCCTCTCACATTACCCACATCACATTGAAACCACTATGGCCTCTGGAATGCCAAAACAGTTGATTGATCAGATAGCTCAACACCACAACCCTTATCAATAGAGGCCAGAGCAGAGGTAGGGGGAGCGTCTGTGACACTGACTTTTTTCCTCTCACATTACCCAGATCACATTGAAACCACTATGGCCTCTGGAATGCCAAAACAGTTGATTGATCAGATAGCTCAACACCACAACCCTTATCAATAGAGGCCAGATGGTCAAAACATTTCATTGATCGGATAGGCGGGGTCAACTGCTTGACCCTTAACAATAGATGCCGGATGCACAATCTCTCAAAACACATCGATTGGATGGGTGGGGTCAATAGGTCAATCCTTATCTATAGATAACGGATGCACACCAGGAAAAGGGCGGGACCGGAAAAGGTCAAAGGTCAACCGGAAGTCATCAATCATTTTGACACATGGTGTCCGGTAATAACTACTGATGTACTCGTTACATCATAAGAAGAATGGCATCTACGCTAATTTTAGTGTCTTTGTTTATCCCAAGGTTTTCCCGCAGCCTACCAGATCCAGGCCGTATCCAGATCTGACTAGGAGCTTTGCCTGGACCCGATGACAACGCAGTGCTGAAGTGCCAACTAGCCTCTCCCTATGGAGGATCCCTTTCCCACTCTACAGATAAAATGTTGTGATTCCGGTTCGCGTACCCACCCCGAAGTGATAAAATAAAACAAAATTCTGTATCAAATTACAGTTACTGTAAATCCGGCCTCTAGTTCATAAACGCCAGAGGAGAACTGGCCCCCGACTGAGCCTGGGTTCTCCCAAGGTTTTTTTTCTCCATTAGGTCACCTGATGGAGTTTTAGGACACCAGTAGGTCACTTGATGGAGTTTTTCGGTTCCTTGCCACTGTTGCCTTTGGCTTGTTCAGTTGGGGATATTCAAAATAATTAGCCAAGCATTAATACCATTGATCAGCCCTACCAAACGTGGATGTTTTTTCACTAAGAAACAAACATTATGTTATTTGATTGATATTGTGAAGCTGCTTTGATGCAATTTATATTGTGAAAAGCGCTATATAAATACACTTGACTTGACTTGACTTGACAATTTAAAATTTCAATTAAAATTGGTTTAATTCAAATCCAGATGAGCCTGGGGGAAATTGAAAAAGGATTAGACTGGTTTCTTATAATAATCGTAACAACACTGACGAACACAGTCGTTCGTAATGATTCTAAAATATTCTTCGAGAGAAAAAAAAAGCATAAATGAAAATGATTTCATACAGTTTAAGTTCAGTAGAAGGCTGATAGCCGGCTTGAGAGGGGTGTCTGTTTCTCTCCACGTGAGCTCTCAGTGATTTGGACTGAGGGATTCTATGATTCAAACCCCTAATTCACTTCTGTGAATTGTACTTAAAATAAAATCTCTCAGCCCAAGAGGAGGATAGTTTTAACGAACTAGCAAGCTGTAAATGCACGTATGTATTTAGGCAGCTTATTCAACAATCATCGCAGTAAATTTGGAGGAAAACACAACCGGAAGGGAAGCAGCGGGTAGCAGGTCCTACCCGCTACTGTCCACGCGGTGGCGGGGTCGCGCTCACGTGAGCCAAACTCACGAGCGTAGTAATTTGAAACTGACGCGCGCCTGTTAAGGAAATCCAAAGTTTCCTCACGCACAGATTCCTACACGACACAAGTATACACACATTTCACAAGTATACTTTACGAAGATCACGGCGGATCTCTTTGTGCTCGATCTGCACAGAAAATGAAACGGGATTTTCACCGGGTAGCTAAGCCGTTTTAAAACCCGAAATTATCGTTGCTATAACGACATAAAATAAAGATCTTTTACTGACGGGAGGATTCTCGCTTCCGCAGTAACTTAATATACCGGTAATGCGCCTGAGTGAAGATTTCTTCGTTCAAACAGGATTTCGAACAATATTAACATGTGCCACAGCCAAACAAAAAGAATGTTTTTCTTTTCCTTCACCTGGGCCTTTTACAATATTGTGACTGCAGTTTTCGTCACATCCAGTAGTGTCAAAGAGAAATGCTCTAGACCTCTCTTTAGCACTGTTGGTGTGGCATATGGCTTTTTGCCTTGCTCAGTTTCTGAGTCGACTATAACGTTATACACAGCGGACGCACGTACGCAATATTAAACTCCCAAAACACATGAATATGAATCTGAATATTGTTCCCAAAATGAAGTTTGAAAATGCCCGCATTCTCCACCATTAAAATGTAGCGACAATGACTTTGTAGGAGAATTATTAACTCAAAGGGGAATAATATTCATGAGATGATGAATATGCATTCTCATATACACAAATTAGATTATCCCAAATAGGGAATAGGTTAAACCTCGCCGTATATGAATCATCAACACGATTGCTCGTATTAATCATTAATATAGGTCGGTAAAATCAGATCACCTATCAGGGTAAACTTTGATATGATTCAAACCTAGTTTATCATGCACTCGGTCGTTTACCAGCCTGTAAACATCAAAAATACCCTTCCTGTGGCCACCAGAAATGATATTTCTGTGTAAGGCACTTTAGATATCTCAATATAACTCGGGTAGAGCTTTGTAGCATAAGATCGGCATTTTCAGGGACTTCAAGTTTATAGAACAATGAGACAGATTCAATTCAAAAGATTATAGAGTTTAATAAAATAAGCCTAAAGATTACATAAACTACTTAAATCACGCAGGAGTAAATATGCATAACAAGAACAACCAATTACAACAACAAAAGAACGATTGCAATACGAAATATTAGAGAGAGAAATTTAGAGGGTGAGAGAGGGTGAGAGAGAGAGAGAGAGAGAGAGAGAGAGAGAGAGAGAGCGAGAGAAATCAGTTCAGACAATTCAAACGAGACCCAAAGGCTTTCTTAAGAGTATCTAGACAACCTTAAACAGCACTTAATTTGGATTGTACGTTACTTTGATATGGTCCCTTTGGTGTAGCTGTGTTACAAAAGGAACAGGCTGGTGTCCGGAGTTTCGTTCGGACGGAGGTAGGTGTTGCGATCTCTTCAGCTCGTATGACAGTCGCTTGATCTTAAATTGGTTTCGTTCGTGAGTGCACTGAACGAAAGAGGATTATCAAACTGAGGTAGCTCAAGAAAAGAAAGAACTTAGATTAAAACAAAGTAGGAAAAACGACGCGGAACTCCGGGCTGGAGTTCGCAGGAAAGTTGGGATCTCTCTCTGGCGTGGGACTGCTCGCTGCCTCAAGGAGACATGGCGCTTCTGTTTTGAAGGCGCCCGAGACACGCCTTTCGTACGCCTCTGATCCAATCGTTTGGGAGGAGGCGTGTCGACAAACCTTGTGGTTCGCGAAGTACATGCCTTCTGGGTCATGTGCATGGGAGATTACAAATTTAGTAATAATACACTTCTAAAACTAGGATTAATAAAATGTACCTCATATTACATTTTGGGTTAGTGATTCGATCTTATTCGATTTGTCTGATTCCAATCATACCACTCGTGGCATTCCTAGGGTTAGTAAAATGTAGATACGTGATTTTTCGTGATTAAACGAATGTCAGACTGATCACATGTCATAAAAGCTTACAGTTATATCAATTGGTTCACAAAGGAATCCTGAACACAACCAGAAAGCATTTGTACATTTGAAACGTTATGTTTAACTACAGTGTTTCAGAATGATTGTCTTTTTTGTGTGTGTGTGTGTGTTTGTGTGTGTTCAGAGTTCGTCGCGTGGTCAGTCACGCGCTGGACTCCTGATCGTCTTCAGTTCCGTGTATGTGTGTGCGTTCTTTGAATTTGATGAGTTTAAGTCTGGATTACAATGACCAGTGTGGTTCATTACACAAGGTTGTCTGTGTTTGTGGGGTGTCGTGCAGAGGGGACACCACGGGACCTTCGGCCAGAGAGGCGCCCCTGTCGAGTCACATGTGGTAAGACAGAGGACCCTGTGATTACTTATCAGCGAAAAACGCCGCTGGGGCACTTCTGGCATCGGGAATTTAATTAAGTCCCGTCGCCATTTGCTTGTGTGTGAATCAGTAACTTTAAAAGTCCCATGACATCTGTTTCTTTCACAATCTGAAGAATGGAGTGGTGTTTACTGAATTAGAGACTTAGTTGATTAAAACCACATGATTGCGTTGATCATCTGATTATTGCTACAAGCATTAAGACTGTTTTTCCGTGTTGTCTCTTAAAGGTTTAAATGTCCAGGTGAATTTTGCCAAGCTGTGATCCTACGGATCTCTCTCTCTCTCTCTCTCTCTCTCTCTCTCTCTCTCTCTCTTCCCAACTCCCTCTCCCTCTCATTTTTATCTTCCTCTCTCATCCTATTTTAATTCGTGTTTGTAATGTTTTTCGTTTTGTTTGTTTCGGGTGTATATACATATATTCTGTGTGAATTGTAGTTCGATGTATTATTAGTCCAACTATTAAAACCATTATATTCTTGATTGCCTTCTGTCTTAAATGCTCATTTTACAAAGTCAATGAGATCTCGATCCTAGCAACAAAGCTTTCATTATTGACTACGTTGCGTAGTCTAATTTTATAAACACAGGAAAATTAATGTTCACGGCCAGAAAATTGATATTTCTTGGAGTTTATAAGAAGGGATAACTTTGTTGAGAAGTTGATAAGTTAATCTTACGGCCGTTTGCTGGACAAACAGTTCGATAGCTAAATTAACTCCATTAAAGGTTATCTCATATAATCGATCTGAAAATGGACCATTGACATATGAATGAGGAATTATAATTCGTTGTGATTGATCATTCGTGTGTACAATCAATCTATTTTCAACTTCGATAATTTAACTGTAATATGCAATATATCAATCATATTCATGATTAATTATTAAAATTCCCTATATATAATTTGAGCTAATTTAATGTAAAACTAAATGTTGTTACAACTGACAGAACGGCTGTGTGTTTCAAGGCTTGTTTAACATTGAATGCGGAGAAAACTGCAACACTGTCACCATCTACAATGAATTAAACAAGCGAATATTTGCACATAATTTGACTATTTAGTTAGAAAAGATCATTGGTTACTTATCTAGAATTAGTGTTTTGATATAACTTATAGCCTACCTACCATTGTTTGCGGAGGGCAGGCTGTCAAATATAGTGCACTCCTGGTATTTAATGCCATGTATGTTATTTAAGTGTTTGAGCATATTTGTTGTGCCCCCCCCCCCCCCCCCCCCCAATTTCTCCCATTTTAGCGACTTTATATTGTCGTCCTATAAAGTTTAGAATTGATTTTAAAATTGCTGTTTTTGTGTACAAGGCTTTACCTTCTGATTCCTTACTCTCCCCAAAGAACACTTAGGTCTAGTAATCAGCTTGATTAGACTAGATTAGTTAAAAGTTTTTTTTTTTTTGGGATTGTATTTTGTACGCTGCATGGTTTCTTTTAATGTTTTCTTTTTATATGCTCAGTGTTTTATTGTACAGCACTTTGGAGCAACTCTGTTGCTTTTAAGTGTGCTATAAAAATTAAAATTAAAAATTTTGACTTAACTTTGACTTGACTTGTTACACTTTTTGGAATACCTTTCATAGTGTGCATAACTCAAAGTGCATAACAAAACAAGTCTCCTAAAAGAAAGAATTGATTCTGAACTGTCAACATGAGTCATTAGCAATTTCAGTCTCATTTCCTGAAACAAAACTTCATAGGTTGTAACAAATTTGCATAATGCCAGCCTATGGTTTTCATTGGCTTCCCGTGAATAACGTCAAGTCAAGTCCCCTTTGTTTATGGTGCTTTATACAACAATAGTGTCTTTTTAAATCAGCTGAAATCAGTTCAGTGATGATTCAGTTAGGTTCAATAACTGCACAATAACGGCACTGTATGCACACTAGCAAAAACACAGTTCAAGCAGCAAGCAAAAAACTGAAGTTAAAAAGTCGAGGGTCAGGATCCCAACCCTGTCACGGTGTCTGGTTTGTGTTCCCTGAGTGTCCACTAGAAGTCTCTTCCCCATACCGTCATCACCACATTAGGAACTGCATTTCCCATAAGCCTTTATCTGTACTCATTACTGTTCATTGCACACAGCTGTTCCCACACACATTGTTTGTATCTGCTTATTTATAGCCTGTCTCATTCATTGTCATGGAATCCTTGTTTAATGTCAATTGCACTTCGGAGATCTTTTGCCAGTTTTGTTTCTTGTTTTGGACTACCTTTGTATGGATTTTGACCCTTGGCCTGGATGTTTTACGATTACCCTATTAAATTTGCACTTGAATCTATCTATTTATGTGCGTGTCAAAACACTCAACACTGATCTCTATAATGGTAACTTCAAACCAATCATTTCAATTAAACATCTCAATAACAGCTTCTGTAGATGTATGACAAAAATAAAGTCATACTGGGTAATAATAAGTGTAATAATATGTAATAGCTGGTCAGTTGTAGTTCTTGTGTTTCTCTATTTGCCTTTCTTGTGTTCCTCTTTCCTTCAGAGATTCTGCTTGTTTACAGCAGGTGTTAATTATATAAAGCAGCTCTGCAGAAAATAGTGACGTCATCATCCAGCTCAGTTCAGTTCTCATCCAATAGTGTCAGTGCAGTCATGTCATTAATATTGCTGAGTAATAAGTGTAATATAAAGTGCCTACTTTGACCCGCCCTGAAATTCTGGTGAAATTCTGGTGGTAATGGCAGTTTCATTTCCGACATGAGCTGGGCCTTCTGAACAATCAGAGCAGAGCAGGTTCGCAGAATGGAGGGGTTTAGAGAGTCAGACGCTATGAGAAAAGAGGTTAAGCTGAAACCTTTTTTTGCCCTTGGATACATGTAAACCTATTGCAGGAGACAACCAAAACTAAACTAGGAATCTTTAAAATAGCATAATGGAAGCACTTTAAATTACTAAATTATTTTATTTAGACAGAATTATTTCTTTAAACACCAGCACATTCTCACACATTACACCCTAAATCTTCATGCTGCTTGACTCTAAGAGCACAAACACTGACCCTCTCACTCATTAAGCCATGGGTCAACCTCAGAGCCAAGGGTCAGGCCAGCTCAAGAGACTGGACAATAAGTAAACAGGCACCTGGAGTGAATCAGGGTTCCCTTTCGCTGTCACTCCGAGTTACGTCGGATGACGACGAATGGGGTTTCGCTTAGAACACCTATCGACTTCGAGTATTTGCGGAATTTGCATGACGTAACTCCGCCCCACCTCGTGGGTATAAAAGGAGGACGCCGGCAACATGCAGTTATGTTTTCGCTTTGGAGCCAAGAGTATCTCTTCACTCCACAGCCATTTATCACTTCGCTCTACGAGACGAGCCATTCTCTCCGGTGTTGGTGTGACGGCGATCTGCAGCGAGTTCACATTGCCTGCTGATCTGTGCAGTGATCTGCCAGTGAGTGTGTTCTCCCCGCTCGCTTCAACATCGCAGAGTTTTTTTCTCCTCTCACAAAAGAGCTTGCACGCGGCACGTCTTTTTAAAGACGTCTCGCCCGTGCATTAAAAAAAAAAAAAGTGGTTGCGGCAGATTGGTATCGGACTCTGATGGGCACGAGCGCTGTCTAATGTGTTAGGGCTTTCATCATGCTTGTACAGCGCTCGTGGGTGATTCATGTTCTCTCTGGGAACATGATCATCGCGTCATTTAGGTCGAGACTCGGTGAACTCGCAAGAGTGAGAGTCCCCTCATCCACCCCCCGATTTTTGGCTGGTGGCCAGGGTGACCTGAGGGTGATGGTCTGGAACAAGGCGCCGACTCTGTGTCCGTGACCCCAGCCCCCCTCTTCAATGACGGTCATTTGAAAAGCTACAGAGGATGGTGCTATGTCTGTAGCAGCATCACTAGGTGGGCTTTATTCTTTTGGAAGTGACGACTCGTCACAGCTGCCACCTTCTGGTGTGCTATGCTGTGCCTGAGTCTGATCCGGAGATGACGGCCATGCTTTCCTGGGACGATTGGTTTTTGGGTAAGGCCGCCGACCCGCGTCCACGGCAAACCCCAATATCTTTCTTCCCGGACGTGCATGATGAGATCTCGACGTCCTGGAGGACCCCTTGTCTTCTCAGGACCGCTCGTTGGTCTCATCCGCCTTTCACTGGGGTCCCCCCGGTTGAACGCTCTGTTGCGATGCTACTGTGTCCTCAGAGTGCTTCCCGGCGCAATCCTAAGCACCCGTCCGAAGCCTGTAGTTCTTTTCGTCTACACTAATCTGTGGCGAAATCCTATAGTGCCACAGGACAGGCAGCCGCCTCACTGCATCCCATGACCGTTCTGCTGGTCTACCTGACCCAGATGCTCACGGATATGCATGAGGGCAGGACTGACTCGAGGCTCTTCAATGAGCTGTGCGCCGCCACTGACCTTGCTCTCCGAGCAACGAAGGTGGCCGTGTGCTCTCGGAGTCAGGTGATGTTTACCATTCTGGGGCTGACCGGTCTGATGTGCAGGATGTCGGGCGGACTCGTCTGCTCGACACCCCCATATCCCAGGTCGGCCTCTTCGGCGGTGTGGTTGAGTGCTTCTGCCCAACAGTTCTCAACCGCTCGTGAGCAGGTTGAGGTTATTCTGCCGATGGCCCCGCCGTCCGCTTAGATCCCTCAGTCTGCCAACCGCCGAAGGCGCCCACCCACAGTTCCAACCCCGCCCGTTCACCCGGGCTGGCTTTGGAAGACCATGGGGGGATGCCTCAGCCCTCTCCAGCCCCGCCCCCCACTAAACGGGACTTTTGAGATGGGCTGCTAAGAGATGGGACTCAGTTCTTTCCAGGAGTTGGTAGCAGGGCCACTCCTTTCCCCAGTGGAGGGCTGGGGAAGAATCCTTATTCAGAAAGAACTGAATCTCTCGTCTCTGAGCATACAGAGTTCACAGACGACACGGTGCGCCGCCCCCGAGCCGTGCATCCCTCGTCCCCCTCTGTCTCAGAGCCGGATGACAGTGTGTGACGTCCCTGGACCGTACCGCTCTCATCCCCCTCTGTCGCCAGACCCCTGGCAGAGCAGGCCCCCGTGGAATGCTGGTCCTTCCCTGGCCTCCTCTGTCAGGGTACGGTTATGACCGTGCCCCCACTCTGGGCCGCTATGCCGTCCACCTCTGGGCCGGTCATTCCGCTTCGCTGCACCACCGAGGGGACGTCTGTGGTTCGTTGACTCCGCTGGCACAGTTATTGGGAGCCTGCCTAGAGCTTCCCTATCTGTTCCGCTGGGTCGCTCGAACCATCGGCTCGGCTATGCGATTCAGTTTGCACGGTCTCCTCCCCGATTCAGGGGAGTCCGCTTCACTATTGTCGGTGGTTAATCCTCTATCATGAGAGCGGAGGTTGCTACCCTACTGGCGAAGGATACGATAGAGACTGTCGCTCCAGCCGTAATGAGGTCCGGGTTTTCATCCCCTACCTCATTGTCCCGGAGAAATCTGGTGGGTTATGGCCAATCCTGGACCTACACATCTGAACCACCCCTTCACAGGCTGCTGTTCAAGATGCTCCTGGCCAAACGCATTCCGGATGTGTGTGGCCACAGGATTGGTTTGCAGCGATCGACCTGAAGGACGCCTACTTTTATGTCTCCGTTCTCCTTCGACTTAGACCTTACCTACGGTTTGCTGTCAGGGCGCGCGTATATCAGTACGCTGTTCTCCCATTCGGACCCCGTGGTCGAACCTCAGTTTTCTCAGGGCAGGTGTCCCCTGGAACGAGTTTCCCGGCATGTTGTTGTCTCAACAGATGCCTCCACCACTGGCTGGGGCGCCATGTGCAATGGACATGCTGCTGCGGGCTCCTGGACAGGACCCCAGCGCCTCTGGCATGTCAATTGCCTCGAGTTGCTGGCAGTACGCCTTGCTCTGCACCGCTTTCGGGCGTTGCTAAGGGGTCAACACGTACTAGTCCGGTCAGACAATACCGCCACTGTAGCGTACATCAACCATCAAGCTCAGTCTTGGCTCCTCAGCGAAGAAACATAACTGCATGTTGCCGGCGTCCTCCTTTTATACCCACGAGGTGGGGCAGAGTTGCGTCATGCAAATTCCACAGACCCATGGCATTTCTTTGCCATTGGCTCGTTTTTGTATACTCGAAGTCGATAGGTGTTCTAAGCGAAACCCCATTCGTCGTCATCCGACGTAACGTCTCCGTTCCCTACTCAGGGAACGAGGGTTACATACGTAACCGAGACGTTTTTATTCTCATATTGTTTGTTGGTACAGACAACTCTGGCTGTGTTGATCTGCAGCAGGGTCTTTAGGTGTAAAATCTGTTTTTTAAGACCTCTTTGACAGGCTTCTTGGAGAAACGATCAAAATTATGTTTAGGGTAGTAGCCTTCTTAGCCACACCAGGCTGCCGAAGCTTGAAATAAATATTTCGGTGATGGAAATTTTGGGGTAGTCAGCTGGGTTAATTTATTTATTTGTATTTGGGACAATGCAGTCAAACATAGTTACAATACAAATCCTACAACAGATGTGCAGCATAGAGTTTATAGGTTGGGCTTTTCTAAGTACATTATAAAACAGATACATACAAGTATAAAACATTCACATTTCTTTAAACATATACTCTCACTCACTCACTCACTCACACAAACAGAAAAATTACAATATTTAAAAATGGCTACAGTTTTGGCTACACTCTCTCGCTCTCGTTCTTTTTTTTTTTTATCACATTTGATAAAGATATTAAAGTAGTGTTTCATTTTTTCTTGTTGTTCAAATTCAAAATTGTTTTCAAATATTTTTTGTCACTTAATCTTAAAGATTTTTAATAGTGTATGTTTGTTCCCACCAATCGCTGCACAAGTTAAGGATACGTATGATGACGTAAGCACGTTAGTGCGAGCCCTCCCGGAACCCATAGAGAATGCCATGATCAGCCACAGCCATGATCTTCTCCCAATTTAAGTTATTAAGTTCTCTTTCAAACGGCACAGTTTTAGCTTCAGGAATGATACATTTTATTTTATTACAATCAGATTTACCAAAATACTGTAGCTGCTTTCTTGTCAGTTTTCTAAATGTCAGAGTCATGTTGTGGTCTGAGAGACCTGTTATCAGATTGTAAGTCCTTGTTATAGGCTACGTTCTGGTTTGTTAGTAAATGCCATGTCAATAAGGGTCTTGGGCCACGTTTACACCTAGCCGGGTATTTAGAGAAACTAATATCCCCCCACCCTCCGTTTTCAATAATAACATCGTGCACACAACCCGCATAAATACGCCATCGAGCGCCATCATAACAATGCCAAACCTATGGGCGGCAGTGTAGGGAGAATGATAAAGCCATGCAAGCCAATCAGAATCCTCACAATCGACAAGAGAGAACCTAAAACCCTGTTTTTCCCAGTTGACACGGCAACACATAACCGGCAACACATAACCAAATCTCCACTTTGGCCGGACTTTTAAGAAATAATCGTTTTCTGTGATAAAAATGGGGTTTTCGTGTAAATGAGAGGCCAAACCGCAGGGAAATTTCTGCGTTTTCCCTTCGTGTAAACGGGGCCTTGGTGTGCCTTGTTATCCTAGTGGGCCCTTTAATCATTTGTAGATAATAAAATTGTTTTTAATTTTTACTACTATTGTCAGACCAGTTGATGTTAAAGTCACCATACCATACAGTTTCTTTATAAGAGTCAAGCTGTTTAGCTACAAGACTTAATTAATCATAAAAATAAGTGTTATGAGAAGGTGGATTATAAAGGACAACAATATTAAAATTCACTGTAGGTGATACAATTACATTCAAAGCTAGACATTCGAGAGGGGTTTTCAATTCAACTGTATGACATTTAAATTCATCTTTGATGTATATTTACACTCTTCCCCCCTAGCCTGCATTTCTGTCTTTTCTGAAACATTGTTATCTAGAAATATCTCATATATTAAGGTATTTAGTGCATATTTAGTGTATTTATAAGCCATTCATGGCTTTTTGCATGAGAATTCACATGCATGCAAGAAGATGTGGTTATTTTTGTGCCGAAGGGGTAGGGGAACTACTGACATACCACATAGAGGGGCTTTGTGACTGTTTTTGGTCTCTCCTTTAGTCCAAGAGCCTAGAACTGAACCATCCGGTTATTATATGACAGTCAGATCCTGTCAAACCCCAATCGCCCGTGATAATAACAGTTTTAATAACCCCAGCACACAGTCATATTTCACCAATGTTTTGATGACTATGCCACTAGAGAATTGTGAACGTGGAAAGAAAGAGTCAAGGCCACAAGCTCAAATAAGTTGTTGGAATTTGTTCAGAGCCCCTATGCATTTATTTCAACCACACTGAAGAAATGTGTTTTGGTGATATATTTGTGCCCATAGCCTGCCCAGCTTTGGCTCCCACAAAACCTGCATTAAAACCATCCTGTTTCATAGAACTTGGATGCTTGCCACTGTGTTACTGTGAGAAAACAGAGATGGCACTTCAGGATGGTTTTATTGTATCAAGGCATACTGTTTGGGAACTTAGAATCCTGTTATGATAAAATCGTGTGAGAAGCACATGGTTTACACATAAACCTCAACCTTATCACCAGCTGCGCTCTATCTGCGCGCCAGCTGCAGCTGATCAGCGAACCCTATTTAGTCCCCCTGTTTTCTCGTATTTGTCAGATCATTGTTGTATGTTCTTGTGTTCCCGCCTTTCTCCTGTTCGCCGTGTTTCTTGCCTGTCTCCAGTCCTGGTGGTTCTTCGTTTGTCCTGGCAATTCTGTCCGCTACTTCGGGTTCCCTGGTTCACTTCCACCTGCATTATGGACTGTTTCCTCGCTTCATCTCATCCGACCATTGAGACTGGAAGTACCCACGGCTTCCCCTGCGCTACCAAGGGCCTTCTCGTGGACAGTCATCTCATCCATCTGTGTTCTTCAATAAACGTACCTTTTACTTGCTATTGCATCTTCCGTCTCTTTATCCTAACACTTTTAAAAGTATGCAAAGGTGTACTTCTTTCTCCACAAAGCTACACAAAAAGCTACAAACAAAAGTAAAATCATTACTTTTAAAAGTATGCAAATGTGTACTTTTTCACAAAGCTACACAAAAAGCTACAAATAAAAGTTAACCAGCTACACTGAAGCTTATGTATCAGATTACAAATATCCAACAAGTAGTAAGTGGCATAAAACATGTGGCATATTGTTATACTACACTACTACATCTATGGGGAAAAAACAACCTTAAAAACCTACTGAAATATACTGATCAAATATTACTATTTGTACTACGTCTACTTGTAGTTTGCCATTTCCCAACACTGCAGAGAGGAAATGAGCACATGCTGCCCTTTCCGCCCAGCCAAACATTGAGGGTAGATTACTTCTAAATAGAAAACAAGCTGTTCTCGGCCGGAGGCCAGGAATTCAGTGGCATCTGAAGGATCCATAAACACTGAATATGATTATGATGATGAATGGAGCTATGGGGGAAAAAAACAGCAATGTAAAACTATTTACTCACTCCATTAGTTATTTGATATGGAGCGTGAACCGTGGCTATAATGCATGTTTAATTTGGCACAATATGTGATGGTGTCATGTCAGTAGCCAATACCTAGACAGGCCAAACCATGTTTCTCTCTTTTCCCAAATATCCCTCTAAAAGAACTGGCCCCATATGTATCAAGCTTCTGAGAAATACTCACAAGAACACTGCTAAGTGTTACAAGAGATGCTTCCTCTTCGCTTCCTTCGGATCACCAGAGGGAGCTCTCACCAGAATATTGACGGGTACTATTCAGACTACAATTCCCATAGGCCCTCATACCTGGGACTGATTACACACACACCTGCAGCTTATCACACAGACACTACTTCAACACTCCACACACCACTGTTGCGAAGTCTTGATTTGCCGTGGTGATCATTTCTGAGTGTTTCTACTGTGGACAAGTATTCTGTGTTTGATCTTGTTTCTCATTGTTTGATTCTTTGCCGCCTGCCCCGACCTTTGCCTGTCTACTGGATTGTGATTGTCAGCTACCTGCCCAGCCCTCTTGCCTGTCCTCTTACACTGTGTATGTTTGCTACCTGCCTCGACCTAGTCTGTACTTCTTTTTGACTTTGAGATAATAAAGCTGCAGATGGATTCTCAATCCGATGACTCCTCATTACAGAAGACGGCACTCAGTGATCCAGCAGCCTTCACGCAATTGACATTCGAACTGTCAGCTCAAGCCCACCAACTCGCGATGCAACAGCACCAGCTCACTCATCTAACCTCCATGACTGAAGAACTCGTTAAAGCACTACAAGGCCTACGCGTTACACCCCTGGAAGCCGCGGCGGCTCCAGCGCCTCCTCCCGCTGTAAGCGTACCCACTTCTTCCACCTGCATGAACCCACTTCTAGCAAAAGTTAGACGGAGACCCAGCGAAATGCAAAGGATTCCTGTTACAATGCTCTCTGTTTGTAAACCAGACACCTAACTTGTGCCCTACGGATTCGGGCAAGATATCTTTCGTCTGCTCATTGCTAACCGGAAGGGCTTTAGACTGGGCCACCGCAGTATGGAGAGATGACGTAACCGCTTTTCCTTCCATCAATGTAGTTCTTCAGCGCTTCAGAGAAGTATTTGAACATCCGGCTGGAGGTAAGAGTTCTGGTGATCGGTTGCTCGCCCTATGCCAAGGGAGGAGAACGGCTGCAGAATATGTCTTGTTATTTCGCACTCTCGCGGCACAAACCAACTGGGGAGAGGATCCGTTAAAACTGCTGTTCAGAAAAGGATTAAATCTGGAACTCCAAGCTGAGCTAGCGTGCCGCGATGAGGGAAGATTGCTGAATGAGTTATTGAACTAACAATCCAAAATTGACAATTTAATTCGCTCACATCATCTCACTCGCACCCTGTTTACCAATACACAAGCTCCCCCTCCAGAAGCGATGCAGCTTGGTTACACTCATTTAACACCTGAGAAACGGGCTAAACCGACAGTCTGCTAGCGGCCTCACGTCCCATCAAATCCCATAATATAGAGCCTCTTTCACCTAGATATCATCATATAGAGACTATGTATGTTCCCCGAATTTGGAAATCCAAAAAACGTCCAAACCCATCTAAGGTTAAAAATTTAATTGTTCAACAAATAAAAAACAGTTATAATACAGATGAGCAAACGATAAAGCTTGGGTTGCTGAATATTCGATCCCTTACTTCAAAAGCACTTATTGTTAATGATATGATTTCAGATTATAACCTAGATGTGCTGTGTTTGACAGAAACCTGGCTGAAACCAAACGATTATATTACTTTAAATGAGTCAACCCCACAAGATTATAGTTATAAACATGAACCTCGTCTGAAACGCAAAGGGGGAGGTGTTGCTATAATTTAGCTGGCTATGATTAAACCGCTTGTTAAAAAAACGCTACTTGATCCTACAGAATTAGTCAATTACAGGCCAATCTCAAATCTGCCTTTTCTGTCAAAGATATTATAAAAAGCAGTATCCTCACAACTGTGTTCCTTTCTTGAAAGAAATTATATCTGCGAGGATTTTCAGTCAGAATTTAGACCGTAACATAGTACTGAGACAGCTCTCATTAGAGTTACAAATAATTTGCTCTTATCATCCGATCGTGGTTGTTTATCTCTATTAGTGTTACTCGATCTTAGTGCTGCATTTGACACCATTGACCACAACATTCTTTTAAATAGACTAGAAAACTATGTTGGCAGTAGTGGAATTGCACTAGCATGGTTTAAATCATACTTATCAGACCATTATCAGTTTATAGCAGTAAATGAAGAGATGTCTTATCGATCACAAGTTCCGTATGGCGTACCACAAGGCTCAGTACTAGGACCGCTGCTGTTCACACTGTACATGCTACAATTAGGAGATATCATTAGAAAACATGGAATTAGCTTTCACTGTTATGCCGATGATACCCAGCTGTATATTTCTTCACGCCCTGACGAAACTTACCAATTCACAAAATTTATGGAATGCGTAGCTGATATAAAAAATTGGATGACTAGTAATTTCCTACTACTAAATTCTGAAAAAACAGAGATTCTAATTATTGGACAAAAAACTTCCACACGTAATAACCTAGAATACTGTCTAACACTTGATGGCTGCTCTGTTAAGTTTGCGTCGTCGGTTAGGAACCTGGGTGTGCTCTTTGATACCAATCGTTCATTTGAAAGTCACGTGTCTAGTATCTGTAGAATCGCATTTTTCCATCTTAAAAATATATCTAAATTACGCCATATGCTCTCATTGACAAATGCGAAACAATTAGTTAATGCGTTCATGACATCAAGGCTAGAATATTGTAATGCTTTACTGGGTAGTTGCCCTGCACGCTTAATAAACAAATTACAGCTAGTTCAAAACGCAGCAGCTCGAGTTCTTACCAGAACCAGGAAGTATGACCACATTTGCCTGGTTCTGTCAAAACTGCATTGGCTCCCTATTAAACATCGTATAAATGTTCAAATATTGCTGATTACTTACAAAGCACTAAATGTTTTAGCTCCGCAGTACTTGAGCGAGCTCTTAACGCATTATAGTCCATGTCTATTGCGGTCTCAAAATTCCGGCCTGTTAATAATACCAAGAATATCAAAATCGACTGCTGGCGGTAGATCCTTTTCCTATTTAGCACCAAAACTTTGGAACAGTCTTCCTACCAGTGTCCGGAAGCAGACACACTCTGTTAGTTCAAAGCTAGATTAAAAACACATCTCTTTGACCTAGCATTCAAATAATACATTGTCGACTTCTATAATTCAATGTTAGGCTACATAGAATGTCAGCCGGAACTGGGAACACTTCTTTTAAATCCTGATGTACTCGTTACATCATAAGAAGAATGGCATCTACGCTCATTTTAATGTCTTTGTTTATCCCGAGGTTTTCCAGCAGCCTGCCTGATCCAGGCCGTATCCAGATCTGACGAAGGACCTTTGCCTGAACCCGATGACAATGTAGTGGTGAAGTGCAAACTAGCCTCTTCCTATGGACTATGGAGGATCCCTTTACCAGTCTACAGATAAAGCGTTATGGGGATTTCGGTTTGCGTACCTAACCCGAAGTGAAAAAATTAAATAAAATTCTGTATCAAATTTATAGGCAAGACAAGTAGTTTGTTCAGGCATGATTTGTAGGGAATTACAAACCTGCATATATTCAAACGCACATAACTATAGAATAAATTCTTAATGCACATGCAAACGCCATCAGCATTAATCACAGGTTCGCGATTAAAGTCTGTTAAGAGAGAACAGCGTCGTCTTAGCGGCCTCTAATTTAATTATAAATGATAATTTCAAGGGAAGAGAATCAATCAAAACTAGCTTTAGCTGGAAAATAACATTATTCAAGAACCGCTATGAAGCCAAAACAATCTCTTAAATTATGTTTACCTCTGTAAAGCTGCTTTGAAACAATCTACATTGTTAAAAGCGCTATATAAATGAAGATGACTTGACTTGACTCGTTCACTCTCCCCTGATTACTGAGTCATCCCACCTGTACCTCGTCACCTGTTCACTAAATACACTCACTTGCACCACTAATCATTGTCTGATCTCGTCTTTCCATGGACACACAGACTGTTCCACTTACCTGCTATCCATGTCATCCGATCCCGTTCCACGGACCGTCTACCATTTCCAATGACTGTCATCTGTGTCTACCATCCACCTCGTTCCGATCTCCTCCTGTGAAGGACACTACTATTATTCTTCACCTAAGTTCCATTCAACTGTGATCATTGTGTTGCCTTTGGCTTGCTCAGTTGGGGATATTCAAAATAATTAACCAAGCATTAATACCATTGATCAGCCCTACCAAACGTGGATGTTTCTTCACTAAGAAACAAACATTGTTATTTGATTGATATTGTGAAGCTGCTTTGATGCAATTTATATTGTGAAAAGCGCTATATAAATAGACTTGACTTGACTTCAACTCACCATTTACATCTGCTGCTTTCTGTGCTTCTGTTCAAAATAAACATCAGTTATATTTTACTCACCTGTCATCATTATTCGTGACAGAAGATCAGACCACATGCAGAATCCCACGGAGCCCACTGCGGATCCACCCCGCGATACGTTTGCTGAGTTGATTCACGCTGTCAGATTGTTACTACAACCACCTTCTCCGGATAATCCACCTTCCATTCCCACCGATGTTCACCACGCTGCACACCCATCTCTTCCGTCATCACCCGTATCATCCGCTGCCTCTGCCAGTCCCATGGCCCGACCAGCGACATTCACCGGTGAGGCGGAGGACTGCAGCGGATTCATACAGTGCTCCCTGTATTTCAAGATGCAAGCTCATCAATTTCCCAACAATTCTGCCAGAGTGGCTTTTGTAATCTCCTTGCTGTCTGGCCACGCACTCCAGTGGGCGCAATCACTGTGGAATTCCAACGCCCAAGTATCGCTCAACTTCATCTGTCATTTCAAAGAGGTGTTCTGTCAAACTGCTGCGGAACTCTCCATCCATGATCAACTGTTTAATCATCATCAAGGTAAACAATCCGTCTGTTCCCATGCCTTACAGTTTCGCACCTTGGCGGCATCATGTGGATGGAATAAGACCGCCCTACTGACTGCTTTTCGCCCTGGTCTTAACGTAGACATCCGTCAACTTATGGTGGTGTATGATGACTCGATGGGATTGGAAAGTTTTATACAGAAAAACCCATGTAAATTAACAGTTATCACCTGACCCATGCAGAGCGTCAACGCAGGATCCAACATCAAGATTCCACAGCAGATCTCATCCTGGGACGCCCGTGGATGACTCAACACCAACCACACATTAACTGGAGATCCGGTGAGATACTCCGATGGAGTGATGAATGTTTCTCATCCTGTCTATCTTCTGTTCAGAGAATTCCTGGCTACTCTTCTTCTTCGAACCTGAATCATCAGAACCTCGTCATCAACTCCACCTCCGTGGAAAGTCCAGAAATCACTCAAAGTTGAAATTCCGTCAGAATACCGGGCGTTCCAGGATGTCTTCAGTAAACAACTAGCTACCAAATTACCACCTCATCGGCCATGTGACTGTGCTATCAACCTGCTACCTGGGGCCACCTTACCTAAGGGTAGGGCATATCCCTTGTCCATCCCTGAGCAGAAGGCCATGGAGGAGTATATCGGGGAAGCTCTTCAACAACAATTTATTCATCCATCCACGTCCCCTGCCGCTTCTAGCTTCTTCTTTGTAGCTAAGAAGGACTGAGGCTTGAGTCCGTGCATCGACTCACCTCAACTCACAGACGGTCATGTTCAGCTATCCCCTTCCTCTGGTCCCCGCTGCTCTTGAACAACTGAAAGGAGCTTGTATATTCTCGAACTGGACCTGCGTAGCGCCTATAATCTCATCCGTATTCTTCAAGGTGACGAGTGGAAAACGCCATTCATCACTGTAGCAATGTTCAGGGAAGAAGGAGGCGGGAACCGGCGAACAATCAAAATATAATTTATTTAAATAAAACAAACAACCAAAATACCGCCAGCAGCCCCTCGCGGACGACTGCTGGCTACCGAAAATAAACATAAGGAACTGCCAGCAGCCCCTCGCGGACGACTGCTGGCTAAAATAAAATACATAAACAAAACAACTAAAACACAGGCCTGTTCCTCTCTCGATCATCAACGTCGTCGCTCCTCCTTTATGCTTCCGCTCCTCCGTGAGAGATGCGAGACCGGTGTGCTTCACAGGTGTTGCTCATTAGCAATCGCACCACCGGCCTCGCGCCGTTCTCTCACGTCCCTCGGCCGTCCTGTTCGCCACATACCCCCATCGCCCCTCACAGGCCGGGGGGTACCCACGAGCCTGTGCCTACTCCCCCCCCCCCCCCGGCGGCGGCGATCCCTGGGGAGTATGGACAGACAAACCGAGGGAAACGGAGACGGAAGCATGAGGAGCGACAGATCGAGAGAGGGGAGAGAGGAAAAAAAAAAAAAATTGGTCCGGTTCCCACAACGCGCTGCCATCTGGTCCCCCACCAGCTGTGCGCTCTCCTCCGCGGTGCCTGGCGGTGACGCTGGGTAGCCCTCGGTGGACGGCTCGACGCTCCTCCGCCGCCCGGTGGACGGCGACGGCTCCTCGGGTGCCTTGGGCAGACGGCAGGAGTCCCCCGCTCCCTGCTCCTCCCCTTCACTGGTGGACGGCAGCAGGCTCCGGCCCACGGCGAGCGGCGGCGACTCCTCCTCTCCCTCCCGGATGGCAGCCGCCCCTCCAATACCCAGGCGGCCGGCAGCGAGCTCGACCGTCCCACCGGCAACTCACTCCAGCGCACCGCCTCGAGTGTCCGTGGCCGCGAGTCCCCCGCTCCCTGCTCCTCCCCTCGCTCGGCGGATGGCAGCAGGCTCCGGCCCACGGCGAGCGGCGGCGACTCGCGCACCATGCTCGATGGCACCGCGGATTCCCCACATCGGCGAGGACTCTCTGACAGCGCGTTCCTCCCTCTTCCCGGGTTTCGGCACCAGTGTAGCAATGTTCAGGGAAGAAGGAGGCGGGAACCGGCGAACAATCAAAATATAATTTATTTAAATAAAACAAACAACCAAAATACCGCCAGCAGCCCCTCGCGGACGACTGCTGGCTACCGAAAATAAACATAAGGAACTGCCAGCAGCCCCTCGCGGACGACTGCTGGCTAAAATAAAATACATAAACAAAACAACTAAAACACAGGCCTGTTCCTCTCTCGATCATCAACGTCGTCGCTCCTCCTTTATGCTTCCGCTCCTCCGTGAGAGATGCGAGACCGGTGTGCTTCACAGGTGTTGCTCATTAGCAATCGCACCACCGGCCTCGCGCCGTTCTCTCACGTCCCTCGGCCGTCCTGTTCGCCACAATCACACCCACAGGTCACTACGAATACCAGGTTATGCCGTATGGCCTGTCCAACTCTCCAGCCATGTTCCACGGATACATGAATGAGGTATTCAGAGAATTCCTTAATCGATTCGTGGTGTTTACATCGATGACATCCTCATATATTCCTGGAACCTCTCAGAACATCACCATCACGTTACGCAGGGTAGTGTTGTAGTACTCGACACCGGTCTTGAGACCACTTTTTGATGGTCTCGTTGTACTCGGTCTTGTCTCGGTCTTGGACATTGAGGACTCAGGATTTTTTTTCAAGACCATAACTGTGGAAATATCACTAAATTGCTAGTATATTGTTTCATTTTTTTGTTAACATCCTAGCTTTTATTGGATGTAAAACATACTGATTCAAATCCAAGCAATAACGTGACTCATTAGTCATTGCTAATTATGTATTTTTGTTACTGCTGTCACCCATCCCCGCACCCTTTCGCTCACACTCCCAAGAAAGTGAGCTGTGGTTGTCTGGGAGCGGGAGAAGATGTCGGCAAAATCTTCAGTAATACAATTTGGCTACAAAAATCATAAAGTATATATTTGTAAAACAAAATCCAGAAGGAAGCATACACACTCTAAAAAATAATTCAGGGGCTTAGTAAATATATTAATAATTACACAGTAATAATTAACTTTATTAACTGAAAATCTCTGAATATAATTTACTTGATTGTTTGAGTTGAACATACTGTGACGAGCGTCCTTGGAGGAATCAGCGTCGCCCTGGCAACCAACACAAAACACCTGCGTCCTTATCGCTGGCTGATCGGTCACAGCTGCTCCCAATCAGACCACAGCCTCATAAGCAGCACATGCCTAGCAAACAGACAGACGCTAGTCTCGAACCGAATGAAAGCGCTGGTCTAACCTTTCTCTCTGTTCTCCCCAGAAAGCAGCGAGTGACTGACAGCCCACCATTTTGGAACACGTTTTGGACACCCACTTTCATTTGGATTGAACACCGAAGAGCACTTAAAGCACCATCCATCACGCACCGGCTTACCTTCTTTCACCAGTTTTATTTAATTGTAAATAAATCCACTCTCCGAGGCCTTTTCACGAAGCCTGCCTTGTCAAGTGATTCTTCACCCAGTGACAGTGGTGGAGAATGCGGGCAAGTTCATGAAGAATAACCAACAAGTTCACCGGCCCAACTCCTAATTTTTTCCTTTTTTTTTGTCTGTGCACTACAGGTGGAGGAAAGCAGCGCGCTCGACCCCGCGATGGAGGAAGTGTTACAACAGAATCTCTGTACATGATTCGGTTCCGGCTGAAGTAGAGCCCACGCAGCAGGGCAGATGGGTGACCGTGAGAGATCGCTCTAGTCGAAAAAACACTCTTCCGTTCCGATTACCATAACAAATCAATTTGTTTTCCCCACTCAGTGAAACACCCACTGAGAATTCTGTTGATTGTGCCCAGGTAATTGGTGATTCGATCACACGGAACTTGAAAATAGAGACACCAGCCACCATAGTCACATGTTTGCCGGGTGCCAGAGCGCCTGACATCAAAGCAAATTTAAAAGTGCTGGCGAATGCTAATTGTAAATTCTCTAAGATCATTATTCATGTCGGCACTAATGATGTTCGACTCCGCCAGTCGGAGATCACCAAAATTAATATTAAAGAGGTGTGTAAACTCGCAAGTACGATGTCAGGCACTGTAATTTGATCTGGCCCCCTTCCTGTTCGCAGGAGTGATGAGATAGTTAGCAGATTGGCCTCACTCAATGGTTGGTTGTCTAAGTGGAGTCCGTTGAATAATATAGAATTCATAGACAATTGGAAAAGTTTTTGGGGCAAGCCTGACCTGTTGAAAAGAAATGGTGTTCATCCCTCCTGGGATGGTGCTGCTCTTCTCTCTAGTAATATGGCACATAGTCTTAGAGCTAAAACATGACAATCTGGGGCTCAGGTCAGGAAGCAGACAGACTGGCTAAACCGACCGTCTGCTAGCGGCCTCGCGTCACCAAGGTCAGATAAATCCCATCACATAGAGCCTCTTTCACCTAGATATCATCATATAGAGACTGTGTCTGTTCCCCGAATTTGGAAATCCAAAAAACGTCAGGTAAAAAATTTAATTGATGTTCAACAAATAAAAAACAGATATAATACAGATGAACAAATGATAAAGCTTGGGTTGCTGAATATTCGATCCCTTACTTCAAAATCGCTCATAGTTAATGATGATTTCAGATTATAATCTAGATGTGCTGTGTTCGACAGAAACCTGGCTAAAACCAAACGATTACATTACTTTAAATGAGTCAACCCCACAAGATTACTGTTATAAACATGAACCTCGTCTAAAACGCAAAGGGGGAGGTGTTGCTGTAATTTATAGTAATATTTTCAAAACCACTAAGAAATCTATATTTAAATATACTTCTTTTGAAGTGTTGGTGCTTAATGTAAAAATATATAGTGTAAACGATAAATCTACAAAATCTCGCCACTTGCCAGGGCAGGACGGAGGAAGAACTCACCGCCATCCGTGCCACCGCCGCCCAGCGAGTTCCACTACCTGATCCTCGCGCCCAAGCAACCTGCCTGCTGCCGAAGATGACCGCTGATGACGACGTGGAAGCCTTCCTGCAGGTCTTTGAAACCACCGCTCAGTATGAGGCATGGCCCGAGGACGAGTGGGCACGCGCGCTAGCGCACCTCCTCACCGGAGAAGCCCAACGGGCTTATTTCTCACTTCCCCGTGCGGACGCCGAAGACTGACGAAGTCAAGTGGGAAATTTTGGCGAGGCTCGGCCTCTCATCCATCTGCGCCACCCAGCAGTTTCAGGAATGGGAGTTCAAGCCCCGTGTGCCAGCCCGTGCCCAAGCAGCCGAGCTCAGCCGCGTTGCTCATCACTGGCTCTTGGAAGGGAACCCCACCGCAGCTCAGGTAGCGGAACGAGTGGTGGTCGATCGAGCTGGCGGATGCCATCCATCACCGCGAGACTGGGGACCGTTTCCCCGGAGGGTGGTCCAGGAGCGACGCCCGCTCGAAGGGACCCCACGACCAGTCAGCAGGCCGGCGGTTTCCCCACATCGAGATGAGCCCATTCCCAGCGCTGAGCCACCGTCAACCCGGCGAGCGTGGAGGCTGGAGGCTGGCCTGGTGAAGGACCTGCCAGTGGCCATACTGCTTGGGAGAGATTGGCCCGGCTTCGACAGACTGCTCGCTGCCGCTACTCAGCCTGCCAGCCCAGAGGGAACCGTCAAAGACGGAGACGGCCTCGTGGACCCCGCCGCCGGCCGGCCCTGCTCACCTCCGACAGCGGGAGAGATGGTGAGTCCCCCTCCCAGACTACTAATCTGTTTTATGATGTATACCAACAGGCTGCTGGAGGGGGCTCCTTCGCCAAAGAACAGCAGAAGGACGATCGGCTCAAGCACTTTTGGGCTCAGGTGCAAGTCGTCGATGGAAAAGACGTCCTCCCACGGCCCCATCCTCTCTCGCATTTTGTCGTCGAGAATGGCCTGCTGTACTGTGTCGCTCAGCGGAGTGGGGAGGAGAAGAAATTGCTGGTTGTACCCCGAGCCAAACCCGAAACCATCCTGGAGCTGGCGCATTCCCATCCCATGGCAGGTCACCTCGGGGCCAGCGCATCCGCAACAGCTTCCTCTGGCCGGGCCTAGAGGCCGAAGTGAAGTGGTTCTGTCAAGCCTGGCTGGCCTGCCAGGTCACCTCGCCAAGGACCCCACCCCCCAGCCCGCTCATCCCGCTGCCGATCATCGATGTGCCCTTCGAGTGGATTGGAATGGACATAGTGGGGCCGTTGCCAAAGTCTGCCTGGGGACATGAGCACTTCCTGGTAATCGTCGACTATGCCACCCGGTACCCAGAAGCAGTCCCCCTGCGCAAGGCCACCGCAAAGTCCATCGCCCAGGAGCTGTTTCTGATGGCCAGCCGAGTCAGCCTCCCCTCGGAGATCCTGACTGACCAGGGGACCCCATTCATATCCCGGCTGATGACGAATCTCTGCAGGCTGCTACGAGTGAAGCAGTTGAGGACCACAGTCTACCACCCTCAGACGGACGGACTCGTGGAGAGATTCAACTAGACCCTCAAGCAGGTGCTTAGACGCATGGCGGCGGAGGATAAGTGGGATTGGGACCTGCAAAGTCCCCCAGGCCTCAACTGGCTTCACTCCCTTTGAGCTCCTGTTCGGCCGTCAACCACGTGGGCTCCTGGATGTCGCCAGGGAAGCCTGGGAGCAGCAGCCTGCCCCTCATCGCACTATCATCGAACACGTTCGACAGATGAGAGAACGGATCGATCGAGTGATGCCATTGATCCGGGAACACCACAGCAAGGCCCAGCAAGCGCAGCAACGCCACTACGACCGAGCGGCCCAACCACGGGAATTCCAGCCTGGAGACCGCGTCATGGTCCTGGTCCCCAGCTCCGCCCGCAAGTTCCTGGCCTCCTGGAAAGGGCCATATACGGTGGTGGAAAGGATTGGACCAGTCACGTACCGGCTGAGGCAACCTGGTCGACGGCAGGCGGAGCAACTCTACCATATCAACTTCCTGAAGAAGTGGGTGGGGACGCGAGACCAGCCGGCTGCCTTGAGTCTCACTGATCCCGTGGTTGTTGACGTCAACCCTCATCTCTTGGCTGGACAGAAGGTGGAGCTGCAGCACCTGGTCAGTCAGTTCCACGATATATTCTCTTCCCAGCCCGGGCAGACCAGCTTGATCCAGCACGACATCAAGAGACCCCCAGGAGTCATCGTCAGCCAATGGCCCTACCACATCCCGGAAGCTCATCGGCAGGCTATTGAGGAAGAGATCCAAAAAATGCTGAAGTTGGGGGTAATTGAACCGTCCCGGAGTCCGTGGTCCAGCCCCATTGTGATGCTCCCAAAGCCGGATAGCACCCTCCACTTTTGTAACGACTTCCGCTGCCTGAACAAAATCTCGGAATTCGACGGGTTCCCTATGCCTCAGGTCGATGAACTGCTGGACCGCCTCGGAAGGGCCCGGTACATCAGCACTCTAGACCTCACCAAGGTCTATTGGCAGGTACCACTCTCTGAAGCTGCTAAGCCGAAGAATGCCTTCTCGACTCTCAGGGGCCACTGGCAGTACCGGACCCTTCCCTTTGGCCTGCACGGGGCCCCCCCCCGACGTTCCAGAGAATGATGGACATCATCCTGCGGCCCCACCAGGCATACGCAACCGCCTACATAGATGATGTGGTGATCCACTCCGAGGCATGGGAGGAACATTTGGAACGTCTGCGGAGGGTGCTCTCGGAGCTCCGGCGGGCCCGCAAATGCCACCTAGCCCTCTCCAAGGCCAAGTACCTGGGCTTCCAAGTTGGACGAGGCCTCATACGGTAGAGGCTTTTTAAAAAAAAAAAAAGTAGAGGCAATCCACTCCGCCCCGAGACCCCGGACGAAAACCCAGGTACGAGCCTTCTTGGGGTTGGCGGGTTATTACCAATGTTTTATTCCCAACTTCTCCTCTTTAGCCGCCCGCCCCCCCTGACAGACCTGACCAGGAAGGGGCATCCGGGGAAAGTATGCTGGACCCCATCGGTCTAGGAGGCCTTTGCCCCGGTCAAAGCAGCGCTTACGTCCTCACCCGTATTCCGCACTCCCGACTTCAGCTGCCCCTTTCTGCTGCAAACGGATGCCTCCGACACAGGACTGGGAGCCACCCTGTCCCAAATCCAGGGAGGTGAGGAGCATCTGATCATTTACATCAGCAGGAAGCTGTTCCCGGCCGAGAGGAAGTACGCCGCTGTGGAGAAGGAAGCCCTGGCTATCAAGTGGGCAGTCCTGGAGCTACGGTACTACCTCCTAGGCCGCAAGTTCACCCTGGTCACAGACCACATGCCCCTACAATGAATGGCCCGTGCCAAGGACACCAACGCCAGGGTGACTTGCTGGTTCCTAGCGCTCCAGGACTTCCACTTTAAGGTACGACATCGGGCCGGGGCCGCGAACGCCGATGGCCTCTCATGGATCTGGACAGCTTATGCAGGTCTGTCAGGGATCATTCCCCACCCTCCCCTTACTTCACCCCTGCTATCTCCATTTGTTCACAGGACCAGAACGACGCTTGGGGGGGGCGAGGGGGGGAATGTGACGAGCGTCCTCGGACGAATCAGCGTCGCCCTGGCAACCAACACAAAACACCTGCGCAACCTCATCGCCGGCTGATCGGTCACAGCTGCTCCCAATCAGCCCACAGCCACATAAGCAGCACATGCCTAGCAAACAGACAGATGCTAGTCTCGAACCGAATGAAAGCGCTGGTCTAACCTGTCTCTCTGTTCTCCCCAGAAAACAGCGAGTGACTGACAGCCCACCGTTTTGGACACCCACTTTCGTTTAGATTGAACACCGAAGAGCACTTAAAGCACCAGCCATCATGCACCGGCTTACCTTCTTTCACCAGTTTTATTTAATTGTAAATAAATCCACCCTCTGGGGCCTTTACACGAAGCCTGCCTTGTCAAGTGATTCTTCACCCCGTGACAATACCAAAATAATTGACAAAATTCAACAGTTAATTTTGTCTAGAATTTACAGTTTTATATACGTTTTTTTTCCCTAAAAGAATTTAGTATTTGACTAACCAATTATTTCCTTTAAATATACTTAATATATTTGTGAATTATCTATCAAAATATTTGAAAATGGAGAATTAAACAGATCTGTTTCAAGAAGCACAACAATTACTTAATTCAGTCAATATTATTTATATATTTAACACACACTTAAGAAATTGAGTTACCGGTAGTCAGTGGCGTAAGTTTGATTTTGAAATTGGTGGGGATGGGGACATCAATATATAAATATATTTTAAGTTTTGATCGAAATTATTGCTAGGGATATGTGTCACTGGATAGGTGTCACTGGATGGGTGTCACTGGATTTTGGTAGGGACACGTCCCTAGCGTCCCTACTAAATTCTACGCCCCTCCCGGTAGTTTACTCCATTGAAACAATGCACCCCTCCCCCACCCTCTGACGTGACAACTCAACGGTTGAGTGAGCGGGGCTGTTTGAACTCTTCAGTCTCCAGAAGAACAGTTCTCCTCTTTTCTTCTCTGTGTCACAGAATTGGTACATTTCCTCTGTGAAATTCAGGTTTGTGTATGTTTTATTTTATGTATATCATTATCTAAATCATTACTGTGCTTTAAATCATTTTATTTTTAATGCAAAACAACATACAGAGGCATAATGTGACACCTAAACAAGAGTGGCGCCTGTCTTTTCGCGTGATTGAAACGCCTTGCATAAAACACACGACTTCATTCCTAATGATAATGAATATAATTAATTTGGATGATAAAATGTCTTTAGAACTGTGCACTGTTTGTTTATTGGCAGGTTATGGAGTCAGTCGTGTCGCAGCATCTTTCGGCTATGAGCGAAACGCAGGACTGCGGTCTGGAGTCCGAAGTTCATTCACCCGCAGAGCGCGAGTCAATCTCCGCCACGAGAACCAGCGCTGACACGGTGGATATGGGATAACAGACCTGTTGATTACTCTTGAATTAGGCTACCTGAATGTTTAGATGTTTCAATTTTACTTCAAAAATGTTTGTTAAATGAGTTTAAATGTAGGTAATATTGAATGTTAAAACAGTGTAAAATATGCTGTATTGCTGTACTCATCGACAATAAAGGCCAATGTCATGTATACTGGTGGTTTTATGGAATACTATTTTACAAAGGTTTAGAGGAAATAAAAAATTAATATTATTATCATAAAAAAATATTATTTTTTACTTGCATTTACTCAATTCATACAGTATATTTCATTGATTTCACAGCCTTAAAATGTACTAAAAAATGTTAAGTGTAAAAATGTTTCACCCAAAAAATTTAGTAAATCATGGTTACATTTTTTAGAGTGCAGCTTCTTGTAAATTCTGCAGTGCTTCGCTTTCAGATACAGTGGGGACTACGTCAAACTTTTATTGTCTCTTAGAAAGGAAGCACAAAGAAACGTAAGCTATGTGTAAGTGATGTTAGTAAAGCTGGCTAGCTAACGTTAGCAATCTGCCTTGTACCAAATTTTTTTTCTCTCTCCCTGGCACATATTAATCAAAATAATTCGACACAATGGTAAAAGGTAGGAAGACCATAGTTTCATGTGGAGCATTCGGATATATTTTTTTCCTGAATTACCGCTGGGTGTGAATTGTGCTAAAATACCTTATCTTCTCTGAAAAGCATTCCGCATATTCAGCTGACATAAACCACACTTAAAATAAACCAAAAAACCTATCCAGTGATTAAATGTTTTCTGTGTAGACACAAATCTTGTGGGATGTCACAAGACAGGCCACATAAAGCTGTGTAGTTAATGTTAAGTTACATTGACCTTAGCTAATGTCAGCTGCATACAGGTGATGCTCCCTCGTTTGGGTGAGAGAGCTAACCTAGATATATGAGCAGAGAGTGGAGACTGAGTAATGTGCCTCAACTTACATGAGAAATTACTAAATTAAATATGTTATTGTATGACACATGGCACGTTACTTTCAGAGAGCTAATTTTTAAGTTTCAATTTACAGTTTCAGATAAAATATATAACTTTTTACCAGCACGCTCTCTCTGGCTCATATGATATCAATCATTTAACTTCCTTGTTTACCTATTTGAAAAATGTGATGGCCAAAATACCATTGATTTATATTGTTTACCCACACATGTGTTCTTATGCAGTAACATTACACAGATTTTACATACATTTATGAAGTTGCTACTTATTTTTAAGATGGTCTTTTTGATGTAATTGATATTCATATAAAGATATTTTACTGATGATATTTTACTGATTCCTCTTCCCTAAATTTTTAGGTTCTTGGAGTACAAGGCAGGGCAACAGACAGATGTCACACAGCCAACAACGGCACAACAAAGTGCATTCTACAATCGCCAAGGCAACAAGCCATCAGTGAAGCCATTGTTCAAGATTTAATAATTTTGTGTTGTCTGCCTCTGTCACTTGTGGAAAAGGGACATTTTAAACACTTTCTTGGGATTATGGATAGTAAATACACACCAATCTCTAGAAAACAATTTATGAGAGACGGATACCAGAGTTGGTAAGGAAGGTCAAGGTTTTGGAGAAACTTGAGACCCAGTCATCTGTGTCATTAACAACTGACATCTGGTCTGATAGCAGGCTACGCTCCTTCCTGGGAGTGACTGCCCATGTGTGCTACAAATCAAAGGATTCCTATGCACTTGAATCATACCTGCTGGACTGTAGATGTTTTGAAGGCAGACATACTGGAGAGCATATTGCTTCTGCCTTTGAGGAGATCACAGAAGAATATGGTATCCGTCAGAAAATAAGCTATATCATAACAGACAATGCCGCCAATATGAAATGCGCTTTCAAAGTGCACATGCCCCAACAGCAATCTGACGACAGTGAGAGTGAGGAGGATAATCTAGATGATGAGCACTTGTGGGAGGACATTACTTCAGTGGAAGACAGAATTACCCTGGTCATCAGGTGAACGTCGTTCCTGCTTTGCACACTCTCTGCAGTTAGTTGTGAATGACGGCATGAAGGAGGTTAGGGCCATTTACCGCACCATAGCCAACACATCAACGTTCACAACTCCATTACATAGCAGCTCACAATTCAAAGACAAGTTTGAGGCTATGTTTGGCACTAATAGGACTGTTCCAGCTGGAAACACTACTCGCTGGAACAGTACATTCAAACAAGTACAGGCCCTCACAGCTCTGGACCACAAAGCCCTGAACGAAATGTGCAGCAAGGATTACGAGGATGTGGTGTTTAGTGCCTGTGATTGGAACCAGCTGAAGGAACTGAGTGCAGTTCTTCCTCCATTTTCGGAGGCAACAGACCTGACAGAAGGAGAGAAATCAGTTACCATTAGCATGGTGGTTCCAACTATCCTGGACTTTAATACACACCTCCTCAAGATGGAGGAGACCCGAATGCAATACTGGCCATTGGTCAGAGCCCTCCAGCAGTCTCTGGTGAAAAGATTATCTGGAATCTTTACAAAAACAAACATGGGCAAAGACAGCGGAAGAGAGGAAGAGTACTTTTTTGCTACCATGCTTGATCCACAGTTTGGCTTAAGCTGGGTGGACTTAGATGTTACCAATAGGGGAAATGCAATCAGTGAAGAAGTTCAGAGATGAACTTAAAAAGACACTGACAGGTTAGTATCCATTATTATCCGGTGAAAATAAATGTCTTATTTGAAAACTATGAATCCTAAAATGTTTTAAATTAGAGGCCCATAATAGCCTTAACTAGTCTTACCGTGGAATTCATAGAGTCTTCATTTCATGTTTATTTTTGTCATAAAAAATATTTTGTAATACTCTGGGCCAACTGAACCTGATACTCTTTATATTTAGGCTGGTAACATGCCTATTGTACATAAACCAAACTCACTTTATACTAGCCCATCATACTCACCTGTAGAGAGAACTCAAAGCACTGAGTGTTCCAAGTATTAAAAACAGTAGGCCAACGGTTAGATTTAGTACAGTAGCACCTTGTAACCTAAATAAATAACTATTCATAAAATCACTTCATTACTGACCTCTGCA
Source organism: Meda fulgida (assembly GCA_030578275.1). Lineage (NCBI taxonomy): Eukaryota > Metazoa > Chordata > Actinopteri > Cypriniformes > Leuciscidae > Meda > Meda fulgida. The sequence continues at coordinate 26,175,836 of CM060628.1, read as the reverse complement.
CTGAATGAAATAACCAGCACTTACATTTACATCAACTTGCTATGTTTATTTGAATAACAAAAAGATAACATAATTGATAATTTAAAAAGTGTCTTATAAAAGGTCCTAAAAGTATTTCATTTAACTCTGATATGTGCATATCCTTTTAAATCTAACTCAGTCATTGTGTTTGGTTTTGTGTTTTTCAGACACATTGATCTTAGAGGTGGAGAACATGATGGACAGTAAAGATGATCATGAAACTGCCTCAGAATCCATGAATGTGGATCCCAGCCAGTGATTCGCCACCACCCAAATGCCCTTGCCTTCTGTCCCATTACAAGGCACACAAGAAGCGCGACTCAGTACCGGATTCAAGTATTGTAACACAGATAAGCAAATACTTTGATGCCATCCGTGACTCAGATACTGGCAATGTACTTGTCTTCTGGGCCAAAAACCATGCCAGATTCCCACAACTCCACAATTTGGCATTGAAGGTGCTGTCAGTCCCTGCACCAGTGGAGAGGGTTTTCAGTAGAGGAGGCATTATAATGAGAACTCATCGTGCACGTTTACAATCGCTCATATTTCTAAAATGCAACCAAACTTTACTTTAAACTGATTTCCATTGATGTAACTTTTGAGGTGTCCATCTACTCCTCTATTGCAACTACCGTGCAACTATGTGGTTATCCTTGAGCTCAAATTTATGAAGTGTGTTTTGCCGCTGCAGTTTTTTTAAGGTTTGGCATATGATGAAACTGCTCCCAATTAAACAGTTGTGTATTTTTATGTAGCTTTGAAAACTTATAAAATCTGACACATTCATTGAAAAGCTAACGTAGATCTGTAAAAGAGAGAAACTTGTGTCTTTAGTTCTTACTGTCGATGATTGTTTCTGAGCATCTACATTTTACATAGACTTACTGTATTCATATTCAGCTTTACTTTTAAATGAAGTTTTATTCACTAAGTTCGGGAGGAGCACGTTCAGATAATTAACACGAGTGGACAGCAATCAGCAATCAATGATAAGAGGGTACATATAACCTCAGCAGTCTTACCTCGATCCAGTTTTGACAGTTTGCAGCATCCCCCCTCCACCCCTTCTCCACACTCCTAGTTCTCCACACTCCTAGTTCTAAAAATCACTTACATACGGGGGGAGTACTCGGGGTTCGGGCTGAATTCCGAGCTCGGAGCCCTCCCTCCGGACAGCACGCCAAATACGCATTAAATCTTACTCCCTCACAATTATATTTAAGTGTGAACTCGTGAATGCAGCGGATAACCCTGGGTGAATGTTTAGATGTTGCTGTATAGATTGACTTTAAAGTTAATTTTGGTTAGAGTTTGAGTTAATTAAAGTTTTGAAGTAAGTAATAACTCAAAACAACCATTGAATATGTATCTTGGGCATTTTTGCACACTGTAAAAGATGCTGGATATAATTTACTGCACATGAAATGGTCAGTTTTGGTCAGTCATGTTTTTGTGGTGTTGTGCAACTACTCATCTAGGCTATGTGTTTATTCATGGCAGTGAGCTTGAACTTATGAAGAGTGTTTTGCCACTGCAGTTTGTTAAAGTTTGGCATATGATGAAACTGCTCCCAAATACATAAATGTTGTACTTTTACAAATAACATGCAGTTATGTCACTGACTTTCTGACCTCTTTGTATTAGATATCTTTTGTTGCTTTGATTACACATAAAAGCTATAAAAGACTCTTACTTACAATAGTTGTTCCTAAACATCAACATTTCACATAGAATGAATTACTGTATTCATTACAATACACAGCTTTTCTTTATTTTAAATGTTGAATGTTTGGCTTTTTTTTTTTTTTACACATTTAGCTATGTGGTTTTGAAAAAAAAGGATTGTTGTTGGTTTAAAAACGTGAAGAAAAGTGACTTTAGTGATGAACAATGAATAATTGTTTTACATTCTGTACTAAATGATGGAATACCCAGGAGTATTGAATAAAGATGGTTAAGTTTATTTCAGCTTTGAGTGTTTAATATCTAGGGGCCAGTTGTTCAAAACATTTAATCTGGATCAAAATGATACAGATTAGGAAATCCCTTTTTTTCCTATCCAGGATCAGGTAATCCGTTTTACTTTTATGCCGGTTTTTCAAAGCAACATTGGACTGAATCACCCTGATCCAGATACACAGTTTTCAAGATTACCAAATCCATATTACCAGTGCTCTAAATGGGACAACATATCACAATGTGGGCTACCATCTATGAAAAGAACAGGTAGAAGAGCCAACATGAGGTCACTGTAAGTGTTTCTTATTTTGAGACAAAACACAAAAATAACATAAACATCCACTTCTTATCATAATTTATTTTATGACCCACATCTGAACCACAACAAAATAAACAACAAACATACATTAACAAATACAATGTGGACATTTTGAAAACGTCTTAAAAAAATTAAATGGCTAAATATCCAATAGTTAACGAAATGAAGAATGTTCAGGGTTCTTCATCTGAGGAGGAGAGACCAGCATTTCCAAGACCCGCTTTTAGGAGGTGGATCTGAAGTTTCGCTTTGGTTTGCTGTACTTTGGTCAGCTTGATTTGTTCCTCTGCCAGGAGTATCTGTGCTTCTGCTCTTTCAGTTTCTCGTTTAAGAAGTGATTCATAGAAATCATCATTTTTATTCGGCAAAGAATAGCCGAATTCAAGCCTCTTTTCTGAGTTCCTGTAACTGCTGGCTCAACCAGTGAGGATCCAGGTTGTTCTTCAATAATAGGGCTGAGATCCAGAATGAATGTTTCCTCTGCATTAGGAGGAACTGGCTCACTTTCCTCTATAATTGTAGGCCCACCATCCCCTACAACACTTTGAATCCCATGCAGAGCTTTAGAGTTCTCACCTCCAATAATGTCCAGAATCACATCTGTGTATTCACCTTTCTTAAAGGATTTGTTGCCTGTTTGGGTGTTTTTTGATTCAGCAAGGTCCTTCATTGCTCTGGCCCTCAGATTCTTCCATCTAAATTTCACTTGCTCCAAGGTCCTCTTCTGGCCAAACCCCATTGCATTTACATTCTGGGTGATTTCAACCCAAATGTCTTTCTTCCTTTTGTTAGTCACCATTCCACCTGCAACAGAGCTTACTACTATTGAGGCATAATGGCACTTAACACCATCCAGCAGTGCATGGGTTTCTGCAACAGTGAAATCAGGTCCTTTTGAGTCCATGGTTTCACCGCTTCTGTTGTAGTGAACATAGTATTTATAGGCCTTGGGCATGATTGATTTAATTGAACACAAGCCACAGCACGTCAGCCAATTGGTGTGTGGGTATTTGACAGCCATCTTATATTCAGCCTTTCTCAGAGGACTTAGAGAGAGGCACTGACATGGCAGGTATTGTCCATCGCTACCACTGTGTTGGTGGAAGAGGATACCGTCAAAGGGTGTATGCTGAGCGTGCACAACCACTGGAGCAATACACCACTGAAGAACTGTATGCTCGCTTTCGCTTTGGGAATGCTGATATTAAGTACATTGCAGACCTTGTCAGGCCAAAATTTCAACGGAGAACCCGAAGGAGTCACAGTCTGTCTGTGGAAGAACAGGTCCTCATTGGTCTGCGCTTCTATGCATCTGGGACTTTCTACCAAGTTGTTGGTGATAATATGGGAGTGGACAAATCAACTGTGAGTGAAGCTGTGTCAATTGCATTGGCCAGCCTGGTCAATCAGTTTGTTTCACTTCCAAAGGATGTCCAGATTGCCCAGACCAAGCACAAGTTTTTTCTTTTGGGTAACATGCCCAATACTATTGGGGTTATTGACTGCACTCATGTGCATATCCAAGCACCTCATGAGAGGGATTGGGAGTACATCAACCGAAAGGGGAGGCGCAGCATCAACATCCAACTTGTGGGCGATGCTGACCTCATCATCACAAACTGTGAAGTGGCCTGGGTCTGTTCATGATGCACGCATCCTGAGAGAGAGTGCTTTATACAGAGAGCTCCAAACCAACCAACCCGATGGCATAATATTAGGAGAAAGTTCCTATCCACTCCTACCATGGCTGATGACTCCTTTTCTTGCAGCAACCACACCTGCGCAGGCACGCTTCAACACTGCTCATTGCAAAACAAGATATGCAATTGAGCATTTAAATGGAGTTCTGAAGAGACGCTTTGCATGCCTTAACTACTTGCGAGTGGAACCACAGGATGCAACATAATACTTGCGTGTATCGTCCTGCACAACATCGCTACCAGGTCACTTTGTCCCCTTTGTCCCACCAATGTCCCTCTCTGTGATGATGTTTATGATGCACCTGGGCCTGTTGAAGAACCAGACCAACCTATGGTGGTCTGTCAGAATCAGGGACTGACTGGACGTATAGTAAGGGATGCAATTGTTAGACATTATTTTTGACAGGCTCATCTCTGATGATTGTTTCTTTGAAATTAATATACGGTGATGCATGACCGAAAAATTAATATATTATTTTTGTTTGTTATTGAAATCTGTTTGGGGGATTATTTCATGGGGACAAGAGAATTTTTATTTTTACTTTACTATACTGAATAGCTTAATTGTTAGCCCATGTCTACGTTATCACTGTTACAACGGTTACACAAGTCAAGTGCAAAATATAAATAAAAGTATATACACTAAATGATACAAATGTATTATTTGACCAATTATAAAGTTTTACTACATTTTCTTCCTGAAATCCACCTTGAAATCCTACCCCCTGTTGGGATCAGGATAATCCTGTTTTTTTTAAATCAAAGTTATCCAAATCCCACTGACAAGTTTTGAACAACACAAACGGAAGGTTTGATCCAGATTAAAACTAGGATTGGATTCCCTGATCTAATCTGATTTCAGATTCCTTCTTTCCCTTTTGAACAACCCATTTTCAAGATTTGATCCAATCCGATAACCAAAATCCGATCAGTTTACCTTTGAACAACTGGCCCTAGGTGTTTTTATAGGAATGTGGATCTTTCAGATCAATTTGAGAAGCTCTTTTGATCATGTTTTACATTTTATTGTGTCATGTAGTGTGGGGCGCTGGTCTTGGTCTTGACTCAGTCTCGCCCTCGACTTGGTCTCAGCCCCTAAAAGTCTTGGTCTTGTCTCGGTCTCGATACACTCTGGTCTTGGTCTTGGGTTAGGTGGTCTTGACTACAACACTAACACAGGGCCTAGAAAGGCTTTGAAACCATCAACTCTATCTCAAACTTGAAAAGTGCTAGTTGCACACCACCTCAGCCCACTTCCTTGGGTATGTCATAGATCAACACGGCATACAGATGGACCAGAGGAAGGTGGGCACCATCTGGAACTGGCCACAACCCAAAACTCTCAAAGAACTTCAACGTTTCCTAGAATTTGCTAATTTCTACCGTAGGTTGATCAACAACTACATTCTTATCAGTTCACCCATGACTTCCTCCCTCAAATGCCGGCCCAAGTCTCTGTCTTTCACCTCCGAAGCCTCTGAATCTTTCCAATGACTGAAAGAAGCCTTTCAGACCGCTCCGATCCTGGTCCATCCTAATTCTGATCTTCCCTTCATCGTCGAAGTAGATGCCTTCTTTACCGGGGTCGGAGCGGTTCTTTCACAGCGACAGGGTGACTCTCCTAAACTCCATCCATGAGCCTTCTACTCTAGGAAGCTGTCCTCTGTGGAGCAGAATTTCGACATCGGTAGTAGACGTACCCTCTGGCTCCTACGTCAGCACTACTGGTGGCCCTCAAGGGTTGCTCAGTCTGCGCCGTTACCAACATCCCGAAGAAGCTTCCGGAGGGTAAACTGGTTCCTCTTCCGATTCCCTGGTGACCCTGGTCTCACATCGGTATCGATTTTATGACCGATCTACCGAAGTCGAAGAATTCCACCTGTATCTTCGTCGTCGTGGATCGTTTCTCCAAGGCCTGCAAATTAATATACATATATAATATACATATTTACATCTTTTAAAACTTCAAGCTTCGTAAAGACATATGTTTCATGTCACAGTGACAAGTATTCGCTGAGTTACAGGTCATTTTCTGTCGCGTTTCAGAATGAACTTCACTTAGAGAGAGACGGGAGAATGCGCATCATGTTTATTTTACGAAAAACACAACATTTTGTTTTTATAATTAGTCTACACATAAAAGACATTTAACAGTTTTTTTCATATTTCTTAAGTCTGTATGACCAAAAATGACGGAGTATTTTAAGTCTATTTTGCTGCTATGTGAAAAAAATAGTGCAAAACGCGCCTGCACGTTTGCCGACCCCAGAGGGTTAAAGTTCGTTCATTTTCTGTTACGAAGTCTATGACTGGAATCAGGTTGTTTCTTTGGCATGACTTGTCACTTCTGCATTTCATTTCCGCCCTCCCAAAGATGATATTAAGTTTAAGGAGGGAGATTTTTCAAGGCTTTGCCGGAGCTCGTCGTCAACACGGCTACTCCATTGAATGCGTCACGTGACCCCCAGAATCAATTCTTAATGCGCATGTAAACGCCATCAGCGTTTATCACAGGTTCGCGTTTAAAGTCGGTTTAGAGAGAACAGCATTGTCTTAGCGGCCCCTAATTTAATAACAAATGATAATTTCAATGGAAGTGAATAAATCAAAACTAACTTTAGCTGTAAAATAACATTATTCAAGAACCGCTATAAAGCCAAATACAAATCAATCTCTGTTACCTTAAATTATATGTTTACCTCTGTAAAGCTGCTTTGAAACAATCCACATTGTTAAAATCGCTATATAAATGAAGTTGACTTGACTTGACTTGGAACCCTGCCTGTAGGAATGTGGCAGACGTTAATTCCGTAGAAGGGAGTAGAGATGTATCCAACATACACATCGAAGTAATGTAAAGCAAGCAACATAGCCAGAGTCTCTTTTTCAATAGTGGAATAATTCAACTGATGACGATTGAATTTAGAAGGAATTTTTACAGAAGCACCTGTAATAGCCAGCCATCCCTAAAAATCGTTGCGACTCTCTCCTTGAAGTGGGCACAGGGTATACAAGAATAGCGGCCACTTTTGCGTCTACCGGACGTACTTGACCATTTCCAACCTGTTTCCCTAAATATGTGACGGGGGCTTTTGCAAAATCACATTTCGTCAAATTTAAAGTTAAGGAGGCAGCTGTTGAATGACTAAAAACAGTGTGCAAAGTAGACATGCGCTCTGTTCACGTAGTAGAAAAAGTAACTACATCATCGAGATAAATGAAATGATGATAAATGAGGAAATAAAAAAGATTTCCATTTGGTTAAAAAAAATCTCAGTTAACTTTGAATGTTGGAAAAATGGTTTCTATGTTTTTCACAAACCGTCGTAAGATCTCATCATGTAAAACTGAACCAAAAATCGTTATTGAGGGAGAGGAAATTTTAAGGGTTGACCAAATTAAATATTTAGGAGTAATTCTTGACCCAAATTTAAATTTTAAAAAACATTTAAAAAAGATTACAAACACGCTGAAACTTAATATAGCACATTTTAGATATATTAGGAACTGATCACAGAGGCATCCAGTATATATCTAAATGCGATGATAATTCCGCACTTTCGATATTGCATGACGAGTTGGTCACAGGCATGTAAAACAGCATTAAGGCCCCTGGAATCATTGTATAAAAGCTCTCTTGAGGTTCATGACAAGAAATCTCGATTATTTCACCATTGTCATATTCTTAAAAAACATAGTATATTAGGTTTTGAAAACATAATTATATATGCAAACATCTTTCTTTTGTTTAAGATAATAAATGGTATCACAGCCCCTCCGTTAAGAATTTTTATTTCACTCAGCTCAGAAATTACAACAAGAGTCACTCGGTTGACTGTTCGGGGCGTGTGTAGGATTCCTCAGTGTAAAACAGCCCTCGGAAGCTCAGTTTTCTCATGCGTGGCTGTCAGACAATGGAATAAGTTGCCAACAGAGTTGACCATATGTGTAAATTTTAACATATTTTCACATCAGGGCAAGAAATGGCTACTTTCAAAACAAACATTTTTACATAATGTATTGTAATTGATGTGTATGTGAGAGTCTATAATGTATTTTTAGGGCCCAAGCATTGAAAAGGCAAAGGCCCTATTGTTTTCCTTAGGATTATTTATTATTATTTATTAGCGCCCAAGCCTTGAAAAGGTGAAGGCCCTATTGTTTTCCTCAGGATTATTTATTATTCTTCCGACTTATTATTATTTGACTACCTTTTGGGCACTTTTGGGGCCCTTAACATGCTCGAAAACTCTTGAAACTTTGCACACGGGTCAGAACCCGTGGCCATAAGGGCCGGGCTGACAGCGCCCCCTGGAATGGGATTCGAACACATGTCCATATATCAAACACGCTTGCATGAATTAATATGAAAATCGGTACACATATAGATCTCATCATTTCACATATCCTTCGTACTCTTACTTTTTACGCCAGCCCAACAGGAAGTCGGCTATTATGGGTTGTTTGGAAACTCATGCTCAGGAATTTGAAACACTTCTCCTAGGGAATTCACCCGATCGTCACCAAACTCGGTGTGCATGAAGTCAAGACATTGAGGATGAAAAATTGCCAGGGGATTTTTGATATCTCGAACGGTTTGGCCCTGGCGAGGAAACAAATTTATGGCGAATAATGGAAACAGGAAGTGTGTTGTAACTTCTGCATACATTGACTGATCTTGATGAAACTTCAGCAGTGTGTTTGCTGTAAGAGGCCGATCACATGGATGTGACTATTGTGAGTCAAAGTTATAGCGCCACCAACTGGCAGCAGGAAGTGTGTCACTTTCAAAATGCTTTGAAATCACCTTCTTATTTTTACCCGATTTGCTTAAAACTTTATGTGTATAATGTAAACACACGGCAGATTTAGACCTGTGAAAGGATTATTGATATCTTAGATACTGTTGCCGTGGTAACGCATCACACTTTAAGATAATTTTTTGATGCTTTTGAGACTCTTAGCATACTTGAAATTGCATGAAACTCGACAGACACATCACATTTATTAGCCAGTAGACATAAAGGTTTCAGTGTAATAAATTATTTGTTGAATCTAATAAAATACTTTTTTTTTATATACTACTTTTTGGAATATCTATTTGATTCTTTTCTCTTTAACACAATAATTGTTTAAATGATCATTTGGGATTTCTCAGCCAAAATTTGATTAATTTGTGATTAATTAGTTTAGAATGAATCACCAAATCATGTAATTAATTAGATTAAAAAATGTTACTCACTTGACAGCCCTAAAAATATATATAAATCTTAATATAGAAATATTCCACACATTTTAACAGAAAAAAATAAAAAAGTAAAAAAAAATAAAAATAAAATATAGCTGCGAGCAGCGATTGCGGGCCCAAGCCGGTGGCACCGCCACCCCGGTGCCTTTAGGGTTATTGTGCACGACGTGCAAAAACGTAACCCCGCTTTGACTGTTGAAAAGAAGTGTAGAGCTCGCATCAGTTAGGGCTCTGCAAAAGTGCGCATCCAGGTCACATATAAACCACAAAGTATGCGTGAGCAACCTTCTGAAACCTAAATTGAAAAATGAGACAGCCTATGGTCTCATTGATTTAACAGACACATGAAATAAGTACACAAGACCGAAAATTCATATGAAGTGTGCCATTTGGGGACAGGGCCTATGATCGTGAACCACGATAGCCACATATATGAGATCATTTAAATTTAGAATAATTTTTAGGTCAATATGTTTTACAGCACTTAAATGTGTAAATCCAGAAGCCCAGTATTTATCTGGAGGTCTTTGTCCTTTGCCTGTCAACCTGGTTTGTCTCTGCCTTTTCTGTTCTGCCCTGTTTGCCATTGTTCTCCCTGCCTGTCTTGACCATTCTTAATAAAAAGCTGCAAATGGATTCCCCTGGCCTGACCCTGCCTCGATACAACACACATGCTGCATCTGCTCGCTATCTGCCGAACGGCTCTGGTAGATCCGCTTCAGCACTGATGATGTTGTAGGAATAGTGCGCTCTGGTTGGTCTGGATTATTAGGAAATTTTTATTTTATACAGAAATAAGTTATTTATAATTCATATATATATATATATATATATATATATATATATATATATATATATAGATAGATAGATAGATAGATAGATAGATAGATATACATATATAAAGACACAGAGAATATCACTTGCCTTACCTGTTTAGTAAAATGAAAAAATAAAAATATATTACTAGGGAAACCGAGATAATTATTCTGATTTGATGATACACTCAAAATATTACACAACCAATTGTTTAAATTTAATGATATTCAGAACAGAACAAGAATTTTAAAAAACTATAAACAAGAAGTAACCGAAATAATGTAAAGCGAAAGTGAAAGTAAGTGGTGTTGGTCTCACGTAACTCTCTCATTAGAATCAAACTGTTTCAACATTTGTGATGTATTTGGATGCTAAACTATTCTTTATCATAGGCTTTGTACTTCACTCACGTTCCAATATGTGTGTGTGTGTGTGTGTGTGTGTGTGTGTGTGTGTGTGTGTGTGTGTGTGTATGTGTGTGTGTGTGTGGGTGAGGTGTGGGTGCAATTGAACTGTTACACAAAAACATACTCCGTCATTTTGTTCATCGAGGACGTAAATTCAAACTGCAAAGTGTTTACTTATATTTATGTACACTCACAATAAAACACAAAGTGCTTTTGTCAAACTATAAACTCAAACTGTAACCTACAACTGTCCCCCAACCAAAATCTCACCCACACACACCAACACCCACACACACAGTTTAAAAGCAAAAAATATTTATCCAACCTTGTTTAAAAACAGTGAGTGAGTGCCATCTTTTGGACATTCATCATATTGCATTGGTTTTAATTTCTTGTCCTCAAACAGAGCACTAATTTGTTTATTTTTAAGTTACACATTCTACATTGATTAAAATAGAAAATCAAATGTGTTTTTTTAATGGTAGTTTTATTTTATACAATAATTTATAAATCTGATGAGAATAAATGTAGTGTGCATACATTTTTTAAGGAAAACATTGATCTAATATAGCACATTAGAGAGAGAGAGACGGAGGCGCGGGCGCGATCGAACTGTGTGTGTGTGTGTGCGTGAGAATAAAATTTTTAAGGAAAACATATTGATCTAATACAGCACATTAGAGAGAGAGAGAGAGAGAGAGAGAGAGAGAGAGAGAGAGAGAGAGAGAGAGAGAGAGAGAGAGAGAGAGAGAGAGAGCGGCGCGGGCGCGATGGAACTGTGTGTGTGTGTGTGCGTGTGTGTGTGAGAGAGAGACGGAGGCGCGGGCGCGATCGAACTGTGTGTGTGTGGGAGAGAGAATAACATTTTTAAGGAAAACATATTGATCTAATATAGCACATTAGAGAGAGAGAGACAGAGAGAGAGAGAGAGAGAGAGAGAGAGAGAGAGAGAGAGAGAGAGAGAGAGAAAAAGAGAGAGAGGCGCGGGCGCGATCGAACTCTGTGTGTGTGTGTGTGTGCGTGTGTGTGTGAGAGATAGAGGCGCGGGCGCGATCGAACTGTGTGTGTGTGTGTGTGTGTGTGTGTGTGTGTGTGTGTGTGTGTGTGTGTGTGTGTGTGAGAGAGAGAGAGAGAGGCGCGGGTGCGATCGAACTGTGTGTGTAATACAGGTAATAAATGAATAAAAGTGCCTATAAATACAATTTTGGACACAAGAGGGCAGTATGGCCCCATGAATGACTTTGTGTTTAAACTATCACCCGAGGATACCCCCCCCCCCCCCCCCTCCTCACACAGACACACACACACACACACACACACACACACACACACACATACAGAATGGCAGGGTGCATTCTCTCTGTCAGAGAGAGGGAGAGAAAATTCTCAGAATCCACATTCAAACTACAATATCTGACTTTCTGTTTGTCTGAGCTAATGACAATAAATTAGAAAGTTGTTCGGCTTGACGAGAACAATATACACGCAGAGTTTTGTAACTGTAGATAAAATTAACTAAGTTATAACACACTTTATGTGTCCTTTTTTAGTCATAAATTCATTTCCTCGCCACGGCCAAACCGTTCGAGATATCAAAAATCCGTTCGCAATTTAGCATCCTCAATGTCTTGACTTCACGCTAACCGAGTTTTGTGGTGTTTGGATTAATTCTCTAGGAGAAGTATATCAAAAATAAAAGCATGCATTTTCCAAACAACCCATAATAGCTGACTTCCTGTTGAGCTGTCATAAAAATTAGAGCACGAAAGTTGTTCGGCCCGATGAGATCTATAAGTGTACCGAGTTTCATATTATTACATGCAAGCATGTTTGATATATGGACAAGTGTTCGAATCCCGTTCCAGGGGGCGCTGTCGAGCCCCCCTGCCACGCCCGGGTACCATCTTCTGCCCGGCCCTGATGGCCGCGGGTTCTGACCCGTGTGCAAAGTTTCAAGAGTTTTCGAGCACGTTAAGGGCCCCAAAACCTTGAAAAACTAAAATAAAAGTATTCTCACTCAGCAGACAAACCCCCCTCCCCTCAAACACACAGAGAGACGTAGGGTCAGAGAGAGTGGAAGAGAAAATTCTCCAAAACATCCACATTCAAACCAAAATATCTGACTTCCTGTTGGTCTGAGCTAATAAGTGTAAATTAGAAAGTTGTCCAGCTCGATATGAACATTATACATACTGAGTTTTAAGATTGTAGATAAAAGTATAGACCTAAATCCCCCTCTTTTGTGAAAAGGTGGCGCTACTGAGCACCGCCCGTTTCTGAAACTTTGCACATGTCTACTGGCTAATAAATGTGATGTGTCTTTTGAGTTTCATGCAATTTCAAGTATGCTAAGAGTCTCAAAAGCATCAAAAAAGAATTTTAAAGTTGGATGCGTTACCACGGCAACAGTATCTAAGATATCAATTATCCTTTCACAGGTCTAAATCTGCCGTGTGTTTACATTATACACATAAAGTTTGAAGCAAATCGGGTAAAAATAAGAGGGTGATTTCAAAGCATTTTGAAAGTGACACACTTCCTGCTGCCAGTTGGTGGCGCTATAACTTTGACTCACAATAGTCACATCCATGTGATCGGCCTCTTACAGCGAACACACTGCTGAAGTTTCATCAAGATCAGTCAATGTATGCAGAAGTTATAACACACTTCCTGTTTCCATTATTCGCCATAATTTCGTTTCCTCGCCACGGCCAAACCGTTCGAGATATCAAAAATCCCCTGGCAATTTTTCATCCTCAATGTCTTGACTTCATGCACACCGAGTTTGGTGACGATCGGGTGAATTCCCTAGGAGGAGTATATCAAATTCCTGAACATGAGTTTCCAAACAACCCATAATAGCCGACTTCCTGTTGGGCTGGCGTAAAAAGTAAGAGTGCAAAGGATATATGAAACGATGAGATCCATTTGTGTACTGATTTTCAGATTAATTCATGCAAGCGTGTTTGATATACGGACATGTTTTCAAATCCCGTTCCAGGGGGCGCTGTCGAGCCCCCCTGCCACGCCCGGGTACCATCTTCAGCCCGGCCCTGATGGCCGCGGGTTCTGACCCGTGTGCAAAGTTTCAAGAGTTTTCGAGCACGTTAAGGGCCCCAAAAGTGCCCAAAAGGTAGTAAATTAATAATAAGAAATATAGCTGCGAGCAGCGATTGCGGGCCCAAGCCGGTGGCACCGCCACCCCGATGCCTTTAGGGTTATTGTGCACGACGTGCAAAAACGTAACCCCGCTTTGACTGTTGAAAAGAAGTGTGCTGTAGAGCTTGCATCAGTGTGGCCTCTGCAAAAGTGCACATCGAGGGCACATATCAACCACAAAGTATGCGTGAGCAACCTTCTGAAACCTAAAATGAAAAATGAGACAGCCTATGGTCTCATTGATTTAACAGACACATGAAATAAGTACACAAGACCAAAAATTCATATTCATTCGAAGTGTGCCATTTGGGGACAGGGCCTATGATCGTGAACCACAATAGCCACATATATGAGATCATTTAAATTTAGAATAATTTTTAGGTCAATATGTTTTGCAGCACTTAAATGTGTAAATCCAGAAGCCCAGTATTTATCTGGAGGTCTTTGTCCTTTGCCTCTCAACCTGGTTTGTCTCTGCCTTTTCTGTTCTGCCCTGTTTGCCATTGTTCTCCCTGCCTGTCTTGACCATTCTTAATAAAAAGCTGCAAATGGATTCCCCTGGCCTGACCCTGCCTCGATACAACACACATGCTGCATCTGCTCGCTATCTGCCGAACGGCTCTGGTAGTTCCGCTTCAGCACTGATGATGTTGTAGGAATAGTGCGCTCTGGTTGGTCTGGATTATTAGGAAATGTTTATTTTATACAGATATAAGTTATTTATAATTCATATATATATATATATATATATATATATATATATATATATATATAGATAGATAGATAGATAGATAGATAGATAGATAGATAGATAGATAGATATACATATATAAAGACACAGAGAATATTACTTGCCTTACCTGTTTAGTAAGATGAAAAAATAAAAATAAATAACTGGGGAAACCGAGATAAGTATTCTGATTTGATGATACACTCAAAATATTCCACAAGCAATTGTTTAAATGTAATGATATTCAGAACAGAACAAGAATTTTAAAAAACTATAAATAAGAAGTAACCGAAATAATGTAAAGCGAAAGTGAAAGTAAGTGGTGTTAGGCTCATGTAACTCTGTCATTAGAATCAAACTGTTTCAACATTTGTGATGTATTTGGATGCTAAACTATTCTTTATTATAGGCTTTGTACTTCACTCACGTTCCAATATGTGTGTGTGTGTGTGTGTGTGTGTGTGTGTGTGTGTATGTGTGTGTGTGTGTTTGGTGTGTGTGTGTGGGTGACGTTTGGGTGCGATTGAACTGTTACACATAAAAACATACTCCGTCATTTTGTTGATCGAGGACGTAAATTCAAACTGCAAAGTGTTTACTTATATTTATGTACACTCACAATAAAACACAAAGTGCTTTTGTCAAACTATAAACTCAAACTGTAACCTACAACTGTCCCCCAACCAAAATCTCACCCACACACACCAACACCCACACACACAGTTTAAAAGCAAAAAATATTTATCCAACCTCGTTTAAAAACAGTCTGTGAGTGCCATCTTTTGGACATTCATCATATTGCATTGGTTTTAATTTCTTGTCCTCAAACAGAGCACTAATCTGTTTATTTTTAAGTTACACATTCTACATTGATTAAAATAGAAAATCAAATGTGTTTTTTTTAATGGTAGTATTATTTTATACAATAATTTATAAATCTGATGAGAATAAATGTAGAGTGCATAAAATTTTTAAGGAAAACATTGATCTAAAATAGCACATTAGAGAGAGAGAGACGGAGGCGCGGGCGCGATCGAACTGTGTGTGTGTGTGTTTGTTTGTGTGTGTGTGTGTGTGTGTGTGTGTGTGTGTGTGTGTGTGTGTGTGTGTGTGTGTGTGTGTGTGTGTGTGTGTGTGTGTGAAAGGGGCGCGATCGAACTGTGTGTGTGTGCGTGTGTGTGAAAGGGGCGCGATCGAACTGTGTGTGTGTGTGGGAGAGAGAATAAACTTTTTAAGGAAAACATATTGATCTAATATAGCACATGAGAGAGAGAGAGAGAGAGAGAGAGAGGCGCGGGCGCGATCGAACTGTGTGTGTGTGTGTGTGAGAGAGAGAGGCGCGGGCGCGATCAAACTGTGTGTGTGCGTGAGACAGGGAGAGAGGCACGGGAGCGATCGAACTGTGTGTGTGTGTGTGTGTGTTTGTGTGTGTGTGTGTGTGTGAGAGAGAGAGAGAGAGAGAGAGAGAGAGAGAGAGAGAGAGAGAGAGAGGCGCGGGTGCGATCGAACTGTGTGTGTGCGTAATACAGGTAATAAATGAATAAAAGTGCGTATAAATACAATTTTGGACACAAGAGGGCAGTATGGCCCTATGAATGACTTTGTTTAAACTATCACCCGAAGATACCCCCTCCCCCTCCCCCTCCTCACACAGACACACACACACACACATACAGAATGGCAGGGTGCATTCTCTCTGTCAGAGAGAGGGAGAGAAAATTCTCAGAATCCACATTCAAACTACAATATCTGACTTTCTGTTGGTCTGAGCTAATGACAATAAATTAGAAAGTTGTTCGGCTTGACGAGAACAATATACACGCAGAGTTTTGTAACTGTAGGTAAAATTAACTAAGTTATAACACACTTTATGTGTCCTTTTTTAGTCATAAATTCATTTGCTCGCCACGGCCAAACCGTTCGAGATATCAAAAATCCGTTCGCAATTTAGCATCCTCAATGTCTTGACTTCACGCTGACCGAGTTTCGTGGTGTTTGGATTAATTCTCTAGGAGAAGTATATCAAAAATAAAAGCATGCATTTTCCAAACAACCCATAATAGCTGACTTCCTGTTGAGCTGTCGTAAAACTTAGAGCACGAAAGTTGTTCGGCCCGATGAGATCTATAAGTGTACCGAGTTTCATATTATTACATGTAAGCATGTTTGATATATGGACAAGTGTTCGAATCCCGTTCCAGGGGGCGCTGTCGAGCCCCCCTGCCACGCCCGGGTACCATCTTCGGCCCGGTCCTGATGGCCGCGGGTTCTGACCTGTGTGCAAAGTTTCAAGAGTTTTCGAGCACGTTAAGGGCCCCAAAACCTTGAAAAACTAAAATAAAAGCATTCTCACTCAGCAGACAAACCCCCCTCCCCTCAAACACACAGAGAGACGTAGGGTCAGAGAGAGGGGAAGAGAAAATTCTCCAAAACATCCACATTCAAACCAAAATATCTGACTTCCTGTTGGTCTGAGCTAATAAGTGTAAATTAGAAAGTTGTCCAGCTCGATATGAACATTATACATGCTGAGTTTTAAGATTGTAGATAAAAGTATAGACCTAAATCCCCCTCTTTTGTCAAAAGGTGGCGCTACTGAGCCCCGGCACCACGCCCGTTTCTGAAACTTTGCACATGTCTACTGGCTAATAAATGTGATGTGTCTGTCGAGTTTCATGCAATTTCAAGTATGCTAAGGGTCTCAAAAGCATAAAAAAAGAATTTTAAAGTTTGATGCGTTACCACGGCAACAGTATCTAAGATATCAATAATCCTTTCACAGGTCTAAATCTGCCGTGTGTTTACATTATACACATAAAGTTTGAAGCAAATCGGTTAAAAATAAGAGGGTGATTTCAAAGCATTTTGAAAGTGACACACTTCCTTCTGCCAGTTGGTGGCGCTATAACTTTGACTCACAATAGTCACATCCATGTGATCGGCCTCTTACAGCGAACACACTGCTGAAGTTTCATCAAGATCAGTCAATGTATGCAGAAGTTATAACACACTTCCTGTTTCCATTATTCGCCATAATTTCGTTTCCTCGCCACGGCCAAACCGTTCGAGATATCAAAAATCCCCTGGCAATTTTTCATCCTCAATGTCTTGACTTCATGCACACCGAGTTTGGTGACGATCGGGTGAATTCCCTAGGAGGAGTATATCAAATTCCTGAACATGAGTTTCCAAACAACCCATAATAGCCGACTTCCTGTTGGGCTGGCGTAAAAAGTAAGAGTGCAAAGGATATATGAAACGATGAGATCTATATGTGTACCGATTTTCAGATTAATTCATGCAAGCGTGTTTGATATACGGACATGTTTTCGAAATCCCGTTCCAGGGGGCGCTGTCGAGCCCCCCTGCCACGCCCGGGTACCATCTTCAGCCCGGCCCTGATGGCCGCGGGTTCTGACCCGTGTGCAAAGTTTCAAGAGTTTTCGAGCACGTTAAGGGCCCCAAAAGTGCCCAAAAGGTAGTAAAATAATAATAATAATAATAATAATAAATATAGCTGCGAGCAGCGATTGCGGGCCCAAGCCGGTGGCACCGCCACCCCGGTGCCTTTAGGGTTATTGTGCACGATGTGCAAAAACTTAACACCGCTTCGACTGTTGAAAAGAAGTGTGCTGTAGAGCTTGCATCAGTGTGGGCTCTGCAAAAGTGCACATCGAGGGCACATATCAACCACAAAGTATGCGTGAGCAACCTTCTGAAACCTAAAATGAAAAATGAGACAGCCTATGGTCTCATTGATTTAACAGACACATGAAATAAGTACACAAGACCGAAAATTCATATGAAGTGTGCCATTTGGGGACAGGGCCTATGATCGTGAACCACAATAGCCACATATATGAGATCATTTAAATTTAGAATAATTTTTAGGTCAATATGTTTTGCAGCACTTAAATGTGTAAATCCAGAAGCCCAGTATTTATCTGGAGGTCTTTGTCCTTTGCCTGTCAACCTGGTTTGTCTCTGCTTTTTCTGTTCTGCCCTGTTTGCCATTGTTCTCCCTGCCTGTCTTGACCATTCTTAATAAAAAGCTGCAAATGGATTCCCCTGGCCTGACCCTGCCTCGATACAACACACATGCTGCATCTGCTCGCTATCTGCCGAACGGCTCTGGTAGTTCCGCTTCAGCACTGATGATGTTGTAGGAATAGTGCGCTCTGGTTGGTCTGGATTATTAGGAAATTTTTATTTTATACAGATATAAGTTATTTATAATTCATATATATATATATATATATATAGATAGATAGATAGATAGATAGATAGATAGATAGATAGATATACATATATAAAGACACAGAGAATATTACTTGCCTTACCTGTTTAGTAAAATGAAAAAATAAAAATAAATAACTAGGGAAACCGAGATAAGTATTCTGATTTGATGATACACTCAAAATATTACACAAGCAATTGTTTAAATTTAATGATATTCAGAACAGAACAAGAATTTTAAAAAACTATAAATAAGAAGTAACCGAAATAATGTAAAGCGAAAGTGAAAGTAAGTGGTGTTAGGCTCATGTAACTCTGTCATTAGAATCAAACTGTTTCAACATTTGTGATGTATTTGGATGCTAAACTATTCTTTATTATAGGCTTTGTACTTCACTCACGTTCCAATATGTGTGTGTGTGTGTGTGTGTGTGTGTGTGTGTGTGTGTGTGTGTGTGTGTGTGTGTGTGTGTGTGTGTGTGTGTGTGTGTGTGTGTGTGTGTGTGTGTGTTTGGTGTGTGTGTGTGGGTGACGTGTGGGTGCGATTGAACTGTTACACAAAAAACATACTCCTTCATTTTGTTGATCGAGGACGTAAATTCAAACTGCAAAGTGTTTACTTATATTTCTGTACACTCACAATAAAACACAAAGTGCTTTTGTCAAACTATAAACTCAAACTGTAACCTACAACTGTCCCCCAACCAAAATCTCACCCACACACACCAACACCCACACACAGTTTAAAAGCAAAACATATTTATCCAACCTCGTTTAAAAACAGTCTGTGAGTGCCATCTTTTGGACATTCATCATATTGCATTGGTTTTAATTTCTTGTCCTCAAACAGAGCACTAATCTGTTTATTTTTAACTTACACATTCTACATTGATTAAAATAGAAAATCAAATGTGTTTTTTTAATGGTAGTATTATTTTATACAATAATTTATAAATCTGATGAGAATAAATGTAGAGTGCATAAAATTTTTAAGGAAAACATTGATCTAATATAGCACATTAGAGAGAGAGAGACGGAGGCGCGGGCGCAATCACCCGAAGATACCCCCTCCCCCTCCCCCTCCCCCTCCCCCTCCTCACACAGACACACACACACACACATACAGAATGGCAGGGTGCATTCTCTCTGTCAGAGAGAGGGAGAGAAAATTCTCAGAATCCACATTCAAACTACAATATCTGACTTTCTGTTGGTCTGAGCTAATGACAATAAATTAGAAAGTTGTTCGGCTTGAGGAGAACAATATACACGCAGAGTTTTGTAACTGTAGGTAAAATTAACTAAGTTATAACACACTTTATGTGTCCTTTTTTAGTCATAAATTCATTTCCTCGCCACGGCCAAACCGTTCGAGATATCAAAAATCCGTTCGCAATTTAGCATCCTCAATGTCTTGACTTCACGCTGAGCGAGTTTCGTGGTGTTTGTATTAATTCTCTAGGAGAAGTATATCAAAAATTAAAGCATGCATTTTCCAAACAACCCATAATAGCTGACTTCCTGTTGAGCTGTCGTAAAACTTAGAGCACGAAAGTTGTTCGGCCCGATGAGATCTATAAGTGTACCGAGTTTCATATTATTACATGTAAGCATGTTTGATATATGGACAAGTGTTCGAATCCCGTTCCAGGGGGCGCTGTCGAGCCCCCCTGCCACGCCCGGGTACCATCTTCGGCCCGGCCTTGATGGCCGCGGGTTCTGACCTGTGTGCAAAGTTTCAAGAGTTTTCGAGCACGTTAAGGGCCCCAAAACCTTGAAAAACTAAAATAAAAGCATTCTCACTCAGCAGACAAACCCCCCTCCCCTCAAACACACGGAGAGACGTAGGGTCAGAGAGAGAGGAAGAGAAAATTCTCCAAAACATCCACATTCAAGCCAAAATATCTGACTTCCTGTTGGTCTGAGCTAATAAGTGTAAATTAGAAAGATGTCCAGCTCGATATGAACATTATACATACTGAGTTTTAAGATTGTTGATAAAAGTATAGACCTAAATCCCCCTCTTTTGTCAAAAGGTGGCGCTACTGAGCCCCGGCAACACGCCCGTTTCTGAAACTTTGCACATGTCTACTGGCTAATAAATGTGATGTGCCTGTCGAGTTTCATGCAATTTCAAGTATGCTAAGGGTCTCAAAAGCATAAAAAAAGAATCTTAAAGTTTGATGCGTTACCACGGCAACAGTATCTAAGATTTCAATAATCCTTTCACAGGTTTAAATCTGCCGTGTGTTTACATTATACACATAAAGTTTGAAGCAAATCGGGTAAAAATAAGAGGGTGATTTCAAAGCATTTTGAAAGTGACACACTTCCTGCTGCCAGTTGGTGGCGCTATAACTTTGACTCACAATAGTCACATCCATGTGATCGGCCTCTTACAGCGAACACACTGCTGAAGTTTCATCAAGATCAGTCAATGTATGCAGAAGTTATAACACACTTCCTGTTTCCATTATTCGCCATAAATTCGTTTCCTCGCCACGGCCAAACCGTTCGAGATATCAAAAATCCCCTGGCAATTTTTCATCCTCAATGTCTTGACTTCATGCACACCGAGTTTGGTGACGATCGGGTGAATTCCCTAGGAGGAGTATATCGAATTCCTGAACATGAGTTTCCAAACAACCCATAATAGCCGACTTCCTGTTGGGCTGGCGTAAAAAGTAAGAGTGCAAAGGATATATGAAACGATGAGATCTATATGTGTACCGATTTTCAGATTAATTCATGCAAGCGTGTTTGATATACGGACATGTTTTCAAATCCCGTTCCAGGGGGCGCTGTCGAGCCCCCCTGCCACGCCCGGGTACCATCTTCAACCCGGCCCTGATGGCCGCAGGTTCTGACCCGTGTGCAAAGTTTCAAGAGTTTTTGAGCACGTTAAGGCCCCCAAAAGTGCCCAAAAGGTAGTAAAATAATAATAATAATAATAAATATAGCTGCGAGCAGCGATTGCGGGCCCAAGCCGGTGGCACCGCCGCCCCGGTGCCTTTAGGGTTATTGTGCACGACGTGCAAAAACGTAACCCCGTTTTGACTGTTGAAAAGAAGTGCGATGTAGAGCTTGCATCAGTGTGGCCTCTGCAAAAGTGCACATCGAGGGCACATATCAACCACAAAGTATGCGTGAGCAACCTTCTGAAACCTAAAATGAAAAATGAGACAGCCAATGTCTCATTGATTTAACAGACACATGAAATAAGTACACAAGACCGAAAATTCATATGAAGTGTGCCATTTGGGGACAGGGCCTATGATCGTGAACCACAATAGCCACATATATGAGATAATTTAAGTTTAGAATAATTTTTAGGTCAATATGTTTTGCAGCACTTAAATGTGTAAATCCAGAAGCCCAGTATTTATCTGGAGGTCTTTGTCCTTTGCCTGTCAACCAAGTTTGTCTCTGCTTTTTCTGTTCTGCCCTGTTTGCCGTAGTTCACCCTGCCTGTCTTGACCATTCTTAATAAAAAGCTGCAAATAGATTCCCCTGACCTGACCCTGCCTCGATACAACACATATGCTGCATCTGCTCGCTATCTGCCGAACGGCTCTGGTAGTTCCGCTTCAGCACTGATGATGTTGTAGGAATAGTGCGCTCTGATTGGTCTGGATTATTCGGGAATTTTTATTTTATACAGAAATAAGTTATTTATAATTCATATATATATATATATAGATAGATAGATAGATAGATAGATAGATAGATAGATAGATAGATAGATAGATAGATAGATATACAGATTTAAGACAGAGAATATTACTTACCTTACCTGTTTAGTAAAATGAAAAAATAAAAATAAATAACTAGGGAAACCGAGATAATTATTCTGATTTGATGATACACTCAAAATATTACACAAGCAATCGTTTAAATGTAATGATATTCAGAACAGAACAAGAATTTTAAAAAACTATAAACAAGAAGTAACCGAAATAATGTAAAGTGAAAGTGAAAGTAAGTGGTGTTGGGCTCACGTACTTTTTGTCAAACTTTAAACTCAAACTGTAACCTACAACTGTCCCCCAACCAAAATCTCACCCACACACACCAACACCCACACACACAGTTTAAAAGCAAAAAATATTTATCCAACCTCGTTTAAAAACAGTCTGTGAGTGCCATCTTTTGGACATTCATCATATTGCATTTGTTTTAATTTCTTGTCCTCAAACAGAGCACTAATCTGTTTATTTTTAAGTTACACATTCTACATTGATTAAAATAGAAAATCAAATGTGTTTTTTTTAATGGTAGTATTATTTTATACAATAATTTATAAATGTGATGAGAATAAATGTAGTGTGCATAAATTTTTTAAGGAAAACATTGATCTAATATAGCACATTAAAGAGAGAGAGACGGAGGAGCGGGCGCGATTGAACTGTGTGTGTGTGTGTGTGCGCGCGTGTGTGTGTGAAAGGGGCGCGATCGAACTGTGTGTGTGTGGGAGAGAGAATAAAATTTTTAAGGAAAACATATTTATATAATATAGCACATTATTGATCTAATATAGCACATTAGAGAGAGAGAGAGAGAGAGAGAGAGAGACAGAGAGAGAGAGAGAGAGAGAGAGAGAGAGAGAGAGAGAGAGAGAGAGAGAGAGAGAGAGAGAGAGATAGAGGCGCGGGCGCGATCGAAATGTGTGTGTGTGTGTGTGTGTGTGTGTGTGTGTGTGTGTGTGTGTGTGTGTGTGTGTGTGCGTGTGTGTGTGAGAGAGAGGCGCGGGCGCGATCGAACTGTGTGTGTGTGTGCGTGTGTGGGAGAGAGAGAGGCGCGGGAGCGATCGAACTGTGTGTGTGTGTGTGTGTGTGTGTGTGAGAGAGAGAGAGAGAGAGAGAGAGAGAGAGAGAGAGAGAGAGAGGCGCGGGTGCGATCGAACTGTGTGTGTGTGTGTAATACAGGTAATAAATGAATAAAAGTGTGTATAAATACAATTTTGGACACAAGAGGGCAGTATGGCCCCATGAATGACTTTGTGTTTAAACTATCACCCGAAGATACCCCCTCCCCCTCCTCACACAGACACACACACACACATACAGAATGCCAGGGTGCATTCTCTCTGTCAGAGAGAGGGAGAGAAAATTCTCAGAATCCACATTCAAACTACAATATCTGACTTTCTGTTTGTCTGAGCTAATGACAATAAATTAGAAAGTTGTTCGGCTTGACGAGAACAATATACACGCAGAGTTTTGTAACTGTAGATAAAATTAACTAAGTTATAACACACTTTATGTGTCCTTTTTTAGTCATAAATTCATTTCCTCGCCACGGCCAAACCTTTCGAGATATCAAAAATCCGTTCGCAATTTAGCATCCTCAATGTCTTGACTTCACGCTAACCGAGTTTTGTGGTGTTTGGATTAATTCTCTAGGAGAAGTATATCAAAAATAAAAGCATGCATTTTCCAAACAACCCATAATAGCTGACTTCCTGTCGAGCTGTCGTAAAACTTAGAGCACGAAAGTTGTTCGGCCCGATGAGATCTATAAGTGTACCGAGTTTCATATTATTACAAGCAAGCATGTTTGATATATGGACAAGTGTTCGAATCCCGTTCCAGGGGGCGCTGTCGAGCCCCCCTGCCACGCCCGGGTACCATCTTCAGCCCGGCCCTGATGGCCGCGGGTTCTGACCCGTGTGCAAAGTTTCAAGAGTTTTCGAGCACGTTAAGGGCCCCAAAACCTTGAAAAACTAAAATAAAAGTATTCTCACTCAGCAGACAAACCCCCCTCCCCTCAAACACACCGAGAGACGTAGGGTCAGAGAGAGTGGAAGAGAAAATTCTCCAAAACATCCACATTCAAACCAAAATATCTGACTTCCTGTTGGTCTGAGCTAATAAGTGTAAATTAGAAAGTTGTCCAGCTCGATATGAACATTATACATACTGAGTTTTAAGATTGTAGATAAACGTATAGACCTAACTCCCCCTCTTTTGTCAAAAGGTGGCGCTACTGAGCCCCGGCACCACGCCCGTTTCTGAAACTTTGCACATGTCTACTGGCTAATAAATGTGATGTGTCTGTCGAGTTTCATGCAATTTCAAGTATGCTAAGAGTCTCAAAAGCATCAAAAAAGAATCTTAAAGTTTGATGCGTTGCCACGGCAACAGTATCTAAGATATCAATAATCCTTTCACAGGTCTAAATCTGCCGTGTGTTTACATTATACACATAAAGCTTGAAGCAAATCGGGTAAAAATAAGAGGGTGATTTCAAAGCATTTTGAAAGTGACACACTTCCTGCTGCCAGTTGGTGGCGCTATAACTTTGACTCACAATAGTCACATCCATGTGATCGGCCTCTTACAGCGAACACACTGCTGAAGTTTCATCAAGATCAGTCAATGTATGCAGAAGTTATAACACACTTCCTGTTTCCATTATTCGCCATAAATTCGTTTCCTCGCCACGGCCAAACCGTTCGAGATATCAAAAATCCCCTGGCAATTTTTCATCCTCAATGTCTTGACTTCATGCACACCGAGTTTGGTGACGATCGGGTGAATTCCCTAGGAGGAGTATATCAAATTCCTGAACATGAGTTTCCAAACAACCCATAATAGCCGACTTCCTGTTGGGCTGGCGTAAAAAGTAAGAGTGCAAAGGATATATGAAACGATGAGATCTATATGTGTACCGATTTTCAGATTAATTCATGCAAGCGTGTTTGATATACGGACATGTTTTCAAATCCCGTTCCAGGGGGCGCTGTCGAGCCCCCCTGCCACGCCCGGGTACCATCTTCAGCCCGGCCCTGATGGCCGCGGGTTCTGACCCGTGTGCAAAGTTTCAAGAGTTTTCGAGCACGTTAAGGGCCCCAAAAGTGCCCAAAAGGTAGTAAAATAATAATAATAATAATAATAATAATAATAATAATAATAATAATAAATAATCCTAAGGAAAACAATAGGGCCTTCGCCTTTTCAAGGCTTGGGCCCTAATAATAATAAAATATAGCTGCGAGCAGCGATTGCGGGCCCAAGCCGGTGGCACCGCCGCCCCGGTGCCTTTAGGGTTATTGTGCACGACGTGCAAAAACGTAACCCCGCTTTGACTGTTGAAAAGAACTGTGCTGTAGAGCTCGCATCAGTGTGGCCTCTGCAAAAGTGCGTATCCAGGGCACATATAAACCACAAAGTATGCGTGAGCAACCTTCTGAAACCCAAATTGAAAAATGAGACAGCCTACAGTCTCATGGATTTAACAGACACATGAAATAAGTACACAAGACCGAAAATTCATATGAAGTGTGCCATTTGGGGACAGGGCCTATGATCGTGAACCACAATAGCCACATATATGAGATCATTTAAATTTAGAATAATTTTTAGGTCAATATGTTTTGCAGCACTTAAATGTGTAAATCCAGAAGCCCAGTATTTATCTGGAGGTCTTTGTCCTTTGCCTGTCAACCTGGTTTGTCTCTGCCTTTTCTGGTCTGCCCTGTTTGCCATTGTTCTCCCTGCCTGTCTTGACCACTCTTAATAAAAAGCTGCAAATGGATTCCCCTGGCCTGACCCTGCCTCGATACAACACACATGCTGCATCTGCTCGCTATCTGCCGAACGGCTCTGGTAGTTCCGCTTCAGCACTGATGATGTTGTAGGAATAGTGCGCTCTGGTTGGTCTGGATTATTAGGAAATTTTTATTTTATACAGATATAAGTTATTTATAATTCATATATATATATATATATATATATATATATATATACATATATAGATAGATAGATAGATAGATAGATAGATAGATAGATAGATAGATAGATAGATATACATGTATAAAGACACAGAGAATATTACTTGCCTTACCTGTTTAGTAAAATGAAAAAATAAAAATAAATAACTAGGGAAACCGAGATAAGTATTCTGATTTGATGATACACTCAAAATAGTACACAAGCAATTGTTTAAATTTAATGATATTCAGAACAGAACAAGAATTTTAAAAAACTATAAATAAGAAGTAACCGAAATAATGTAAAGCGAAAGTGAAAGTAAGTGGTGTTAGGCTCATGTAACTCTGTCATTAGAATCAAACTGTTTCAACATTTGTGATGTATTTGGATGCTAAACTATTCTTTATTATAGGCTTTGTACTTCACTCACGTTCCAATATGTGTGTGTGTGTGTGTGTGTGTGTGTGTGTGTGTGTGTGTGTGTGTGTGTGTGTGTGTGTGTGTGTGTGTGTGTGTGTGTGTGTGTGTGTGTGTGTGTGTGTGTGTGTGTTTGGTGTGTGTGTGTGGGTGACGTGTGGGTGCGATTGAACTGTTCCACATAAAAACATACTCCTTCATTTTGTTGATCGAGGACGTAAATTCAAACTGCAAAGTGTTTACTTATATTTATGTACACTCACAATAAAACACAAAGTGCTTTTGTCAAACTATAAACTCAAACTGTAACCTACAACTGTCCCCCAACCAAAATCTCACCCACACACACCAACACCCACACACACAGTTTAAAAGCAAAACATATTTATCCAACCTCGTTTAAAAACAGTCTGTGAGTGCCATCTTTTGGACATTCATCATATTGCATTGGTTTTAATTTCTTGTCCTCAAACAGAGCACTGATCTGTTTATTTTTAAGTTACACATTCTACATTGATTAAAATAGAAAATCAAATGTGTTTTTTTAATGGTAGTATTATTTTATACAATAATTTATAAATGTGATGAGAATAAATGTAGTGTGCATAAAATTAAGGAAAACATTGATCTAATATAGCACATTAAAGAGAGAGAGACGGAGGAGCGGGCGCGATCGAACTGTGTGTGTGTGTGTGTGTGCGTGTGTGTGAAAGGGGCGCGATCGAACTGTGTGTGTGTGTGGGAGAGAGAATACAATTTTTAAGGAAAACATATTGATCTAATATAGCACCTTATTGATCTAATATAGCACATTAGAGAGAGAGAGAGAGAGAGAGAGAGAGAGAGAGAGAGAGAGAGAGAGAGAGAGAGAGAGAGAGAGAGAGAGAGAGAGAGGCGCGGGCGCGATCGAACTGTGTGTGTGTGTGTGTGAGAGAGAGGCGCGGGCGCGATCGAACTGTGTGTGTGTGTGCGTGTGTGGGAGAGAGAGAGGCGCGGGCGCGATCAAACTGTGTGTGTGCGTGAGACAGAGAGAGAGGCGCGGGAGCGATCGAACTGTGTGTGTGTGTGTGTGTGTGTGTGTGTGTGTGTGTGTGTGTGTGTGTGTGTGTGTGTGTGTGTGTGTGTGTGTGTGTGAGAGAGAGAGAGAGAGAGGCGCGGGTGCGATCGAACTGTGTGTGTAATACAGGTAATAAATGAATAAAAGTGCCTATAAATACAATTTTGGACACAAGAGGGCCGTATGGCCCCATGAATGACTTTGTTTTTAAACTGTCCCCCGCGGATACCCCCCCCCCCCCCTCCTCACACAGACACACACACACACACACACACACACACACACACATACAGAATGCCAGGGTGCATTCTCTCTGTCAGAGAGAGGGAGAGAAAATTCTCAGAATCCACATTCAAACTACAATATCTGACTTTCTGTTTGTCTGAGCTAATGACAATAAATTAGAAAGTTGTTCGGCTTGACGAGAACAATATATACGCAGAGTTTTGTAACTGTAGATAAAATTAACTAAGTTATAACACACTTTATGTGTCCTTTTTTAGTCATAAATTCATTTCCTCGCCACGGCCAAACCGTTCGAGATATCAAAAATCCGTTCGCAATTTAGCATCCCCAATGTCTTGACTTCACGCTAACCGAGTTTTGTGGTGTTTGGATTAATTCTCTAGGAGAAGTATATCAAAAATAAAAGCATGCATTTTCCAAACAACCCATAATAGCTGACTTCCTGTTGAGCTGTCGTAAAACTTAGAGCACGAAAGTTGTTCGGCCCGATGAGATCTATAAGTGTACCGAGTTTCATATTATTACAAGCAAGCATGTTTGATATATGGACAAGTGTTCGAATCCCGTTCCAGGGGGCGCTGTCGAGCCCCCCTGCCACGCCCGGGTACCAGCTTCAGCCCGGCCCTGATGGCCGCGGGTTCTGACCCGTGTGCAAAGTTTCAAGAGTTTTCGAGCACGTTAAGGGCCCCAAAACCTTGAAAAACTAAAATAAAAGCATTCTCACTCAGCAGACAAACCCCCCTCCCCTCAAACACACGGAGAGACGTAGGGTCAGAGAGAGAGGAAGAGAAAATTCTCCAAAACATCCACATTCAAACCAAAATATCTGACTTCCTGTTGGTCTGAGCTAATAAGTGTAAATTAGAAAGTTGTCCAGCTCGATATGAACATTATACATACTGAGTTTTAAGATTGTAGATAAAAGTATAGACCTAACTCCCCCTCTTTTGTCAAAAGGTGGCGCTACTGAGCCCCGGCACCACGCCCGTTTCTGAAACTTTGCACATGTCTACTGGCTAATAAATGTGATGTGTCTGTCGAGTTTCATGCAATTTCAAGTATGCTAAGAGTCTCAAAAGCATCAAAAAAGAATCTTAAAGTTTGATGCGTTACCACGGCAACAGTATCTAAGATATCAATAATCCTTTCACAGGTCTAAAACTGCCGTGTGTTTACATTATACACATAAAGTTTGAAGCAAATCGGGTAAAAATAAGAGGGTGATTTCAAAGCATTTTGAAAGTGACACACTTCCTGCTGCCAGTTGGTGGCGCTATAACTTTGACTCACAATAGTCACATCCATGTGATCGGCCTCTTACAGCGAACACACTGCTGAAGTTTCATCAAGATCAGTCAATGTATGCAGAAGTTATAACACACTTCCTGTTTCCATTATTCGCCATAAATTCGTTTCCTCGCCACGGCCAAACCGTTCGAGATATCAAAAATCCCCTGGCAATTTTTCATCCTCAATGTCTTGACTTCATGCACACCGAGTTTGGTGACGATCGGGTGAATTCCCTAGGAGGAGTATATCAAATTCCTGAACATGAGTTTCCAAACAACCCATAATAGCCGACTTCCTGTTGGGCTGGCGTAAAAAGTAAGAGTGCAAAGGATATATGAAACGATGAGATCTATATGTGTACCGATATTCAGATTAATTCATGCAAGCGTGTTTGATATACGGACATGTTTTCAAATCCCGTTCCAGGGGGCGCTGTCGAGCCCCCCTGCCACGCCCGGGTACCATCTTCAGCCCGGCCCTGATGGCCGCGGGTTCTGACCCGTGTGCAAAGTTTCAAGAGTTTTCGAGCACGTTAAGGGCCCCAAAAGTGCCTAAAAGGTAGTAAAATAATAATAATAATAATAATAATAAATAATCCTAAGGAAAACAATAGGGCCTTCGCCTTTTCAAGGCTTGGGCCCTAATAATAATAATAATAATAAATAATCCTAAGGAAAACAATAGGGCCTTCGCCTTTTCAAGGCTTGGGCCCTAATAATAATAATAATAATAATAATAAATATAGCTGCGAGCAGCGATTGCGGGCCCAAGCCGGTGGCACCGCCACCCCGGTGCCTTTAGGGTTATTGTGCACGACGTGCAAAAACTTAACCCCGCTTTGACTGTTGAAAAGAAGTGTGCTGTAGAGCTTGCATCAGTGTGGTCTCTGCAAAAGTGCACATCGAGGGCACATATCAACCACAAAGTATGCGTGAGCAACCTTCTGAAACCTAAAATGAAAAATGAGACAGCCTATGGTCTCATTGATTTAACAGACACATGAAATAAGTACACAAGACCGAAAATTCATATGAAGTGTGCCATTTGGGGACAGGGCCTATGATCGTGAACCACAATAGCCACATATATGAGATCATTTAAATTTAGAATAATTTTTAGGTCAATATGATTTGCAGCACTTAAATGTGTAAATCCAGAAGCCCAGTATTTATCTGGAGGTCTTTGTCCTTTGCCTGTCAACCTGGTTTGTCTCTGCCTTTTCTGTTCTGCCCTGTTTGCCATTGTTCTCCCTGCCTGTCTTGACCATTCTTAATAAAAAGCTGCAAATGGATTCCCCTGGCCTGACCCTGCCTCCATACAACACATATGCTGCATCTGCTCGCTATATGCCGAACGCCTCTGGTAGTTCCGCTTCAGCACTGATGATGTTTTAGGAATAGTGCGCTCTGGTTGGTCTGGATTATTAGGAAATTTTTATTTTATACAGAAATAAGTTATTTATAATTCATATATATAGATAGATAGATAGATAGATAGATAGATAGATAGATATACATATATAAAGACACAGAGAATATTACTTGCCTTACCTGTTTAGTAAAATGAAAAATGAAAAATAAATAACTAGGGAAACCGAGATAATTATTCTGATTTGATGATACACTCAAAATATTACACAAGCAATTGTTTAAATTTAATGATATTCAGAACAGAACAAGAATTTTAAAAAACTATAAACAAGAAGTAACCGAAATAATGTAAAGCGAAAGTGAAAGTAAGTGGTGTTAGGCTCATGTAACTCTCTCATTAGAATCAAACTGTTTCAACATTTGTGATGTATTTGGATGCTAAACTATTCTTTATTATAGGCTTTGTACTTCACTCACGTTCCAATATGTGTGCGTGTGTGTGTGTGTGTGTGTATGTGTGTGTGTGTGTGTGTGTTTGGTGTGTGTGTGTGGGTGAGGTGTGGGTGCGATTGAACTGTTACACAAAAACATACTCCGTCATTTTGTTGATCGAGGACGTAAATTCAAACTGCAAAGTGTTTATTTATATTTATGTACACTCACAATAAAACACAAAGTGCTTTTGTCAAACTATAAACTCAAACTGTAACCTACAACTGTCCCCCAACCAAAATCTCACCCACACACACCAACACCCACAAACACAGTTTAAAAGCAAAAAATATTTATCCAACCTCGTTTAAAAACAGTCTGTGAGTGCCATCTTTTGGACATTCATCATATTGCATTGGTTTTAATTTCTTGTCCTCAAACAGAGCACTAATCTGTTTATTTTTAAGTTAAACATTCTACATTGATTAAAATAGAAAATCAAATGTGTTTTTTTAATGGTAGTATTATTTTATACAATAATTTATAAATCTGATGAGAATAAATGTAGTGTGCATAAAATTTTTAAGGAAAACATTGATCTAATACAGCACATTTGAGAGAGAGAGACGGAGGCGCGGGCGCGATCGAACTGTGTGTGTGTGTGGGAGAGATAATAACATTTTTAAGGAAAACATATTGATCTAATATAGCACATGAAAGAGAGAGAGAGAGAGAGATAGAGAGAGAGAGAGAGAGAGAGAGGGGCGTGGGCGCGATCGAACTGTGTGTGTGTGTGCGTGTGTGTGTGAGAGAGAGAGGCGTGGGCGCGATCGAACTGTGTGTGTGTGTGTGCGTGCGTGGGAGAGAGAGAGGCGCGGGCGCAATCAAACTGTGTGTGTGCGTGAGACAGAGAGAGAGGCGCGGGAGCGATCGAACTGTGTGCGTGTGTGCGTGTGTGTGTGTGTGTGTGTGTGTGTGTGTGTGTGTGTGTGTGTGTGTGAGAGAGAGAGAGAGAGAGAGAGAGAGAGAGAGAGAGAGAGAGAGGCGCGGGTGCGATCGAACTGTGTGTGTGCGTAATACAGGTATTAAATGAATAAAAGTGCGTATAAATACAATTTTGGACACAAGAGGGCAGTATGGCCCTATGAATGACTTTGTGTTTAAACTATCACCCGAAGATACCCCCTCCCCCTCCTCACACAGACACACACACACACACACACACACACACACACACACACATACAGAATGCCAGGGTGCATTCTCTCTGTCAGAGAGAGGGAGAGAAAATTCTCAGAATCCACATTCAAACTACAATATCTGACTTTCTGTTGGTCTGAGCTAATGACAATAAATTAGAAAGTTGTTCGGCTTGACGAGAACAATATACACGCAGAGTTTTGTAACTGTAGGTAAAATTAACTAAGTTATAACACACTTTATGTGTCCTTTTTTAGTCATAAATTCATTTCCTCGCCACGGCCAAACCGTTTGAGATATCAAAAATCCGTTCGCAATTTAGCATCCTCAATGTCTTGACTTCACGCTGACCGAGTTTCGTGGTGTTTGGATTAATTCTCTAGGAGAAGTATATCAAAAATAAAATCATGCATTTTCCAAACAACCCATAATAGCTGACTTCCTGTTGAGCTGTCGTAAAACTTAGAGCACGAAAGTTGTTCGGCCCGATGAGATCTATAAGTGTACCGAGTTTCATATTATTACAAGCAAGCATGTTTGATATATGGACAAGTGTTCGAATCCCGTTCCAGGGGGCGCTGTCGAGCCCCCCTGCCACGCCCGGGTACCATCTTCAGCCCGGCCCTGATGGCCGCGGGTTCTGACCCGTGTGCAAAGTTTCAAGAGTTTTCGAGCACGTTAAGGGCCCCAAAACCTTGAAAAACTAAAATAAAAGTATTCTCACTCAGCAGACAAACCCCCCTCCCCTCAAACACACGGAGAGACGTAGGGTCAGAGAGAGAGGAAGAGAAAATTCTCCAAAACATCCACATTCAAACCAAAATATCTGACTTCCTGTTGGTCTGAGCTAATAAGTGTAAATTAGAAAGTTGTCCAGCTCGATATGAACATTATACATACTGAGTTTTAAAGATTGTAGATAAAAGTATAGACCTAACTCCCCCTCTTTTGTCAAAAGGTGGCGCTACTGAGCCCCGGCACCACGCCCGTTTCTGAAACTTTGCACATGTCTACTGGCTAATAAATGTGATGTGTCTGTCGAGATTCATGCAATTTCAAGTATGCTAAGGGTCTCAAAAGCATCAAAAAAGAATCTTAAAGTTTGATGCGTTACCACGGCAACAGTATCTGAGATATCAATAATCCTTTCACAGGTCTAAATCTGCCGTGTGTTTACATTATACACATAAAGTTTGAAGCAAATCGGGTAAAAATAAGAGGGTGATTTCAAAGCATTTTGAAAGTGACACACTTCCTGCTGCCAGTTGGTGGCGCTATAACTTTGACTCACAATAGTCACATCCATGTGATCGGCCTCTTACAGCGAACACACTGCTGAAGTTTCATCAAGATCAGTCAATGTATGCAGAAGTTATAACACACTTCCTGTTTCCATTATTCGCCATAAATTCGTTTCCTCGCCACGGCCAAACCGTTCGAGATATCAAAAATCCCCTGGCAATTTTTCATCCTCAATGTCTTGACTTCATGCACACCGAGTTTGGTGACGATCGGGTGAATTCCCTAGGAGGAGTATATCAAATTCCTGAGCACGAGTTTCCAAACAACCCATAATAGCCGACTTCCTGTTGGGCTGGCGTAAAAAGTAAGAGTGCGAAGGATATATGAAACGATGAGATCTATATATGTACCGATTTTCAGATTAATTCATGCAAGCGTGTTTGATATACGGACACGTTTTTGAATCCCGTTCCAGGGGGCGCTGTCGAGCCCCCCTGCCACGCCCGGGTACCATCTTCAACCCGGCCCTGATGGCCGCGGGTTCTGACCCGTGTGCAAAGTTTCAAGAGTTTTTGAGCACGTTAAGGCCCCCAAAAGTGCCCAAAAGGTAGTAAAATAATAATAATAATAATAATAATAATAATAATAATAATAAATAATCCTAAGGAAAACAATAGGGCCTTCGCCTTTTCAAGGCTTGGGCCCTAATAATAAATAATCCTAAGGAAAACAATAGGGCCTTCGCCTTTTCAAGGCTTGGGCCCTAATAATAAATAATCCTAAGGAAAACAATAGGGCCTTCGCCTTTTCAAGGCTTGGGCCCTAATAATAAATAATCCTAAGGAAAACAATAGGGCCTTCGCCTTTTCAAGGCTTGGGCCCTAATAATCCTAAGGAAAACAATAGGGCCTTCGCCTTTTCAAGGCTTGGGCCCTAATAATCCTAACGAAAACAATAGGGCCTTCGCCTTTTCAAGGCTTGGGCCCTAATAATCCTAAGGAAAACAATAGGGCCTTCGCCTTTTCAAGGCTTGGGCCCTAACGCCTTTTCAAGGCTTGGGCCCTAATAATAAATAATCCTAAGGAAAACAATAGGGCCTTCGCCTTTTCAAGGCTTGGGCCCTAATAATAAATAATCCTAAGAAAAACAATAGGGCCTTCGCCTTTTCAAGGCTTGGGCCCTAATAATAAATAATCCTAAGGAAAACAATAGGGCCTTCGCCTTTTCAAGGCTTGGGCCCTAAAAAGAAAAGAAAAGAAAAGGAAAAAGGGAACACATCACATCACTCTGGTACCTATTGGTGTGGCTCCTGACAGAAGCTACAATAAAAAAACATATGGAGAGACTGAAACCATCTGTGATTTTATGTATCTGTGCATTCCCAAGACACTGAAGCAGCATTCATTATGAAAATGCCCTGGCTCTTTTCATGAGAACATCTTACCTCTTCAATGTCATTGTCCAGTGCTATGATGCCCAGCGGAGCCGTGAGGTTGGAGCTCCCTGAGATGGTGGTGCCAACTGAGGCTGACTCACTGATGAAACCCTGGTACAAGGGCCGCTGAAAATATGGTGTCTGGTTGTTCTCATCCAGAATTTCAATCAGCACTTCAGCATAGGCAGGAAGAGGGTGACCGTTATCCTGCTCGGCTTCACTAACAAACAAACTAAACTGTCATGGTGAAATTGTGAAGCTCATGGGAGACCCGACAGATTGATTGATTACAAAAGTGCTGAGCTAATGATGTGATACACTAAGAAGCATACGTGCAAAGTTTCAGAAACGGGCGTGGTGCAGGGGCTCAGTAGCGCCACCTTTTGATAAAAGAGGGGGAGTTAGGTATATACTTTTATCTACAATCTTAAAACTCAGTATGTTTCTCAGTACTTTCTAATTTACAGTCATTAGCTCAGACCAACAGGAAGTCAGATATTTTGGTTTGAACGTGGATGTTTTGGAGAATTTTCTCTTCCTCTCTCTCTGACCCTACGTCTCTCCGTGTGTTTGAGGGGAGGGGGATTTGTCTGCTGAGTGAGAATGCTTTTATTTTTGTTTTTCAAGGTTTTGGGGCCCTTAACGTGCTGGTACCCGGGCATGGCAGGGGGGCTCGACAGCGCCCCCCTGGAATGGGATTCGAACACTTGTCCATATATCAAACATGCTTGCATGGAATAATATGAAACTCGGTACATATTTAGATCTTATCGGGCCAAATAACTTTCGTGCTCTAAGTTTTACGACAGGTCAACAGGAAGTCAGCTATTATGGGTTGTTTGGAAAATGCATGCTTTTATTTTTTATATACTTCTCCTAGAGAATTAATCCAAACACCACGAAACTCGGTCAGCGTGAAGTCAAAACATTGAGGATGCTAAATTGCCGACGGATTTTTGATATCTCGAACGGTTTGGCGGTGGCGAGGAAATTAATTTATGACTAAAAAAGGACACATAAAGTGTGTTATAACTTAGTTAATTTTACCTACAGTTACAAAACGTATATATTGGCGTATATATTGTTCTCATCAAGCTGAACAACTTTCTAATATACAGTCATTAGCTCCGACTAACAGAAAGTGAGATATTGTGGCTTGAATGTGGATTCTGAGAATTTTCTCTCCCTCTCTCTCTCTGACAGAGAGAATGCACCCTACCATTCTGTGTGTGTGAGTGTGTCTGTGTGGGGAGGGGGAGGGGGGGTCTCTTCGGGTGATAGTTTAAACACAAATTCATACATAGGGCCACACTGCCCTCTTGTGTCCAAAACTGTATTTATATGCACTTTTATTTATTTATTATGCACAGACACACACACACACACACACACACACACACACACACACACACACACAGTTCGATCGCGCCCGCGCCTCTTTCTCTCTCACACACGCACACACACACACAGTTCGATCGTGCCCGCGCCTCTCTCTCTCATACACGCACACGCACACACACACACAGTTCGATCGCGCCCGCGCCTCTCTCTCTCTCTCTCTCTCTCTCTCTCTCTCTCACACGCACACACACACAGTTCGATCGTGCCCGCGTCTCTCTCTCACACGCACATGCGCACACACACACACACACAGTTCGATCGCGCCCGCGCCTCTCTCTCTCTCACACATGCACACACAGTTCGATCATACCCACGCCTCTCACTTTCTCTCTCAAGCCTTGTGTATAATCGACGCGTCCGCCCGAGCGCGAGTCTCCGCTGACTGTTGACAGCGCTGACTGAGCGCTGACGCGCTCGTTGTTGTGCTATTCTATGAAACGACAGGGGCCGACTCAGAGTGATTCTCCTCTAAACACCAGGAATCAGCAGTGAAGAAGTAGTCTTCTGGAACAACAGTAGCAAAAACATGGCGTCTCGCGTGGACATGCTGAATTCTGAAGAAGAGTTGTTGTGTTTGTTAGGGTTAACTAAAGGACGAAGGAGAAGAAGATGGTATGTCCGCCTATTAAACACCACCCGGCAAAGAGATGGAGAGTACTGCGTTCTTATCAAAGAAATGCGTGCAGTGGACGACCAAATGCACTTTGGATACTTTCGAATGTCTGCTCAGCGGTTTGACGACTTGCTACATTACATTAAACCTTATTTGGACCATAAAAGAACCCACACCAGTCCAGTAAGTATGCAAGAGAGACTGGCTGTCACGCTGCGCATGCTTGCATCTTGAAGTACACAAAAATGTGTTGCCTCCAGCTACAAATTGGGATCAACCACAGTCTCGGTGATAGTGAGTGAGGTCTGCCAGGCAATATATACTGCTTTAAAAGGCGATTTTGTCTCTCCACCAAAAGGCAACGAGTGGCTTGACATCAAGCATGAATTTTGGAGAGTGTGGAACTTTCCCGACTGTTTGGGGTGTGTGGATGGGAAACACATCCTAATCAAGGCACCCCCAAATGCTGGAGGTGACTTCTTTAACTATAAAGGAACCCACTCCATTGTTCTAATGGTAGTCTGTGATGCTAAGTATTGTTTCACTATGGTGGACATTGGCTCGTATGGACGTGAAAGTGATGGTGGGATTTTCAAGGACAGTATTTTTGGTTCCAGACTTCTTCATGGCACTCTTGAACTCCCACAGCCTGAAAACCTGCCAGGTACCAACATCAAACTGCCACATGTGTTCCTGGGAGATGCTGCGTTTCCACTCCATGTGAACCTGGTGCGCCCATATTCAGGTAAAAACAAATTATGCCACATAAACTAATATAACATGTATTTGATGTGAAGAATGTAAGAAAGAACATTATCTTAAATCTGTTCACTTGTTTGTTTTACAGGTGCCAACTTGGACGATGCCCGTAAAGTGTACAATTATAGACACTCGCGGGCCAGGCGAGTCATCGAGAACACTTTTGGTATCCTTGCTGCACGCTGGAGGATTCTTGGACGGCCAATGGAGTTTCATCCTGAAAAGGCTGTGGATATTGTGAAGGCTTGTGTGGCTCTTCACAATGTGTTAACCCTCACTGACGCTGCAACATCTCCTGCATCCAAGTACATTCCTCCAAAATTTGCAGATGGTACAACAGCAATCGGGGAACAGATGCCAGGAGAATGGAGAAGTCTTGTTTCTGGGGACAACAACTTGCTTGCTGCAGGAAGAATGTCAACTGCACGAGCATTCCGGGCTGCAGTCGCAGTGAGAAATGACCTGAAGTCATTTTTTCAGACACAACAGGGACTTGTACCTTGGCAGGAATCTGTTGTCAGAAGGGGATGTCTACAGTAAAGTTGCAAACTAGCAACAAAGTAATTGAACAGTGTTTTTGTCTTGTGTTTGTTTTCTCCTTTACAGTACTTATTTTCATGTATATGTAAGTTTATTTGTAATAAAGCAATAATATGTAAAGCACATGTTGTGTTGTAATTCTTGTTATATAAACCGTATCAAAATGCTTACCGATCACTGATCGATTTAAAATGAGAACAAAATATATGGTGGTGAAAAGATATACATAAAACTCTATATTTAACGTCTCTCTTCGTCCAGCCTCTCCAATCTCTTTAGCAGGGCGTCTTCAGTGTTTCGTTTTCTTTTATGGGATGAAGTACATGGCAAATGGAAGGGATGCTGTGGATTGGCTCTCGGTGATGGTGTTTGTAGGGAAGGCAAAGATGGACTAGGTGATGGTGGAATATGCAATGTTCCTGGAAGTGGAGAGATGGGAGGTGGTGATGGAGTAACTGGTGAGGAGCCGTCCGATGTTGTTGTCTCTGGTAGTGAAGAAGATGATGAACATGTTCCAGGTGACTGTGTGGCCATGGAGATCTGATCTTCTCTGGTGTTAACTTCCTCCTTAAAAATTCAATAAGTAAAAAATTAATAAAAACAGTCTTTGAAAAAACACAATGCTACAAAAAAATAGATTGCCTATGTAAAAACACATACTCAATTTCCTCAGGCACATTACCAGATACGTACATGTTCAACACAGTAAAGGTATTGCTTTGCTAATAATTTTATATAAATTAAACATACAACTTATCTTTTAATTCCTTAAACTGTGATATACAACGTAGGCCTATCATACAATTACGTCAGAACAATCTGAACTTACATTACATTAAAAATACGAGTTACCTTGCTTTACTTTTAATAGAGAAACAGTATTTAAAAAATATTGCTTACCTCAACTTCCATATTGGAATCGGTTTCACGGTGCTTTACAAATTGGGACAGCCAACCAAGTTCGTTTAATATCAGCGGATTGTTCTTGTATCCACCTAGGTCACCGCAACTTCCATGGACTTTTTTCTTAGCTTTGACGATTTTTCAATACTTTTCGACAAAATACGTCTTCCTTCCCCAACGTCTTCGCAATTTCTCTCCAGGAATTCTGTGTCATCTGACTGTCTCTATGGTCCCGCATGGAAGGATCATAAACATGCTGGTACAGACGTACAAGCTCGGACAAAGTCGCCTTGAAGTCGTTCATCTTCGGATGTGGATGTTACAAAAAGTGCCGTGCACACCGCCAGGTGAAATGGGGTCTTGCGAACTCAACGCGCACAACCGCCAACACAGCAATGACGTCATTTTTGCCGCGCGCACCTTCGCGCTCGTGCGGACGCGTCGAGGATACACAAGGCTTCACACGCGCACACACACACACAGTTCGATCGCGCCCGCGCCTCCCTCTCTCTCTCTCTCACACATGCAGTTTCAATGATGTCCTCTATGAACAAAATGACGGAGTTTGTTTTTATGTTTCCACTGTTCGATCGCACCCACGCCTCACACACACACACACACACACACACACACACACACACACACACACACACACACACACACACACACACTAAACATATTCCATCATTGCAATATTGACATCACAGCCTGTTCATTATAGCCTTAATAAAATATAATAATAAAAGTCAACCTAACATATAAAAATTACACTGTTTAAATAGTCAGTAGTACAATTTGTATCATTCACAGTAAGCACCGCTCCACTGTGATTATTCCAAGCACATTTTTGCGCAAGTGAAGAGGATGATTTTTTCCATCGATATTGAAATGTGAATAAAGTACAAAGCCTATAATAAAGAACAGTTTAGCATCCAAATACATTGCAAATGTTACAACATTTAGATTCTAAAGAGATTTACGTGGGCCCAACACCACTTACTTTTACTTTTGTTTTAAATTATTTCGTTTTGGCTTGATTTACAGTTATTTTTTTATTCGTGAAACATAATGACCTATGACATCCTATGACACTAAAAATTATTCTAAATTTAAATGATCTCATATATGTGGCTATTGTGGTTCATGATCATAGGCCCTGTCCCAAATGGCACACTTTATATAAATTTTCGGTCTTGTGTACTTATTTCATGTGTCCGTTATATCCATGAGACCGTAGGCTGTCTCATTTTTCATTTTAGGTTTCAGAAGGTTGCTCACGCATACTTTGTGGTTGATATGTGCCCTCGATGCGCACTTTTGCAGAGCCCACACTGATGCAAGCTCTACAGCACACTTCTTTTCAACAGTCAAAGCGGGGTTATATTTTTGCACGTCACACACAATAACCTTAAAGGCACTGGGGTGGCGGCTTGTTTTTATATATACATATATAGCTGCGAGCAGCGATGAAGGGCCAAAGCTGGCGGCACCGCCACCCCGGTGCCTTGGGCCCGCAATCGCTACTCGCAGCTATATTTAATAAGTGTATTTGTTATATGTATTTTTAATATGTGTATTTGTATTTGTATTTGTTGACATCAGCCTGTCTAGGGACTACAGGTGGAAATTAGCACATGTGCAACCTGGTAAAATGCATCTCTCCTTTCTAAGGTTAATGTATATTTTGCATTGTCCCTGTCAAATAAAACATTAAATAATAATAAATAAATGTTACAGTTTGGAACATCATCCAAAACCGTAGACATTAGCTTTTGAAAGGTAGCGAGCGTGTTTCGTAGTCCGAATGCCATCCGCGTATACTGAAAGAAAGAATTGGGAGTCACGAATGCAGAGATCTCAGAAGCACGTTCAGTCAATGGCACCTGCCAATAGCTTTTTAAAAGGTCTAGTTTTGTAATATATCAAGCAGTGCCAAGATTATCAACACAATCCTCTATGCGAGGCAGCGGAAATGCATCCGGTACAGTAACAGAATTCACTTTGCGAAAATCCAACGCATTCTCATCCTAGGGCGTCATATTTGACATATTTTGACATTTTGTCTACATCCAACGCACATGGCACCCTTTAGCGTCAATATGAGACGCAGATAGATATGGGTAGGTTTAGGTCTGGGGTAGGGTTAGGGTTAGACTGCTAGGAGGCGCCTTCTGGCCCATATCTATCTGCATCTCATATTGACGCTAAAGGGTGCCATGTGCGTTGGATGTAGACGAAATGTCAAAAGCGTCAGTATATGACGCCTTGGGATAAGAACGGGCTGGAAAATCAGTACAAAAACGGAATGAACCGTCAGCTTTAGGTACTAAAATGCATGGTGAACTCCAAGCATGCTGTTTTATTGGAACTGCGTTACCCACCTCAATATCATGCTGGATAACAGAGGTACCAGTTGGAACATCACTAAACAGACTAGTATAACTTTCTATCAAGTCCATCACATCCTGACGCTGTTTGCTAGATAAATACGATAATTGAAATGGTAAAACTCTTTAAACCTCTGAATTCATTAGATGACCACCATTTAACATTTCCGTGGAGATTTACAATCCATCATCTACATCTTCAGCATACATGGTATGGGACAGCAAGCACACTCGTTCTACGTTTGACACAGTCAGTAACTCACACTTGGACAAGTTATTCACTTAATCAGTTTTCGCAGTTCGGGTTACATATGATTTCATCATATTTACATGACACAAACGGGTCTTTGGTCATCTGGGGTATAGACTATATAATCAGTGTCACTCAGCTTGCTCTAAATCACATAAGGACCTGCAAATCGTGCAACTAGAGCAGAACCAGGTGAGGGAAGCAACAATAAAACTTTCTCTCCAAGCGTAAAATTACGCACAACCGCGCGTTTGTCAAAACCCCGCTTAATTTTCTTCTGCGAGAGAGAGAGAGCTTATTTTTCGATAGCACAAGCATTTTGCAATCGTTCACAAGTACGAGGAACAAAATCGAGCACATTAGGTTTCTCAGTTGCACCTGTAGCGAAAAATTTGTCGTTCAGTACCTTTAAAGGATCACGCACATTATTGTCCAAAGACTAATTCAGACAGACTAAAACTAAGTGACTCTTGTTGTGCTTCACGCAGAGCAAGGTACTCCATCATCCCACTCATTAGATTAGATTAGCAAACTAGATTTCAGTGTCTGATGCCATTGCTCCAGAGTCTGCGATTTGGGATGATAGGCACTGGATGTGACGTGACACTCTCAAAGCTTTCAACACACTTCGGAATATTTTAGACAAGAAATTAGTACCTTGATCCGTTTGAACAGTTTTCGGCAATTCGAATGTTGTTAAAAACTTTGTTAGAGCTTTGGTGACGGATTTGGCAGTTATATTCCATAATGGTATTGCTTCTGGAAATCGTGTGACAGCGCACATAATAGTTAAAATATACTGAGAACCAGATTTCTTTCGTGGTAGAGGACCAGCGCAATCTATAATAACGCGTTCAAAAGGTTCACCTACAGCCGGAATAGGACAAAGTGGAGCAGGTGGGACAAGCTGATTGGGCTTTCCTACTACTTGACATGTATGGCAAGTTTTACAATATCGAGACAAATCAGCTTTCAACCCAGGCCAATAGAAGTGTTGGAGCACCCGATTGTACGTTTTATTTATTCCCAGGTGCCCAGACTAAGGATGATCATGTGCCAAACTCAAAATATGCTGTCAAAATTTCGAGGGTACCACAATCTGATGGACCACATTCCAATCATCCAGATTTTCATCACTCGATAATTGAGCGTTCCAGCTACGCATTAACATCGGGTTGTTCCAATAAAACTGGTGATTACGCAAAGGGGATTCTTTACTGTCAGCACTTAGACGACACTTCTCTAAAGTAACATCACTTTTTTGAGCCTACAAGAACTAGACAATGAAATACATGAAATAGACAAAAATACGTCCGGATCTGAACAAACTGACTTTTTAATCGGGTTAACTTCCAAATTCTCAGAAAATGCATTTTTCTCAAACATCTCTGCAAAAATAGACTCACCTAACCTCACTTCATCTCTTCAGTGAGATTTTTCACCTGAGCGCGTGTTGTAACTGTACTAGTCACCTTTATTTATATAGGGCTTTTTACAATACAGATGGTATCAAAGCAGCTTCACAGTGATAACAAGAAATTAATACATCAAAGTTTGTTTCTAGAAGAAAAATGCATCATGTCACAAACACTGGTGATTATCTGGAAAGTTTTTTTTTAAAGTATTATACCTCACTTTCAACCCAGGAAGTCCCTAAGGGGGGGCGGTGTGCACCTGAGACACATCTCTCTGTAGGTAAGGGTTATCTGATGCCTGCTTATGTCACAGGGCACCACAACTTGAAAATTCAACTGCAGTAGCCACCGTTAAACCTGAAGAGGGCAGCACTCAGACGTTTCTACGTTACACCATACGTTACGTTACACCATATATTGTAGAATTAAAACACTTTATACCCAAATGTCCAAAAAATTACTTGAATCAATGAACAGCAATAATAAAGCCCCAGTCTTACAGATCACTAACTAAAGAAAGTTGGTTTAGGGTTTACCCTTTAATGAAATGCATTTTGAAAATATTATGAACCAAAACAGGTATGCAACTTATGGTATAAAACACTATATTTATTTTTATTCAGTTTGCACATTTTCGAGTTAATAAAGTGAAAAAATAATCAAAAAATGTATTTCTGGTTAAACCGTATACGTG
This sequence comes from Meda fulgida, assembly GCA_030578275.1. NCBI lineage: Eukaryota > Metazoa > Chordata > Actinopteri > Cypriniformes > Leuciscidae > Meda > Meda fulgida. The sequence goes on along the minus strand of CM060628.1, from coordinate 26,131,875 downwards.
AAAAGGTAGAATTTTGCAATGTTATTGCACTACATGCATGTTCAACATGTTGACCTCCAGTGTGGTATAGTTATTTATTTTTATTCAGTTTGCACATTTTCGAGTTGTGAAAAAATAATCTAAAAATGTATTTCTGGTTAAACCGTATACCTGAAAAGGTAGAATTTTGATGTTACAAAAGAGTTGTTGTACAATTTAATGGTCACAGTTATGTGGTTTTGAAATATGTGGCAAAGCAAATAAAATGCCAAAACTATTACTTCTGAAAAAGTTTTTTTCTTTTTTATTTATCTTCCCAGAAGAGTTGTGGAAAAGAAAATAAACAGAAAAAAAATTATTTAGCAAGAAAACTGAATTTTTTTTTTTTCAAATGAGAAATAAAAGCCAAATGTGACATATATGTAACATTACGGATCTTTGACAAGGAGTGGTTGTATTTAAAAAACAATGGCAGAAACATGTTTTAAGTGGTCCATTTAGTCTGTTTTACATGCCCCATAATTTTCCTATAAGGGGAAATTGGTCCGGGTTCTTATGGTTTAAGCAAGGCAAATCAATAATATTGTTGAATATTTAAATGTCCCCAATATCCCCAACTAAGCAAGCCAAAAGCCAAGGCGACAGTGGCAAGGAACCAAAACTCCATCAGTGACAGAATGGAGAAAAAACCTTGGAAGAACCAAGGCTCAGTCGGGGGGCCAGTTCTCCTCTGGCCAACAAACATACAGTTCCGGTTCCGGCTGACCTAATCTATGCAGCCTAACATTGAATTATAGAAGTCTATAGTGTGTTATGTGTAAGCTAGGCCAAAGAGATGTGTTTTTAATTTAGCTTTGAACTGACAGAGTGTGTCTGCTTCCCGGACAATAGTAGGAAGACTGTTCCAAAGTTTTGGTGCTAAATAGGAAAAGGAACTAATCTAGAAACTAACAAATACAGACAAGATAACCAGATTCTGGACAGCCAACATACAACACTACAACATTAAGAACTCATAAAGACTGAACAAGACACAGGGCTTAAATACATACTGGACTAACAACGAGACAAGGGACACCTGTGAACATTTAAACAATCAACCAATGACACAACAGACAGTGGAACACAAGGCAAGATCACATGACTCACAAGAACCAGGAACAAGAAACAAAACCCAAACTGTGACATAGCCCCCCCTCTATGGGCGGCTCCCGACGCCCATCAAAACAAAAAAAAACACAAGTTCAGGAGGGTGGCGAGTGGAGGCGGTCTTGGGGGAGGGACGGTGGGCCAGGCTCGCACTGAAACCAGGAACCAGGACACAGGAATGGCGAGCCTGGGCCACAGAGCATGGGTGAACCTGGCTCGTGAGCCACCAGGGCGGAGCAGGATGCGCAGGCGGCAGCCAGGGCGGTGAAGACCCCTTGGGCGGCCACGGTGGTGAAGACCCCTCGGGCAGCCACGGTGCAGCAGGACATGCCACTGGCCGTGGCGGTGGCGACCCCGGCTCAGGAACAGCAGACACTGGCTCGGGAACAGCAGACACCGGCTCGGGAACAACCAACACACACACCGGCTCGGGAACAGACCACACACACACCGGCTCGGGAACAGACCACACACACACCGGCTCGGGAAAAGACAACACACTCACCGGCTCGGGAACAGACGTCACACACACCTGCTCGGGAACAGACGGAACAGACTCGGGCTCGGGAACAGGAACAGACTCGGGCTCGGGAACAGGAACAGGCTCGGGAACAGGAACAGACTCGGGCTTGGGAACAGGAACAGACTCTGGCTCGGAGGCGGCCATCTTGTCCGTAGACGCTGGCTCGGAGAAAGTGACGTGAACAGTCTCTGGTTCGGCCATCTTGTCTGTAGACACTGGCTCGGAGGAAGTGATGTGAACAGTCTCTGGTTCGGCAGAAGTGACGTGGAAAGTCTGTGGCTGGACGTGGCTGACGTGAAGCTCTGACTGGAAGTGGGTGACGTGAAGCTCTGGCTGGACGGTCTCTGGCTGGACGGTCTCTGGCTGGACGGGCACGGGAGCGATGGTTCTCTTGGTAGCACGAAATGACATCAGTGGGGGGTCTGCAAGTGCCGAACCGCCCAAGGAAAGGGCCAGATCAACAAAGCCTTTCAGGGTCCAGCCAGTATGATCCTCCGGCATCACTTGAGCGATGTGCCAATCCAGCCCGCTACAAAACAGGTCCACGAGCTGGGCGTCATTTAGCACTCCCAGATGACAACACACGAAGAAGTTCCTCACATACCTCTCCAAGGGCTGGCCATCTTGAGACAGAGATGATAGGAATTTCCCTAAGGCCTGGTTGCTAACAACTGCTGGATCCATTGGTGGTGAGTTCTTCTGTTATGATGCGGCTGAAGCAGAGGCAAAAAGCAGGATCCAAGTGCAGCAGGGGGCTTTATTTAAATAATCTAGAAACTAACAAATACAGACAAGATAACCAGAATCTGGACAGCCAACATACAACACTACAACATTAAGAACTCACAAAGACTGAACAAAACAGGGCTTAAATACATACTGGACTAACAACGAGACAAGGGACACCTGTGAACATTTAAACAATCAACCAATGACACAACAGACAGGGGAACACAAGGCAAGATCACATGACTCACACGAACCAGGAACAAGAAACAAAACCCAAACCGTGACAACTATAATGCGTTAAGAGCTCGCTCAAGTACTGTGGAGCTAAACCATTTAGTGCTTTGTAAGTAATCAGCAATATTTTAAAATGTATACGATGTTTAATAGGCAGCCAATGCAGTGTTGACAGAACCGGGCTAATATGGTCATACTTCCTGGTTCTGGTAAAAACTCGAGCTGCTGTGTTTTGGACCAGCTGTAGTTTGCAGCTGGCAGGGCAACCACCCAGCGTGCAGGGCAACCACCCAGTAGAGCATTACAATAATCTAGCCTTAGTCAATTTGTCCCGCATTTGTCAATGAGAGCATATGACGTAATTTAGATAGCATTTTTCCATCTTAAAAATATGTTTTACAGATACTAGACACATGACTTTCAAATGAAAGATTGGTATCAAAGAGCACACCCAGGTTCCTAACTGACGACGAAGACTTAACAGAGCAGCCATCAAGTGTTAGACAGTATTCTAGGTTAGTACGTGAGGAGGTTTTTTGTTCAATAATTAGAATCTCTGTTTTTTTCAGAATTAAGTAGTAGGAAATTACTAGTCATCCAATTTTTTATATCAGCTATGCTATGCATTCCGTTAGTTTTGTGAATTGGTAAGTTTCGTTAGGTTGTGAAGAAATAGACAGCGGAGTATCATCGGCATAACAGTGAAAACTAATGCCATGCTTCCTAATGATATCTCCCAAGGGTAGCATGTACAGAGTGAACAGCAACAGTCCTAGTACTGAGCCTTGTGGTACGCCATACTGAACTTGTGATCAATAAGACATCTCTTAATTTACTGGTACAAACTGATAATGGTCTGATAAGTATGATTTAAACCATGCTAGTGCAATTCCACTAATGCCAACATAATTTTCAAATCTATTTAAAAGAATGTTGTGGTCAATGGTGTCAAATGAAGCACTAAGATCGAGTAATACCAATAGCGAGATACAACCGCGATCGGATGATAAGAGGAAATAATTTGTAACTCTAATGAGAGCAGTCTCAGTACTATGGTACGGTCTAAATCCTGACTGAAAATCCTTGCAGATATCATTTCTTTCTAAAAAGGAACATAGTTGTGAGGATACTACCTTTTTTAGTATCTTTGACAGAAAAGGTAGATTTGAGATCGGCCTGTAATTGACTAATTCTGTACGATCAAGTTGCGTTTTTTGGTAACACTTTATTTGAAGGGGTGTGTATAAGACTGACATGACACTTTCATAAACATGACATAACACCTGTCATGAACATGAAGGAGTCTTTATGAATGTTTATGACTGTTGTCATTAGGTGTCATTCTGTAAATAATGACACTTTTAATGCAAAGTTGACATTGTTTAAAATGTCTTTGTTATGAAAACTTGACATTAACAAAGACAAAAAAAGACAAAAATGTCTTTGTTATGACAATTTGACATTAACAAAGACAGAAAGTACAATGTGTTCCACTTTACTTGAGGACAAGTAAAGGCCAAAGTCAAAACCAACCACATATGACAGGGTAATGTAATGTCAACGCAAAGCTAAATAACTTCTTTAAGTTTGATAATTAGACCTGTTAGGACATATTTGTGACAGGTTGACAGGTTATGATTGCTTGGTTAATGTCAAGTTGTCATAAAAAAGACATTTCTATCTTTGTTAATGTCAAGTTGTCATAATCAAAACATTTTTGTCTTGGTTAATGTCAAGTTGTCATAACAAAGACATTTTTTGTCTTTGTTAATGTCAAGTTGTCATAACAAAGACATTTTTGTCTTTGTTAATGTCAAGTTGTCATTACAAAGACATTTTAAACAATGTCAACTTTGCATTAAAAGTGTCATAATTTACCAAATGACACTTAATGACAACAGTCATAAACATTCATAAAGACTCCATGTTCATGACAGGTGTTATGTCATGTTTATGACAGTGTCATGTCAGTCTTATGCACACCGCTTAAAATAAAGTGTTTTATAACGTTTTTATAACAAGTGGTTTGATCATAGCCAGCTTAAATGTTTTTGGTACGTATCCTAGTGACAAAGATGAATTAATGATATTGAGAAGAGGATCTATGATCTCTGGAAGCATCTCTTTCAGTAGCTTAGTCAGTATCGTGTCTAACATACATGTTGTCGATTTAGTTGATTTAACGAGTTTCGAAAATTCTTCCTCTCCTATAGCAATCAATGAATTTAATTTTTCCTTAGGGATAATACAATGCACTCCCTGATGCAAATCTGTAGAAGACGGTTGCATAGTTATAATTTTCTCCCTGATTTTATCAATCTTATAAGTGAAGAAGGTCATAAAGTCATTACTTTTGTGCTGCTTGGAAGCATCTGAGCTTGAAGCTTTATTTTTCGTTAGTTTAGCCACTGTTTCAAATAAATACCTCGGGTTTTGTTTATTTTCTTCTAATAGGGTTGAAAAATAAGCAGATCTAGCAGCTTTTAAAGCCTCTCTGTAAGCAATCGAGCTCTCCTTCCATGAAATGCGAAATACCTCTAGTTTTGTTTTCTTCCAGTTGCGCTCCATTTTTCTGGCTGTTCTCTTAAGGGCCTGAGTGTGCTCGTTGTACCACCGCGTTGGACTATTTTCTTTGATCTTATTTAAGCGCAACGGAGCAACTGTATCTAAAGTGCTGGAAAAGAGAGCGTTAAAAGTTTCTATCGCAGTATCGAGTTCTTCTAAGCTATCTGGGATGCTGAGGTGATGAAACTGATCAGGAAGATTATTAATAAAGCAATCTTTAGTGGCAGAAGTTATAGGTCTAACATATTTGTAACATGGAGTCAGTTTTGTAGCCTTGGCTAAATGTAATTTACATGAGACTAGATAATGATCTGAGATGTCATCGCTCTGCTGCAGAATTTCAACGGCATCAACATCTATTCCATGTGATAATATTAGATCTAGAGTATGATTACGACAATGAGTCGGTCCTGACATGTGTTGTCTAACTCCAATTGAGTTAAGAATGTCTTTAAATGTCAATCCCAATGCATCGTTTTCATTATCTACATGTATATTAAAATCACCAACAATTAGGACTTTATCTGCAGCCAGTACTAACTCTGATAGAAAGCCAGCAAATTCTTTGATATAGTCTGTATGGTGCCCTGGTGCCCTGTATACAGTAGCCAACACAAATTTCAAACGTGATTTATCATTTACACTATATATTGTTACATTAACCAGTAACACTTCAAAATAATTATATTTGAAACTAGACTTCTTAGTAATTTTGAAAATATTACTATAAATTACAGCAACACCTCCCCCTTTGCCTTTTAGACGAGGTTCATGTTTATAACAGTAATCTTGGGGGGTGGACTCATTTAAAGTAATGTAATTGTTTGGTTTTAGGCAGGTTTCTGTCAAACACAGCACATCTAGTTTATAGTCTATAATCATATCATTAACAATAAGTGCTTTTTAGGTAAGAGATTGAATATTCAGCAACCCAAGATTTATCATTTGTTCATTTGTATTAAATATGTTTCTTATATGTTGAACATCAATTACATTTTTAAGTTTAGATGGGTTTGGAAGTTTTTTGTATTTGACGCGAGACAGCTGGCAGACGGTCGGTTTAGCCAGTTTGTCTGCTTCCTGACCTGGGCCCCAGATTGTCATGTTTGTGCTCTAAGACTATGAGACATATTGCTAGAGAGAACAGCAGCACCATCCCAGGAGGAATGAATACCATCTCTTTTCAACAGGTCAGGTCTGCCCCAAAAACTTTTCCAATTGTCTATGAATTCTATATTATTTTGCGGACACCACTTAGACAAACAGACAATCATTGAGTGATGACAATCTGCTAACTATCTCATCACTCCCGTGAATAGGAAGGGGGCCAGAGCAAATTACAGTGCCTGACATCGTACTTGCGAGTTCACACACCTCTTTAATATTAATTTTAGTGATCTCCGACTGGTGGAGTCGAACATCATTAGTGTCGACGTGAATAATAATCGTAGAGAATTTACGATTAGCATTAGCCAGCACTTTTAAATTTGCCTTGATGTCAGGCGTTCTGGCTCCTGGCAGACATGTGACTATGGTGGCTGGTGTCTCTATTTTCACGTTCTGTGTAATAGAATCACCAATAACTAGGGCACATTCAACAGGATTCACAGTGGGTGTTTCACTGAGTGGGGAGAATCTATTTGAAGTTGTAATCGGAACGGAAGAGCGGTGTTTTGTCCCTCGACTACAGCGTCTTACTGTCACCCAATTGCCCTGCTGCACGGGCTCTACTTCAGCCGGAACCGAATAATGTACAGTGCTCACTAAGCTAGTGTTACGGTGAGTGAACAGAGGAGACAAGTGCAAGTAAAACTGGGCTTTATTGAACAAACAGATAAGCCAGTCTCAGAACGTGGAGAATAAAGACAGGAACAAAGTCTCAGTCTGATGAAGTCAATCACACAACTCACAGACCCAACAGATAAGCCAGTCTCAGAACGTGGAGAATACAGACAGGAACAAAGTCTCAGTCCGATGCAGTCGATCACACGAACTCACCGACCCAACAGGAATCAGTGCAGGAACAGAAGCGTTGGCAGCGCAGGCTTGCGTGGACAACTCAGAGAAGCACGGTCAGTGTGTGTGACAAATCCTCCGTGAAGACGAGAAATAAGACGAAGAGACGATGAGACGAAGAGACGAACCGGACATCCACGAAGAACAGACTGGGACCCAAGGAACTGGAACAGGCAAGACACATCCACAAAACAACGATCTGACAAACACAAGACGCATGAGGTGAGTATACATAGGCACAGGAAATGAGTAACACCTGTCGCTGATCTCCCGGAGGATAATCAGCGACCACGCCCACACACGTGCACACACACAAACATAAACACAGCGCTAGGAACAGTCAGTGAATCCCTCAACCGTGACAGCTAGTCGCATCCAAAGCAGTACCTAAAGCCCTTGCACTCTTACAAATCTTTCATAGCAATCTTTCATTTGAAAGTCACGAGTCTATTATCTGTAAAACCACATTTTTCCATCTTAAAAATATATCTAAGGCTATGTTTACATGGAAACGAGCTGAAGAGAAAACGCGAAAGTGGCGTTGCGTTATCACTTTTTATTCTGCGTTTAGATGAGTGTTATGGGGGGGAAATCTGCGTGCATATGGTGACGCAAAAGTGTGTGAAATTCGATGTAGTATGCACTCCAGGCGGCTAGGTAGCAATGTGAAGAACTGACACACAATAACACCAATATCTGAGAATATTTTGTACAACTGCTGAAAAGACTCTTGTACGTTTATCAGAGCTGCTAGGGCAACTTGAAGGTCCGACGTATGGAAATAATCCGACATGTTGGTTGTTATTTTCCTGTACTGGCGCATGCCTGTAACGTAAACCTGTACGCGACGAGAGCCACCGTGAGCAGATTTGCGTTTTTACCGTTTAGACGGGAATGCGACGATGGAGCGTTTTTAAGATTTCCACTCCGGAGGGTGGTTTCACTTTTTTGCGTTTTTAAGCCCCCAAAACGCCGTTACCGTGTAAACGAAAGGCACATCCGATAAAATATTTTTACGTTTTCACCCGGAATTGTTCTCATGTAAACAGGGCCTAAATTACGACATATGCTTTCATTAACAAATGCGGAACAATTAGTTCATGCTTTCATGACATCAAGACTAGATTATTGTAATGCTCTACTGGGTGGTTGCCCTGCACGCTTAATAAATAAACTACAGCTAGTTCAAAACGCAGCAGCTCGAGTTCTTACTAGAACCAGGAAATATGACCATGTTAGCCCGGTTCTGTCAACACTGCATTGGCTGCCTATTAAACATCGTATACATTTTAAAATATTGTTGATTACTTACAAAGCACTAAATGGTTTAGCTCCGCAGTACTTGAGCGAGCTCTTAACGCATTATAGTCCTTCACGTCTATTGCGATCTCAAAATTCCGGTCAGTTGATAATACCTAGAATATCAAAATCGACTGCTGGCGGTAGATCCTTTTCCTCTTTAGCATTAAAACTTTGGAACAGTCTTCCTACCATTGTCCGGGAAGCAGACACACTCTGTCAGTTCAAAGCTAGACTAAAAACACATCTCTTTGGGTAACACTTTAGAATACGGTTCCTTCATTAATGAATAACTACAAAGGAACAAATGAGTAACACAATATTAAGAATCTAGTAACTACTATTAACTAACAAGAAACTCTGATTACCAAAATAGTAAGTAATAGCACACACATGAAAGTGGTAGTTCACTATTAACTAATTAATAACTACTATTTATTTTATGCTTCCCAGATAACTACTGAAAAAGTTTCATTATTCATGCGAAACTAATCAATAACTAATGCAGGACAACTGACTAACTGTAAACAACACAAGGTTGTTTACCTTTTCAATATGTTATAGCATGGAAGACTGATTTGGGAAAACTTTTTATAATTAGTCTATGCTATCTCCTAGAGAACTATTTATCAACTGAATAATTTTAAAGAAATGGATTTTTAAATCCAGTTGTCACAACCTTACTTGTCCTGTAGCCAATTTTCCGGCATTCCTCTGGACTCGCACTTGTGAATGTTTAGAAAACTTTAGGATTGGCTTTTCATTAGTTACTACTGTAAGAATCATGGTAACTAGCTAGTAATGACTCAAGTGTTACTACATACTTCCAAAGGAATTACTAAATATTTGGATCCGTATTCTAAAGTGAAGATCATGGTAACTAGCTTGTAATGTATGTAGTAACAATTGTATGTAGTGTTGTAGTGTATGTAGTGTAAGTATGTAGTAACACTTGAATCATTACTAGTTGGTTACCATGATCTTCACTTTAAAATACGGATCCAAATATTTAGTAATTCCTTTAGAAGTATGGAACACTTGAGTCATATGTCTAGTCATTTGTCCTGCATTAATTATTGATTAGTTTTGCATGAATTATGAAACTTTTTCAGTAGTTATCTGGGAAGCATAAAAAAAATTGTAGTTATTGATTAGTTAATAGTGAACTACCACTTTCATGTGTGTGCTATTACTTACTAATTTGTTAATCAGAACTTCTTGTTAGTTAATAGTAGTTACTAGATTCTTAATATTGTGTTACTCATTTGTACCTGTGTAGTTATTCATTAACGAAGGAACCGTATTCTAAAGTGTTACCTCTCTTTGACCTATTATACACATAATACATTATAGACTTCTATAATTCAATGTTAGGCTGCATATATTAGGTCAGCCGGAACCGGGTAACACTTCCTTTAAATCCTGATGTACTCGTTACATCATAAGAATGGCATCTACGCTAATTTTTGTGTCTTTGTTTATCCCGAGGTTTTCCCGCAGCCTGACGGATCCAGGTCGTATCCAGATCTGACTAGGAGCTTTGCCTGGACCCGATGACAACGCAGAGCTGAAGTGCCAACTAGCCTCTCCCTATGGAGGATCCCTTTCCCACTCTACAGAAAAAACCTTGTGATTCCGGTTCGCATGCCCACCCCGAAGTGATAAAATAAAACAAAATTCTGTATCAAATTACAGTTACTGTAAATCCGGCCTCTAGTTCATAAACGCCAGAGGAGAACTGGCCCCTGACTGAGCCTTTTTTTTCTCTCCATTAAGTCACCTGATGGAGTTTTAGGACACCAGTAGGTCACTTGATGGAGTTTTTCGGTTCCTTGCCACTGTTGCCTTTGGCTTGCTCAGTTGGGGATATTCAAATTAACCAAGCATTAATACCATTGATCAGCCCTACCAAATGTGGATTTTTTTCCATTAAGAAACAAACATTGTTATGTTATTTGATTGATACTGTGAAGCTGCTTTGATACAATCTATATTGTGAAAAGCGCGCGTGAGAATAAACGACAGGCACGGATGGGGCGTTAACAGGCTAGCGAATTACTAGAGTGTTGTGCAGGCTAGCGAGTTACTAGAGTTGTGCAGGCTAGCGAAATTACTAACGTGTTGTGCTAGTGATATGGATTTAGATAGATGCTAGTGATGTAAGATTAATGTGTGGTGATGAGTAAGATATAATTAGCAATATAAACAACACGGAATGATAGTAAATAAAGAGTCAAAACAGATCAATACGGAGCTTACAGACGCAAACCACACAGCTGCAAGGCAGACAGGAGCAATCGATCAGTAATTCCTCAATCGAACTAGAAGAAAAAACATTTGGGAAATGTTGCATGAGTGCATAGGGTTGTTGATCAGTAAATGGAGTATTAGTGACATGCACCACTGGCCTTTACCTCCAGCGAGGTAATTTCACATGATTCAATCAATACCTTTCACAGGTAGGGAAGAACGGGCCGCTACACTAAAACATCCAGAGACTAATCAGATGACACCCAGACTGAGTGAAAAGACAGAGATCCCCCCGTATCACACAAAATCTTCACAACCTTCTGATCCTCAGCACGACCAGTCAATGACACATAACCATCAAACACCAAAGGTTGAAAACACTTGTCAGGAACTACAGAAGTTGTGGACTGCTGAGACACAACTTTTACTAAAACTGAACCATGAGGTTGAGTGGAAAAATTTTTACGCTCTTGCTTCCGTTTGAAAATTCTACACTCAGCAATAATATGTCCCATCTTGTGACAATAGCCACACTCTTTACGGGTTGTCAGGTTAGATGGATTAGGCCTGCTTTTGAATTCAGAAGAGTTAACTTCATTTTCCCGTTGTGAGGTGTATCCCAAAACACTCGAACGCTTTACTATCACAGGTTTGTGAATTAATGCATACTCGTCTGCCAAAACAGCTGCTTGTTGCACAGTACTAACCTTTTTTTCATTCAGGTACAAAGCAGTATGCTCCGGAACACAATTCTTGAACTCCTCAATGAGCAAAAGTTCACACAGAGATTGATAATCCGTAACCTTACACGCTTTTATCCATTGTTCAAAAAGTATAACCTTCTCACGGGCAAACTCGACATATGTCTGAGAAGCAGATTTATTTGTTGTGCGAAACCGTTGTCTATAATGTTCAGGCACTAACTCATAGGCACGGAGGATAGCATTTTTTAAAATCTCATATTGAACACTTTCTTCCAAAGGAAGAGATGCACAAACTTCTTGCACTTTTTCTGTTAACTTACATTGTAACATCAATGACCAGGCCTCAGTTGGCCACTTCAAAGCTGAAGCTATTCGCTCAAATGCCTGAAAATAAGCTTCAACTTCTTTCTCATGAAATGGTGGAACTATTACAATGTTCTTTGCCACATTAAACGGAGAAGTCGAATGAGCATTTACAGAATCCGTTACCACAGATATAGTAGAGTCAGCTGTAGATAAAACAAGATCATTTGACACTAACTCAGCTGCTTCGGATTTAGAATTAGGCCTACCGTCAAACACAGATTATTTAGACCTTTTTAGATCTTCTCGAACAGCCTGTAACTCTAACTGCCGCATTTTAACTTTCAACTCCGCATCAATACGGTGCAGTTCAAGCTGATGCTGCAATTCATCCTTCCGTGCTTGAGCTTTATCTTGCGTCTCGAGTTGTAATCGAGCCAACCATAATTTTAAACGCAGATATCCTTGAAATGCGTGTAACGCTTTGTTAGAGAGGGAAAAAGCCTCAAATCTTGGCAAAGTAAGAGGTGGTCCTACCTTCGCACCAGCGCCCGGAGTAACTGGATCGCCAACAGGAGAATGCAGGGAGGTAGGAGAATGCAGTGGGGATTGTTCCTCTTCCTCTATAACAGCTGCAACCAATTTTTCTGATTTAGGAACATCCTCCACTGACAACAACACCCTTTTACTAATTAGACCAGCCACCAAACAAGCTTTCAAGTCTTTCTTGAGCAATTTTCTAGAAACGGGTATTTCAAAATGTTGAGTAATAAGGAACAAATCATTATTTTTACACGTTTCTAACACCGCAACACTAGGTTGATTTATAAACTCATTTACATCAAAAGTCGCCATAATAAATTAATGAACAGAAAACAAACATAATAAAATAACAGGCTACAAACGACTCCGGACCTACACCTACCCAACCGAGACCTAACTAATACCTCTCTAGTCTTCAGAGGGTACCAATTGAGAAGCAAGCCTCTCCCCCAGAATACCTCCAAAAACAACAAACTAAAATAATAAAGAAAAAAAAAAGCTGTAAATTGTAGTGAGTACTGGCGCTAGACACAGTCCTCCTGATTTACTCTACCTACCCGGAGATCGCTTAGCACCACCATCATCATTATCTGCTCACCAAAACGACATTAAACAAAGTAATCCCGGACGAGCCCCCAATTTGTGTTACGAACCCTTTTGTTATGTCTGTAACGTGCAGAAAAAGGGTTGCAGAACATAAAGAAGGACACATGAAACCTAAATACAATGCTGAAACATTTATTTAAATAACGAAAACTAGGGAAACACGTATCATAATGAAAAGAAGACAAAAGTATTGCTAAGACAACTAAAATTAAAGACAACAAATTTAACAAGAAAACAATTAAGAAATTAATCGAACAGAACGAAAAAACACTTGTTTGCTGGTGAATCTCCTCTCTCCTGCCATGCTCCACTTCAGCTTAATATAGTTGATAATCACCAACGCGTACAATGACCCGCAGGTGCACAGGGGCGGACTTAGCAATCAAACTCCGACAGAGAAAAGAAAAGAAAAAAAAGAGATGTTGTATGTAAGAAGAAGAAATGCACTCAAGGCACAGACCATAACACACGCACGCACTCATTTGCAATGGGCTGTGGATTTAGTCCTGCCATGTATTATGGGGTCAGGCAGGACGCTGAGCTTTTGTCCTGCAATTTTAAGCACTGTGCCTAATTGGATCCAGTGCCATGCCCAGACTGAAGCCAGTTATGTGCCCTCTTACGCACAATAAGGCCTTTAGACTGTCTGTGATCTATTTGGTCTATTTGAGATCTCGGTTTGCAGTTTCACCCAAATTCCATCTGTTCCACATTTGCACTTACAGGATTTAATTTTCACTCTGTTATGTGAAAGATTGGAAACTTCTTTACTGCTTAAGTTAAATTATTCAGTTAACATTAGCATGGGAGTTTGGTTGCAACATTTATTGCATTAAGGTTAAGTCATGGTGCTATTTTTTTTAAAGTGAGAGAAAGACTAAAAGACATAAAAAGAAAGTCCCAAAGAAACCTCCTAAACACACTTTCGCATAGCTTTCCATCTCAGACTGCACCTCTGCAACTCAACTGGGCGATTTCCTCAACCCCCAGGTCATGAATGATAATGAAACACTGTTATGTAAATATTATTTTGTAATTAAATTTAATAACCTGCCAATGATGCAGTGACTCATATCATAAATCCCCTCATATTATTAAAATAGCTATGTGAGAATTCAGAGCCACATTAAAATATTCAGTATTTCACACCACCTCTATAGTGTGACCCTGTGACACGATATCAACAGATGCAACACACTGACTAGTGGCTCTATTTCAGGTATGTAGAGCTCAAACATACAGTTTTTTCAAGGATGCATAATTGAAATAAAAATCACAGATAAAGGGATCTTATTTAATCAGATCTGAGTGATTTAAGATCCCAGAATAAATCCTGTGATTGATTTAAAAATACATAATTTTTTTCTTATACTGGAAACATGGGAACAATGTTTTTCTTGTGTGTGATAAGTTCTCACATGTTTGTTATACTCACTTGACAGTACTCTGGCCATTTGTGTTTTCACCATTTGTTTCACATTTCACAAAAATGTAACCACCTATCCAGAATGCAATGCTAAGTCACTACTAAATATTGCACAGTACACAATGATGCTGTTAAACAGTCACAATTGTATATTATTCCACAATAAATATTTAAAACAGTACATGCAAAACAAAAAACCAAAATAAAAAACACATCAAGTCAGTGTGTCTAGTTATTATCTTGATTATAATAAACAGTTCTTTTTTACTTCAGTTCAGTATAAAATATGTGTAAAACTGTATTAACTATAGGTATTTCAATTAGATAATGAAGCAGATCATAAATCACAGCTGTTATTCTGGCTCATTTAACATTGTAAATAGAAGGAAAAGTCAAATGGATTGTGGGATACAGCATTATTGTACATATACATTCAAAAAGATACTTTTTAGCTATTTTTTTAGAGAAATAATGCTTTTATTTGGCAATGATGTATTAAATTGATCAAAAGTGTCAGTAAAGACAGTAAAATTTATAATGTTACAAAAGTTTTCCATTTCAAGTAAATGCGGTTGTTTTGAACTTCCTATTAATCAGGGGATCCTTAATCATGAAAAAAATGAATCATGGTTTCCACAAAAAAAAAAAAAAAATTAAGCAAGTGATAATTAAACATTGATAATAAAAAAGAAGTGTTTATTGAGCACAACATCAGCATTATTAGAATGCTCTCTGAAGGACCATGTGACACTGAAGACTGGAAATCTCTGCAACCTTGGTTAAGCATACTTATTTAAAAAAAACTTTGGTTCCCCCAGTCCTGAATATGTAGTTACCTTGATGATTGAATACCATGATTAGAATTATTGGTATTCAAATGTGACCTTGAATAATGCATTAATTCCTGGTTATATCATTGTGACCTTTGGTTTCTCTTTTCTCTCTGTCCTTTAAAAGATGTTTTGTCTATGAGATCACTAAGCTGACATAACTGCCCTGAATTCTGCCCTGTGGAGCGCACTTACATGCCAGGGGTGAGGCGACCTTTCCCTGCACCTCCAAGTGGGAATGGAGAGAATAGGGGGGTGGGGGCATCTCAATCAGTGATGTAAACCAGAGCATTGTCATGTTGAAAGAGTGACCTGATTAATGCATTGGCCAGTTGGCTGCAAAGATGAAAGGAAGAGGTGGAAGACAAGAGAGAGGCAATGCATTGGACAGCACAAAGGATGAAGTAAAGGAAAACCAGGCCGTTCACAGAGACCTGTTCTCTGCCCTCTACTTGGATCTGAAGCTGAACATATTTCACAGCTGACGAGCTGTTGAAGGCTGAGAAGGAAAAGGGAGAGGGAGGGGGCCCACACTGATAGCCAGACCAGGGAGAGAGGTGGAAATAAAGTTATGTAACAAACTCTCAGAGGGAGAGTATGGCCAGCACCAGAATTAGAGAAATGTGGGGAGAAAGAAAGCAAGGGAAAATAAGGGAAAGAAAAGTTTCCTGTAATCAAGCAGGGATTTTCCCTGTCTGTGTCTCTTTTTTGTTTCTCTTTGATATATAATTTTTAATGTTTATGTCTTCTGCACATGCATTTCACTTTATGTTACAAACGTACATGCTAAAAAGTAAATAAGTGTTTGTGTTGGGTCACATATACAGTGTGATGTGACAAACATCACTTGCATTAAAATCAGCAAAGCTGTCTATACTACACAATGATGAGCACTTGTAGAGCTTTGTTGATTATGGTGGAAGTGATACGATGGAAGTACAGTGGCAATGTTCACTTGTAGAGCTTTTTGAGTATACAATCAGAAATATACTGTACGCAAGCACACACATGAATGTGCAGCTACATTAATCATACTTAACTTGCTTTCTTCAGTTACTGTGGTAAAAATGGTGCAACAGAGTTATCCCCATGTGGAAAAGAAGTGTGCCTAATTGTATTCAACGTGCACTTAATCTTCTGTTTCTGCCTTTGATTCCTGTGACAGTCCTTTCCCTTCTTTACCAGGAAATTATCCCCAGCAAAGGAGAATTTTGACATCAGCAACCAGGAGCTCCTTGCTATCAAGCTGGTGCTGGAGGAGTGGCGCCACTGGTTCTCCACCCATCCCTCAATCCCTCCATCTGGTTAATGCCATCCCTTCCTTGTTGTCACGGATCACTGCAACCTAGAGTATCTGCATGAGGCAAGACACCTGAGCCACTGGCCAGGCCTGGTGGGCCCTGTTCTTCACCTGATTCCACTTTATCATCCAGCATCATCTCCCATCATCCAGCATCACTGCACTAACTGCCTCTCCCAGCTCTGAGCCTGAAATTATCCTTTTTCCGGTCCTGATATTCAGTCCCATCCAATGGGCCCTGGATGATAAACTCAATTAAGCCACCATTGCTGAAGCTTCTCTGCCGGGAGGTCCTAAGGGTAGGAATCTATGGTTCATATGTGCTCCGTCATTCCCTATTTGAGTCTATCACGGGGCTTTGGCCATCATGGGAACATCAAACCATCTCACTCCAGCAAAATCGGTACTGGGGGCCCCTTATGTCCCAGGAAGTACAACGCTTTGTTCAGTTCTGTGCCATCTCCAAAGTTCCTCGTCAACATCCAGCTGGCAAGCTCCTTTCTCTGCTCGTTCCTCATTGCCCCTGGTCACACTTAGACATTAAATGTATCACAAATCTCCTGGCATCAGACTTCTTCATCTGCATCCTTGTCGACTGACTCTCCAAGACCTTTTTGTGTTCATTTAATTGTGGTAATTGTTTCAAACTTTCTTTTTTTATATATTAGCAATAAAAGTGCCAGCTGTTACTTGATTAAATAAAATTTGAACTAAATACTCATGTTACAATGAATTATACAAACAATGAAAGTATGTACCATGAGAATGTGTTGTAGACTACACATTATTAACACAAAACTAAAAAAATAATGAAGCACCACTGCGACACCAGAACACTTTCACACAACTTTATCCTCTATATCATTCAGGAACTTCCGTAGGTTAAAACAGAATAAATATATGCTAGCCTGCTTTTCCAACGCATGGTTTTATATGCCAGTGAATTGTTCAAATTATTTGTGCTAAAAAGCACTATAATTTGTAATGTCTGTCAAATTTTGGAGAGAGATTGTTTCCTCTGAATTTTAATTGCTGTTGCGTTTTATTGGCAGTATAAAATGTTTTATGCTGTGCCTGAAAATCAAGGGGCGAAATGGCAGGCGAATTTCATCACATTTCTGTCCTGCATTATTTCCAGATCTCAAACAGTTTTTTTCATGGTACCAGGCATAGTATCACAGTATCAGGCATCCCAATGTGTTTTGTGTGAGTTGTTCAGTGAATATGGCCATGCATGTAAATAGAATACATCTGAAAATATTTACTCTAAGAATGGAGAATTCCATTACAGATTCGGCCTGGTGCGACCTGAGGGCGAAAATTCATCAAAGATTGGAAAATCTTAAATTTGGTCCACTATTGTTTGTGCCTTTGTTTGGTTATGTTTGTGTGTAAAGGTTCTGGCTAGTGGTCCGACTGGCCTGGCCTGTGTTTCTGTGCGGGGAGAGAAAGAGAATTCATTTCTAATTCAGAGACGTGCTCTCTGGCCCATAATGAATTGCTCTGATGGAGATTCTGGACAATGAGGCCCTTCTAGAGTTGTAGGGAACGGCTCTTCAGGCCGCACTGTTGCCCCCTTTTATAACTCCTGACAGCTGGGTAAGCGAGAGAAGTTCGGCCCAGCGGGGGCAAGACACACCACAGCATAAAAAAAATAAAAAAAACGCTCTTTGCCTACCAAATTGGATTAGAAGAGCTCAAAAAGAATGACAAAAATTCCCATTATCCCCATAATTCCCAAACAACATTATAAATGTTGTTTTAACAATATATGGCACTAGTCTGTCTTTTATGTACTATGATTTTACAGATCATGTTTTCAGTTATTTTTTCATGTTATGAAAATTGATGACTTCTAATATGTCAGTAAATTTAAAAGCTATTGTTAAGTGATGGTCATATGGTGATGGTCCCTATATTCACTGTAAGGCCAATCTTCAAGGCTTTAAGAGGTCTCAACTAACAGAATACAAGAAGCATATCTGTTTCAGTATAAAGACCAAACTATGCCAAGTATTTGCATGAAAAAGCACTGCCAATGCACATATAAACCGTACACACACAAAGATGCTTTTGCCCCATGTTTTGGTTTGTAACTTTGTGAAACATTAGTAAACCATAGTAGATTGTATATTTTTATTTAGAGAAGGTGGTCTTGAACGAGCCCAATCACAACATAAGACAATGCGTAAATCTCAGAGTGACATGATATGCTGCTTGGCTAAAGCTATAGGACTTTTTATTTTATTTGTGTCAACACTGCATTGGCTGCCTATTAAACATCGTATTCATTTTAAAATATTGCTGATTACTTACAAAGCACTAAATGGTTTAGCTCCACAGTACTTGAGCGAGCTCTTAACGCTTTATAGTCCTTCACGTCTATCGCGATCTCAAAATTCCGGCCAGTTGATAATACCTAGAATATCAAAATCGACTGCTGGCGGTAGATCCTTTTCCTATTTAACACCAAAACTTTGGAACAGTCTTCCTACCATCCCTGAAATCCCAGCCCATCAGCCCTGTGAAAGCCCCATCGACACGACAGGCATCGGCACTGATCCTCAACAAACTCGTCTCCATACCGGCGTGATGACTCAGAATTCCAACCAGATGGAACTGGATAATATTCTGAATGTTCTGATCCAATCTGACTTCTGACTTGTAATGCTGAGCCTGGGTTCACCCAAGGTTTTTTTCGCCATTCTGTCACTGATGGAGTTTTGGTTCCTTGCCACTGTCGCCTTGGCTTTTGGCTTGCTTAGTTGGAAACATTTAAATATTCAACAATATTATTGATTTGCCTTACTTAAGGTGGATGATGATGCAATTTTCTTCTAGAAACAAACGTTGATGTATTATTTTCTTGTTATCACTGTGAAGCTGCTTTGATACAATCTGTATTGTAAAAAGCGCAGTATAAATAAAGGTGACTTGACTTGACTTTATTTATCGGTTAAATTATTATCGACAATTAATCAAATGTCGATTAATAGTTGGCATCCTTACTCACTGTATGATCCCCTCATTTCCTTTCAGAGCAAAGGATATTGAGAGGGGAAACTATTTGAATGTCAATAGATTAGCTCACTTTATTTGGTCATTTGAGAATCTGAAAAGAAATGTTTGTTCATGTGTTCTCATTTGCATTTATGTTTAAGTTCACATTCATTGCAAACTGGTATTTTATCAAATCTAAACACAGTTTGAGACATTGTTAAGATACAATTCTTGAGGAGACACCAGGTCTCTCTCAGAAGAAAAATCTATGGAGGAGATTTGTCTCTCTGTTTAATTTCAGTGCTGTCTTGGAGAAAAACCTTTGATATTATTTGTTTAATGACATGTTGCATGTGTAGCTTAACTGTCACTAGATGGCGGTGTGGTCATCTCTGTGTGAAAATGGGCCATGGAAAGTCTGTCACATAATTCTACTCTCGCTGTCTTTCCTTCTTTCTCCCTCTGTCTTGGAGAAACAACTTTGATATTATTTGTTTAATGACATGTTGCATGTGTAGGTTAACCTGTCACTAGATGGCGGTGTGGTCATCTCTGTGTGAAAATGGGCCATGGAAAGTCTGTCACATAATTCTACTCTCGCTGTCTTTCCTTCTTTCTCCCTATCTTATCAGTCTATCTATATCGTTCATGGTCTGACCAATAAACTGAGAGTTTGGTGTGGTTCAGGCTTTTGTATTCACAAAGTAGCTGGGCCAGTTTTTCTTGTGATGCATCGGTTTTATTTGAAAAGCTTATCTTGGCACACACTGCACAAGGTTTAAGACAAACACACTGTCTTTGCTCCTCGCTGCTTCACTAAAGAAAGTAAACCAGCACAAATTCCGATCTTTACAGACTCTTTGTCAAGACCATAGAAACAGGGTGGCATCTCTCTGCTGAGAGCATTTTGGTTTGTGTGTGTGTCTTTGTGTGTCGATGGTTCAGGTAAACTCTACATAAATCCCACAAAGATGACATTATCTGAAATCCATTTTTTGGTCCACATGAGGAATACAGCTTATAAATCATACTAAGTTATGTTTTTTGAAAATGTAAAAATCCAGTAAGTTTCCTGTGATGGGTAGGTTTAGGGGTACCCTGGTGAAAAATAAAATGCTAAGTATACTTGCACCCAGACTATTTTAGTATACTTCAATTGTGTTATTGATTAGTTAACTTGAGGTGTGCTATTTTTAAGTATATTTTAGGTGTAATTAAATTTCTTTAAGTGTATTTAGTGTACTTTTGTGTACTTTGGATCGATTGCTCCTGTCTGCCTCGCTGCCTGCTGTGAGTTTGTTTGCTTTGAGGCTCTAAGCTCCCTCGTATTAGCTTCGTATTTCTTTCTGTTTTGAACCATAATTTACTATCATTTCTAGTTGTTTTTACAACAGCTTACCCAACATCTCAGATTAACCTTACATCGCTAGCTTCTGTTATTGTTAGCACAACACGCTAGTAACTCGCTAGCCTGTTAACGCGCCACCCTTGCATGCTGTTATTTATTTATTTTTCTCTCGCGCACCCACGCCTTTGAGTTCATAAAAAGCCCAGGTGAGTAAGAATCAGTCAACAAACACGGTGAGTAATGTCTTGTCCTGTTATTGTCACCTGCACTTCATGTCACATGTTTAGTATAGCCTTCTCCGTTGGCAATATAGGATTTATATGTGATAAATGCAAGGAGACAGTCAGGCTGATGGAGAAGATTTCAGAACTAGAGACACGCATCCAAATTCTAATTGAGGATAGAAAGAGTTCTAGAGCTTTAGATACTATTTTGGATGCACCTAGCATAGTGAAATCTTTACATGATTTGGTTCCCGCTGAAGTAGAGCCCATGCAGCAGGGCAGATGAGTGACAGTGAGAGATCGCTCTAGGCGAGGATCAAAAAACCACTCTTAATGTTCCGATTACCATAAAAAATCAATTTGCCTCACTCAGTGAAACACCCACTGAGAATTCTATTGATTGTGCCCTGGTAATTGGTAATTCGATCACACGGAACGTGAAAATAGAGACACCAGCCACCATAGTCACATGTTTGCCGGGAGCCAGAGCGCCTGACATCAAAGCAAATTTAAAAGTGCTGGCTAATGCTAATCGTAAATTCTCTAAGATCATTATTCATGTCGGCACTAATTATGTTCGACTCCGCCAGTCGGAGATCACCAAAATTGATATTAAAGAGGTGTGTGAATTCGCAAGTACGATGTCAAGCACTGTAATTTGCTCTGGCGCCCTTCCTGTTCGCAGGAGTGATGAGATAGTTTGCAGATTATGTTCACTCAATCGCTGGTTGTCTGAGTGGTGTCCGCATAATAATGTAGAATTCATAGAAAATTGGAAACGTTTTTGGGGCAAGCCTGACCTGTTGAAAAAAGATGGTATTCATCCCTCCTGCGATGGCATGGCAGCGATGGCATCTCAGATCATTATCTAGTCTCATGTAAATTACATTTAGCCAAGGCTGCAAAGCCGACTCCGTGTTATAAATATGTTATACCTTTAACTTCTGCCACTAAAGATTGCGTTATCAATAATCTTCCAAATCAGTTTCACCATCTCAGCATCCAGGATAGCTTAGAAGAGCTTGATATTGCAACAGAAACTTCTCTTTTCCAGCACTTTAGACACAGTTGCTCCATTGCGCTTAAAGAAGATTAAAGAAAATAGTTCAACCCCGTGGTAAAACGAGCACACTCAGGCCCTTAAGAGATCAGCTAGAAAAATGGAGCGAAACTGGAAGAAAACAAAACTAGAGGTATTTCGGATTTCATGGAAGGAGAGCTCGATTGCTTACAGAGAGGCTTTAAAAGCTGCTAGATCTTCTTATTTTTCAACCCTATTAGAAGAAAATAAACATAATCCTAGGTATTTACTTGAAACAGTGGCTAAACTAACAAAAAAGAAAGCTTCAAGCACAGAAGTTTCCAAGCAACACAGCAGTAATGACTTTATGAACTTCTTCACTTATAAGATCGATAACATCAGGGAGAAAATTATAACTATGCAACCGTCTACTACAGCATCGCATCAGGGAGTGCATTGTAGTCTCCCTGAGGAAAATTTTTATTCATTTGTTGCTTTAGGAGAGGAATAATTTAGCAAATTCGTTAATTTATCTAAATTGACA
Source organism: Meda fulgida (assembly GCA_030578275.1). Lineage (NCBI taxonomy): Eukaryota > Metazoa > Chordata > Actinopteri > Cypriniformes > Leuciscidae > Meda > Meda fulgida. The sequence goes on along the minus strand of CM060628.1, from coordinate 26,109,282 downwards.
ACTTGTATGTTAGACCCTATGCCGACTAAGCTACTGAAAGAGATGCTTCCAGATGTCACAGATCCTCTTCTAAATATCAATTCGTCTTTGTCTCTAGGATACGTACCAAAAACCTTGAAGCTGGCTATGATTAAACCGCTTGTTAAAAAACAACAACTTGATCTTACAGAATTAGTCAATTACAGGCCGATCTCAAATCTACCTTTTCTGTCAAAGATATTAGAAAAAGCAGTATCCTCACAACTGTGTTGCTTTCTTGAAAGAAATGATATCTGCAAGGATTTACAGTCAGAATTTAGACCGTACCATAGTACTGAGACTACTCTCATTAAAGTTACAAATGATTTGCTCTTATCATCTGATCGTGGATGGATCACTCTATTGGTGTTACTCGATCTTAGTGCTGCATTTGACACCATTGACCACAACATTCTTTTAAATAGACTAGAAAACTATGTTGGCATTAGTGGAATTGCACTAGAATGGTTTAAATCATACTTATCAGACCGTTATCAGTTTGTAGCAGTAAATGAAGAGATGTCTTATCGATCACAAGTTCAGTATGGCATACCACAAGGCTCAGTACTAGGACCAGTGCTTTTCACTCTGTACATGCTACCATTAGGAGATATCATTAGGAAACATGGAACTAGCTTTCACTGTTATGCCGATGATACTCAGCTGTATATTTATTCACGCCCTGATGAAACTTACCAATTTACAAAATTAACAGAATACATAGCTAATATAAAAAAATTGGATGACTGGTAATTTCCTACTACTAAATTCTGAAAAAACAGAGATTCTAATTATTGGACAAAAAACTTCTACACGTAATAACCTAGAATACTGTCTAACACTTGATGGCTGAAGTCAAGTCTTCGTCGTCGGTTAGGAAACTGGGTGTGCTCTTTGATAGCAATCTTTCATTTGAAAGTCACCACATTTTTCCATCTTAAAAATATATCTAAATTACGCCAGATGCTCTCATTGACAAATGCGGAAACAATTAGTTCATGCGTTCATGACATCAAGGCTAGATTATTGTAATGTTCTACTGGGTGGTTGCCCTGCACGCTTAATAAACAAATTACAGCTAGTTCAAAATGCAGCAGCTCAAGTTCTTTTCAGAACCAGGAAGCATGACCATATTAGCCCGGTTCTGTCAACACTGCATTGGCTCCCTATTAAACATTGTATTAATTTTAAAATATTGCTGATTACTTACAAAGCACTAAATGGTTTAGCTCCACAGTACTTGAGCGAGCTCTTAACGCATTATAGTCCTTCACGTCTATTGCGATCTCAAAATTCCGGCCAGTTAATAATACCTAGAATATCAAAATCGACTGCTGGCGGTAGATCCCTTTCCTATTTAGCACCTAAACTTTGGAACAGTCTTCCTACCATTGTCCGGGAAGCGGACACACTCTGTCAGTTCAAAGCTAAATTAAAAACACATCTCTTTGGCCTAGCTTACACATAACACACTATAGACTTCTATAATTCAATGTTAGGCTGCATAGATTAGGTCAGCCGGAACCGGGAACACTTCCCATAAATCCTGATGTACTTGTTACATCATAAGAAGAATGGTGTCTACATTAATATTAGTCTCTCTGTTTATCTCGAGGTTTACCGCAGTCCGCCGGATCTGGACGCGACGACAACGCATCCCTGGAGTACCAGCCCATCAGCCCTGTGAAGGCCTCATCAACACGACAGGCATGGGCACTGATCCTCAACAAACTCGTCTCCATACCGGCATGATGACTCCAAATTCCAACCAGTTGGAACTGGATAATAATCTTAATGCTCTGATCCAATCTGACTTCTGACTTGTAATGCTGCCTGAATCATAAACATACACTGTTCGTTCGTTGGCCAGAGGAGAACTGGCCCCCGACTGAGCCTTGGTTCTCCCAAGTTTTTTTTCTCCATTCTGTCACTGATGGAGTTTTGGTTTCTTGCCACTGTCGCCTTGGCTTTTGGCTTGCTTAGTTGGGGACATTTAAATATTTAACAATATTATTGATTTGCCTTACTTAAGGTGTACGATGATGCAATTTTCTTTTAGAAACAAATCTTGATGTATTATTTTCTTTTTATCACTGTGAAGCTGCATTGATACAATCTGTATTTTAAAAGCGCTAAATAAATAAAGGTGACTTGACTTGACTAGGGGAGAGACAAATAAAACATTCATACACACTGTTTCTGTTTATAATCATCAGGGCAGATGGACAGGTGTTGAAACAGCAGACAGCATAGACTCACAGTGAGTCAGCCTCACACACATACACACATGCAGTCATGACTAGGGTCATGGCAATAGTCACAGAAGCCACATATACCAGTAAGCCAGAGAGAGAGAGAGAGAGAGAGAGAGAGAGAGAGAGAGTGAGAGAGAGAGAGAGAGAGAGAGAGAGAGAGAGAGGCAAAAAAAGGCCCTGAGGAATGACATAGAAGCCACACACGCTCAACAGCACCTAAGCTCTGCTCTTTTTCCATGTCTCTTCCCAAATGCTCTCTTTAGTCTAGGTCAGTCAGCAAATATGTGATCTTTCAGAATGTGTATGTTTTTTCTGAACAGGTTGTACAAATTCCTTTCAAACAGAAAACATGACCTGTAGATGGCGCTGTTTCCAGATTTGGCATGGCCCCTCAGATCTTGGTTCTGATGCTTTTAATAAACACTGTGTGCACCTAAACCTGTCTGTCTCCTCCTGTGTTTGTGACAGAAGACCAGACGATCATGCAGGGTCCTTTTGGAACCAGCAGGGAGCATCCACCGGATTGGTTTGCCAAACCTGTGCAGGTGGTTCAGCAAACTCTCCCCTCTGCACCACCCGCTCCTCAGCCTACTACCTCTCCCAGTCCCATGGCCTGAGCAGCAACATAAAACGGTGAGGCGGAAGATTGCAGTGGGTTCCTTCTACAATGTTCACTATATTTTGAAATGCATCCACAGCTTTTCTCCACTGAACGGGTGTGTATCGCATGAGTTCCCTGCTATCTGGGCCCACTCCATCTGGCACGCCAACGGCTCGGTCACGACTTCATTGGCATCCTTCATCAGTCACTTCAAGGAAGTCTTTGGTCAAACCGCAGATTAGAATGATCTGTCCATGATCAGCTGTTCAACCTCCTCCAAGGTAATACTTCTATAAATGCTTATGCTCTGCAGTTCAGCACGTTGGCGGCATCTAGCGGCTGGAATGAGACAGCCCTGTTGACAACCTTTCGCCAGGGTCTGGACCAGGAAGTGCGGCACCAGATGGTTATTTATGACGATACTGTCGGTTTGGAGAGTTTCATTCAGAAAGCTGTGCGTATCTCTCAGCGTCTTTTAGCCCATTCATTGGATCAACCCGCTTCACATCCTCCGCCCATGATCTGTCCAACGCAGAGCGTCAAAGAAGACTAACACAGCACTTGTGTCTGTATTGTGGGGGAGAAGGTAATATCATTACCAACTGCCCGATACGACCACCATGCCCAGCTGAATACCTTCCAGTTCATGCCCAAAGTTGTACCTCTCACTCGCACGCCTGTCCAAATTCTAACCCCAAAACTTCTCATTTTAGCGCAAGCGCTCATCGACTCTGGGTTTGCAGGGAACTTAATCTCTCATCAACTTTTCCAAAGACTCAACCTCCAGAGGAAACGAGAGTTAGCCATTCACACTATCCCCTGCAAGCCGCTGGGCCATGGTCGTTTCCACTACTTCTCCCCCACAGTCACGCTACGTGTCGGATGCCTGCATGAGGAGAAGATTTCGTTCTTGTTGCTGGAAGGATCCACAGCTGACATCATCCTGGGATGTCCCTGGATGACCTAGTACGAACCCACCATCAATTAGAACTCTGGAGAGATAATACAATGGAGTGATTCCTGCTTCCAGAACTGTCTGTCATCGGTGATCAAACCTGAAGTGCTCATTTTTAACGATTTATAGGCTGCTTGCCATCTAGGTTATTGTTATTATTTTATGCAGCCCTACACAAATATGCCTACAAGGCACAACAAACTTGGTGTTCATATATATATATATATATGTATGTGTGTGTGTGTGTGTGTGTGTGTGTGTATGTATTTTGTAAATTTCATAATTTTAACCAGAAAAATCTCAAATGTATTCCCAAAATCGTGCAGCCCTATAGTTTCTCTTGATATCAGCATGTTCACAGGTGTTTTTTTTTTTTACAGGGACCAGATGCCACCAGAGTCCTGCTGACTTCAACATTCACATGAGACTCTGTACCTGTACCTTAACATGGTAAAATGGAAAATCAAACACCTTGGAAACTACAGGTATGTACTTTGTTTCAGGAATGGCACAAAGGTGTGTGACTGTTCAAGTCTCTGTCTTTAGATCAGTGTGTTTACTAATGTGCTTTTTTGTCATTTGTTGTGTATCTTTGGATTATGTTGTAAATAAATCCAAACAATCTAAAAGCCATTCTTTTTTAAATTTCTCCTCATTCTTTGTGCAAGGTTTCTCATAATGATAGGCCCTGATAGCACCTGATAGGGCCATTATGGGAGGGTCTTTGTCTTTCTCAGGTGTGAAACACATCAATATTCATGATTTATTCACGCCTCCTCGCATAAAGCTTTCTCACACAAAACATGTCTTACAAATTTTAAAATCAATATATTGTCTTATCTGAATGAGTAGTCAGGATGATTTTCACATAGTTATTACAGTTTTTCTCAAACGCTAAAACACAAAAGCCAATCCTCTAAACCAAATGACCAGTTGTCTAAACACAATCTAAATCTAGCCATCATTTTCCAATATCATAATCACATTTCACATGAAGACACAATTCACAAAATACAATCCTCCGTTCTCATAAATCTTAACACATTTTTCCTTGCTAAAACACAAGTTGCAAAAGAACTCTGCTCATATTCTCAAATGAAAGCTCATGTGATACAAAATGCTTGCCACAGTCAGCAATATTTGAACACAATGAACACACCTGGCGTCATTCATTACACACAACGACTCAAAATTGAAGACACTTGTTGCTAATGCTGTGACCACATGTATAAAAGCAAGTTCAGAGTGCACAGTTTGCAGAATATTCCAAACAAACACAATGGATGAAGGCAGAGTCAGGGGAAGAGGAATTCGAGTCAGAGGAGGGAGAAGAGCTGGCCATGGAAGAAGAGGAGGAGGCAACGAGGAGGCCAACAAGGGAGAGGAGGAGGAGGCGGCCAACAAGGGAGAGGAGGAGGCCAACAAGGCAGAGGAGAAGGTCCAGGAGGGAGAGCAAGACAACCTCGCACCATCATTTTGGACGAGATGCCAGCAACAGTCATTGACCATGTCATTGTCCATGGCATGACAATGTCTGAAGCAGGACTGAATGGCGTGGCCACCATAATCAGGGAATTCAGACAACACAACAGGTATTGTACTCTATTGCTTTGTTTGTCACAATACAATTTTACAAGCCTGTGAAAGTAGTCTATTGGTTTCAAATTAGTTGTTACTGTATTGTAAAACATGTTAATTGACAACACATGTTTCTTTCTTTAGAGTTGAAAGAATGCCACATAGAGGTGGGAGGGTTGCCATATTTACAGCGGAAACCCTCATTGTGGATATGGTTCGTGAGAACAACCTCAAAGAGAGACAAAGTCATTGCCGATAATGTCAACTTTGAGAGCATTGATGATGTCAGCTTGGCCACAATACACCGAGTTCTCCGGCGCCAAAAGATGCAGATGAAACAGGTCTATACTGCCGTGCAAAGGCAAAAGACCTCAACTTCGTGTTTGGTCGAAAATGAGTTTTTTATATTTTTGGCACATTCAAGACCTCCTTTATCATGATAAGTATCTTGAGTCAATTCCGTTGTTTTTTCGAGAAAATAATGGGTTGTCTTAACAGTAACTTCCAAAAGCCCTTGAGAAACCAAGGCAGAACACCGTAACATCAGTTACCGCTCTTTGGCTTTGTTTTGGAACGCTCATTTTGAGTTACGGTACTCTGTCTTTGTTTAGCCGCGCGTTAATATGAAGTTACTGTGCCGGTGTTCTATCAAATAATGCTACCTTTCAGGTTGTACGATGTTCTGTCCTTGTTTTACTCTCTAAAATAAAATACAATTTTTAAAAATTAAAATAAAATAAGTATCACCTGTGTATTTTGTACAGCTGCCATCAGTCCACAGAGCTTTGTCCTGCACAAATGCTGTCAGAACATTTAGTATGGTCTGAACCCGCTCCATCGACAAACGTGCGATATAGGCTATCCATCGCGAATGCAGAGTTGACAGAAAAATGTTACACACGCTGTGGCAGGTGAATAGGCTACAACAAAGAACTAAAGCCCGCCTCACCCAGTTCGTGTACCGGACCTGGTTGAAACAATCATTCATCTAGCTGGCGGAGTGCCAAAACTTCGCCGGCGCCTTCAGCACCGCCCTGAACACGTTCGGGCCGACACGGGACTAATATGTCACAGGGAGTGATAATAATGAAGCAACAAGGGTATATTGGTGCTGCATACAACATAATGAAGCAAGAAGTGCTGGTGCATACAGCATCAGACCAGCTGATATAATCACAGCGTCCGGAATAAATCCGCGGATGAGCGAAGTGCACTGCAAAATAATAGGACAGACAGCTGAAACCACCGCTACTAAAAAGACGCAGAACACAGAATGTTGTGCTATAAATGCATTAGTGGTCTAGGTAGTCCAGAGCACGCTCCCCACTGAGACTCAAGATGGAAAGCACTGCGTTCGTACTTCGTACGTTTCGTTAACTTACAAGGAGCATGACACCTTCGAACACGAATATACTATAAACCAGTCCCTGTGTCGAATGTGAGCGAGGACCTGTTTTATCGTGATGATTTTGAACGCTCGTTTATCAAGTCTTATGCCACTCAGTACCAATTTAAGATACTCTTTACCGCTATGGAGGTATTTTGTCATGTCTAATGTATTAATAATGCCACCAGAATGCAACCAAAGCACAGGATAGCATAAAGTAGATGTCTATAAGTAATTGTAAATCATACAAAATAAATGCCATGATCACTAGATTTTATACAGTGTTACTATAATGATTTTGTTAATGGTGATCAGCAACCAAATATTGATAATGTGGAAGTTACTGCCTTTTGCCTTGGCATGACTGCTCACTCTTTACTGACAATACAAAGGCAGAGTACAGTAACTTTAAAATAGTGGTCAAAAGTCACGTTTGAGGTCAAAATTTTGTATGTCGGTAATTTTCATTACTAAAACATCTAATTGCCAGATTTCCAGTGTCCTACCTATAATTAATTTGGAGGGACAACAAAAAATCTTTAAAGTCATTTTTCTCAGTTCCACACTCTAGTGAGTTAAGGTCTTTTGCCTTTGTAGAGCAGTATAGGGTTCCCTTTGAGCGCAAATCTGCGCGACACAAAGACCTACGTTACGAGTATGTGCAAGTAAGTATACATCCATGTTCACAGTACAGTTAGTGGACATACTGTGTTGCTCAGTGGCCTACATTACTTCTGGCCTACAATATTACTCTTTGTGCGGCCATGGGTTTGGAGGGGCTTGTCCTCCGGCATGCTGTCCTTGGGTCTTACAACACCCAACGTCTCCTCACCTTCCTAGAGGAGCTAAAAGACATCCTCCTGGACCGCCAACAACACCATCCTGGGCCCGCACATCACATTTATGTGATCATTTGGGACAATGTATGCTTCCACAGAACAAACCAAATCAGAGAGTGGTTCACCACCAACAGTAACCACTTTTTAAACGTCTGTCTGCCACCCTACTCCCCTTTCCTGAACCCTATAGAGGAGTTCTTCTCATCGTGGAGATGGAAGGTTTAGGACAGACAACCGTACACTAGAGAGAACCTCCTAAGGGCAATGGAGCTGGCCTGTGTTGACATCCCAGTGGAGGCCTTCCAAGGATGGATTTGCCATTCCAGGGCGTTTTTCCCGCGGTGCCTGGCAAGAGACAATACAGCCTGCGATGTGGATGAGGTGATGTGGCGCGATGCAGCTCAGCGACATGGTGCCGCACAGTGCTTGTGGTGTGTGTGGTGTGAATAAAGTAAATAAAAAAACTTCACACCCTGATCATGTTTTCAAGAGTACTGTTGTGTGCAATAGATTCTGTTTTTGCATTGAGTTGTGTTACAGTAGTGTACATGTAAAAATTACTAAAGATGTATACTCTTCATATGAAACTCACTAATCTAAATGCCTAATCCTCTGCAGAGATCTAAGAAGATCCATTACTGTAAAGTTTCTAAAAATATGCATTGGCAGTTATGAAACAAAGAACCTTCTCACAAATTGAGCATTGTGTTTTCAATTGTTTTGCTGTAGTGTGTAATGATTTGTATAGTGTTTACATTTTTGAAAGCTTCGAGCTGCTCTTTTGATGTGAAAGTTTGAGTTTTGAAGTGAGAAGGTGTGGTTGTGTTCATGTAGCTTTAGAACATGTGTTTAGACATTGGGGAACATGGAGGAAACGTTTGTGAAATGTGTTTTAGCATTTGAGAAAAACTGTAAGCAAATATTCAAGGCCACGTGATACAATTTTCAAAAGTCTTGTGAATAAATAATGAGTATGGGTTTCATGACAATTTTGTTTCGTTTTTTCACAAACCATGCATAAACGTTATCTCAAAACTACAAACTTTTACATACATTCTACTGACAACCAGGACCCAGAAAACACCTCAGACCCCAGAGGATTAAATACAGTTATCCTCTTCCTCTTGTCCCTGCCACATTGGAACAGCTCCGTGGGGCTCGCATCTTCTCCAAGCTGAACCTGCCGAGCGCCTATAACCCATTCAAATACGCGAGGCTGATGAATGGAAGATGGCGTTTATCACTCCGGCAGGCCACTACGAGTACCAGGTAATGCCGTATGACCTGTCCAACTCACCCTTCGTATTCCAAGGCTACATGAATAAGGTTTTCCCGGGAGTACCTCCAACGCTTCGTCATCGACGATATCCTGATCTATTCCCGGAAGAGTAGTTGAGTTCCACACACCATCTGTCCAGTTCCTCGGGTACATTGTAGTGAATTACTTATAATAATAATAATAACAATATGTATTTAAGGGGCCAGACAGGTCAATTTAGCTCAAAAGGAATTATCAATTAATTTATAGGGAATCTTAAAAGAATCACTTATACAGCCGAGCAAATGACTAGTCCAGCGTTCATTTGAACGGGCCGTAACTATCACCTCTGCAGCGGATATAAATTTCCAAAATATAGTGAAACACTATTCATTAGCAAGTGACTTATATCAGCAGTTTAAGACATTAAATTCGTAAGCACATAACACAAGAACAATTATCTTTAAAATACAAACAAGACTTTATTGATTATTCTAACACATAAAACTAATATCTAACACTATCACATGCACACACACACATTCAGCCATGTTACTCCGTCATGGCTCTCTCTACGGCATAACGTAACTCTTCAGCAATACGTAAACTCTAAAGCTTTGTTCTAAGATTTTAAACTCAAATGTTTGTCCAGCCTCCTGGATGAGTTCTGACCAATTAATTAGGCACTGTCTTTATTTGAGAGGTGGTATTTTCTTCACCTCGTAAATCATGCGTTATCTGTATTATGCAGCTCAAGCAGAGCACAGAGGGTACAGTTTAGACACAGAGGGTACAGTTTAGACATGATTTCTATTATAAGAACACAAAACATTTTACACAGATTTCAATCAAGCCATCTTCTGAATTAAGAACATATGAGCGTACTGATAGGAAACAAGACACACTTTCATTGACATCTAATAGTTATAACAATTGCATGACTTATATGTGATCTAAGCATAATAGACACATACAGAGGTTGTAGACACAATACAGGATGATGTAGTTGAACGATGCTTGACTATACGTCCGTCAAGAATTGTTTTGGGATAATTTTATGGATTTTTCGATGTAAAGTCTCAGTCTCTGTGGTTTTAAGTGATTTCAACCCTGAGGTCATTCAAAGATCCTCAAGAAGAAGGAGGTCTGTTTTACATTCTTTGTCTTGGGATCAAACAACCTCTGCCATTATCTTGGTGGGTCCCGAGCCCTGCCATCTCTGAACCAATCAGTCTTTTTAAAACTATCTAACTTGACAACGTTCTTCCTTTGGTTGGGCTCATCTCTTTGAAGCTTGCAGGGCCATAAAGTTCTTACTGGGGGGGGGTTTCGTTGGCTAGCGTAGACTAGCTGGAGCCTGGGTTTTATGGTTCTGGATTGGTCATTTGAGGTCTGGAGTGTTGAGTTCTGTGTGGAATTATGTTTGAATGAATCACATGGAAGATTAATTTGTGTTTGGTTCCCGGCAGAGCAGAACTATGACATCGGAAATCATGAGCTGCTTGCCTTGGAGGAATGGAGACACTGGCTGGAGGGAGCTCATCACCGCTTCGAGGTCATCACCAATACCCAGAACCTAGAGTATCTCCGAGAGGCCAAGCGGCTCAACCCACGACTAGCCCGTTGGGCACTATTCTTCACACGGTTCGATATCACTGTGACCTACCAACCCGGTACCAAGAATTACAAGGCGGATGCCTTATCCCATCTGTAACATCCTGAACCTGAAACCTGTCCTCCAGAACCAGTTCTCCCTCCAGCCATGGTAGTCAGCCCAATCCAATGGTCCCTCGACGATCAGATCCTCCAAGCCACCTGCACCGAACCAGGGACGGTCCTGAGGGACAGTTCTGTGTACCATCTGCATGCCGTCTGTCCCTCATGGACTCCGCACACACCTCTCCGGGCTTTGGACACCCAGGCAGCCAGCAAACCCTCTCGCTCCTACAGGATCGCTACTGGTGGCCCAACATGGCCCAGGATATCTCCTGATACGTCAGAGTGTGCTCAGTCTGTGCCATCACCAACACCCCCAGGAACACACCTCTGCCGATAGCCAGACGTACCTAGTCCCACCTTGGCATTGACTGTCTTCCTCGATCGCTCCTGTCTGCCTTGCTGCTCTGCTGTGTTGGTTTGCATCTGTAGCTTCGTCTTTCTGTTTTGAATAATTATTTACTATCATTCCGTTATTTATACTGCTAAATATAACTTACTCAACTTCATATATTAACCAGACATTACTAGCTTCAATCTAAATCGTTGCTAGCACAACACGCTAGTAATTCGCCAGGTTGTTAGCTCGCGCCTTTTACAAATCTATCAAAACTGTGGTAAGTGGAATCAGTCAACAAACATGGTGAGTCATGTCATCTTCTCTTATTGTCACTTGCACTTCATGTAACATGTATTAGCATTGGGCATTTTCTCTGTCTGCATAGGATTTACATTTGATAAATGCAGGGAGATAGTCTAATGGCTAATGGTGAATGAATCGTAAATTCAATTGAGGAATTGGAAGAGGACCTGGAGACTGTGTCAAGATGGGAGGCCAGGGCAGAGCAGGCAGGAAAACCATTGCCCTCGATTGCCTCTATACACATCGGACTGTTAAGCAAGCAAAGAAAATCATATCCGATCCCTCACATCCTGCTCATCACCTCTTCCAGATCCTTCCTTCAGGGAGGCGATACAGGTCACTCTCTACCAAGACCAAACATTTCACAAACAGTTTTTTCTCCATAGCCATCAGGACTCTGAACTCTTCTCTCTAGTTTGGTAGTCTCTACACTACGCATGATCACTTACTTACTGTATCTTGCACTGTTACTTGTTGTGAAATGTATTGTCTATCTGTTGTTTGTAATGCATACACATGATGTAGTGCTTAAACTGTACTGTACCGAAAACGAATTCCACCGGCATTGTCGCGTGACTAAATAAACAATAATAAACAATAAACAATCATCAGGGCGAAGCAGGCAGTGCAGGCGACCAGGGCGGAGCAGGCGGAGCAGGCTGAGCAGGCGGCCAGGGCGGACCAGACAGTTCAGGTTGCCAGGGCGGACCAGACAGTTCAGGAGACCATGGCGGCGCGGCCTCCTGCAAGAGACCAGGAACAGACACCGGCTCAGGAACAGGAACAGACACGGGCTCAGGAACAGACACCGGCTCAGGAACAGACACCGGCTCAGGAACAGACACCGTGGTGGCACCCATCTTGTCCGGAGACACCGGCGAAAGGGCGGTCTCGGCGGGACAAGACTCTGGAACAGCGGACGTGACGTGAACAGACTCTGGAACAGCGGACGTGACGTGAACAGTCTCTGGATCGGCAGACGTGACGTGAACAGTCTCTGGATCGGCAGACGTGACGTGAACAGTCTCTGGATCGGCAGACGTGACGTGAACAGTCTCTGGATCGGCAGACGTGACGTGAACAGTCTCTGGATCGGCAGAAGTGACGTGAACAGTCTCTGGATCGGCAGAAGTGACGTGAACAGTCTCTGGATCGGCAGACGTGATGTGAAGCTCAGGCTCAGCAGGACTGACGTGAAGCTCAGGCTATGGGGTTATGGGCAGTAAAAGACACCGGCTCAGGAACAGACACCGGCTCAGGAACAGGAACAGACACTGGCTCAGGAACAGACACCGGCTCTGGAACAGGAACAGACACTGGCTCAGGAACAGACACCGGCTCCGGAACAGGAACAGCTCAGGAACAGGAACAGACACCGGCTCAGGAACAGACACCGGCTCAGGTACAGATACCGGCTCAGGAACAGACACCGTGGTGGCGGCCATCTTGTCCGGAGACACTGGCGAAAGGACGGTCTCGGCGGAACAAGACTCTGGAACAGCGGACGTGACGTGAACAGTCTCTGGATCGGCAGACGTGACGTGAACAGTCTCTGGATCGGCAGAAGTGACGTGAACAGTCTCTGGATCGGCAGACGTGACTTGAAGCTCAGGCTCAGCAGGACTGACGTGAAGCTCAGGCTGAGGGGACACTGTCGGTTTGCGGGGCTCCTCTGCAAAACCCAAAGTGAGAGGTAAACCGGACAGCAAAAGAGCATTGAAAATATACTGTTTAAGACTCCAGCTAGGGTGATGAAGTGGCATAAGGGAGCTGAGCGGCTCGGACAGTCCTTCACGGAAAAATATCATTAGGCAAACTTCATCAAAAGATGTTAAATGTGCCAGCCTACTAAAGTCAATGATATATTCCTCAATTGGCCTTTATAGAGGTCTTGATATTAATAATATGTGGAATCGATTGCTCCTGTCTGCCTTGCTGCTGAGTGGTTTGTGTCTGTAAGCTCTGTATTGTTTTCTGTTTTGCATTTTTATTTACTATCAATCAAAATGATTTGCTAGTAAATCGCTAGCCTGTTAACGCGCCATGCGTGCCTGTCGTCTTTATTTATTTTTTCTCTTGCACGCTCCCGTCATCCGTGCCTGCCGTCTTTATTTACTTATTTATTCTCCCGCGCACTCGTGTCATCTGTGCCTGACGTCTTTATTTATTCATTTATTGAATTATATATTTACTTTTACATATCCATCAAAGCTGTGGTAAGTAGAATCAGTTAACAAACATGGTGAGTCATGTAATCTTCTCCTTTTATTGTGACTTGCACTTCATGTAACATAGGCTTCTCTGTCAGCATAGGATTTACATGTGATAAATGCAGGGAGATAGTCAGGCTGACAGAGAAGATTTCAGAACTAGAGACACTGAGGTTAATTTTAAGAGTACTAGGGCTTTAGATACTGCTTTGGATGCGACTAGCTTAGTGAACACTATTCATTATTCAGTTCCAGCTGAAGTAGAGCCAGTGCAGCAGGGCAATTGGGTGACAGTAAGACGACGGAACAAAACACAGCTCTTCCGTTCCGATTACAACTTCAAATAGATTCTCCCCACTCAGTGAAACACCCACTGTGAATCCTGTTGAATGTGCCCTAGTTATTGGCGATTCTATTACACGGAACGTGAAAATAGAAACACCAGCCACCATAGTCACATGTTTGCCGGGAGCCAGAGCGCCTGACATCAAAGCAAATTTAAAAGTGCTGGCTAATGCTAATCGTAAATTCTCTAAGATTATTATTCACGTCGGCACAAATGATGTTCGACTTCGCCAGTCGGAGATCACCAAAATTAATTTTAAAGAGGTGTGTGAACTCGCAAGTACGATGTCAGGCACTGTAATTTGCTCTGGCCCCCTTCCTGTTCGCCGGAGTGATGAGATAGCAGACTGTCCTCATTCAATGGCTGGTTGTCTAAGTGGTGTCTGAAAAATAATACAGAATTCATAGACAATTGGAAAAGTTGAGGCAGACCTGACCTGTTGAAAAAAGATGGTATTCATCCCTCCTGGGATGGGCTGCTCTTCTCTCTAGTAATTAGGCTCATAGTCTTAGAGCTAAACATGACAATCTGGGGCCCAGGTCAGGAAGCAGACAGACTGGCTAAACCGACCGTCTGCTTGCGGCCTCACGTCACCAAGGTCAGATAAATCCCATCACATAGAGCCTCTTTCACCTAGATATCATCATATAGAGACTGTGTCTGTTCCCCCGAATTTGGAAATCCAAAAAACGTCAGGTAAAAAATGTAAAGTGATATCTTTGCAAGGCTGCAAAGCCGACTCCATCACAAATATGTTAGACCTATCATTTCTGCCACTAAAGATTGCTTTATTAATAATCTTTCTGATCACTTTCATCATCTCAGCATCCTAGATAGCTTAGAAGAACTCGATATTGCAACAGAAACTTTTAACTCTCTCTTTTCCAGCACTTTAGACACAGTTACTCCGTTGCACTTAAAGAAGATTAAAGAAAATAGTCCAACGCCGTGGTACAATGAGCACACTCAGGCCCTTAAGAGAGCAGCCAGAAAAATGGTGCGAAACTGGAAGAAAACTAAACTAGAGGTATTTCGCATATCATGGAAGGAGAGCTCGATTGCATACAGAAAGGCCTTAAAAGCAGCTAGATCTACTTATTTTTCAACCCAATTAGAAGAAAATAACCCATCCTGGCCGTCACGGTACAAGCAGTGCAAGCCTTGATAGCACAGGTGTCCGAGCTCACCCAACAGCTTCAACACCTAGCTTGTCCCACTGTGCCCAGCGTACCACCTGTTCCCCCCCACTCCACCAGCACCCAGCCAGCAACCTGAACCACGTCTTCCTACCCCGTAGTATTCTGGTGAGCCAAACTATTATAGGGTATTTTTGACAAAATGTTCTTTTCCCTTCAGACACAGACTTTCAGCACAGAGGAATCTAAGGTTGCTCTTGTGGTCACTCTAGTCTTAGGACAAGCGGCTCTTCGGGGAACAGCGCCAAGGTAATCGCTCAGTGTCAGATTCCTCGATCGAATTCCGTATCCTGGCAGCCGAGTGCCACTGGAACGAGGAAGCACAGTGGGACATGTTCCTGCATGGACTGGCTGACCGCATCCAGAAGGAGATCTTCACCCTGGACCTGCCCGGGAAACTCGACGGGCTCATCGAGTTGGCTCTGAGGATGGATGCTCGCTTACATCGACTGGAGCAGCGGACCAGTTTGCCGTGAGCGTCGAAAGCCCTCAGACCAGCGCCGGCGATGCGGTCAGTCCCGTTTTTGATCTTGAGCCCATTCAGGTGGGTAGAGCTCGGCTTTCCCGTGAGTAAAGAGAGCGATGGAGATCCAGGGGTCTTTGCCTCTACTGTGGCGGAGCCGTACACTACTTGAACTACTGTCCAGTAAAAGACCAAGCTCGACAGTAAACAGGAGGCTACTGTCGGGCAGGATCTCCGTGGGAAAGACCTCATCCTTTCCTTCTGTTAAAAATGCTTTGGGCAACCCGGTCCTTTCATGGACTTAACATTTGATTAGAGACTTTGCTCAGATACCCATCACTCCTCTCAAAGACAATATTTCTGTCAGCGCACTCAGCGGTCTAGAACTCCCCGACATAAAACTCACCACCAACCCTCTGACTCTCGTCACATCCGGCAACCACACTGAACAACTATCATTTCTCCTTCTGGACTCACAACATTGTCCTCGGTCATCACTGACTGCTACAACATAGCCCGAGGGTTGACTAGGGACACAATTCAGTTTCATCTTGGAGCACTCAGTGTTATGCGTCTCGTCTTGCGTCTGCCTGTTTGTCTGTGTCTAGTTCTGTTTTTCAGAAGGAGTCGGTCAATTTATCAAATGTGCCCGCAGAGTACCTCGACCTGGAGGAAGTGTTCAGTAAGTCCTGTAGTGCTTCTCTCCCTCAGCATCGTCCTTATGACTGTGCTATAGATTTACTCCCAGGTAAGTCTCCGCCTAAGGGAAAACTTTACTCACTTTCTGTTCCTGAAAGGGAGGCCATGGAGAAATATATTTCTGATTCTCTAGCCTCCGGATTCATCCGCCCTTCCTCTCCTCCAGCAGGGGCAGGGTTCTTTTTTTGTGGGGAAGAAGGATGCCTCTCTGCGACTGTGTATTGATAACCGAGGGTTGAACAACATTACGGTAAATAATACTTATCCTTTCCCGCTGATGTCTTCAGCCTTCGAGTGGTTGCAGGGACCCCTCCGTTTTCACAAAACTGGATTTACGTAATGCCTATCATTTGGTTCGCATCAGGAAGGGGGATGAATGGAAAATCGAGTTCAACACCCCCAGGGGCCACTTTGAATACTTGGTTATGCCGTTCGGGCTATCTAACTCCCCAACGGTTTTCCAGGCACTGATGTGTTGAGCGACATGGTAGACCAATTCATATATGTCTACCTGGATGACATATTGATTTTTTCTTCTTCTCTCCAGGAACACGTCAGACGAGTGCTTCAGACGTTGCTAGAGAATGGGATTTTTGTCATGCACAGTCTTTCCCTTTCCTAGGTTACATCGTCTCTTCTGAGGGAGTGCGTATGGATCCTGATAAGGTTAAGGCTGTGATAGATTGGCCAGATTCCCATCCAGATTCCCGTAAGGCCCTACAGAGGTTTCTGGGGTTCGCCAACTTCTATTGCCGTTTCATTCGCAACTTCAGCAAACTATCCGCACCTCTGACCGCCTTGACCTCCCCCAGAATGACGTTCAGATGGTCCGATACAGCCGAGGCTGTATTCGCCAACCTCAAGAGTCGCTTTGTTTCGGCTCCCATCTTAGTTGCCCCTGATCCCTCACTTCAGTTCGTGGTGGAGGTCGACGCGTCAGAGGTGGGGGTAGGGGCATCTCTCTCCCAACGATCTTCCACAGACGACAAGATGCATCCTTGCGCATTTTTATCCCACCATTTATCACCTGCTGACAGTAATTATGACATTGGTAAACAGAGAGTTCTCATCCAGTCAAGTTTGCAATAACTTCAACTCAGGACGTTGCTCACGGCAACACTGCCGTTATCTACACATTTGCAGCTATTGTGGTGGCGCTCACGCCCGCACTCTATGCCCTGTAAAAAGGTCCGTAAATAAAGATTCAAACAATTACCTGTCAACTCCTTTGAATATTTCTCGTCTGTCAACTGAATTGTCTCACCACCCTAACACTAACTTTACTGACTATTTACTGTCTGGTCTCGAGCACGGCTTCAAACCCGGCGTTGAAAGCCTCCCCACTCAAAGTATTATGTGACAATCTCCAGTCTTCTCTCACTGAACCTGACACAGTCGACAATCTAATTAAAAAATAAATCAAATCAGGCTTTATGATTGGTCCTTTTAACATTTCTCCTTTTGAGTGTCTCCGCATCAGCCCCATTGGAGTGGCTACCAACAAATTTTCAGGCAAAAAACGTTTAATAATTGATCTCTCAGCCCGGCACAATTCTCCATTTCCAATCATAAACAGCCTTATCTCGCTTGAACATTTTCTCTTCAATACCACACTATTGACCAAGCTATAACCTTGATTAAAGATGTGGGTCACGGTGCCTGGCTCGCAAAAGTCGACATCACCTCTGCATTTAAAGTGATGCCCATCCATCCAGATTCATGGCATTTGTTCGGCGTACGCTGGCAAACTCAATTCTTTACTAAATCCACCTGTTAGATATTTCCTCATCATCTCACCGCCTGAATCCATCCCAGCTGCGCATCTTCTCACAGTCCAAAAAGTCTTCGCTGAGCTCGGGATTCAATCACCCAAGACAAAACCATGGGTCGAGCCACGTCCATCGAATTTCTGGACAATAAATTGGACACAGTTAACTTCCAGGCCTCACTGACCAAGGAAAAAATCGACAGGATTATTCTGGTGGCATCCACCCTCCTAGAAAATCCAAATTGTTCGGAACGCGAGCTTCTATCTCTGCTAGGCCGCTTAAACTTTGCGATGCGCATTATCCCCCAAGGCGCATTATCCCCCAAGGGGTAAAGAATGGTCCACTAACAGCATCATAGTGCACTGCGACAATGAAGCAACCGTGCATTGCATCAACAAAGGCCGCTCAAATTCCCCCGTACTAATACCTCTCCTAAGATGCCTCATTTGGATTGCAGCCTGCGATCAGTTCATCATAACTGCAAAACATGTTCCCGGGGTCAAAAAAAATCAAATAGCTGACTCTCTCTATCTCGTTTTGCTTTCCAGAAATTCAGGCTGCTGGCATCAGATGCGGATCCATTCCCAACCCCAGTACCTCACTATTCAGAGCTGATATTCCAGAAACCACCCATTGAAACCACTCCTCGACGCCTCTCTTAATTCCATTCTTCAAGCCGTTTCACCCAGAACCCTCCAATCCTACCTAACCCCATGGAAGTGTTTTAAGTCTTTCCACTTAAATACAACCTGCCTTTTCCTGATTTTTTCTCTGCTCACCATCACTTCTTTTATATCTTATCTCAACAACACCTTACATCCATTTTGCTCCAATCAGGTATCCCAGCAGAACTCTTATCCAGCCATTCATTTCGTATAGACGCTGCAACCACAGCTGCCCAAAAAGACCTCTCCCAGCACCAGATTCAGGAACTTGGCCGCTGGTCGTCGGAGGCTTTCAAGACTTACATCCGTTCGAATCGCTTCCATATCTAAGAAGCTCAACGAACCCTCATCAGCTAAATTTCTTTAGTATCAACTTTCTCATACACCCAACCCTACAGGCCCACCACTCCCGCAAGAGCCCCGTCCCCCGTTCTAACTCGCTTCACTGCCACAGCAGTGCTATCTCTTCCGCTCCCGCAGGAGCTCACATTTTTTCTTCCAATCCGCTCTTAAGCCGCTGGAAAGCAAGTTTGGGTTCCAGTTCCGTTGCAATGTCACCTACTCTGGGAAATCAAATGCTGTTTGGAGCTATGTTTCCCAATTCCAACTTGCTCCACTGCCACAGCAGTACCATCTCTTCCGCTCCCGCAGGAGTTCAGCTCTCTGTCCAACTCGCCTTTCGGATAGCTTGGAAAGCAAGTCGAAAGCAAGTTTAGTTCCAACACCACTGCAGCATTATCTCTTCCTTTTCAGCAGGAGCTCCTTCTCCACTCAGATGGCCGGATTATTCTAAAGAAAGTGAGAACCAAGTCTTTCCACTACAGCACAATCTACTCCGCTCGCGCAGGAGCTCCATTACTCCATCCACACTTTATCCTCCGCCGCAGCAGCGTTATCTTTTCTGCTCCCGCAGGAGCCCAGTTCTTAGTCCAACTTACCTTTTGGACAGTTGAGTTCAGAAAGCAAGTTTGGCCCACTGCCGCAGCTGTGTTGTCATCTCCACTCTGTGGAATTCTGCAGAGCTTTCTGTGGAGTTCTGTGGGCCTGCTAATAATTCCACACAGACAAATAGCGAATGCAAAATATAATCATTTCGATTGGTTCATTTGCAGATAATGCCAATTTACCACACCTGCCATAACCTTATAAAATCTGCCAGTCTGCAAATAGTTGTACAACTGCATACTTGCACAAACACAATGAGCGCATGTACATTCAAGGTATGTGTGTCACGAAGAGCAAAGGTGCTTCCTTTCTGCACAAATCATATGCAAGCTAATCCAGTCATTCAGAACATGTTGTTCTAGAAACTTCTGCATCTCGCTTTTAATTTTGGACACTGGTGATGTTCAGTGTTTCCTCTCTGCACTTCAGAGAGAACTGTGAGTACAGGAAGTTCATATTACTAAACACTGTTTATCCAGCCAGTGTACACACCCACAAAATGTGTTGTTGTGTGTGCAGCTGGTAGTTAATCTGCATTCTCATCTGTACACACCAGTGAAGTTTGTGTGCACCTGATATCAATTACGCACATTGAGGTTTCTCAGCTCAGCAACACAAATGGCGACGTAGCAACTCTTTTTTATCTTACCACACTAACTTCCTTTTGTGAAAACACACATCTGCAAGTGCATTTACACACTTAAGCATGCACACGTGCACACTTATGAATTGTATGCGAGAATACCAAACAACCCTTATGGACATTTCACTTGCTTTTACAGTTTATAAAACATACTTTACAGTTAAGTGTACTGGAAAGTATGTATTATCATTGTATGTATGTATTATTATGTTTGTTGGTGTTATCACATGTATAATTAATATAGCCAAAATAAGTGTGTGTAGGTGTGTTTGATATTTTTACTTCTTCGCTTTCTGCACTGTTTGCACAGTAGTTTGCACAGTATGATATCCTGGATGGTGCGCTTGACAAGTTAGTTCACAGACCTGCATCTACTGGACTATGTTTCAGGGTCAGGGGTTAACTTCACACATGTAAGTGGGGTTGCCAGTTTCAATACAGTCCAGAGACCACATTGCTGTCTGCCTTCACCCACACACTCTCTGATAGAAGTATGCTATTGTCTGTTGTTTGTTTCTTTGTACAAAGGGTCAAAGGGAAACTTTACATTAAAACAAACACAGGTAATTTTGATCCTGACGTAGATAGTTTCTGTGTATTTTCATACACAAATGTATGCGTTCACACAGGCTCTCAACAACATGTATTCACTGAGTAACTGAGATCTTCAGATGAGTGTACAAATATAAACACAAACTCTGTTACAAAATATATTGAGATGACTAGGCTTCTACAAAGATAGCGGTCTTCTTTAGACACCATCTTGGATCTAAATAGAATGCTCTTAATTGCAGCAACATACAAATAGCACTCCTACTAGTCTTAAATTTAATTAGATTTGGCATTAACATGTTGCTAGCTGTGTAATACTCTAACAAAATGCATTACACACAAACTACAAACTAAACTTCAAATAACACTCATTATGATGTATAGCCGAATGTACTGACAAGCTCTAATGCTAAACTACAATATACTTTAATGTCATTTCTATTGAAACTTGTCTGTCGTGCATTTAAATATATTTGTAATTACAAGTTGCAATTTAGTACATTTAAAATATATTAACTTAAGTGTAATTTCAAATAGCATACTACAGTTAAAATTATAATTAAGTACTTTATTGGTGCTTTAGTGTGTCAGTCAACACATCAAAAAAGTGTACTTTAAAGAGGCTATATGTGTTTTTCAGAAATTTAAACTCGCGACTGACACCTGTGGCCAAAAAACAGAACTGCTCTTCCTTTCTGCTCGCTCTTGCAGTGCTCGTACGTGCACACTTCACAAGTCATCTGCTGCAAGGAGGCCAACATTATGTTTACAGAGGTAAGAACAGTCACAAAATATCAATATCCATTGCACTGCTTGCGAGTGTAGGCTATTGCTGACTAGCGGTGGTGGCAGAGTGATCTGAAACGTTTAACATGAACGCGCTTGACGTCACATCCGCAGACAGCGCGGGAAAATCCGACCCGACAGATAATAGGAAAAATAGGATACAGGCTTATAGTTGCACCCACTGTGAGCGGACAAGGTGCCAGTATGCTCAACAGGAGATGTTTGAGTCATAAATGGTAAATAAAAAGGCTATTGTTATGTTTATTTTGGGGAAAAAGTTTCATATAGCCTTTAAAGCATATCAAGATATTAAAGAGTTATGATATATATATATCTCTCTTTAACAGTACACTTATTTTGATTTATTTTGATCACTTATTTTTAGTGTCTTATTTTGACACTTGTTTTGATTGCAATGTGTGCAATATTTATGTATGCAATATATATATATATATATATATATTATATGCAGGTCCTCCTAAAAAAATTAGCATATTGTGATAAAGTTCATTATTTTCCATAATGTAATGATAAAAATTAAACTTTCATATATTTTAAATTCATTGCACACCAACTGAAATATTTCAGGTCTTTATTGTTTTAATACTGATGATTTTGGCATACAGCTCATGAAAACCCCAAATTCCTATCTCAAAAAATTAGCATATTTCATCCGACCAATAAACGAAGTGTTTTTAATACAAAAAAAGTCAACCTTCAAATAATTATGTTCAGTTATGCACTCAATACTTGGTCGGGAATCCTTTTGCAGAAATGACTGCTGCAATGCGGCGTGGCATGGAGGCAATCAGCCTGTGGCACTGCTATGGTGCATGTGGCACTCTGGCACCTTGATTTCCGAATGACATGCAAAATTTGCTTTCATCCGAAAAAAGTACTTTGGACCACTGAGCAACAATCTAGTGCTGCTTCTCTGTAGCCCAGGTCAGGCGCTTCTGCCGCTGTTTCTGGTTCAAAAGTGGCTTGACCTGGGGAATGCGGCACCTGTAGCCCATTTCCTGCACACGCCTGTGCACGGTGGCTCTGGATGTTTCTACTCCAGACTCAGTCCACTGCTTCCGCAGGTCCCCCAAGGTCTGGAATCGGTCCTTCTCCACAATCTTCCTCTGGGTCCGGTCACCTCTTCTCGTTGTGCAGCATTTTTTGCCACACTTTTCCACACCTTCCCACAGACTTCCCACTGAGGTGCCTTGATACAGCATTCTGGGAACAGTCTACAGTATTTGTTCAGAAATTTCTTTCTGTGTCTTACCCTCTTGCTTGAGGGTGTCAATGATGGCCTTCTGGACAGCAGTCAGGTCGGCAGTCTTACCCATGATTGCGGTTTTGGGTAATGAAACAGGCTGGGAGTTTTTAAAAGCCTCAGGAATCTTTTGCAGGTGTTTAGAGTTAATTAGTTGATTCAGATGATTAGGTTAATAGCTCGTTTAGAGAACCTTTTCATGATATGCTAATTTTTTGAGATAGGAATTTGGGGTTTTCATGAGCTGTATGCCAAATTCATCAGTATTAAAACAATAAAAGACCTGAAATATTTCAGTTGGTGTGCAATGAATCTAAAATATATGAAAGTTTAATTTGTATCATTACATTAGGGAAAATAATGAACTATCACAATATGCTAATTTTTAGAGAAGGATCTGTACATGTGTGTTAGGGTTAGTGTGTTTAAGTATCATTTGCAAAAGTGTTAAGAACTGTGTTAGGAATATACCGTATATATTTTGATTACTACACTACTAGAGCTACTAGGTTTTGCAGATACCACTAACTGTCAACGGTGTGCTCGACTAAACCTGATGTGTGATGTTTAACAAGGAATAAATAAGAGCAAGGTGTTCTGATGCTATCATTGTTTCTGTGATCAGATCTACGGGTTTCACACTCTGTAGACTGTGGTTCACGGCAAAGGCTCTGCAGAATTAAGCTTTGAAGAGATTTTGGGTTGTTGTCTTGAAAAGGATGGTTCATTTAGTTGTTTCATGAATCTTCAAAGACATTTTGATTACTTTTTTGACTAAATTTAAATATGAATCAGACATGGTATTTTTTCCACTAACAATATTAATTTCTGCTATCAAAAACATAGCTTAAAGCAGTGGTTCTCAATTCCGGTCCTGGGGACCCACAGCTCTGCACAGTTTGTATGTCTCCCTCATTTAACACACCTGATTCAAATCATCAGCTCATTAAGAAAGAGTTACATGAACTGAACTGGGTGTGTCAGATAAAGGAGACATATAAAATGTGCAGAGCTGTGGGTCCCCAGGACCGGAATTGAGAAGCACTGGCTTAAAGTGTCCTTTTTATGCTTTTTCAGATATGACCTTTTATGTAGTAGTGTGCAATAAAGCTGTTTGTCAATGTAAATGGTCAAAGTGCAAAGTGCACTATAAATGTTATTATTCCCAAAAGAAAAAAAAAACTATTCTAAACAACACAAGTCGTCAGTAATTCCAGTTTTACTTCCTGTACATACCTACATAAATGGAAAATGGAGCGCAACTGGAAGAAAACAAAACTAGATGTATTTCGGATTTCATGGAAGGAGAGCTCGGTTGCTTACAAAGAGGCTTTAAAGGGTTAGTTCACCCCAAAATGAAAATTCTGTCAGTAATTACTCACCCTCATGTTGTTCAAATCATCTTCGGAACACAAATTAAGATATTTTTTATATTAAATCTGAGAGCTGGATCACTCCTCCATAGGCTTCTTTAGGGATTGAAACTGGCCGGCCGAAAAATTATGAAAGACATCATTAAAATAGTCCGAGTGACTACAGTGGCTCAATCTTTTTTTTTTTTTTTTCTCAAGCTTTTGACATTGACAGGGTTTAGACATAGTTGGCCAGTCTGAGCTAAGACAAATTGCCCAGGCTATTCTCCACAGAATACACACAAAAGTACATTATCACAATATATATCACAAATAATTACCACACAAAAAGGGGGAGAGGGAGAAGAAAAAAAAAGAAAAAAAAAGTAAAATGAGCATACCAATAAATTACATCAGAATCGGGTAGTTATTCAGTCCTTCAATGCCAGGCTCTGTATTCCCAGCGCTAGCGGATGTGTCTCTCCCACCCCAAGATAAGTGAAGAAGGGGTCCTATACTGGTAATTGGTGATTCGATCACACGGAACGTGAAAATAGAGACACCAGCCACCATAGTCACATGTTTGCCGGGAGCCAGAGCGCCTGACATCAAAGCAAATTTAAAAGTGCTGGCTAATGCTAATCGTAAATTCTCTAAGATCATTATTCATGTCGGCACTAATGATGTTCGACTCCGCCAGTCGGAGATCACCAAAATTAATATTAAAGAGGTGTGTAAACTCGCAAGTACGATGTCAGGCACTGTAATTTTCTCTGGCCCCCTTCCTGTTCGCAGGAGTGATGAGATAGTTAGCAGATTGGCCTCACTCAATGGTTGGTTGTCTAAGTGGTGTCCGTTGAATAATATAGAATTCATAGACAATTGGAAAAGTTTTTGGGGCAAGCCTGACCTGTTGAAAAGAGATGGTGTTCATCCCTCCTGGGATGGTGCTGCTCTTCTCTGTAGTAATATGGCACATAGTCTTAGAGCTAAAACATGACAATCTGGGGCTCAGGTCAGGAAGCAGACAGACTGGCTAAACCGACCGTCTGCTAGCGGCCCTCGCGTCACCAAGGTCAGATAAATCCCATCACATAGAGCCTCTTTCACCTAGATATCATCATATAGAGACTGTGTCTGTTCCCCGAATTTGGAAATCCAAAAAACGTCAGGTAAAAAATTTAATTGATGTTCAACAAATAAAAAACAGATATAATACAGATGAACAAATGATAAAGCTTGGGTTGCTGAATATTCGATCCCTTACTTCAAAATCGCTCATAGTTAATGATATGATTTCAAGTTATAATCTAGATGTGCTGTGTTTGACAGAAACCTGGCTAAAACCAAACGATTACATTACTTTAAATGAGTCAACCCCACAAGATTACTGTTATAAACATGAACCTCGTCTAAAACGCAAAGGGGGAGGTGTTGCTGTAATTTATAGTAATATTTTCAAAACCACTAAGAAATCTATTTTTAAATATACTTCTTTTGAAGTGTTGGTGCTTAATGTAAAAATATATTGTGTAAACGATAAATCACGTTTGAGATTTCTGCTGGCTACTGTATACAGGCCACCAGGGCACCATAAAGATTTTATCAAAGAATTTGCGGACTTTCTATCAGAATTAGTATTGGCTAACGATAAAGTACTAATTGTTGGTGATTTTAATATACATGTAGATAATGAAAAAGATGCATTGGGATTGGCACTTAAAGACATTGTAAACTCAATTGGAGTTAGACAACACGTGTCAGGACCCACTCATTGTCGTAATCATACTCTAGATCTAATATTATCACATGGAATAGATGTTGATGCCGTTGAAATTCTGCAGCAGAGCGATGACATCTCAGACCATTATCTAGTCTCATGTAAATTACATTTAGCCAAGGCTGCAAAGCCGACTCCGTCACAAATATGTTAGACCTATAACTTCTGCCACTAAAGATTGCTTTATCAATAATCTTCCTAATAAGTTTCATCATCTCAGCATCCCGGATAGCTTAGAAGAACTCGATATTGCAACAGAAACTTTTAACTCTCTCTTTTCCAGCACTTTAGACGCAGTTGCTCCGTTGCGCTTAAAGAAGATTAAAGAAAATAGTCCAACGCCGTGGTACAACGAGCACACTCAGGCCCTTAAGAGAGCAGCCAGAAAAATGGAGCGCAACTGGAAGAAAACAAAACTAGAGGTATTTCGGATTTCATGGAAAGAGAGCTCGATTGCTTACAGAGAGGCTTTAAAAGCTGCTAGATCTGCTTATTTTTCAACCCTATTAGAAGAAAATAAACATAATCCTAGGTATTTATTTGAAACAGTGGCTAAACTAACGAAAAGAAAGCTTTAAGCACAGAAGTTTCCAAGCAACACAGCAGTAATGACTTTATGAACTTCTTCACTTATAAGATTGATAATATCAGGGACAAAATTATAACTATGCAACCGTCTACTACAGTATCGCATCAGGGAGTGCATTGTAGTCTCCCTGAGGAAAAATTGTTTTCATTTGTTGCTATAGGAGAGGAAGAATTCTGCAAACTCGTTAATTCATCTAAATCGACAACTTGTATGTTAGACCCTATACCGACTAAGCTACTGAAAGAGATGCTTCCAGAGATCATAGATCCTCTTCTTAATATGATTAATTCGTCTTTGTCTCTAGGATATGTACCAAAAACCTTTAAGCTGGCTATGATAAAACCGCTTGTTAAAAAACCGCAACTTGATCCTTCAGAATTAGTCAATTACAGGCCGATCTCAAATCTGCCTTTTCTGTCAAAGATATTAGAAAAAGCAGTATCCTCACAACTGTGTTCCTCTCTTGAAAGAAATGATATCTGCGAGGATTTTCAGTCAGGATTTAGACCGCACCATAGTACTGAGACAGCTCTCATTAGAGTTACAAATGATTTACTTTTATCATCCGATCGTGGTTGTATCTCTCTATTAGTGTTACTTGATCTTAGTGCTGCATTTGACACAATTGACCACAACATTCTTTTAAATAGACTGGAAAACTATGTTGGCATTAGTGGAATTGCACTAGCATGGTTTAAATCATACTTATCTGACCGTTATCAGTTTGTAGCAGTAAATGAAGAGATGTCTTATCGATCACAAGTTCAGTATGGCGTACCACAAGGCTCAGTACTAGGACCGCTGCTGTTCACTCTGTACATGCTACCATTAGGACATATCATTAGGAAACATGGAATTAGCTTTCATTGTTATGCCGATGATACTCAGCTGTATATTTCTTCAAAACCTAACGAAACTTACCAATTCACAAAATTAACGGAATGCATAGCTGATATAAAAAATTGGATGACTAGTAATTTCCTACTACTAAACTTTGAAAAAACAGAGATTCTAATTATTGGACAAAAAACTTCCACACGTAATAACCTAGAATACTGTCTAACACTTGATGGCTGCTCTGTTAAGTCTTCGTCGTCGGTTAGGAACCTGGGTGTGCTCTTTGATAGCAATCTTTCATTTGAAAGTCATGTGTCTAGTATCTGTAAAACCGCATTTTTCCATCTTAAAAATATATCTAAATTACGACATATGCTCTCATTAACAAATGCGGAACAATTAGTTCATGCTTTCATGACAACAAGACTAGATTATTGTAATGCTCTACTGGGTGGTTGCCCTGCACGCTTAATAAATAAACTACAGCTGGTCCAAAACGCAGCCGCTCGAGTTCTTACTAGAACCAGGAAATATGACCATATTAGCCCGGTTCTGTCAACACTGCATTGGCTGCCTATTAAACATCGTATAAATTTTAAAATATTGTTGATTACTTACAAAGCACTAAATGGTTTAGCTCCGCAGTACTTGAGCGAGCTCTTAACGCATTATAGTCCTTCACGTCTATTGCGATCTCAAAATTCGGGCCAGTTGATAATACCTAGAATATCAAAATCGACTGCGGGCGGTAGATCCTTTTCCTATTTAGCACCAAAACTTTGGAACAGTCTTCCTACCATTGTCCGGGAAGCAGACACACTCTGTCAGTTCAAAGCTAGACTAAAAACACATCTCTTTGACCTAGCATACACATAATATATTATAGACTTCTATAACTCAATGTTAGGCTGCATAGATTAGGTCAGCCGGAACTGGGAACACTTCCCTTAAATCCTGATGTACTCGTTACATCATCATAAGAAGAATGGCATCTACGCTAATTTTAGTGTCTTTGTTTATCCCGAGGTTTTCCCGCAGCCGACCGGATCCAGGCCGTATCCAGATCTGACTAGGAGCTTTGCCTGGACCCGATGACAACGCAGTGCTGAAGTGCCAACTAGCCTCTCCCTATGGAGGATCCCTTTCCCACTCTACAGATAAAATGTTGTGATTCCGGTTCGCGTACCCACCCCGAAGTGATAAAATAAAACAAAATTCTGTATCAAATTACAGTTACTGTAAATCCGGCCTCTAGTTCATAAACGCCAGAGGAGAACTGGCCCCCGACTGAGCCTGGGTTCTCCCAAGGTTTTTTTTTCTCCATTAGGTCACCTGATGGAGTTTTAAGACACCAGTAGGTCACTTGATGGAGTTTTTCGGTTCCTTGCCACTGTTGCCTTTGGCTTGTTCAGTTGGGGATATTCAAAATAATTAGCATTAAGCATTAATACCATTGATCAGCCCTACCAAACGTGGATGTTTTTTCAATAAGAAACAAACATTGTTATGTTATTTGATTGATATTGTGAAGCTGCTTTGATGCAATTTATATTGTGAAAAGCGCTATATAAATACACTTGACTTGACTATACTCTATAGAATTTAAAAGGCTTATCTTTCAATGCTGTTGAAAAAGCTTCATATGGAATAAGGCCTTTGGCTGTGTTAATCCACTGTGGTATTGATGGGGCTCGATCTGTTATCCAGCATACAAGTATGCATTTGCGAGCACAGTGTAGTAAGATTTGGAGAAGGTGTGCCCCTTGGAATTTGGACGGTAGTTCCTGGCTCATCCCGTGCAAACATGTCTTTGGTCCTAATTGTAATGAGCAGCGAAATATGCTCTCAAGTTCCCTCATGACGCCCATCCAGAATAGTTGTATTGTTGAGCAGCTCCAGAAACAGTGGAAGAGGGTTCCTTCTAGTCTTTTACATTTATAACAGAGGTTGGAGAGTTTTGGGTTCACTTTATGTCTTTGGGCTGGAGTCTGAATTTCTTCCCCAAAGTCTTTTTCCCATAACACCCTAGTTTTATCTGAGCTATCTGTATTTGCCCTTATCAAAATGTCATAGAAGATTTTGGATGCAGATCGAGATGACGTAAGTTTATTTAATTGCTCCTCAATTGGGGACACGCATAGCCCACTTGAATAGACTCTGAGATTTTTTGTTATGAAGCTGCGTATTTGGTGGTATACCAAAAAGAGCTTCTTATTGATATATTTTGCAGTGAATTGTTCGAAGGTCATTAGCTGTTTATTCTCCATCAAGTCTCCCATGACATGTATTCCTTTATCTTTCAAATGTATTTGGCCATCATTCATCCCCGGGGGGAAATCTGGGTTGTTATGCAAGGGTGTGAGTAGTAAAAGATGGGAGCCAAGCCCTTCTGTTTTGCGAACTAATCTCCATATTTTAATCACATTTTTAAGGATGAAATTATCTTTAGTTAAAGTTCGCTGTGTTTTGGGCGACAGATATAGTAGATTCCGTAGAGGGATTGGCCCAAGAGTTGTGGCTTCTGCGCTAATCCAAGTTGAGTTTGGATCGTTCAAGTGCCATTCCAGTGTAAATCGAAGTGGGGCAGAGAGCTGATATAGGTTAATGTCTGGGGCCGCTAGACCTCCACATCTACTCAAGCGTGTTAAAAAGCTATATCTCAGTCTAGGTCTTTTTTTTACGCCAAATAAAGGAAATAATGGAGCCACGCAACTGTTTAAGTGCTTTGTTAGGAATGAGAACTGGTAGCATTTGAAATGGGTATAGAAGGTGGGGTAAAATATTCATTTTGACAAGATAGACATGGCCTAATAGGGATAAGGGAAGATTACATCTATCTAGGTCTGATCTGATATTCAAAAAAATAGGGACGAAATTGCTTTTATACAGACTTTCCAGCCTCTGTGTAATCTTTATACCCAAATACACAAAGCCTGCCGGAGACCATTTAAATGGGTGAGAAACTGTAGGGTTGTGGGAGTGCGACTTACTTAACGGCATTGCTTCTGACTTTGAAAATTTTATTTTATACCCAGAGAAATAGCCAAAATTAGAAATTGTATCAATAAGATGTGGAATTGATTGTTGTGGAGAGGCGAGGTAAATTAAGATGTCATAGGCGAACAGTGAAATTGTATACGTTTTCTCTTCCAGTCTAAGTCCTTCAATGGTTGGGTCATCTCTAATGGCCATACCCAGCGGTTCAATAGCCAGCACGAACAGCAGCGGCGACATCGGGCAGCCTTGTCGGGTACCACGTGCTAAAGTAAATCTAGGGGATTTAAGACCGTTAGTAATGACTCTCGCTGTGGGGGAAGAGTACTAAATCCTAACCCATTTAATAAATGCATCACCCAAGTTAAATTTAGAGAGTACTGAGAATAAATATGGCCATTCGACCCTATCGAATGCCTTCTCAGCATCTAATGAGATGACCAATCCAGAGTTTGCGTGCTGATTTAAATGTTGAATTATGTTAAGAAGCCTTCTAATATTATGAGCTGAGGATCTGCCTTTGACAAAGCCTGTCTGGTCAGGATTAATTATTTTGGGGAGAATTGATTCCAGCCGAGTGGCTAATATCTTTGCCAAAAATTTTTTGTCCACATTTAGCAGAGAAATAGGGCGATATGAGCCGCACTCCTCAGGGCATTTACCTTTTTTTAAAAAGACACATATGTTGGCTTCTGTCATGGAGTCACCAGAAGAAAGGCTTGATTGGGATGAATTAAGCCTCTTTTAAAATGCTCTAAAGATTTTGTTGATTACTTTGTTATCATGATGACACTCGCCTTCTTTATCTTTGATACTGGATATGACCTGGGGTTGGGATCGGCTTCGCAATAAATTCGCTAGATATTTGTTTATTGTTTATTGGCAAATTCATACATCCGCTGTCTAGCAAAGAAAACTGACTTTTCAGCTTTATTAGTAAGTATTGCTTCAAGATAGGTTTTGACGGTTTCTATCTTGGCAAGAAGCACATCTGAGGGGCAAGTGTTATATTTTGTTTTTAAATCATGGAAAATAATTTCTAATTTTCTCTGATCTTTCAGCTGCTTTTTTTCTGGTTGGATACATAGGATATAATTAATCCCCTAATATATGCTTTAGCCGTGTCCCAGAGCAAATTCGGAGACACTTCTGGGGTTCTATTGTCCATAAGAAATAGCTTAACTTGCTCTTTAAGGTAGGATTCAAAATTTGGGTCATGATCAAGCCATGGTTTGAATTTCCAGGAAGCCAGGTGGTATATTTGGTGGGGATTTGTCAAGTTTTGGTAGAAGCGTACAGTTAAAGTCACTAGCGATTACACTATGTTCACACTGCCATTCAGCAAACTTAGAAAACACCTGTGTAATTAACTCATTAGATTGAATAGGGGGGATATAGATGTTCATAAGGGTAATGGGTTGTCCAGCTAGTGTAGCTTTGAGCAGGATAAACCGTCCTGATTTATCTGAATATGTATTAATATCTGATAATGGTATACATTTATTTACAAGAATGACAACTCCCCTACTTTTACTGGTGAATGACGAGCCATACACTTGTCCCACCCAGTCTCTCTTCAATTTGACGTGCTCGCTGTCTGTTAGGTGTGTCTCTTGCAGAAATGCAATGTGAATTTGTTCTTTTTTTAAATAATTTAGAAACTTTTTTCTGTTTACTGGGTTATGAACACCCTTTACATTCCAACTACATATGTTTAATATAGATTTATTCGTTGACATAGTCAAGGGGTAGTTTAATATACCAGCAGCACCAATATATGTGAGATGCCCGGCCCTTTTTTAAAGTGCAACTAGTCTGTTCAATTCTAATACACATGAAAGGTATACCCATAACAATTCGAGATGAGAGAGAAGAAAAAGAAAAAAAAGAGAAAAAAAGAAAAGAAAAAAAAAAGAATTTGTGTTGCCCTGCATGTCGAACATAAAACCTAGAACTATTTACATTTAGCATCTTATAGACATTTTTGAGAATAGACAAGGGAAGTCTGACGCTGGTCGGTTTCACATTTGAGAGCAGTAGTGATCGCCACTCTGTCTCCTTGGAAACATGACATGACCGAAGCTTAGACAGAACAAACATAAAATGCGCGGTATTCAAAAGGAACACCGCAAAATCAAAGAGCTTTGATATAATTCTCGGCAAACCCCTAAGGCAACAGCCTTCTATATACTTATTGGTTCATTATTTAAATCATACCATTGTTAAATTCTCCTTTTATTTTCCCTTTAATCATCTACCCCCTCAAACTCTGAACAGAAATTTTCCACACGTACTGGGGTCGTTAAGTGTCGTTAAGTCACAGAGAGCATGAGCAAACTGATACCTTATCCTTCGGCCTCTCCGGGGCGATTTGGGCCTGAGACTGGTAGTTGATGGTTCGGGCAGACCGTCGAGGAAAGACTCAGCCTCTGTCGGCTGTTTGAAGAACTTCCCGTCGCCGTTGTGCTGTACTCGAAGAGTCGCTGGATATATCCTGGCGAAGCGAATTCCTCGTTCACGGAGTCGTCTTTTCACATCTCCAAAGGCTTGTCTTTTCCTCACTATGACCGCAGAAAAGTCTTCAAAGATAGAGATGTTTTGGTGTTTGTAGACCAGCTGACTCGCGGCTCTCGCTGCTTGCAGGATGCGCGCCTTGTCTTCAAAATTATGCAGTTTTGCCAACATCGCTCTCGGTCTTTCTCCTGGGAACACGTGAAGGGACACGATGCGCGCGCTCTATCTTTACCTGGTGGTGCTTGAATTCGGTGTTAAGCAGATTGGGCAGCCAAGTCCCGAGGAAAGAGACCAGGTTCGTCCCTTCTTCCTCTTCGGGTAGGCCAATAATTCATAAATTGCATCGCCTGCTCCTATTCTCCAGGTCATCTATCTTTTCCAGGGCCGCGTCAAGCTTTTTTTTCCTTTCGTTCAAGTCTGCGTTGTCTCTTGAGACCGTGTCTTCCACTGTCGATATACACGTTTCAGCTTCGGTGATTCGGTTCTCCTCGACATGTGTCCCTACCACCGGCAATTTCTCTAGCACTGGGTAAATCTTGTTATCCAAAGCCTTTTCGACGCCCGCCAGGACTTCTGTTGTTATTTTCTTCACAAGTGCGTCCATGTCGCTAGGACTCATTGGAACATCCGCCATTTTCGGAGAGGAGCGCGTGTTAAAGTTCGTTAATTTTCTGTTACGAAGTCTATGACTGGAATCAGGTTGTTTCTTTGGCATGTCTTGTCACTTCTGGATTTAATTTCCGCCCTCCCAGAGAAGATATTAAGTTTAAGGAGGGAGATTTTTCAAGGCTTTGCCGGAGCTTGTCGTCAACACAGCTACTCCATTGAATGCGTCACGTGACCCTCCACAGTGGCTCAATCTTAAGTTTATTAAGCGACGAGAATACTTTTTGTGCGCAAAAAACAAACAAAAATAACGACTTTATTCAACTACTCATTTCCTTCCCTGTGGGCCTTGAGATTTCACGTAGTGGAACTGCACAAAGCTTCTAGGTTGTACGTCACGCATCACACACATGACCAGCGTCAGCCAATAGTGAGCCTACGTGTGACGTACAACACAGAAGCTTTGCGCATCTAGGATCTAGATCTGCTTATTTTTCAACCCCATTAGAAGAAAATAAACATAATCCTAGGTATTTATTTGAAACAGTGGCTAAACTAACGAAAAAGAAAGCTTCAAGCCCAGAAGTTTTCAAGCAACACAGCAGTAATGACTTTATGAACTTATTCACTTATAAGATCGATAATACCAGGGGACAAAATTATAACTATGCAACCGTCTACTACAGTATCGCATCAGGCAGTGCATTGTAGTCTTCCTGAGGAAAATTTTGATTCATTTGTTGCTATAGGAAAGGAAGAATTTTGCAAACACGTTAATTCATCTAAATCGACAACTTGCATGTTAGACCCTATACCGACTAAGGTACTGAAAGAGATGCTTGTAGATGGCATAGATCATCTTCTTACATCACAACTGTGTTCCTTTCTTGAAAGAAATGATATCTCCGAGGATTTTCAGTCAGGATTTAGACCGTACCATAGTACAGAGACAGCTCTCGTTAGAGTCACAATTGATTTGCTCTTATCATCCGATCGTGATTGTATCTCTCTATTAGGGTTACTTGATCTTGGTGCTGCCTTTGACACCATTGACCACAACATTCTTTTAAATAGACTATAAAACTATGTTGGCATTAGTGGAATTGCACTAGCATGGTTTAAATCAAACTTACCTGACCATTATCAGTTTGTAGTAAATGAAGAGATGTCTTATCGATCACAAGTTCAGTATGGCGTACCACAAGGCTATGTACTAGGACTGCTGCTGTTCACTCTGTAGATGCTACCATTAGGAAAAATGGAATTAGCTTTCACTGTTATGCCGATGAGACTCAGCTGCATATTTCTTCAAAACCTAACAAAACTTACCAAATCACAAAATTAACGGAATGCATAGCTGATATATAAAAAAAAAAAAATCGGATGACTGTTTTACTATTACATTCTGAAAAAACAGAGATTCTAATTATTGGACAAAAAACTTCCACACGTAATAACCTAGA
Organism: Meda fulgida; assembly: GCA_030578275.1. Classification (NCBI taxonomy): domain Eukaryota; kingdom Metazoa; phylum Chordata; class Actinopteri; order Cypriniformes; family Leuciscidae; genus Meda; species Meda fulgida. Next base: position 26,074,359 of record CM060628.1, on the reverse strand, counting down.
ATACTGCCCCACCAACACTGCACATTTTCTTTGTCTCCCTAATTAAACACACCTGATTCAACGCATCAGCTCATTAACCCATGTTAACGCGGGAGCATTTCGGACCCAAAAAGGCATAACTGTGTACTGCAGGAACCTATCAGGTGTAAAAAAAGCAGATAGTTCTTTAGCACGGGATGTCAATGGCACTAGCCAATAACAGGAGGTCAAATTTGCTAACAAATTGTGCAGAGCCAACACGGTCAACACAGTCATCAATTCCTGGTAGAGGGTAACAATTGGGTTTTGTCAGAGAATTGAGATTCCTGTAGTCAGTGCAAAAACGATACCAATTATCAGGTTTACTCACCAAAATACATGGGGAGCTCCAAGAACTAAAATTGGGTTCTGCCAAGTTATGATCAAGAAAATAATCCACCTCTTTCTGAAGTAACTTCCTTTATAGGGTTGACACGATATGCATGTTGTTTCACTGGCTGAGCCGTACCAACATCAATATCATGCTCAACGACGGAAGTTCGAGTAGGAACATAGAGAAGAGAGAGAGAAATAAGCTTACCAACTGAATTATGTCAGTCTTCTCTGACTCAGACAGGTGAGACAAATGTTGAGCCAAGTTAACAAGATCTTTAGAATTATTTAACCACCCTTCCACCTTTCATCTCTTCTAGATTGTCATCCACCTCTACAGAGGTTTCTGGAACACTTGAAACTGCAGTTTCAGTAGTTGTCACAACATCAACAAACAGAGAAGGTACAGAAGTCACATAAGATTTTAATAAATTAACATGACAAACCTGTATTTTCTTTCGACGATCGGGTGTATTTAATAAATAGTTGTTAATCGGGAAACACTTTGCAATCGTATAAGGTCCAGCAAACCTAGCCTGGAAAGGACTCGTCAAAACAGGTAACAACGCAAGCACTTGATCACCTGCTTGAGAATGTCTGGACTTGACTTTGCGATCAAACAACCTCTGCGTCTTTCCTTAAAACTTGGCTAACTTTCGTAGAGCAATAGCTCTAGCTTTGTAAAGTCGATAACAGAAACTACTTGCATAGTCTAACACATTCTCAAGAGGGTCAAAAGCCGTCCACTCATCTGCCAAGACAGCAACAGTGTGCTGCCACTCATCTGCCCTAACAGTGTGTCCAAACACTAACTCATTAGGGCTAAAATCTATGCCCTCCTGTACAACTTCACAAATAGCTAGCAACATCCAAGGAAGTCCTTCCTCCCAGTCGCAGTCAAGTTCGACAAAATAAGACCTCAAAAGTGACTTAAGAGTCTGATGGAATCTTTCCAGACCTCCTTGACTTTGAGGGTGATAAGCACTTGAGATATTATGTCGTCAAGTGTATTTATATAGCGCTTTTCACAATATAAATTGCATCAAAGCAGCTTCACAGTATCAATCAAATAACATGATGTTTGTTTCTTAGTGGAAAAAAAAATCCACGTTTGGTAGGGCTGATCAATGGTATTAATACTTGGTTAATTAATTTGAATATCCCCAACTGAGCAAGCCAAAGGCAACAGTGGCAAGGAACCGAAAAACTCCATCAAGTGACCTACTGGTGTCCTAAAACTCCATCAGGTGACTTAATGGAGAGAAAAAAAACCTTGGGAGAACCCAGGCTCAGTCGGGGGCCAGTTCTCCTCTGGCGTTTATGAACTAGAGGCCGGATTTACAGTAACTGTAATTTGATACAGAATTTTGTTTTATTTTATCACTTCGGGGTGGGTACGCGAACCGGAATCACAACGTTTTATCTGTAGAGTGGGAAAGGGATCCTTCATAGGGAGGGGCTAGTTGGGACTTCAGCACTGCGTTGACATCGGGTCCAGGCAAAGCTCCTAGTCAGATCTGGATACGGCCTGGATCTGGTAGGCTGCGGGAAAACCTTGGGATAAACAAAGACACTAAAATTAGCGTAGATGCCATTCTTCTTATGATGATGTAACGAGTACATCAGGATTTAAGGGAAGTGTTCCCAGTTCCGGCTGACCTAATCTATGCAGCCTAACATTGAATTATAGAAGTCTATAATATATTATGTGTATCCTAGGTCAAAGAGATGTGTTTTTAGTCTAGCTTTGAACTGACAGAGTGTGTCTGCTTCCCGGATAATGGTAGGAAGACTGTTCCAAAGTTTTGTTCCTAAAAAGGAAAAGGATCTACCGCCAGCAGTCGATTTTGATATTCTCGGTATTATCAACTGGCCCGAATTTTGAGATCGCAATAGACGTGAAGGACTATAATGCGTTAAGAGCTCACTCAAGTACTACAGAGCTAAACCATTTAGTGCTTTGTAAGTAATCAACAATATTTTAAAATTTATACGATGTTTAATAGGCAGCCAATGCAGTGTTGACAGAACCGGGCTAATATGGTCATATTTCCTGGTTCTAGTAAGAACTCGAGCTGCAGCGTTTTGGACCCGCTGTAGTTTGTTTATTAAGCGTGCAGGGCAACCACCCAGTAGAGCGTTACAATAATCTAGTCTTGATGTCATGAAAGCATGAACTAATTGTTCCGTATTTGTTAATGAGAGCATATGTCGTAATTTAGATATATTTTTAAGATGGAAAAATGCGGTGTTACAGATACTAGACACGTGACTTTCAAATGAAAGATTGCTATCAAAGAGCACACCCAGGTTCCTAACCGACGACGCAGACTTAATAGAGCAGCCATCAAGTGTTAGACAGTATTCTAGGTTATTACGTGTGGAAGTTTTTTGTCCAATAATTAGAATCTCTGTTTTTTCAGAGTTTAGTAGTAGGAAATTACTAGTCATCCAATTTTTTAAATCAGCTATGCATTCCGTTAATTTTGTGAATTGGTAAGTTTCGTTAGGTTTTGAAGAAATATACAGCTGAGTATCATCGGCATAACAGTGAAAGCTAATTGCATGTTTCCTAATGATATGTCCTAATGGTAGCATGTATAGAGTGAACAGCAGCGATGTATGTATTATGTTTAACTTTAAATTGACGCATGACCTTAGAGAAGTTTCGGGACATAAAATTTGAGCCCTGGTCAGACTGAATGGTTTTTGGAATGCCAAAAATTTACATAAAACTTGTTAAAGCCTTTAAAATAGCTTTAGAAGTAATCGTGCGGGGTAACGTGTAGTCTGACACATTACAGTGAGTAAATAAGCATGTCCAGCCTTAGATCGTGGTAAAGGACCAATGCAATCAAATAGTCAAGTGTGCAATAAGGAGTGGTAACTGCAGCAATAGGGTGTAAAGGAGCAACTGGAACCTTTTGATTTGGTTTTCCGGTCATTTATAGTTCCGGCCAAGTATAGCAGGACTGTATATAGGTAATCACATCTCGCTTACACCTAGGCCAATATTGTTAATCACATCTCGCTTACACCTAGGCCAATATTGTTAATCACATCTCGCTTACATCTAGGCCAAGAAAATTTCCTTAGAACTCTATCATAGGTCTTTCGTACCCCCATATGGCTAGCCGTGCCCTGATGTGATATTTGTAGGAGGTCTTGACGGAAATTAAGTGGAACCACAATTTGGATCCTAGGATCGAGTGAAAAGTCAGAGCTCATAGGTTGTTGTCTATAAAGCAATCCATCTTGAAGAAAATAGAAGGGAGATGAAGTCTTGTCTCCTACTTCATGAACTAAAGAGAACAATTCTTGAAGAGTATCATCCGCCTACTGTGCTTTGATAAGGTCATCTCAAGTCACTATAAAGCGGAGATAAAGAACAAGACGTGTTAACATGGTCATCACAGATAAATGGACTTCTTGACATAGAATCAGACTTATCAGTCTTACGGTCATCGACAGCATGTAACTCATGAAGAGGGATCACATCTTCCACATCTGTACACACAAAAAACTATAGTTGTATCACTAGACGCAGAAAAAGCATTCGACAAGGTTAACTGGACATTTTTATTCACCACCCTTCGTAAATTTGGTTTTGGAGAGTCGTTAATCCAATGGATAACAACACTATACACTTCTCCAAGGGCCACAGTCGTCACAAATGGGATCACTTCACCAAGTTTCACTCTGCACCAAGGAACCAGACAGGGATGCCCACTCTTCTCCATCTCTCTTTGCCATATTCATTGAACCACTTGCAGCAGCAATACGCCAAAACATCACAATTAAAGGAATCCAAGTCAACAATTCTCAACACAAAATTAGTCTATATGCAGATGATTTACTATTATATCTACAAACTCCATCCCAATCACTCAAAGAAGTGCTCAATGTCATCAACAAATTCTCAAAAATTTCTCACTACACAATCAACTGAAACAAATCAACTATACTTCCGTTATCAGGAGACGATGTGGACTCTGCAATTCACAACCCTTCCCTTCCCCTCAACACGGGTAACATCAAGTGCTTAGGTATATCAATTTCCCCCAGGCTGTCAGAGCTACACAACCTAAATTATTCCCCACTCCTCAAGAAAATAGAAGATTATAAACGATGGAACAAGCTCCCACTCACACTTATAGGCCGTATTGCAACAATCAAAATGAAAATACTTCCCCAGATCAATTACCTGTTTCCAATGATTCCAATTACCCCGACGGACTATTGGTTAAAAAAAACTAGATATCCTTTACCACCCAATTCTATTGGAAAAATAAAAAAATCAAGGATAGCACTTACAACACTTCAAAACACAAAACACTTAGGAGGCCTGGAAGCACTAAATTTCATGCACTATTATCTGGCGAACCAACTGCAGTATCTATATAAATGGACTCAACAATGGACACATTCCAACCCATGGCTTGATCTTGAGCAATATCTGTGCTCCCCCAATTCAATCGCAGACCTCCCCTTCTTACCACAGTCAATCAAAAAACTGGACTTCTATCATATCACAATAGCAACAACTCTAGCAGCCTGGTGGAAAACCAACAAAATCACCAAATCACTCCTTGCACCATGTAGGTATACCCCCATCTGGCACAACCCTGACTTTTGTCTTCACAATGAACCGATTTATCACCCACCTTCACCACGTATTTGAAAATCACAAATGTATGCCTTTCACCTCAATTATCCAGAAATTCGGGATCGGGAGAGACCAATTTCTCCACTATCAACAGCTTAAATTTTTAATTCAAAATAAAATAACTTTAACACCCTACAGCCTTCTAAAATCAGTGAACAGTTATTTGAAGTAGCCAACCACCCGATAAAACTTATATCCAAACTCTCTAGTTTCATCGCTACATCTAACCCCACAATAACCCTGCCAAAGGGGAAGTGGGAAAGCGATCTCACGCAACATCCCAACTCGGTTTTCTGGACACAGATCTGCAGAAGTACCTTCATTATGACCACCAACACCAATTTACAACTCATACAATATAAAACTATTCACAGAACCCACATCACTCAGAGCAAACTATTCAAAATGGGATTTTCTGACACAGACATCTGCTCACAGTGCACCTCTGGGAGCACAGACACCTATTTTCTCGCCATCTGGCTTTGCCAGCCTGTTCACTCTCTCTGGACCACATTAACTAATACACTATCCTCGATCCTGGACTGCAGAGTCCCACTATCGGCTGCACTCTGTCTCCGAGGAGATACTTCAGATAGCTCTATCCCTTCCAAATACAAAACCCCAGTCCTTGTTTCTCTAGCAGTCGCTAAAAAAATCATCTTTCAAAACTGGAAATCGAAATCATCTTGCCATTTCACCCACTGGATTAATTTAATTACAGACTTTATTTTGACAGAAGAAACCATAGCTCACAAAAAGAACAATATATCTGCCTTTAAAAAAACCTGGAATCCCCTCATAACTTTTTTACAAATTCAACAGTTAATGTAAACCACATGCTTTCCCCTTTACCCCCTCTCCACCCCTCCCCCTCAATTATCTCTACCCTTCCAATCTTTTCTACTCTACCTCCCCTTAATGCATTATAGTCCTTCACGTCTTTTGCGATCTCAAAATTCGGGCCAGTTGATAATACCTAGAATATCAAAATCGACTGCTGGCGGTAGATCCTTTTCCTATTTAGCACCAAAACTCTTCCTACCATTGTCCGGGAAGCAGACACACTCTGTCAGTTCAAAGCTAGACTAAAAACACGTCTTTGACCTAGCATACACATAATATATTAATATATAAAATATGTTGTTCTGCGCACATCATAGAAATTATCTATGCTGAAAAAAAATATTTTACAGTTAGTCTGTTGTAAAATGGTACTTTGCCTGGACTGTTTGAGGTCTATGAAAGTTTTAAAGGAGTCTTTTAGTGCCGCTTCAGAGCGCTCGCGTCCGTAACGGAGAACTGTCACGTCTGTAACATTGTTTTTTCCTCAAATGCGAACACAAAAAATTAAATAAAATGAATATTTTATGTTCTGTGCAGAGCCAACCCTTCTTCATCCGATTTACGCAGTGTAATTCACAGAATTATAACAACAAAAATCGTTGCCTCCTAAAAGTGAAAGATTTTTTTTGTCACGCATGACTGTCTATTTCCCTAATATTAAATATAAAACGCATGTGTAGACTGATCATTTTCTAATTTCCTTTCAGGGAGGAGCTTATGGACAAACAGACGTTTCAATATTTTGGTATTAATGCATTTTCTGAGAATTTATATTTCAAGTTTTGACTGCAAATGGCATGTCCATAACGCTGGAATTATTTGCAAACTTAGACACTACACACGGCTATTGACTGCACGAGGTAGCCTATTTGTAAGTCTGTTGTAACGCAAGCCTTACTGAACATGTAACGAGTAAAATATTACTGAAAATTGATTAGTGATGCCTTACACTACTGCGTTACAGCAAAAAGTAATATGTTACTATAATGTATTACTTTTGTAGCGCGTTACTCCCAACACTGTGCAAAACACTGCTAATCAGTAATGCTGTTTTCCAGGTGCAGTGCGCAAATGCGCACTGACAGCCAGTGCAACAGAAGCAGAAATATGGAGGCATTCGATTAGGTGGTTTGCCCTTTCGGCGGACAGGAGCGGAGGGCCAGGAGAGACTGGCGCGTCAGCAACAGGAGCAACAGCAACAGCTGCCACAGCACCCACATATTGATTTTGTTTAAGTGCATGTTTTTGTTTTTGTTTTGTTTTTTGTATTGTTTTTTGTTTTGTTTTTTTTGTTGATAGCCTGTGCGTTTTTATCCATTAATTCTGTGTTTGTTGTTGACTGTGTTCTTTGTTAATTGTTGACTTTGTTCATTACTTTGTTGTTCATTTTTATAATTAAATCATGGTCTGAATTCTGTGTTTGTTTACTTTGTTCAAGTTGTTTTAGTAGTTTAAACATTAAAACGATTTATTTCAGCTAGCCTACAGGCCTACGCATTGCTCCAACTAGCCTTTATCAAGTCAAGGTTTTTTATTTATAGCCAAGGCCTTGTAGGGGAAATGTTTTTATGGACATTCTACAGACTGTGAAAAATGTAGGCCTATGCCTAGGTAGCATAGGTTACTATACCCTAACTGACAAAAATGCCGAAAATAAGGCAAAGGGACAATCCAGTGGTGATTTAAGCAGAATCGTAACACACCCGGCACTGCTCCGGTAGGCGGAATCGCTTCACACACCCGTTACGTATCTGTTACGGGATGATCAGGCGGTGCTTGATCGGCGCTGGCACATATCCGCAACTACCCCTAAAAACAGACCAGGAACGGCTTCAGCCCGATGTGCGTTTGGACTCAGGAACGAGTCCGTGAGGCGGATGCGGGCCAGACCCGGCTCTATCGTTTTGCGGTTGCGGCCCTGTTCCGTTACAGCGTCCAGTGGCTATCTGGGTACGCACAGACTACACATATAACATGGCAAATAAATGAAGCCAAACACTTTGTAATCTCAGTTGACTTTGATAGCATGATGTAATATCTATCATCTCACTAATTATTTTAGAAAAAATGACATATAACCAGATTTATAGTTATTTAGGCTAGAAGTGGGCTACATATAGCCGGACTATATTGGGTCTATATTTAAGCGGGACGTTGAAATGACGGCTATTGCTTGCTGGGTAGTGGCTGAACTATCTTTGGTCGGGCAAAGAAGGTTTTCGAGGGGTGAATTGAGGTAGTGACGGGCATCAAATTGTAAAAAACCGGCACATAACAAATCTTTACTTGGCACTTGAGGAAATCGGACCATTATCTTTATGCCGAAAACTGAAATTTGAACATGAGGAAGTCGGTCAATTTCTTACAATCGGAAAAATTTGTTACTGACAGTATTTTTATGAATTGTGATGAATCTTTACTTGGCACCTGAGGAAGTCGGACCATTTATTTTTATTTTTTATGCCGAAAACTGAAATTTGAACCTGAGGAAGTCGGACAATTTCTTACAATCGGAAAGATTTTTTTACTAACTTATTTTTATGAATTATGCTACATCCGGTAATTGTAACACGTGAACCAGCTCGAATGACCCGTCGCTACAAGTCAATTTTATGCCGAAAACTAGCTCGTAAAGCGGACGAAGGAGCCGCTGTGGCTGATTATGGGTTTACAAATTTTTTTATTGGAACCTGAGGAAGTCAGTAGTTATTACCGGACACCATGTGTCAAAATGATTGATGACTTCCGGTTGACCTTTGACCTTTTCCGGCCCCGCCTTTTCCTGGTGTGCATCCGTTATCTATAGATAAGGATTGACCTATTGACCCCACCCATCCAATCGATGTGTTTTGAGAGATTGTGCATCCGGCGTCTATTGTTAAGGGTCAAGCAGTTGACCCCGCCTATCCGATCAATGAAATGTTTTGACCATCTGGCCTCTATTGATAAGGGTTGTGGTGTTGAGCTATCTGATCAATCAACTGTTTTGGCATTCCAGAGGCCATAGTGGTTTCAATGTGATGTGGGTAATGTGAGAGGAAAAAAGTCAGTGTCACCGGGGGTCCCTCTGTATGTGTGTCACAGACGCTCCCCCTACCTCTGCTCTGGCCTCTATTGATAAGGGCTGCGGTGTTGAGCTATCTGATCAATCAACTGTTTTGGCATTCCAGAGGCCATTGTGTTTTGCTGTGTAATGTGAGAGGAAAAAAGTCATTGTCACCGGGTGTCCCTCTCCATGTGTGTCACTGACGTTCCCCCTACCTCTGCAAGTGTGTCACGGGGGTTCTTGCCTACCCCTCCATGTCTGCTCTGATATCTGAAACAATGTTACATAAACAGGGTCTATCGTTTAAAATATTATTCAAATGAAAGCAGAGTTGAAAAACATACTGGTCTTTATAAATGTTTATAAAATAATTTAACTACAGTTGAAAACGTATAGTTTAAATGATGTAAATGAAATGTTTATAAAATAATTTAACTACAGTTGAAAACGTATAGTTTAAATGATGTAAATGAAATGGTTATAAAATAATTTAACTAAGGTTGAAACATACTATTCTTTATAAATGTATAAATGAAATGGTTATAAATAATTTAACTAAAGTTGAAAACATATAGTTAAAATGGTGTAAATGAAATGGTTATAAAATAATTTAACTAAGGTTGATCGTTTAAAATATTATTCAAATGAAACTAGAGTTGAAAAACATACTGATCTTTGTAAATGTATAAACGAAATGATTATAAAACAATTTAAGTTGAAAACGTAGTGTTAAAATTGTATAAATGAAATGGTTATAAAATAATCTAACTAAAGTTGAAAACATACAGTTAAAAGAGTATAAATGAAATGGTTATAAAATAATTTAACTGTATGGTTGAAACATGCAGTTAAAAGTTGTAAAACAAAAAAAACAGTGTTTCTCACGAATGAGTTTACAATGTCTATAATACTAAACAGTCGTGACTACAGTGTCTATAAAAGTAAAAGCACCGTGTCTCTATGTATGCTTATCAGTGTGTGTGTGTGTGTGTGTGTGTGTGTGTGTGTGTGTGCGTGTGTGCGTGTGTGCGTGTGTGTGGTTGTCACGGTGTCAAAGCAGTAAACAACCTATCTCTGATACACACGGATGAATAGGTATTTGTTTAAAAACACAAATGCGGACATTTACCAGTCCGTTTGACAGCTTGATTATATTACGAGACTAGGGTTTGCTATCTGGTTCGTAACGATAGCGATAGCGACATCCTGGATGCGAAGTTATTCCTTATGCAATACCTCCATCTAGTGGCGAAAGAGTACTGTTTTTCACCACGTGCTACAGGTGTATAAATAAAGCTTGGATTCCAGCCAAACGCTAAAAACATTTGTCAACCACGCTAGTCTGCCGAGTATCAACGAACACCGTCGCCAAGATGCAAAAAAGTAAGTGTTTATATGTTATATTAATATACTGTTTTTATACATTAGGAATAATTTATTACTGGTTTAATCATTGGTCGAGTAGTTGTTGGAGTTATAGAATTGTTTTATCTAAAAAGATTGTTTTAACTATATTATTTTGATCTGATGTTTTTAACTCTATGCTATTGTTAGCTTTTACCAGTTATTTGTATCGGCTATCTGTTATTTTTATCCGCTGTCTGATGTTTTTAACTGCTTTATCTGCCATTGCACCCATTATCTGCTATCTGCTATTTTTATCCGACGGTAGCTTTTATCAGTTATTTGTATCGGCTATCTGTTATTTTTATCCGCTGTCTGATGTTTTTAACTGCTTTATCTGCCATTGCACCCATTATCTGCTATCTGCTATTTTTATCCGGCGGTTGATGATGCTGGATGCATTGGTTAAAATCTCTATCATTGTTACGATATTAATTTTATACATACCCATGGCTTTTATTATGAAAAGACTAGGCCTGCCTTAATTTAGGTTGATGTTAGCATGCTACAATGTTTTTCTATGTTCGACAATAAACAGAGACAAATATTTTTTTCTTACCTTAATCGTATCCCATATACTAACGCGACTGTAGACCGATCTCATTTCTGCAGTCTACATAGTTCTCAAGTTAGATTGGTTTGTTTTCGCGATGTTTTAAAACCTAAAAGCATGTTTTAACACTGTCTGAAAGTTAATGTTGTTGTTGTTAGTGTTTTAAAACTGGCGCCACATAGCATCCCTTAGCCACGGGCATGTGTGTACTTCATCCTGATTTGCGAAATAGGTGCATCTTGTGGTTGTAACTGGTATGACATGTTGATTTGTGAAATAGGTCCATCTTGTGGTTGTAACTGGTATGACATGTTGATTTGTGAAATAGGTCCATCTTGTGGTTGTAACTGGTATGACATGTTGATTTGTGAAATAGGTCCATCTTGTGGTTGTAACTGGTATGACATATTGATTTGTGAAATAGGTCCATCTTGTGGTTGTTACTGGTATGACACGTTGATTTGTGAAATAGGTCCATCTAGTGGTTGTAACTGGTATGACATGTTGATTTGTGAAATAGGTCCATCTTGTGGTTGTAACTGGTATGACATGTTGATTTGTGAAATAGGTCCATCTTGTGGTTGTAACTGGTATGACACGTTGATTTGTGAAATAGGTCCATCTAGTGGTTGTAACTGGTATGATATGCTGATTTGATTTTAGGATCGATAATCTTTTTTAACATAATTATTTTAATTCTTCTCATTTATTTATTTTTTATTTAATTATTATTATATATTTTTTAACATAATTATTTTAATTCTCATTTATTTATTTTTTATTTATTTATTATTATTATTATATATTTTTTATTTGTTATTTTTGTGCGTGTGTGTGTGTGTGTGCGTGTGTGTGTGTTGGTCTAATTTGTTAAAAGAACAGCCATTTAGATTCTAGCGTCAGTTACCCTCTCGAGGCTGAAGGTTGTATATGTGGATTACATTACATGCGTATGTGTTATTATTCAGACTTGATGTGTATAAAATCATCTCACCAATTTGTCTTTCATGCATAAACAGGTTTTATATTTTCCAGGCACAAATACCCCGAACATCGAATTGGGTGTCTTCCAAGCCATTAATGACGCATGTGAGAACTTTTATATTGTATTACAAATTAAAATGAATTATTTTATTTTAACATAATTTTTAATTCGCAGTATTAGATGTCATGGATCTTACACATGTTGATAATGACGGTGAGAGTGCAGGACCGTGTGATGAGCCTTTGAGAAAAGTCAGAAAGACCGACGGTTCCAGCACGTCCGATACCACACCGCTTGCCGTACCACCCCCCAGTCGTATCACCCCGCATGCCGGTTCTCCTTCCGTCCCTCAGGCCATTCTACCTAACACCCCACCGGCTACTCCGCCTGCCATTACCCTTGGTAGCTTGGCTATCAACCAGTCTGCTGGTCCATCTACCAGTCGGACATGCAACTTTCATCTCAGTCCTAATACGACAGTGTTTTACGGTAAGACTTACTACATTATCGCAAGTTTAAAAATCTAAATTGAACAAGACGATTATGATTTTGTTATTTTTCTACACAATAGGTTTGAGCGGAAAGCATAATGATATGACGGATTGGAATAGCGATCAACTGGAAGCATGGTCCTGTGGTTCTTGGGCGAGCGGGCTCGACGACGAGGTATCGGTCATAGAAACTAATCAGACTATAGATGAAAACAACTGCTATCACCAATCGTCGGAAGAAGATCAAGGGAATATCGCTGCTGAAGTAGTACCAGCGACTCGGCCGGCTGATGATGAGCATCCTACTCCTCTGATGCATGCGCTTATTGATTCAGTAGAATCATTGAGACAGCAGTTTCGTGATGCACACACCGATACACAAAACCGCTTAGAGACAATCCATGCTGAGCTTCGCAACGCACATATTGATACACTTGGTAGAATAGAAACACTGCAAGTTCAGGTTTGTGATGCGCAGATCGAAACACATAGTAGATTATCCTCATTTAGCAGAGATCTTCGCAATTCTCAGCAGGAGATACATGACAGAATCGATACGCAAGATCGATTTATTCGAAATTTGGGTGACGAAATATTTCGTCGTGTCAATAGAAACGAGCAGATGTTCACCGAATTCCATCGCGAACTGATACTATTGATTCATCATCTTCTTCTCATTCTCCTTGAACAGTCGGATGAGTAAGATAGAGCTGTGTTATCAAATCACGCATTTCATTTATTTCTATTTCATGTATGCTTTTTTATACTTTTTACATATACTCTGATTTTGTACTATTTCGTGTATGCTTTTTATATTTCATGTTTTGGTCTGAAATCTAAAATGGAGGGTGCTAAAAGCTTTGACGATACAGAACTGTCACCGGACGAAATCGAAATGCTAAGTATGCTTCCGAATTCTTTAGAAGACTATTTGGTTAATTTAGAATCTTCGCAACCCGTCGCTAATTTGGATCTTGTCGAATTAGCGGTAAATCCAAATATGAATTTATTCGATCCTGTTGTACAATTCGCCGGTGTTTTAAACAACCAACCACCGCAATCACCAAAGCTCCCTGACGGTAATGATGCATCACAACCATCGACATCAGGTAATGTTGATTCTACTACACAGCCTCGATTAAACCGCACCGACATCGATAGATTGATTCGCGACGGTGGGGACATTAACGGATATCATGTTTTACCACGACCTCGTTTCAATGGCGTAACTCTGAGAAGGACTATGAATCTGAGAGAGATTAACTCTACAGATTTAGCCTCTTATCATACTTACTTACACGACATGTTAGCAGGGATTGTTAATTTTGCTAGAGAATTCGACCAGAGTGAGCCCGTAATCAATATTACATTGTCAGCTCCCAGTTTCCAAGAACCCGTCAGCGGGATTTTAACTTGCGGTAATAATTATGACATAGATGCGGTTTTTGATCAAATTGAAAAAGTTTTACAGAGCAACAATCGGTTACTATCTGACCAGTCCGTTGAAATCGACGCGTCTGTAGTCTTTAACCGACAAGGTGGGGGTCGACGTAAACTAACAGATCTGGCTGTTGATGAGGTGATTAAAAGAAAAAAGACGAACTTATTCTGCCCCACAAATATTTCGAATAATTTGTGTTTCTCCATCTGTCTCGCCCGTTTTCTTAACCCCCAATTACCCGAGAATGAGTTAGAAAAACTGGCTACCACTATCCAAAACAACGCCGGCTTCTCAATCCAAGATCGAATCGGTCTTGACGACATAGCATCGTTTGAACGAGCGCTAGACATTAAAATTGTCGTATTTTACAGATCTAATGCTATGATCGTAGAAACGTTTAAAAATTCTGACGAACCCCACCCAAAAACAGTTTTCTTATACATCCACAAAGATCATTATTACATGATACTGAATTTGGAGGGATTCATGGGTTCTAGATACGTGTGCTCATTCTGCTATAAAAGTTATAGCTGTCGCAGAGACCATCGATGTAAGCATGTCTGCAACATCTGTTTCGACGCCGATTGTTACACGTTCCCTGTAAGAATCATACATTGCCCCGATTGTCTGCGTTATTGTAAATCTGCCTATTGCTTCGAAATGCATAAAAAAAACTCACCTCCCGGTGAGGAACACCCCGCCTGCGATATTATAAAATTTTGCAAACTATGTAACAGGCGTTATGACGTTAAACCGGGTGACAAGAAAACCAAACACACATGCGCCTCGGACAGATGTGTGCATTGTCGGGAGCGTCTGACGGGGGATGGTGAGCATCAATGCTTCATACAGCCCCTACCGCCTAAGGAACTGTGTGAGAAATACATATTCTACGATTTTGAAATGCGTTACGAAAACGGTAGACACGAGGCCAATTTTGTTTGCACCATCACATTCAAAGGGGAGAAATTTACCGCTCACGGTACCGACTGTATCGCTAAGCTAATCAATCGCTTCCGACAACCGCGATATAATGGTTACTGCTTCATAGCGCATTATTCATCCCGATTTGACTCCTTTTTAATTCTTGAGTTTTTCTGCAAAGCCGGGATTGCGTTTCATGTTATAATGCAAGGCTGCAAATTAATTTTCATGTACGATGAGGCGTATGCCCAGAGATATATCGATAGCTACTCATTTTTCCCAATGGCTCTTGCCAAAATGCCCGCGGCGTTAGACTTAACGACGACTGAAAAAGGTTACTTCCCCCACCTTTTCAACAGGGTGGAAAATGAGAACTATTTTGGGCCATACCCTGACAAAAAGCTCTACAATTACGATAACATGTCGGTCAAAGAAAGACAAAAGTTTTGCGAGTGGTACCAGACGGTTGAGGGTAAGTTCTTTGACTTCAAGAAAGAACTACATGAGTACGGTGTTAACGACGTCGTCTTATTACGTGAAGGATGTATGAAATACAGGGAGTCTTTCATACATTGCACCCAACTCGACCCTTTTTCGTTCACGACGATCGCCGGCTGTTCGATGGGGATCTTCAAAACACATTATCTCACCAGAAACACGCTCGCCCCCACTCATAACAAAGCGTACATCCATCAGAATAAGACTTACTCAAGCGGTGCGATAGAATGGATCGAGTATATAAAAAAGACTCGAAACGTAGACGTACACCACGCCTTAAACCACGGCGAAGTATCGATCGGTAACTACTTTTTAGACGGATTCTATGAACACGATGGTATTCGACACGGTCTAGAGTACGCGGGTTGTATTTTCCATGGTCATTGCTGTCGCTTTACACCTCATCAGACGCATCCCTTGTCCGGAGTACCCTACGGGGTTCTCAGGAACCAGTTTGACGATAAGATCGAAATTCTGCGGAACGCGTACGGTTTGCAAATCGAAGTTCTTTGGGAATGCCAATGGACCGATATGAAAAAAACCAACCCGTCCGAGATCGAATTTATGACTGATTATTCCGCGCCAGAGAGATTGAACCCGCGAGACGCTCTGTACGGTGGGAGAACAAACGCCTATAAACTCTATCACAAAGTGACTCAAAGTGATGAGAAAATAAAGTATCTGGACTTCACCAGTCTGTACCCGTATTGTCAGGCGAGGAAAAGCTACCCAATTGAACACCCCCAAATCATTTTCAAAGATTTTGAACCGATTGAAAATTATTACGGCCTTGTCAAAGCGACCGTGTACCCTCCCCGCAAATTACTGCACCCGGTTCTCCCCTACAGATGCCAAGGAAAACTCATGTTTCCCCTTTGTGCCGCGTGTGCTCACGACCAAAACCAGACCACGAGCTGCACCCATACGGACAAGGAAAGAGCGATCTCCGGTTGTTGGGTCACTATCGAGCTTTTAAAAGCCATCGAGAAGGGTTATGTGGTAGCCAAGATAGACGAGGTTTGGCATTTTCCACAACAGTCTGACACGTTGTTCGCTGAATATGTAAAAACGTTCTTGTGTTTGAAACAGCAAGCGTCGGGCTACCCTTCGAATGTTGTCACGGATGCTGAGAAAGAGACTTACATTCGTGACTATTTTGAAAAAGAGGGGATTCAACTCGACCCTGAAAAGATCAAGTACAACGCCGCCCAGAGGGCAATCACAAAATTAATTCTGAATAGTTTGTGGGGGCGCTTCTCTTTAAGACAGAACTTGCCTCAAACGACTCTGGTGAGCGACCCTGAAGATTTCACCAGAATCGTTTTTGGCAATACCGACACATTGACGTATTTCTCATTCATCGCAGAAGACGTAGCTCTCGTCCAGCATAGACCGTCTAAAGAGGACGTTTGCAAGGCACGCGATGTGAATGTTTTTGTAGGGGCCTTTACTACCGCACACGCCCGACTGGAATTGTACGAATTGATGGATAGACTCGGCGACCGACTGTTATACTCTGACACAGACAGTGTCGTATTTGTGTCTAGGGAAGGGGACTGGGAGCCTCCGTTGGGGGATTATTTAGGGGATCTTACCAGCGAATTAGACGATGATGACCATATAACGGTCTTTTGCTCGAGCGGGCCCAAATCGTATGGTTTTGAAACTGTCAAAGGTAAATCGTGCATGAAGGCTAAGGGGATAACCCTGAATGCTAAAAATTCCCAAGCTATCTGTCTCGAATCCCTGATTGGTCTGGTTGACAGCTATGTGACGTCGCATGATAGATCCAAATACATCCTGGCTCAGACGGAAGACATTGTGAGGAATAAAAAGTCTCTCACACTGCACAACAAATCAGTCGTTAAAAGGTTTAAGGTGGTCTATAATAAACGTAGGCTTCTGTCTGATTTCACCACACTTCCTTATGGCTACTGATCAGATGATGCATAGAGGGGGTCAGGATGTTTCCGATTTCGATTTCAGACTTCAACACCCTTTCAGTTGTGTCGTGAGTGGGCCTTCCAACTCTGGAAAGTCATATTTTGTAAAACTTTTGTTGGAAAAAGGTTTGAATATCATTTCCATGAAAATTGAAAACATTGTTTGGTTGTATGATTGCTGGCAGACTTTGTATGATGATTTACTTCAATTGTACGACATTAAATTTGTGCAAGGAATACCCCAGACTCTGAATGATGATGATTTACTGCCTGTCACCAAAACAAACTTGCTCGTGGTGGATGATTTAATGGAGCAAGCTAGCGGTAACGTGGAACTTCAACGTGTTTTCACCCAATACTGTCACCACCGCAATCTCAACTCTATCTATATAGTGCAAAATGTATTTGCCCAGGGTAAGTCCAGCCGAACCATAAGCTTAAACGCCAATTCTATTATTCTGTTTAAAAATCCACGAGACGTCAATCAAGTGGCGATGCTAGGACGTCAAATGTACCCGGGAAACACAAAATACTTTATGGAGTGTTATCACGATGCTGTCGATCGGGCTTTCGGCTACCTAATGATAGACTATAAAGCGAAAACTCCGGAGCAGTACCGTCTCAGAACAGGATTACTTTCCGACCGTCAAGTGGTTTATATTCCGAAAAAAAGAAGAACGCTATAAATCAGCATGTCTGCCAGACTTTGTAAACATTTGCCTATGTTAAAACTGTTACATAAAGCCAGTCCTAAACAGAGACGTCTTATTTTACAATCGGCGTCCGACGAATTCATTTTAGCGCTGTGCGAAGTGGCTCTTAACATCCTCTACGGTACCATCCCGGTCAATAAGCAACAGTATCGAAAGTTGAAAAAGAGAAAAGCCGAAATCAAATTTATAGTCGATAAAAAAATTGGCATAACTGCTAAGAAACGAGTCTTTAACCAGAAGGGCGGATTCCTGTTGCCACTCCTAAGCGTCGCAGTGCCCTTTATTACAAGTTTAATAGCGAATCGATAGGATAAGATGAAGAGTGAAACCCCCCGCGAGAACATTCAACGGAGCGTAGAGAACGATTTGGATGACGCCATAAGAGATATTCTACGTCGCACAGACTTGAATCCGTACGAAAAAGCCAAACTTTACACCAATACCCTTACCAGGTTTTTGAACATCGTTAAACAAGGCGATCGTGAGAGTAGCGTTTTAACGCTTTCGTTACCTATTACTGATTCCGGTCATAAAGATGAAACCCAGGGGGGTGCTGCTGGTGCTATCGTTGAAGACGGCAGAGCTGTGGGGGAGGATATTGTCGATGAAGTTCTGAAGAATATCCCTTCGAGAAGCATGAAAAACAGCAGATACATATTAGACAAGATGTCTAAAGCTAAAGGTCTATGCGCATGGAACGAATCGGGCGAGTTTGTGTTCAGGGGCAACACCGTACGAGGGTCACACATGGTCGATTTGTTAAAAAATGTTACGGCCCCTCAAAAGGTTAGGGATGATCGGAGACCTATAGGATGGACAGAGTTTCTACGGGCGTTTGCTGAATTAAACATCCCATTTTCTACAGTGCCGAATCAGCAGGTCAGACACAAAATTAACTCTCTAAAGCGTAAACCCGGCACCCCAAGCCCTCGCCGTGTTAGACCTTATAAAAAAACACAAAGATATACGCCTTACGCGGTTCCAGAGTCCAAAGACACTGTGTTTAAATCGCCGACTCTCAAACGAAAGCGATGGTTGGAATTTTAATGAACATTTCTATTCGATGTATACATTAAATAAAAGACGATAAACAAATATATAATGATTTAAAGCTTTTTATTTATACGTCAAACACGTCTGCACACAGTGAATGCATGATAACATTTTATCATTACAAGCATGTGGTCTTAATCTCTTCACAAATAGGGACACCATTTTATCATTTTTAATAGAATCATCAGTGTATAATTTCATCACATGGTTATAGTCGTAGCCTCTAGCTAAATGATACAGAAAAAACACGCAGTGCTGTCCGCAGGTATCCGATGAAAAATCCTGGACACGTCTGCCGGAATGTAACACATCAACATCGTTGGTTGTTAGAAAGTTATTGATGCTGATTGGAAAGCGGGGGCTGTCGGGTGGATTACCGAAGCTGTCGAAAAAACAAGACGGTCCATCCTGGGTTAAATAAACGGCGACCCAATGCTCTCCCGGCAGCTGTGCAGGGTGAGTGTTTATGATGGCCATCGACGGTAAGATCCTCAGCGTTTTTTTGGGAAGTTGATCGCATGGTAGCACTCCGAGAAAATGAATCCTGCACGTGATTTTATCCATGACAGCGGTGAGCTGTAGCGTATTCATCTCAGTAGTAATCGACTAGTACCTGTCTGCGATTAGACAGTTCTATAATCGAGTCAAATACCGAGTAAATTAATAAATTAACGGTATTCGGCAATGGGTGTCTGAATCGTGCTTCGAGTCTGATATTCCCGGACTTGATGAGCGATATGTGCTGACCGCAGTCTTCATCAGGCGTCAGGTTAAATGCGTAAAGTGTGTATCCGTTCAGGAAATCACCCCTGTCTATGGAGAGTGCTTGGTTTTTAAGATGTCTCCCCGTCGTCATCGCCAACTGATAAAATTCGCGTACAGCCGTACCGGCTTCGAAATTAGGTTGTAGAGGCTTTGCGGGGAATTGTTGTCCGTCGACGTAGACGGCTAGGAACTCCAGATCGTAATGTTTGAATGCAAATGGATTTTTTTCGTAGGAACCCGTGAATGCGTCATTGTCGACCATAGCTATGACTATAGATTTTGGTAGGGTTCCTAAAAACAGATTTTCTTGATTTGACACACGCGTCCCCTCAGGTATGGAGAAATTTTTTAGAACCACCCTATCTATGGGATACTTGGCTGTTGTCGAGAGTAACGCCTGGGCATGTCCCAGTCTCACCGGCGGTGCTACAGTGACTTTCTTGACAAATAGGGATGCTGACTCTATTTTTATTTTGTAAGCCACATCATCGCACCTCATCAGACAGAATTCATCTTTTGCTCTAATTAGGCGTATTTTGATGTCTACACCGTTTAACAAAAGTTTTTCTTGAAAGAATATATCGCTATGTATAAGGGCCATCAGTTCCACCACCTTGCTCTCGCTAGTGTACATCGATCTCTTCGTCAGCCCTGCGTTACGCCCAACTGGGTCGTTAGAATCCATATGACCAGAAGTGTCTTTGTAAAACAGTCCGGCGGAGAAAAGAGATTCCAACGAATCTTTACTATAGTTGATCAGACTCTCTATGATGCATCGATAAGGATAGGTGTTCGAACTCTGCGATATCAGACGATCGCCTAGGGTCACGTCGACTTGTGAAAATATTGTGGCGCCGGGATAATTTATTAACGCAACTCTTGCTGGATGTACGATGTCGGTTCCATTAGGTCTTGTGATTTTCAGACGTAGGTAGAGCATCGTGTTATTTAGATCTACATAATCATCACCGTTGCCCGCGATAAAAAACTCTAATGGGGCGGTGTCCGATATGGCGGATAAAGGGGCTACTTCTAAATAACTGTTTTTCTCAATAACCGTCTGTGTCAGCGGGACTGTAAATAAGTCCAACTCGGACTTGATGCATTCTCCCGACATACGATGCAGTAGCGCCGTGCTAGAATATGGTTTTTACGAATCTCTTGACGGATGATTTTCGACTAACAGACTTCTTACGCTTTCTGCGTATGACTGGTCGCTTCTTTGGTCCACTTGTTGTTTTCTTCTCCTTCTTACCGCATTGACCACGCCTCCTCACACCGGGTGGTTTAGACATCCTCTTACGGGCCATGACCATCAGCCCTGATCCGTCTTGACCATTAGCATTATTGCTATGGGCACGCGTCAATACGTTTGAGACGACGTCGGATACTATATTTTTAGCAGCGGATTTTAGATGGGGTTTCGCGATGCTAAATCCTCTTTTTAACAGAGGTATGGCCATCCTGAACAGACCTCTGAAAAGTCCTCCCAGTCCAGGTCCGTACATAACCAACCCGCCGGAATAGCCTGGCAAACCCCCTCCGGCCTGATTTTGGTAATAGTCCACATAGTCGGCTGTATGGGGCTCTCTAGGGTTATAGTAATAACTCATTTTTAAAGAATAGAATGATTCGTTGGTTTAAAGTGTAGTTTTACGATGACTTTCCCGTAAGAAAATGGTATCTCACGGTTTTGGTCGTCCTTCAACTCTATGGTAATGCTGGTGATGTGATCCTTGTTTATCGATACGTAATGGGGGGAGTCGTATCTAGCAATGACAGTGTCATTGCTTTTACCGGATATATGTACGCATCTCAAAAGGGGAACGTAAGAATCGCCGACCGATTGATATTGGATGATGTCGGTGTAAACGTACAATGTGTAGAACCCACCGTTGATATCGGATTGATGAGGAGCATACGTAGTGACGTTCCTAGTAAAATCGGCTGCTGCATGGTAGTTTGAACGTCCAAGATTATCGTCCGGTATCATTCCTAAAATAGTAGCGAGTTTACCTTGGAAACTGACTGAAATGTTGGGTCTCGTGACCAGAAAAACTTTGTTTTTTAATTCATCGTGATCCAACACTGCCAAGGGTGCGAGAACTTGATTTATCAAACGGATGATTGCACGAATGTTTGCGTAGTACCCCCCGCTTATTTGTAATTTCCTCGATACAAAAAACCCTGATAAGTCTTTTTTAAAAGGCCCGCTGTCTGTAGGGGAGGCGTTATTCGTAGGTCCCGGGGCTGTGTGTAGGACGAAATAACCGTCTTCATCATTAAAGTTATACCAGCTTCTAGGATATTCGATTTCGGCTAGTCCCACCTCCCATTGTCCTTTCAATTCTATAGCTTTTGCTATCCTGGTTGTGTAGGCGGATATACGATTTCCGAGGTAAACTGTCGAAGATGCATTGCACGGTAGCGTGACGTAGAAACCTTGATCGTCCATGGTAATCCTTCACTCGTATGATCTCATCCGTTAAACGCAGGCTTGTTTTAAGGAGATTGTAAGTCCACCAGAGTTTTTTTTATCTATATAACTATTGAATTTTGAAGGCCAGCCTACCCATTTCACTAAAACAAGCGTAGATTTTCCCTGTTTTTTCTGACCTAAAATCTTTTCCACCTTAAAAGATTTGTTTTTACTCACAATTATTTTTTGCATCTCTTTTTCATAAAAAACTCCCTCGATGACATCGCCGTCGTAATCTGTGAGTCTGTAGACAGGTGGTTTGTGCGGAATGCGATCAGATACGGTGAAAAATTCTTCCGTGTAGTTCTGCTCAACCTTTGGCGAATGGGCCTCTCACTTTAGAAATCCTGACAATGTCGCCGACTTTGAAATTAAATGTGGGTCTCTCGGTCTTCTTTATACCCCCGTACAAGTTTTGAAACACTTGACCCTCATTTAGTTTGTTGACGTCCACGGGTCTCATTTTAATACTTCGGTGATAACTGACGTTGTACCCCTGCATAATGTCTTGTAAAACATCTATGTATCGTCGTGAATTTGTAGCCGTTAAAAATCTCCACATTCGACTTTTTAACATTCTATTAAATCGTTCCACGACGCTGGCTTTCAAACCGCTAGCGGTAGCGAAATGATTAATATCGTGCTTTTTCATTACATCTTGAAATTGTTTGTTAAAAAATTCCTTTCCCTGATCCGTCTGCAATTTCTGCGGCACACGTCCCTCTTCGAGTATAGACTCGAACGCTCTAGTAACCTCTACGCCACTCTTATTCTTCAACACGCGAACCCACGAATATTTACTAAACACATCTATACAGGTCAGCAGATATTTATTATCGTCATTGTCCTTGGCATACGGGATCATGTCGACTAGATCGGCCTGAAACTGCGTATCGACCCCGTACACAACTACTCTATTTCGTTTGTATTTTATAGGGGCTGTTTTGTGTAAAGTGTAAGCATCCTCACCAGACAGCCATTCTGAAACCTTTTTATCGCTTAGATGGACCCCGCTATCTCTTAAGATGGCTTCTTTTAATCGTTTTTTACCCCCTAAAGAACCGGGGTTGGAGGGTGTATAATAAGCCTTTTTCATGAGCTCCGTCATGCTGTCGTTTCGATCGCTGTAAAAGAATAACTCGTACATGCAGTTTGAATCAATCTTTTATTAAAAAAAAGTTACAGGATACACAATTTAAGTAAATGGCAATAATATAATACATGATACTAGACATGGCTATTATAATAATAATAATAATAATAATAATAAAAATCAAATAGAAAGTAAATAGAATAATATTAGTACTACAAAATCTAAGTAAAATTGAATATAACGAGGTTAGTACAAAATGCATATAATAAAATATATAATAATTGGATATAACGACGTTACATGCATAGTCTAAGTATAATGGAGGGTGATAAAAGCTGGATAGTCATAATGACGTCACTGATAGTCGAGCCAGAAAAGAAAATCGTGACAGGCCAACATGTGTTTGTCTAGGATGTAGTCGATATACATTACAACAATTTTATCGATGGTGGTACTGATTTCGTCAATTTTAATACCATCATCGTCATCATCCGGGTCGTATTGTTCTGACCTCAAGGTTAGCATGGTACAGACATCTGCCACATACGTACAAGTACAGAGCATGTCGATGACCGAGAGCTGGGATTGTGATTCACACATCATATCCAAAATCTGTTTTATCATCACGTCGGGTTTTTCGATACCATGAATGCATTTGCCCACCAAATCATCCCAGGAATTAGCCAGTCCTCTTATATACACCATTTGTTTCTTGAAATTCGCTTCACGTGTAGTGTCCTCCATAAATGGATGACCATCGCGCGATGCATCTGTAATAATCTTATTCACCAGTTTGGTCATCTGTCGGTTGTAATGTCTTTTAAATATGAATTCCATAGTGTTCTTTACGGTACAGGCAACTCCCATACCGGTGGCGTCTTGATCAGTCTCCTTTCACGATCGCGAGACCTTCCCAGAGATCGACGACGTCGTGAACTACTTCGTCGCAGGGTTTCTCCAGAAGTCCAACTCTGATTTCTTCAAGCTTAACACCAATGAACGGCTCGTCTTTTAATTCGTGCAGAATAGTCCCAACTGTTCCTTGAATCCGTTGAGGGTCAGATTTTAACCCACAGCGTTTTAGCAGGATAGCGATGATGACATGAAAATAGGGTCTAAACAGTTTGGTTGAAAGTTCATCAAAATGGGTGTCCAAGTAGTAGTTAGGAGGGTCAAACAGGCAGGAATGCTGCAGCTGGCTGGGCTGATCAATCTCACACCCCTCGCACTCGTTCTTCAGCTTCGTTCCGATGAGATGTTGGAGCAAAACCGCTGTCGCAGCTTTTATGAGTTTGAACCCCAACACATTGAAACATCCGTCTGTGACGTCGAAGGTTTGATTAGCACGTGGCAGGGGCCGGTCGATTTTAGATCTGTCGTACGATTGCTGATCGTTATGGAGCTTGAAAATTTTGAATGTCTCCAAATCCTGGTCTTTGTCGCGCTCGATACAGTTACCCGGACCGATGTCGTTTTGCGTGTTCAATGGTTCAGGGTTGATGATGTTAGCCGGACCCCAATCGTTTTCAATGCACGTTTCAAAGCCTATGCGACGTTTGATAGTTTTAGTCGAACCCCAGTCTTTGTGGTGGTCCGGCGGGTCACAGGCGTTGTCGTTGGGAGGGTCAAGAATGCTGCCGAAAGAAATTCCACAGCTGCATACATGGTCGGCTTCTGAACCCCTATCTTCACCCATGGTTTATAAATGATGCATAGAGGGTTTGGGTCCCTGAATTTATGGTCGTTGTAGTAAAGGGGTGGAGACGCCGATTTATAAACGACGCTTGGGAGGGTCTCCCCGTCGAGGTTTATGATGGCTGTAGCGAATGGTGGAGGACGGTAGACAGTCTATACCGCTGCGCACGCATCTCTCAGGGTGGAACAACTGTACTTTAATCTTGTTGTATCCGTCATGCATGTCACACCATTTGAACATTTTGTTGATGATTGAAAAAACACCATTCAGCAGATTCAGATCACACCACTTGAACAAAAATTGCATTTCATACAGGTCATGATGATCCTTGGGGAGGACACTTCCTGATCGGGTGTTGGTGAGCTTAGTCTTGTCTTTACAGCTGAATATCTATACAGAATCATTCGGCGGCTTGTTAGTATGGTCGCCTACCACACGGTATTGGACATACCACTCCGCCACATACAAAGGCTCTTCCCCAGCGTCATTCAGATCCTTCCAGACAAATTTGTAAAATAGACCCCAGTCTTTTTCAGGAAATGTCACACATGGATCTTCCCCAGCCTGAAACTCCCCGACGCCGTCAGTGGTGTAGAGCATAACCACGCGTGTTGGTTTGTGAAATTTATACCCGAATACACGATTACTACACATCATAAATTCGGCTTCAGTCCATTCCGAAACTTCATGGAGAAAATTTGTCAAACGAACATGACCATAAGGTTTTCTCGGAGCCATAGTCAAACTTTCCATCATCCTGCTGGTCATCCCCGTCTCGGGGGGTTGTGGGGAGGCTAAACCGTCCATGCTCATGTAGCTCATGGTTCTGTTGGTTGTAGAACACACTGACCCCATTTATATATAGAGCTGCCCTATGGAATGCCGGTGGTACATGTTCTATAACAACCGCCTCAAACTTTCTACCATAAAAAAAAAAAAACGCACAATGCTTATGCCAAAACAGTTGATTGATCAGATAGCTCAACACCACAACCCTTATCAATAGAGGCCAGAGCAGAGGTAGGGGGAGCGTCTGTGACACATATACAGAGGGACCCCCGGTGACACTGACTTTTTTCCTCTCACATTACCCACATCACATTGAAACCACTATGGCCTCTGGAATGCCAAAACAGTTGATTGATCAGATAGCTCAACACCACAACCCTTATCAATAGAGGCCAGATGGTCAAAACATTTCATTGATCGGATAGGCGGGGTCAACTGCTTGACCCTTAACAATAGACGCCGGATGCACAAAACACATCGATTGGATGGGTGGGGTCAATAGGTCAATCCTTATCTATAGATAACGGATGCACACCAGGAAAAGGCGGGGCCGGAAAAGGTCAAAGGTCAACCGGAAGTCATCAATCATTTTGACACATGGTGTCCGGTAATAACTACTGAAGTCGGACCAATTATATGAAATTGTAAAAAAAAAACCTGGCACGTAACAAATCTTTACTTGGCACCTGAGGAAATCGGACCATTATTTTTATGCCGAAAGCTGAAATTTGAACCTGAGGAAGTCGGACAATTTCTTACAATCGGAAAGATTAGTTACTGACAGTATTTTTATGAATTGTGCTATCCAAACATTTTATTATTGAATTGAACCTTGAGTAAACCATAATTACAGAGCATATTTGCTAAACCTTGCCGAATCGAGGTGACAGAATCGGATCTGTTGAAAACGTTTGACGGATGAAGACGTGTTGAAATTAAAAATCTGAGAGAGAGTGTGACCACCAAGTTGTTAAGGCCAGGGGTGAGTTACCACACTCCGGAGGAGCAGACACCGGAGGACACCAAGAGGCGAACAACCAGAATGGGTTTAAAAGGTAAGTTTTTATTAAATTTAAAAAGGATAAGAACAGGGGCAGAGATGTTCGTAACTGTGGCTTCGGCAAAGGGAAGGAGAATGCTGGTAGGTACTTCTCCGTTCTTCAGGTAAGTATACCTCTCTTTGGACAGGCTCGTGGAACAGACACTGGCTCTTCTCGTCGTTAGACTCGTTGAATAGGCTCGTGGGACAGACAGTGGCTTTCCTCGTCGTTAGACTCGTTGAATAGGCTCGTGGGACAGACAGTGGCTTTTCTCGTCGTTAGACTCGTTGAATAGGCTCGTGGGACAGACAGTGGCTTTTCTCGTCGTTAGACTCGTTGAATAGGCTCGTGGGACAGACAGTGGCTTTTCTCGTCGTTAGACTCGCTGAATAGGCTCGTGGGACAGACAGTGGCCTTTCTCGTCGTTAGACTCGTTGAATAGGCTCGTGGGACAGACAGTGGCCTTTCTCGTCGTTAGACTCGTTGAATAGGCTCGTGGGACAGACAGTGGCTTTTCTCGTCGTTAGACTCGTTGAATAGGCTCGTGGGACAGACAGTGGCTTTTCTCGTCGTTAGACTCGTTGAATAGGCTCGTGGGACAGACAGTGGCTTTTCTCGTCGTTAGACTCGTTGAATAGGCTCGTGGGACAGACAGTGGCCTTTCTCGTCGTTAGACTCGTTGAAAAGGCTCGTGGGACAGACAGTGGCTTTTCTCGTCGTTAGACTCGTTGAATAGGCTCGTGGGACAGACAGTGGCTTTTCTCGTCGTTAGACTCGTTGAATAGGCTCGTGGGACAGACAGTGGCTTTTTTGCAAAACAGACAATTTGCCAATGGGATAGACGGTAGTAAGGAAACAGAGACGGGCTACCTTTCCGGCCTTCACTCTCGTTCTGGGCGTGGTAGAGGCGGCGCCTTTGGGAAGGAATAGTGAGGCTGGCCTTCCTTGGTGCGGGAAACAGCACTCGTGAACTGTAATAATAAAGGTGTGTTGAGCTTTCCTCCTCTGCACCGTACACACAATCTCACAAATCTGGACACAGCTGAGAGAACAGATTAGTTTGGAAGAATCTTCAAAGTCATGGGACAATTTCATCCGTCAGAGAATCAAAGAGAACGCAGTTGTTTGACTCACCACACTTGTGCATAGATCACTCTTGTAAATCTCCACACGTGTTAATTTCACCCTTTCAGACACTGCAAACTCACTCTATGTCCACAGCAATGGATCAACTCGTCTCTCTTCTCTTCATAGGATGGATGATCCAAGGAATAATGGACTCAGAAAATGAACATGGGTTTAGCGATCTCTAAAGTTACTGTTCCCCGCTGTCAACAGGATGGCACACACTGCCCACAAACACAGGTTAGTCGTGCACTGAGATGGCAATCTTTACATGAGGTTTTCTCTAGAGGTGAATCATAAAAGGGTGCACTTAACTTTTCCTCGGTGAATCACATGGGCTTACAGCGGGTTTCCAGTCTCTTTTCTATCAGCCATTCTCCTTTTTCCTCTAGAAGATTTCTTTTTCACTTACTTCGTTACGTTGCTGTTTGTGTTTTCTTGAACAAACTCACTTAATGAGCGTGCCTCGGGGATCCAACATGACAGACCGATCCGGCCTTCAACCTCGCTTCCCGCACTCGCCGACGCCAGCTGCCGCTGCCACAATCTGCTCGAGCACTCGTGTAAAGCTTCCCACTGTCAGAACCTCACCCCTTTCTGTGCTTCAAGCCCTTCTCTTTATACTCCTTTTTCTCGGGCATGTGGTTCAATGAAGCACTACTCATTAGCTTCAGCTGGGGCTCATCATGGTCGGCGGCCATGACATGCATACTTGCAGCCGGCCCGGTGTTACACCGGCATCTCTTCCCCCTAGCAACGAGTTGCCATTTTTTTGGTTCCGGGTTTGTTCACCCGGTGACAAGAGGATTCAGCCAACATGGGATCATCTTATAGTAGGCCTGAACAAGATAATTTTTACACACGAGTTTTTCGATCGAATGAAAAAAGAATTATGGTTGCAAGAGTGTATTTGTGTTTTCCAAAATGTAACCGAGATTGTGTCGGCGCCGCCGGCATACTGATACAACCATCATTAACCCGTGGCGTAGCTGAAAACCCGGAAACTGGACCACGATCTCGACTGCTCTCCGGTCCGAAGACGCACAGGAAGCACATTGTGCAAGAGAGAGGGGCATTGGAGCAATGAGTGCCCGAATCTGAAGTCGGATTGAAACGAAAGGATCGGAGAGCAGGATCTGGAGAGGAGAGGGTCTGGTTCTAGGCAATCGGTGTCTGTCCACAAGCCAAATAAGTACTAACAAGCAAACAACAACACACACACACTGATTTACTTTCTGCTATCTGCAAATTAAGAATCTGCTTGTAAATCTTTGTGTGTGTTTTGAAGCAATGTCGTGAATGACGAAGTTTTGAGCAAGTTGTGATTGATGAGCGTGTAAAATTGCACAAAAGCACAGGGTTTTAAGAAACTTGGTTTAGTGGAGTAGAGAATAAAAAAAGTGAAAAGCAGTTATTGTGATTGTATTCGTAATGTGTATAAAGAATGTGAGTAGACTATAGATTGTTGGATTTTAGAAAGGCAGGTATAAGAAAAGAAAGATGGTATGTGCATGTAGGGAGCAAGAAAGAGGAAACACTACTAGTGTTGAGAGAAAGATAATAGATGGTTAGAGAAAGTATTGGTAAGGAACTGGCATGTAAGAGAAAGCAGGTAGAAGAGAACGAAAACAAATGCAGAAAGAATTAGCCTGTAGGGAAATATAGTAGGAAAATGTGGGCTTTTCCTGATAGAATTTACAAACGGTGAATTGTTGGATTAAAGAAGCAGATAAAAGAGAACAGATGCAGAAGGAACTGGCATGTAGGGAAAGATAAAATTCATGGAACCATTTATGAACGCCTTTTAAGTCAAATTAAGTAGAAATGGTATGAAAAGTTTTATCAAGCAGAATGGGGAAAATTCTATATTTTAGTGATAAAATAATGATTGAAATGATGATACGAATGGGCTTTATTGTATTAATGTTATGAAAACAAGGGTATTGAAGAATAGATTGCCACATTTTTATAACAAGAGTTGAAGGTGCAAGCGGCTATGATAGCGGTCTGTGTAATTTAGGGAATGAGATATGAGTATCTTGTGGTTTCTGTGAAACAGTAGAGATAAGTGGGAATGAGGAATAATGATAGCACTAAGTTGAATCTGCAGACTTACCATTTGATAGAAGAATAAGCTTTCAAACCAGTGCTAATGAAATTGATGACATGCAAATAGTAACATAGTAACTGAACAGTCATGATAGAAATAATGAGGCAGAAGAGAGAAAATGCTGTAAGCAGCTCTACTCTGAAGCTCTCACTTTAAAGAAATAATATGATTGTAGATGATGTCTGTATCTCATAACTGAGGAGCAGGGGCACCGCTAAGGGGGGAAAAGTTAGGACGATTCTAAGGACCCACACACTTTTAGGGGCCCCCGAGATCGATTTTATTAATTGAACGGGTGCAGTAGTAGGGGCCTTACCTCATATTTTTTCATGGGGCCCAAAATCCCTGGCCGCACCCCTGCTGAGGAGTGACTGAGGGTCCAGCTATGGGAGTACAGCAACAGTGCTTGCTTATTTAGCCCGACTTCCAGATATCAGATATGTACTTGTTCTGTAATTAGTGTTAATGATAGAGACAGCTATGTCTAAAGATTCTGGAAATCAATAATGATGAGGAATATGATTTGAATATCGTGATTGGATCAGCCACTGGTGGATGGTCAAAGGAAGACAGTGAAGTGCTTATCAGCTCTGTTTACATTCCTGATTAGGACACACTGCTTCGGGGGTGTGCAGGGAGTTGGAGTTGTTTGCAAGCTCACAGTGACCAAGCCAACCAGATGGCAGAGAGTGTTTTGATTGTGGTCAGCAGGACCAACCCGATCTCACGGGAATTCGTACGAATTCTACGAGGTGGCTAATTCGTACGAATTCATACGACCTCACTCGTACGAATTAGTAAGATTTGGGCTAAAACGTACATATTTGACGATTTGGCCAATTCGTATGAATTCGTACGAATGACCTATCCCTGACCCCGCCCCTAAACCTACCCATCACGTGGGTTTAGACAAATCGTACGAATTCGTACGAGTGAGGTCGTACGAATTCGTACGAGTGAGGTCGTACGAATTCGTACGAATTAGCCACTTTTTAATCACTCGTACGAATTTGTACGAATTGGTCGTGAGATAGCGTTGGCAGGACACGTAGCTGTGGATGCCTACTCAGAAGGTGTTTTAAAAATGTGATACAAATTTGAAGAAAATTCTGTGTTAATATGTGTTAGAAAGCATATCATTGTTAATATGATGAAATTAAAGGTTTAATTTAACAAAAGCACAGGAGATAAAACAATGTCATAAGATTGAAGACGGTGAGGACAGTAAAACGCCCATGAAGGTGTCTCTAACCCCCACCGTTAAATTGCATTTCTAAAACCTGATCTGGTTTCACTGGGGTAGTGGAAAATTACAGATAAAGAAATAAGTTGCAAAATACTTTTAAAAGTATTGATAATTGCTTAGAAAAGAAACCATGAAAAGTCAGATATTAAACTATAGTAATTGAGAACCTTACAACTAAAATTTAGATGAAATTTGAAACATTATTATTTTTATAAAGATAAAACAGGCTAAGCAGAAGCAGGGGATTAACAGTTGCTAAATGTAAATGACATTTGATTAAACAGAGAGCTTGTTAGTGTTGACCATGAAAGAACTAGAAGCTGATGTGTTGATTTTAGAAGATTTTAGCTTGTGATTTGTCTGAAACAATTTGTTTATCTGAGTTAAAAGATGGCAGATAGAGTCTGAAGTTCCTAATGTCTCAAGAGTCTCTCTCTCTCATTCAATGTCAGCTAAAAGCTGTTATCTGAGCCTGTGTCATTGATAAGCTCGGTTGAAGATCATAGACACAGAGATGACAAAAGAAATCATTGCCATTCAGGGGGCAACTTGTATTTTAAATGTCTCCACCATGGCTCTGACTACAGATGAAGTACACTGAATGTACGGTTGATCCAAATTCACTGAGTATAGTCTAAGCAGCTAGGTTGCTGATTTTAAGATGGTTAATGGATTCAAGTGATTACTGTTGTTCTTGTTTTAGGATACTCCTACTGACTGTGATGATTTTTGAATGGCTTCTCACCAACACCCAAAGGGAAAAGTTTGTATATCATACTATCAAATTTTAGAAGAGTCTCTTTGATAATTCTGCCCAATTGGATGGAGCTATACCGACCGGTGTGCATGAGGTGTCTTCCCCATGACGGGTACGATCTTCTATAGCCCTAGGGGACAACCCAAGCCAGGGTTTTCACTGCCACTGGGCACTTGCCCACCAGGCTGCGGAGGTGTAATCTGTGAGATGGGAGTGGATGTGATGCCACTTTGGGCAAAGGGCATCAGAGAGGGGAGTCAGAGGACTGTAATACAGTTCAGTCTGCATCGACCCAGAGTCCACTCCCAAATATACTTAAGGATGAACTCATCCTCCAAAATGGCTTAATTATCATGGAGATAAAAGAGGTGAAGTTAGTCTGTTTCTTCACCATTGGGATTCAATTCAAATGGTAGACAATTGTAGAATCTTATCAGAAAATGGGCTGTCTCAACGTCATTAACATACAGACCACAGGTGAATGCAATTATATGATGTTAGTTGCCTTAAGGGCAAGGAAAATGGATAGATGTCAGGGTTTCGGGACAAAGGCATGGTGGTGGCTTAAGATGAAGGCAACTCAAAAGTCTGAATAACAATGGTCAAAGTTTAAGTGTAAGGAATTTACATTCTGTCTAAATTACAGTCATAGGAGGCTGTTGAAAAGATTATTTGTTTAAGGTGAGAGAGACTGCTTGAAAAGGAGGAAAGGATGGTGACTTTCTGCCTTTCTGTTGTGCCAAAGAAGCTGAAACCAAAGCAACACAGCTGACTTTTCTAAAATCAAATGAATAATGAACAAACACACTTTGAAACTGGTTAAGAGGCCATAGAAAGTAATTAAATAAAAGCTATAGGAATATGCAAGGTTCAAAATTTCATTTAAACTGTAAAATCTTTTTAGAGAAAAGATAAGAATAAGAAATATGAGCCGTTTGATGTTTGATGGTGATTGCACTTTATGCCTTGTAAGTGCGAGTTTAGGGAAGAGCTATTCTGTCTGAATAGTGTGTGTGTCATTAACCTCTGGAAAGAGTGTTTTATCATCACTGATGAGTTAAGGCGAATGACAAATTCAAGAGAGGTTGATAATTCTGAGTCAATTTGATAATCAAGTATTGTCTGCTAGTTACAAATTTTGGTAATTTATGATAGATAGCAGATTTTAATTACTGTCAATGTCAAATTGTCGATGAAGACGCATTTATGGACTGTGTCTCTCATATTGATGAGAAAGGAGGTGTCAATATGGAAAGTGTTCTTGACGACAGTGAATCAGGGACTGGAGTCCGAATCTGAACTTCCCAACTTCTCTGGAAGACGATTTGGCAACTTGGGCGACTGAACAAAAAAAACAACAAAAAAAACCAATCACACACGTTGCATTGAATTCATTATTAGTTATACTGCGTCAGCACAGTTTAAATCTGCCAAAAGATTTAAGGACATTGCTGGGAACAATGCGTTTGAGGCCTGAAATAAAAGTCAAGGCTGGTGGCCAATATTACCATTTCGGATTGCTGAAATCCATTATAGAGGTGCTACATCAGAACATCGACATTCTGAGCAACATTCACACGCTGGAGCTTCAGGTCAGCATAGATGGTTTGCCCCTCTTCAAGAGCTCAGCAACACAGTTCTGGCCCATTCTAGGAACACTGAAAAATATCAGACAAGAGGAACCAGTGACAATAGGCTTATTTTGTGGCACATGTAAACCTACCTCGCTAACTGAGTATCTTGAAGACTTCATCGCTGAAGTAAATGAATTGGCCAATGGATTCGACTTTGAAGGCGTGAAATTAACTTTACATCTGTCATCAATGGTTTGCGACGCACCTGCTAGTGCATTCCTGAAAAATGTTAAAGGTCACACGGGCTATCGTGGATATGAAAAATGCACAGAGGATGGAGTGTACCTGGAAAACAGGATGACATTTCCAAGAAGTGACTTGCCTCGAAGAACCAATGAGAGCTTCAGAAACAAGACAGATTCTGATCATCACCGAGGTATCTGGAAGAAACGTCCCTGGATATGGTCTCTGGCTTCCCCCTCGACTGCATGCACCTCGTGTGCCTCAGAGTCATGAGATGGCTTCTCCACTTGTGGCTGAAGTTGGGGCCTCTCACTTGTAGGCTGTCGGGTTTTCAAATAAACACATTATCAGAAAGGTTGGTGAATACGCGGAGAAATGTGCCCATGGAGTTTGCACGGAAACCAAGGGCACTGAAGGAAATTGATAGATGGAAGGCTACAGAGTTCAGGCAGTTTTTACTGTATACGGGACCGGTCATGATGAAGGATCTCCTCACCACAGAGGTGTACAAAAACTTCATGCTGCTTTTTGTGGGAATCTTCATCCTGTGCAACAACAGTTTCATGGAAGATTACTGTGATAACGCAAATGAAATGATAGTTCTTTTTGTCACTCACTTTGGGCAACTGTACGGTCCACAGTTCTTGTCGTATAATGCACACTCCCTCGTACATCTTGCAGATGATGCAAAAAAGCATGGCATTCTTGACAACTTCTGTGCTTTCAAGTATGAGAATCACCTGAACAAACTCAAAATACTTCTGAGGAAACCAACATGCCCTCTGAGTCAAATAATAAAAAGATTCTCAGAGATGCAAAGAAGCTGCAAAACACCTCAGAAAAACCAGACCACATCTGCTCAAAAAACAGCATGCGAATGGTCCTCTCCCTGCATCCTTTCATAAGGCGACACAATATAAAGAGTTGAGGACAAGCCCTTACACTCTTAAACTAGACCAGGCAAACAGTCACGTCTACATCGGCGGCAAAGCTTCTAAGCTCCAGAACATAATTTCATTCAAGGATAAAGTTTGTTGCCTACAGTACCTTCAACAACCAGGAATCTTTCTTTGACTATCCTCTACCATCCTCTACACTCGGCATCCATTTAGTTGGCGACCTCTCAACAACCGTTGAGTTCTGTAAGTTTGAGGAAATGGAGAACAACATTTTTCTTGTCCCATATCAACATCATTTTGTTGCAATTCCTCTTTTACATACTAATTAATTATTTATCAGTGCTTTTTGTTACATGTTTTATGCATTTGAATTACATAGTTGAAATTTTTATCGGAGTAATTAAATAATATGAGTTTCAGGCTTTAAAAAAAAAAAAAAAAAACCTAATAGTGCCTAAAAGTACCTAATAGTGGAGTTTGAGGGAGAAGGTACAACTGGACCAATTGCCAAGTCATGGTACGCAGACGGCTACTCCTGGTGGCCTCCATATAAAGACCTTGACAGGGTGTTGAAGAGCGTCAGAACCATGGAGGAACCACAGCCAGAGAAAGGGTGGACCCGTCACAGAACCAGAATCCTGCATGAGCCAGGTAAGAGTAAATTATACTGTAAATTAAACATGATCTTGCCCAGCATACCCGTATTTCATTGTTCAGAATATTAATTTTTTTTTTCTATACTGTAAAATGTGATCTCACATAGCTCTAATAAACAACATGTAAAAGCTCCAAAACTGTATTTCATTTGTCAGCATCTTTTCAAAATGTGGCCAAAAATTGGAAGGCCAGCTACACATCTGACATAAATTCAGAACCTGAAATTGCCAGAAAAGGATTCCCAATTAAGTAACAAGACAAAATAAATTGTTTAACACATGAAAATCCAATAATTAAGGTATTTTTGATTAAATCTCTGAGCTTTCTGACGATTCAGCATATTTACGTAGCTTTGACTTTATACAGTGAAGAGCATCCAATTGTATTTTTTCTTTGTTTCCCTAGAAAGAAAACATGCTCTGATAACATCTACTCATCAGATGAGGCACCAGAACCACCACCCCTAAAAAAAAAGAAAAACTGCAGGCAAATAAAGTGTTCCTCCAGCACTGAAACCTCCAGCACCGAAACCTCCAGCACTTCCAAAACGCACCAAAAAAAAAGGTAATGGAAAATAACTTGAAAATTAATGGAAAATTAATGTTAATGAAATGAATGCTATGAATAACAATACACTTTCCATGTCGACTCAACCAAAGGTAAAAAAATATATACTGTATATACACGATTCTGCAGAGGGTGTGTGGGGGTAGGGGGGTTAAAATTACGATTTTGACCTGGGATTTGGAGCCAAAACACAGGGGTTTAGAAAGATAGCAGCATCGTTATTTTATTTTTACAGAGAGATTGGTAGTCTATTAGTAAAAATCTGTTGAGTTCAGCAATCTTTGCTGCATGTGTCAATGGTGACAGTTCCCCAAAAAATTCAATATTATACTATTTTTTTATTTTCAGAAATTTGCTTGATTTGATGATTGATGAAATAAGTAAGATTAAAAGTGCATAACAGCCAGATAACAATAAACGAAATGTCCTTATTATTAGGTCCTGTTGTGCAGACTGAGGTTTTCCAGAGCAAAGTTGT
This sequence comes from Meda fulgida, assembly GCA_030578275.1. Lineage (NCBI taxonomy): Eukaryota > Metazoa > Chordata > Actinopteri > Cypriniformes > Leuciscidae > Meda > Meda fulgida. The sequence goes on along the minus strand of CM060628.1, from coordinate 26,037,930 downwards.
AAACCCTTTAAGCAACTGTAAGTCTTAAGTTTCTCTTATCTTTTTAAATTTTTTAATCCAAATCTACAATGATTACTCAAAGATACAACTATGTCAGCGGTTCTTCATCCCGTTCCTTGGAACTATGTAATTGTTGAAACATGCAGCTGCACAAATATATCTATTAACATTGTTAATGACCAAATAAACTGTCAACAGTATTTGTCAATCAGCAACAAAGGGAAACGGAAGAGCAACAGCAGGCCTGGTGTGAGAGTCTCCCCAGCTTTCAAGGTACATTATTGAGCATTGGGTATTGAGCATAGCCAACAGTATCTGGCTGTTGGGTATGCTCAAATGAAAATGCTTTCTTGAAGTTTGTAAGTTATGGGGTAATGCCCTGTCGCAATTACACATGTTACAAGTGCAACCTACCCACTCCACATTTCTCAGCTCCATTGTGTGTGTCTGAGGCAGAGCATTACGGAGACGGCTGGAGTGTTGATCCACCGAACACACAAGGTACAAGAGCATAATAAGCAATGAGTAAATCAGAAACACATTCAGAGAATTTAAATGCAATATAAAACTAAATAACATCATATTTTTGTTCAATCCATACAGCACACATTTTCTGTCCTGAGAACATCAGGGGACAACCAAGGAAGAACACGGAGTAAGATTACTGCACATAAATTCACTTAAGTAAATTTTACTATGACACCCTCACCCAAATAGAGTCAGTTATCAGATCACAGTTCAGATTGCAATTGAAATGCACTTTAAATGCAAAAAAATCACTTTTTGTGAAGCAGGCCTTAGTGTGTTATTTTGCTAATTTAACAAGTGAATCTAACCTACTCCACCTTCCTCAGCTCCAGTGGGCGTTTCTCAGGCAGAGCATCATGGAGCTGGCTGGGGTGTTGATCCACCAAACACACATGGTAAAAGAGCATTTATTACAATAAGTAGGAGGAAACAAGGTAGGTTTGTAAAAATTGGCTGGTAGGGACTACACAAGCTCCCTCCTGGGTTAGTGACATCACTAACCCTAAAAATTACATAAACCCTGACCCCGGGAACACACAGTCCAAGTTGAGAATAGGAAGAGTTGTTGTAGTGGAGCACATTTGTGAGTCTGCTAAAGCTGTCGCATTCGTCTTTTCACATGCAATACAGTACGTAACACAAATGCAATAGCATGTCACTCTGTAGGCATCTTACAACAGTTCCCACACAACCGACTGATAGATTATCATGACAGAATTATGCTAATTGAAGATAGTTAACTACACATCGGAAACAAACTCATTAACTGACCATTCAGAAAAGTCCTGTGGCTCTACATGTTGTCACTTCTTTTTAAATCTCTCCATCATTGTCCAACTCCAGTGTTTTATTATTTTCTGATATTTAAATTAACTACACATTTACACATTTTAGTGTGTGTTAAAGCAGAACTTGGTAAGTTTTTTAACTTAATAAAGCTGTCTAGAAATCATTTGGATGGTTAAATAACCTGTTCTGGTGATATTGGTGACTTTACCAGCTCCCCCCAGCGTTCCCAGGCGTAAAACCAACCTTGCAGCTTGGGGACTACCGTCCTGGCAAAATAAAAATCGGAAGTCTCGTGAGAAGCGAGACGAGAACGAGAATGAGCGCGAAACATGAACTGCTTTACGGCAATTCAACACACACACGCCCACCTCAATACTAGCTAGAAGTAATAACCTGAGTAATACAAGCGACGATGGATAATGCACGTTCCAGCGAAAAGACAGAAGAGACGGTTATCGGCGGAGGAGGTGAAAGAGAGGAAAAAATGTTTTGACCGTGCAAGGGACCGCTCAAGAATCAACATTGGTCGTGCATTCACTGAGTGTCATAAAGAGTTAGTCGATCTAAGTATAAAACATTTATGATCTACAATTGTTCAATAATAACAACAGGTAAAACACAGTCATTGTAACCTATAATTTATATATTCTACTTTATAAAAGAATGCAACTTGAGCATTGTCTGCACGATTAACGTTATAAACTAAACTTTGCAATCACAGTTCCATTGAAGGTAAGTTAGGCTATAATTATGATGATAATAATAAGCTGTAACATTTGCTAGCTTTATCCACACAACCCCTGTTACGTTTTATAGTTGATAACAGAATAAAAAAAATGTACGTGTCAATGTTCTATGATAATGTGTCTGATGTATTACCCACCTCGGTAGACATAGCTCCGCAAGTAAAGTTGGCCGGCTCCGATAATAACAATTGCACGTGAGCAGCGGTAGAACCATAGACAGTAAAAGAAACTGGAAGAAGGGTGCCAAACAAAAGTGATCAGCTAAGAAGTCTAGAAGTTGCCGAGTTCTGCTTTAACTTATGCTGGAAACAAGCAAATCTTACCTACTCCAACTTTCTCAGCTCCAGTGGGCGTCTCTCAGGCAGAGCATCATGGAGCCGGCTGGGGTGTTGATCCACCGAACACACTAGGTAAAAGAGCATAAATTACAATAGAAAAGGGAGAAAAAAATCTTATTCACAGCACAGCACAAAATCTAAAACTGTTCATGATCTTTTCCACTCCATAGAGCACACATTCTCTGTCCTGAGACCCTCGGGTGATTGTGACCACCAAGGAAGATCACAGAGTAAGATAAGAGATAATGAAAAAAAAAAAAAAACCTGACAGTGTCAGACAGGCTGCGTTTACACTTGGCATTAACATGCTTTCACAGTGATCCGATCAAGCAGATTGGATCATTAGCCAATCAGGATATGGCACATTTACATTTGTTCACATTACATTTTTTGTAATTAGGCTCTCTAAGTATTTCAAATTTTGGATTTAGATTTAACATTCAATTTATCGTTATCGGCTTTCAGATATAAAGAATTAATGGTTATTGGTTTCGGACAAAATTTTCATATCAATGTATCCCTATTTTGGAGAGCAACTACTCCTAGTCACCCCCTGTCATTTCAAAGATTTGTACAATAGAGAGCATGTCAAGTAGAAAAGCCTCATCCATTTTGGGAGGTGCGTGCTCAGTCAGCAGTGAGGAGCCAGGCAAAAGTATAAATATTATACTTGTTTCAAACGGATTTGACCGAATCAAGTGACTTCTGCAGCAGACTCAGGCTGCAGGGGGTGCCAGAAATAGTCACACTCAAATTTGGACATATTAGAACTGTACTCAAAAGAGCACTGATGTACTGATTGGAGATTGTTGGTAATGCCAGTGTAATAATGAATAAATTAGCCATACTGTTCTTATAAGAAGTGAACAAAAATCAGTTTTATGCTTTTCGGTTTTATATTTTAGTGTGTGTTAACTTGTGTTGGTAACAAGTGAATCTTACCTACTCCACCTTCCTCAGCTCCAGTGGGCGTCTCTCAGGCAGAGCATCATGGAGCCGGCTGGGTGTTGATCCACCAAACACACAAGGTACAAGAGAATTCATTAGACATGAGGAAATCAAACACATTCACAACATTTAAAGACAATCTAATATATATATATATATATATATATATATATATACTGTTATGATTAAGTCCTAAACGAAGTCTAGTACTGGTGGCTAATACAGCGGATTAAGTTTAGACGTGTGCCCGTGTATCCTCACTTGTATCAAACATAGACTTCCTTAATGTCACTATTCTCTAGCAAGTTTATTTTCCTTTGCATATATCTTACAGCGGCAATATATTTACTCAAAATACATGTAACAAAAACACCGAACTGCTTTGTTCACCTGTAGGAAAGACACTAGGCACAGTCAAAAACTGTTTGCTTCCAAAAAACCGCCACACTGTGTCTGGGTTTCCTCTTAAGTTAAATGACCTGCCCAGCTGGCTCAAATCAGCTGAGTTACAAGCACATACAACCCCTCAGTGGCACAGAACAAAATTGCATAAAATACAGAATGAATATGGCTCATCCACTCCAGCCCCTAATTGCGTCTGCCAGAGCAATTACACCAAATTCAAAAGAGCCACAAATAACGAAAATATAGCCCAAAGGAACCAATTACTCTTTAGCTTCATTAAGTAAGCATATTTTAGTTATGGGATGTTCAATGATGTTTGTCTTGGTCTTCAAACGAACCACACGTACCAGACCTCTTATCAGGGAAGGTTTCCAGGACTCTTCCTAGCATCCATGACCCACGTGGTGCTGTGGAGTCCACAACCATGACCAGATCTCCAGGAACAAAACTAATTTTTTCCTGGTTCCATTTTTGACGCTCCTGTAAAAGCGGTAAGTACTCGCGGATCCACCTTTTCCAAAAGAGATCCGAAATGTACAGGGTTCGTTTGATCGACGAAGATCGTTGGGATCCTCAGACAGTCTTGTGATAGGGCGATCGTTAAGCATAGCTTCAGCCTCACAAAGCACGGTATGGAACCCTTCATCATCCAAGATTTGTTGACGGAGCACAAGATTTTCCTGATCATCCGTATCATGCGCTCCCATGCACCACCGTGATGTGACCCAGCTGGGGGATCGCGTTGATGCACGAGTCTGTGTCAAGAGAATAGGCCACTTCCAGGTGCACGGCCCTGCTTGTCATGCAAGTGAATACTACTCCATATCTTTTCACGATGGTACGCCCTCTTTTTACGTGAATTGGCCCAAAATCTACGCCAACGTTAGTAAACGGCAGTAGATCAGGAATCACTCTCGCTTCTGGCAGGTCTGCCATTTTTTGCTCACCAGGTTTCCCACCATAGAGCTTGCAAATGAGGCATCTTGATATGATCCTCCTCACTGCAGTAGGTCCACTTGTGATCCAGTATTTTCTCCTTGTAGCGGAAAGAACATTATTTCTACCTCCATGTCCAAGCTGTAAATGGACATGACGGAGGATAATATCCGAGATATGCTGGTCCTTTGACAAGATGAGGGGGTGTTTAATATCCTCAGGGATTGCTGCCTTTTTCAGCCGTCCCCCAACTCGTAAAAGTCCTCCTAGAACCGGATCCAATTTGAGGAGGCTGCTACTTCTCGGCACTTGGTACTTGCCAGAAGTTAGTGCAGCAAATTCAGTGGGAAATCGATTATGGAGGTCTCAGCCTCCAAGAGATCTTCCAGCGTCACCTTCTGATTCCCAAGCAATGTTGAGAAAGCTTGCATCTCTTTTTGCACATCAAACCTTGCTGTTCCAATAGCACTGATGTTTGCACGCTCCAACTCTTTTCTTTTTTTTCAGTTAGTGCAGAGTTCATTTCAGCTTAATGAGCCATGCAACTGCAACTTTCAATCTTTGCTAATCAGAGAAATGGGTCATCAATTGCGATGTGGCATCGGTGTCAACAAGTACCGCATTGACCGTCAGACTTCTCTTTACTTCTGGGTCGTTGGCAGTGACACTTGTATCAACAGGAAATGTTGGCCACGTTTCTTCAGGTTCCCGTAGAAATTTCGGACCTTCTATCCATCTTTGCTTCACAAGATCTTCTGCCTTCAATCCACGTGAAGCATAGTCAGCAGGGTTCAGAGAAATAGGAACGTATCTCCACTGATCAATTTCCGAGTTGACTCTGATGGTGGTTACTCAGTTTGCTACAAAGGTTTGAAATCTTTGGTTCTCATTCTTTATGTACTTAAGAACTGATGTGCTGTCAGTCCAAAAGCAAGTCTTCTTTAGTGGAAACTGGAGCTCCGATTGAAGCATCTTGTCCACTCGCACTGCAACAACGGCAGCGGTAAGCTCTAAACGGGGAATGGTGACGGTCTTCAAAAGGGGCCATGTTTTTTTTCTTTGCCAAATAAGAAAGTAACATGAACCCTCTCATCCATGTTCTGCATCCTCAGGTAAGTAGCCGTACCATAGCCATTCTCGCTCGCGTCGGCGAAATGATGCAATTGGGCGCTGACCGTCCTCCCAAATCCTGCAGGCTTCACACCTCTGTGGATCTTGAAATATGCCACCTTCAAGATCTGTCAGCCATTTGTTCCACTTTTGCTGGAAAGTTGGAGGTATTGGATCATCCCAATCACACTTTGTCCTGCATAACCCCTGCAACAGCAGCTTGGCCGGAAGTACTAGAGGTGCCAGGAACCCTAATGGATCGTAAATGGAACTGATGATGGATAACATGCCTCGCTTGGTTGCTGGCTTCCCCTTGACTTTCAGCTTAAATTTGAAAGTATCCGTCTCGATACACCACTGCAAACCCAAAGCTCTGTCCAGCGGCAGCTTATCCCTATCCAGATCAAGCTCATGCAGGTTTTTGGACTTGAGATCCTGTGGGAGGTTTTGGAGCACTTCTCGGCTATTACTAATCCCTTGAGTGAGGGTTAACCCACCTCTGCCGCAAATGGTTATGTTGTGGCAAAACTTCTGTTAAACATCATCACTGCGTAAGAGACACTCAGAGTCAAATTTATAAAAAGATAAGTATTTATTCTTGCAAGAATAGGCCCAGTCGCCAACACAGCAGTTACCCTGTGAAGTGAGTGACGCCCACCAGGAAGACACGAGACAGCCTTTATACTCTTTTCAAGGTTCCTCCTCACAGCAGTTACCCTTTCACCCACTCAGATAAGGTCCCCACTGCTGTTCAGTTTCTACTAAAGACACAACCTGGCCCTGAAATAAACTAGCCAAATCTTGACCATTCCTAAGGTCAAGAGGTCCTGTCCCATATATTCCTGAAACGTCACGCACAAGCACGTACACACATATACTTTTACACATTGAAAAGGTTCAGTCCCTTATGATATATGTTAGGAATAAATGACTATTAAAATTTCTACAACAGTTATAAGGTTTTTAACCATGGTGACTGCATCCTCTTCAGAGGGCAGAGTCTTCAATAGGTCATCCATATAGAAGTTTCAATCACTTCTGTTGGAAAGTTAGCCTGATTGTCTTCAGCGGTTTTTCTAAGAGCAAGACAGGCGACACTGGGTGATAAAACCGCTCCAAATAAATGGACAGTCATGCGATGCTCTACAAGACCTTGCTCCAGGTTACCTTGAGGCCACCATAAGTCTCTTAAGTAGTCCCAGTTTTCCTCTGCCATCTTAACCTGGTGGAACATAGCCTTTATGTCCGCCATTACAGCCACTTGTTCCTGTCTGAACCTCATTAGAACTCCAACTAACGAGCTGGTGAGGTTCGGTCCTTGCAAGAGCTGACTGTTGAGTGAGATCCCTTTGTACTCTGCTCCACAGTCAAACACCACTCGTAGCTTTCCTTTCCGTGGATGGTACACACCGTGGTGCGGGATATACCACACCTTCCCTGCTGGCGTTTCCAACTGATGCTGCGGCACTTCTTCAGCATAGCCATTTCTAATAACATCAGCAAGAAAGTTGTTGTACTCTTCATGAAAGCTTGCGTCTTTCTGAAGTCTCTTTTTTAGACCATGAACACGTTGCATGGCAACACCAAGGTTGTTTGGCATCGAAACATCTTTCCCTTTGAAAGGCATTTGAATGTCCTTGTAATGTCCAGTTTTAAACTGAGCAGAGCTTTCCATTAATTCCACAAACTTATTTTCTTCCCTTGACATTTCTTCCTTTTCTGCAGAAGCTTGCTCATTGAAATTATAGTTGTACTGGCTGGTTAACAGTTCTTCAATTCCGTCAAGGGCAATTCTGTTGGCAAAAACTAAAGGGTGGTCACTTCCACTGTTGCTACTTCCCTCTAACGGACCATTTTATTACCCATCCCAGTAGGGTTCTGATCGCGTAGGGTCCTTCATCTTCACGACTGTTAATCACCTCCCAAGGCTCCATCAACTTGGAGGCGTTTGTGCCAATTAATAGGTCCACATCAGTATTTATATGGGGAATCTTTAAATCCTTTAAATAAGGCCATTTTCTCAGCTCCCTTTCGCTGATTATATTGGCTGTAGAGACAGGCATCCCTTTCTGGGTACACACTTTGGAAAGTGGATAGAAGCACTCACCAGAAACTCCTGAAATTTCAAGACCATCAACAAAGGAGCTTTCTACTGCGTTATTATGGCCCAAGGTGCGGATATAAATCTTGCATTTGCGCCCTTCCATGTTTAACCTGTCAATGAGCTTCCTGGTGCAGAAAGTTCCTGTACTCCCTGGGTCCAGAAAAGCACAAGTTTCAATAACCTTGTTTCCCTTTAAACACTTCACCTTAACAGGCAAGATAGGAAGAATTCCACTGCAGTGGCCAGCCCCTGTAATACAACAAGCGGAGGATGTTGTACAGCTGTCGGAAATATTTGACTGCTCAGTAATTTTGTTCTCACCATCCTTCTGATCCTTATGAGTAACCCTTTCCTTCTCTCCTATGTGCAAAACACTGGGGTGCGTTCGTTTGCACTTATTGCAAATGATGTGCCTATCGCAATTCTTACTCAAGTGTCCTGTGCACAAGCAACTGAAACACAGACCTTTCTCCTTTAGATAGACAGTTTCTCCCTGTGTCTTTTTTCCCCAGTTTAAAACATTATAGCTACAAGCAGATGGTCAGTTCTGCTATTTTGATTAAATTACGGATTTGCCGACACAGCTTCTCTCTTCATGAACTGCGACACGAGGCAAAAGGGTGTTTGGACTTAATTAAATTACCGATACTGATGTGCCCACGCGGCGTTTTTCTCTAATGACTAAACAAAGGGATGCTCTTGCTTACCACATGTGACCAAGAGACATGTGACCCGCTTTGTCGAAATCATGCGGAAGAACCCCCTCTGGGCTTCCTCCGAAGATGACAAGACGAACATTGTCAATTCAAATAATCCACACACATCATAACACCCCTGAAGGAGGGGGGGTGAGCCAGAGTTCACTACACCGCCACCGTTCAATGAACTCTGAATACAAACATACATACACACACACCAAGAGACAATCATTCATGACCACGTGTGGTTAAAAATCCCCTGCAAATGTATGAAATGCTTTTCTGTTTGTGTTCACGATTGCCCATGTAATCAATGACTCTAACTACAAGTTTGTGGAATGTAATCAGACTTGAGATGCGTCTAATCACGAAGAATCAAGTCTATTTACCCTACTAATTCAAAATAACACCGTGCGCGGTATCATTGTGATCAGAAAAATTCAGTGATGTCAAATCCTTAAACTAGAGTGCAACACGATGCATTCTTTTATTAATACCAGTTTATACGTGTGTGGCGAACAGTACGGCCGAGGGACGGTCGAGCTCGCTGCCGGCCGCCTGAGTATTGGAGGGGCGGCTGCCATCCGGGAGGGAGAGGAGGAGTCGCCGCCGCTCGCCGTGGGCCGGAGCCTGCTGCCGTCCACCAGTGAAGGGGAGGAGCAGGGAGCGGGGGACTCCTCCCGTCTGCCCAAGGCACCCGAGGAGCCGTCGCCGTCCACCGGGCGGCGGAGGAGCGTCGAGCCGTCCACCGAGGGCTACCCAGCGTCACCGCCAGGCACCGCGGAGGAGAGCGCACAGCTGGTGGGGGACCAGATGGCAGCGCGTTGTGGGAACCGGACCAATTTTTTTTTTTTTTCCTCTCTCCCCTCTCTCGATCTGTCGCTCCTCATGCTTCCGTCACCGTTTCCCTCGGTTTGTCTGTCCATACTCCCCAGGGATCGCCGCCGCCGGGGGGGGAGTAGGCACAGGCTCGTGGGTACCCCCCGGCCTGTGAGGGGCGATGGGGGTATGTGGCGAACAGTACGGCCGAGGGACGTGAGAGAACGGCGCGAGGCCGGTGGTGCGATTGCTAATGAGCAACACCTGTGAGGCACACCGGTCTCGCATCTCTCACGGAGGAGCGGAAGCATAAAGGAGGAGCGACGACGTTGATGATCGAGAGAGGAACAGGCCTGTATTTTAGTTGTGTTTTGTTTTTGTATTTTACTTTAGTTATATTTATTTTCGGTAGCCAGCAGTCGTCCGCGAGGGGCTGCTGGCGGTATTTTCGTTTGTTTGTTTTATTTAAATAAATTATATTTTGCTTGTTCGCCGGTTCCCGCCTCCTTCTTCCCTGAACATTGCTACAACGTGTATTATGACAGTTTTCTGCCTCCTCTGCACATTGCCCGGAGGGCGTGTATTTCGCGAACGAAGAGGCTTGTCACCACGCATCCTCCCAAACTATTGGACCAAGCGCATAAGAAAGGTGTGGCCAGCTCTCTGCTGTTCTCTGCAGTTCTACGCCAGAGAGAGGTCCACGCTTCAATAAGAACTCCAACTGGAGTTCTTCGTTTATTTTCTTTTGTTTTAATCTAAGTTTTTCTTTCTATTGATCTACCTCAGTTGAGAGTTTGTCTTCGTTCAGTGTATTCACGAACGAAACGAATTTAAGAGTAATCATATTCCGCGATCACAACATCTACCTCCGCCCGGAAGAAACCTCGGACATCAAGCTCACGCTTCTTTTCAAACCAGCTGCACAAAAGAGCCATCTCAAAGCAAGTAATTTTACAAGCTAAAATAACTGCTGTTTAAAGGTTGTTTAGGATAAACTAGTGGTCTCCTTGTGGAGTGACGTTAGTCCTCCAGTCCGCCAGACGGACAGATTGCGTGACAAACTAAATTTGAATCATATGAAATTTACCTTGAAAATTGATCTGGTTTTACTGACCTATAGTAATAATTACGACGAGAAATCGTGTTAATTATTCATATATGGTGAGGTTTAGCCTGTTCCCTATTTGAGATAATTTAATTGGTGTATGCAATAAAATATATTCATCATCTTAAGAATATTACCCCCATTTGAGTTAATATTCCCCCAAAACAAACTCATTGTCGCTACATATATTATGGTGTTCGAACGCGGGCATTTGCAAACTTCATTTTGGGACCAATAGTCAAATCATATTCATGCGTTTTTGGGAATTTAATTTCCTTGCGTTTGCATTGTGTAGTGATAAGTCGACCCAACTGGAGCAAGGCGAAAAGCCGTGTTACCACACCAGTATCGCTGAAGGAAAAGAGCATTTCTTTTGAAAACGACTGGATGTGAAGGAAACTGCAGTCACAGTATTCGCTGCACGGCCCAGTTAAGAGGAAACAAAACTTCTTTCCCCTGCTCGGCCGGAGCACCTATCAATACTGTTCGAAGCCTAGTGAACGAAGGAATAGTCACTTCAGGCGAATACCGGTAACTTGTTGAACTACGGGAGCGCGATTTTCCCCCGTGAGTAAAGATCTTTATCTTATATCGTTAAACAACGATAACTTCGGGTTTCAAAACACTGGCTTAGCTACCCAGTGGAAATTCGGTCCCATTTTCTGTGCAAACCGAGCACAAAGAGATCCGCCGTCATCTGCGAAAGTATACTAGGAAATGTTTGTATATTTGTTTTGTGTCTAAAAAGATATCCGTGCGCAGGGAAATTGGGAGTTCCCTGAACAGTCTTACAGGCGCGCGTCAGTTTCAAATCGTTTGTGTTTCCTCCGAATTCACTGCGATGATGATTGAATAAGCTGTCTAAATGCATATTTAGGTTTACAGCTCGCTAGTTGTTAAAACAATCCTCTTGTTTTTATCATGAGATATTTTATCATGAGTTCAGTTCACAAAAATGAAGTTGGGCTCAAGTCATAAAAATTCCTCAGCCCAAATCACTGAGAGTTCACTTGGAGAGAGACAGACGCCCCCTCGTGGCGACACCCCTCCAGGGCAGCTATCATTCCTCTGCTAATTTTTTGGCTCTACCCTGCTCTCATTTCCACCTGACTCTGTCCTGTTTTATTTTATTTTTGTAATCATCACGAATAACTTAAACGTAATTATTATTAGAAACCATTCTAACGCCTTCAATTTTCCCCAGGATTATTTGGATTTGAGCTTAAACCAATTTGAATTTAAATTTAAATTGTGTCAAACAGTCAAGCTGAACCACAGAGCGAAGTGCACCCCCTGAGGCTCCAAAACCCACTACAGCGGCCTACCGCTCCCTTCTCTGGCTTCCAACTACATTGGGTATTGCTAACTGTTATGGGGTTAGGTTATTTTTAATAATTACCATCCGGGTCTAATTATTTTCTGTACTAGCATTAGTTGGCAAAAGCTGTTCATCCTTTAATTTGGAATTTCCTTTCCAGGATAAATAAATTTTTCTCCAAAGTCATTGTGTTACTACCATACCCCTTTTCAGGTTTATTGTAGTTTCTGTGTTACTTCTACTTACCTAAATTACTTTGAGTATTAAAGCATTAAATTACTTTAAGTACATACAATTTTTTTTTTTAATAATAATTTTTTTTCTTCTCTTCCTTCTCAAAGTAAATTAAATTTGCCTTAAGCAGGAAAATCTTAAATTCACTCTAAGATCTTTTGTTCTTTCCGTTTGGCGTGTGTACAGGTAAAAATCTCAGCACCTGCGGTGGATTGTGGGAGTCCCTGATTGACCTCTGTGGGTCTGCCGACTGGCGTCGCCGGCACTAACTGTGCGGTTCTGTCGTCTCTGCCATTGGTTGCGGCACGCAGTAAGTGACATCAGCAACCCGGTGCTTCGAAGGTTCAACCACCAAGCCGACGCACAACCCGATTGTTGGGACCAGTGCACAAACCACTGTCTACGGCAGCATGCTAGTGGGGTTCAGGGCACCGCCCACCTTTGCAGTGCGGTCGGCCGGTTGACACCTCGGAGAATACCGGGTTGTGCTTACAGTCACGCGCTCAGTCATGCGCTGTTTGAGAGGGCGTAACCGTGACAGAGCGACGGAGAGTCCGGAGTCGCGGCGGTCGAGTGTTTGGTGGCGCCGGAAAGTTTGACCGCGCTCGCTGGGGCTGGCTGGGTCTTACCTCAATTCACCCCAGGTAAGACTGTGTTTTTATAAAACCCTGCCACTCAGCATAAGCCACAGAATATTAGATACTTCCCCAGATATATTTCCCCGAGTGTTGGGTTGCCTCTTTCTCCCTAAGACACACCCTCTGAGTTATTAGTGGTTACACTACAGCGCAGGTCAATTCACTTAGGTGTTATTTTCACTGCGATATTTTTGGTTATGTTTTCCCCTCTCGATTTTCTCTTCCTGGTTTTGTTTTGGTCTGTTGCGTTTTGTTTCTTTCAGTTCACCAAGAGAACCCCCAAGGAAGCTAAACAATAGAGTGACAACCAAGCAGCCTCTATTTCAGGTCCCACGCTGACCTGAGTAAAATTGGCCCACCTAACTGTCAAAACAGTTAGCCAAATTTCTATAAACGACCCAAAACCCCTGAACCGACAAGAAGAGCAAGAGCGTCTGGATCAGCTACTTCTGGAGGAGAAAGACAAGGACGAAACACACCCAGAATTACAAGATGAAGTGGAAAGACTGCAAAAGGCTTTGGAGAATCTGCGCAGGAACACCGACAAGAGAGTGCAGTCAGAGAAACGGACCACGGAGGAACTCCATGACAGACTGCAGCGTGCCGAAGCCCTCTTAGAAAGAGCAGAGAGTCGAATTAAAAGACAGAGAGGCCAAAGCCAAGGCCTGTGAAAAACATTTGTACGTAGCTCGAGCTGAAATTAACGAGCTTGCCCAACAGAGACACGATCTAATAGGTGAACTTGACGCTGCCCATAAAGAACTTAAACATGCTTACAAACTGCAGAGCGACCTGGAGGGGGAAATACCCCTCACTCTGTTTTCCCTCACCAGCGAGCCTGCACCTTTCAGCCGAGAACCCAAAGCTGAAAAAACATTTTGTTCAAAACATTACTAGCCAGCCCACAAGAACCCCCGTCAGCAGCAAGGAGGGGGGAGCTTTTCCAGAGAACCCCTGCCACTTCGCACGACCGGGCCCCTAAAGAACTGAACAAGCTGGCTAGAAACATCCCAACCTTCACTCCCAATCCAGCAGGCGGTCACGACGTTCACTCTTATTTACAAGACATTGACTTTCACCTAAAACCTGTGGCCAACGGCACTGCTTGGGACAAGTTGTACCTTCTCAGGATTACCTCAAGCCGTGACGTGCAAAGTTTCCTAGACCGTCAACAAGAAGCTGTCGAGGGGGACTACCCGCAATTGCGGCAAGCTCTGATTTGTGAATTCTCCGATCCAGAATCAGACCAAGGTATCATAGCGGCAATGGATCTGAAACAAGCCCGGCTGGAAACCCCACAAGCCTACTACGGCCGCCTCCGACAAGCCTACTTCGGATCACGTAATAACCCGGCATGGAAGAAGACCGGAGTTTCAAAACCTTGTTCCTGCGGAATCTCCATCCTACCCTATCGCAGCACCTCTGGGTTTTAGTCGAGCCACGGACTATGTCGATCCAACAACTGCGTGACTTGGCTCACAAAGCATACATCAAACAAAGAACAATCCCTGAAAAAACTGAGAAATCCCACAATCTGCACCGCTCAGAGCTGTCACTAGAGGGCGCACAGCACCCCAGTCACCAACCTGGCTACAAAGAGTCGAGACCATTTCAGGCCAGCAGAGGTCAGCGCAATCGCGGGGCTCCCCGCTCAAGGAAGCAGAACGACCGCTCTGGTGAATCCTGGGAACGGCCTCACCCCTCCCACAACCAAAAGGGTGGGGGCACCTGGGAAGCCGGCCGGCGAACCAGAAGGAGCCGACCTCCATTTCCCCGAACACCAAGCCCAGAGAATCGGAAGAGGAATCCCTTTCGATGTGACACTGAGAAGCTGAAGATGAAATCCACATCCGACAACGACGGTACAGCCACGCTTGAAGCTGCAGAACTTCTGAGCGTGCTGAGAGAGTTTCTTCAAAGGACACCGTGCAAGGAAGACAAGGATGAACCAGACACCGCATGACTAAACCTGAGGCCTGAAGGCAACTCCACTCCCAACGTTTCTCCCACTGACGGCCCCCAAGAGACTGACAAACCACAGACTATGGAACTCGCTGTCACATCACTAAGTGACAGCGTCACTCACGCTCTCCAACTGACAGCCCCCAAGAACACTGTTTGTCAGCCATGGACTAAAGAACTCATTGTTGCATCACCAACTGACAACACATCTCACTCACTCCGGCTGACAACCGCACTTCCTGAAAAAAACACTGCACTTCCTGAACCAGACTGCAGCAGTACTCACACAAGGGTACCAGATGGGAACCCCTCCCCCTCCAGCCACACAAATCTACTGAGCCAGACTGTCAAGTCACAGGGTTCACGGGAATTTCCTCAGCCAGACAGGGCGACCCAGTCACAACAGCAGATCAAGGGGGAAGTTCGCTACTCTGTACCTTCTGCAAGCTGCAAGATATAACCACAACAGACATTATCCTTGCACTATGGGCAGACATCTCAGCCATCAGCCTCTCACTGTTCAATACAATCATTGACAACACACCGGACCTGTCCTATACCAGCAAAGGCACACGTTTCCCTCTCAACCCACACCCATGCTCCATGATATCGGCCAAAGGGATCTGTGCTCTGCAATTAAAGTGGAATCACCGATGCCTGACCCATTACTTCCTGATCCTTCCGGACCCAGTCCACGATGTCTACATTGGAGCAGACATTTTGATTCGCCTCAAAGCTCATGTGGACATGTTTAATGAAGTGGTATGGGCCCCATTGACTTTACAGCCACCTGTTCCCAGCAATTATGACAATCTACTTTCGGGGCAGACCATCCCAGAAGTCTGCACTCTAATCAATGAACAAGCAACAGTGGTACCTGCTTACACAAAAGTGGTCGCGGTGCGACTCAACATACGACGTGGACAAACCCTAAACTACACGCTGGGTTTCTTCCAACCCTCACCTGAATGTGGGGACCTCGGACTCACACTCCAAGCCACACCCCTCACAGAAGTGACATCTCGGGTAGTCTACATTCTGTTCAACAACTGCACAGCAACTGACATCAGCATCCCCAGGGCCTATAGGCTAGGATGGCTAGTGAGCCATGACTTTCATGACTTTGAACTTGTATTACCTGTCATCGGGCCCCTCCCACCTGCACTGATACCTGAAGGGCACACAGACAACTCAATGTTCACGGTTTTATTCCAACTCATTGGCATCACATCTGTCATGTAATTGGCCAAAGACCATGTGTGTAGAACTGAGCTGACAGAGGACCAGCACCTCGCGGTGTACACGGTCTCACACCAGCCGGTCAGTGAGCCTAGCGCACCTGCTACGCCTCTTAAATCCAACCCGACTGATGGCACACCAACAGAGGAGCAGTATCAAGGTTTTGAGTCTCAAGTGCAGCTAATTCTACAAGATGCTGATGCGCTTCATGACGACTCAGACCGCCAAAGACTAAGACAAGTCCTTTACAAGTTCAAAGAATCCTTTGCCAAAGACTCATTAGACTGTGGCCTTACCCACCACCACACGGTGCGCATTCCAACGCATCCCAAGGCTCCACCCACTTTCGTCAAACAGTACAAAATTCCAATTGCCTCGCACGAACCAGTGCAGGAAATCATCGAATCCATGCTTGAGAAGGGTGTCATCCGTCCATGTAACAGCATCTACTCAGCCCCCATCTGGCCCGTTCTCAAACCGAATGGGAAATGGCGGCCCACCATCGACTATCGAAAGCTGAATCAACAGGTGCCGTTATCACGATGGCCCATAACCCAACTGGAGCAGGAAATACTCCAAATAAGAGGAGCCACCATATTCTCTACACTCGATGTGGCCTCTGGTTTCTGGACCATTCCAGTACACCCAGAAGACCAACACAAACTGGCATTCACCTTTGGCAACCGACAGTTCACCTTCAACAGATGCCCATTCGGGTATGGCAACTCACCAGCTGAGTTTAACATCTTCCTGAACAAAGCCTGCCCAGACGCCAGAATGAGAGGTAACCTGATTTACGTAGACGATGTTTTCATGAAGAGCACAACGGTGGCCGACCACCTGAAAGAAATAGACTATGTTTTGAACCAATTGACCGCTGCCGGTGCTAAAGTAGCCCTCCACAAGGGACAATGCTGTCGTACCAAGGTCAACTACGTGGGCCTGCTCATCGGACCCCATGGCATCGAACCACAATCAACCCGTATCCACGCCATTCAAAACATCAAGCCTCCCACTAACGTCTCTGAACTGCGAAGTTTTCTAGGGGTATGCAATTACTCTCGACAGTTCATTGAAAACTATGCAGACGTCGCCAGGCCCCTCACACCCCTGCTAAAAAAGGATTGCCCTTTCGTCTGGTCAGACGCCCAAAAACACACCATGGCGGAACTAAAAAGGCATCTATGCATAGCTCTTTGTCTCGCTTAGCCCGATCCTCAAAAAGAATTCTACCTGGAAGCAGGATTTTCTGACCAATGTCTCAGCGCTGGCCTATACCAACGGCACGACCAAGACAAGAAGGTGGTCGCTTATGCTAGCAAGACACTTCTCCCTCCAGAATGCAAATTCTCAGACTGTGAAAAAGCTTTGCTCTGTACAGTATGGGCCATACAGCGTTTCTCCAACTACATTGGAGCACAGAAAGTTATCGTTGACACTTGCCACCAGCCCGTACTGTTCCTCAACAGCCAACGCATCCGAGATGGCCTGGTAACCAATGCACGCATAGCCACGTGGTTAATGCCTGCCCACAGCTTATGTCGACGGATGCTCCTATAACTACGACGGCATCCGACAAGCAGGTGCAGGAGTTCTGTGGGTTGACGAACACCCTTGCCCACCACAACACTTTCAAACTGGGCCCCCAGTCATCACAATATGCAGAAATAGCAGCCATCCTCATAACTCTGCAAATCGCATCAGCCCATAACATCAGAGAACTCCTCATCTGCACACACTGTAACTACGCCTGACTCAGTTTTGTGTGCCATCTCCCGATCTGGCAACAAAATGGTTTCAAAACGGCAAACAACAAGCCGGTCAAACACCAACACCTGTTCCAGGAATGTGATAACATCACAAGAACACACGATTTCACCGAGTACTGGAAGAAGGTAAAGGGACATTCTAAACTGCCAGGCCAAGACAAAGACTTTAATGACCAAACTGATGCCCTTGCAAAGACGGGCGCCCTTCACGGTGAGCTGTGGTCTTCCCCAAACCCTACACCCTCCCCCGTTGTGACGGTGCTAACCCGCTGCAAAAGACCCTTGCCTGCTGCAGTGCCAGTTTCACAACTGCTATCGCTAACTCCGCAAATCTCCAACAACGACATTGCTGATACACAAGCCACAGACAAGGCTATAAAGACCATTCTTGACCACCTCTCTGGCCCCAACTGCCACCCTATCTCACCTTAAGACATGGCTACTGACTCATACCTCAGACATCTACATAACTCCAGACACATGCTGCTTGTGCATAACGGTATTCTTTGGATTGACCCCAACGACACCACATCGCCCAGGCTCGTGGTGCCACTGTGTCAGAGGGGGGTGATGCTAATGCACGCCCACAACGCACCCTATGCTGGACACCACGGTACCAGAGCCACGTACGAGACACTTAGACAGGTGGCATACTGGCCAGGCATGCAGCAAGATGTGGCAGGGTATGTGAGAGAATGCTTGGTCTGCTGTCAATTCCAACCAACAAACCTAAATCACAGAGCCCCATTGCAACGCAGAGGAATCACGTTCCCATGGTCAGACCTCCAAATTGACTGGGTAGGACCTCTGCCCAGGTCACCAAGAGGCAACAAGTACTTTCTCACAGTGGTGTGTCAGTTTACCAAGTGGGTAGAATGTTTACCAGCACCCAACGACTTTGTTTATCCCGAGGTTTTCCCGCAGCCTACCGGATCCAGGCCGTATCCAGATCTGACTAGGAGCTTTCCCTGGATCCGATGACAACGCAGTGCTAAAGTGCCAACTAGCCTCTCCCTATGGAGGATCCCTTTCCCACTCTACAGATAAAACGTTGTGATTCCGGTTCCCGTACCCACCCCGAAGTGATACAATAAAACAAAATTCTGTATCAAATTACAGTTACTGTAAATCCGGCCTCTAGTTCATAAACGCTAGAGGAGAACTGGCCCCCGACTGAGCCTGGGTTCTCCCAAGGTTTTTTTTTTCTCTCCATTAGGTCACCTGATGGAGTTTTAGGACACCAGTAGGTCACTTGATGGAGTTTTTCGGTTCCTTGCCACTGTTGCCTTTGGCTTGCTCAGTTGGGGATATTCAAATTAATTAACCAAGCATTAATACCATTGATCAAACGTGGATGTTTTTTTCCACTAAGAAACAAACATTGTTAAGTTATTTGATTGATACTGTGAAGCTACTTCGATGCAATTTATATTGTGAAAAGCGCTATATAAATACACTTGACTTGACTTGTGAACAAACTTTCCCCCGTTGCATACCAAATCCAGCTAAAACGGGGGCCGAAAGAACCAGTTCTCAAATGGGTCCACCCCAATCAGATTAAAAGACATGAGGCCACTAGCAGGGACAGACAGGGAGGGGCCAATGCAAACTAAACTCAACCGCCGCCTTCGCAGCGAAAATACTGGCCCACACAACCCGGGACAAACCTTGCTGACCTGTGCCTTTCTCTCTCCCCCTGCTCCTCCATACCTCTCTCTCTTGCCTGTAATAGGATGCTTCTGTTGATTGCCATCATGTGCCTTCAGTCGACCAGAGGCCAGCCGCCAGCCGACGTCATCTCAACAGGACCGGCCTCGGGCATTGTGTTGAGAGGCCAACCGGGACTCCTGATCACTAACTGCCGAACGCACACACAGAAAGTGTATGTGCGACTCGACCCCAGAAATGTCTACCGCGCGCACTACCCAAGCATGGTAGCCGAGTACAGCTGGGCGGGGGCCCGATGGACAGAAGCCGCCCTCAACCACGCCAAGCCGATGTCGAGCACATGCTGAACCAACTCGAGAAGATGACCGTCACCCAAGCGGAATTGGGAGGACACAACAAATGTTCCAAACGGTTCCTGGGAGCGCTGCTCGGGGCCGCTGCGGCCGTAGGCACGCTGTTCACCATTGGTATGTCCAGTGTCAACGCCGTGAGAATAGCCACGGTGCGACAACACGTGGCTGAAATTCAGACGGAGCTCCCACAGTTAAAAGAACAACTCACCACACAGAGCGAATCCCTGCGAACCATTGGCAAGACACTGAGAGGAACCGTGACAATCCTGAATGAAACAGATATTCACAGTTTTCCAGAATGACTTTGGCCAGACACAGTTGGTCACGGCATTAATGACCGACATGCTCCGAGAAGTAAGTTCCTCCATGGACAGCTTAGCCATAGGCAGGATCCCGCCATACCTGATACCCCTAAGCCTGGTGCAAACCGTGCTGTCTTCCACCATAACACCCATTGACCTGCTACAAACCCACCTTGCCTACTCCTTGGGCAGTGCCATTCCACTGTACGCTGACCCTGCACAGCGAGAGGTAGGCTTCCTCTTAAATTTACCCGTCATAGAATCAAGCTGAATCTACCGACTCAAAAATATGGTCAACGTGGGATTTTGGCAAAGTAACGCTTATTTTAAGGTACGGACACCCGACGTGGTAGCATACCACGACAGCGACCCTCAGCTGTACTTAGCCCCGAATCTGCACATGTGTACCTGCACCAAAAACACTCACTATCTCTGCCCCAGCAAACCGTTCCTCAGAGACAATACTGATGGGATTTGTGGCCTGCAACATCTGGCCAGCGACACACGTTGCCCGGGGGATGCTACACCTCGCAGCCAATTTACCGAGACGCAAGCCGAGATTGCGGGGGACCGATGGCTCGTCAACACTCCAGCACCGTCGGCGACACTGACCTACGACCAGCACGACACCGCTACACGCATCATTCTGCCGAACCAGACCATGTGGATTCAAGTCCCACGAGGAGCCATCCTCCACCTGGACGACCTAGCCTTGTACCACCTCCTGAGTGAAGAATGCCAATCCGAACTAGAGATTCCACCCTTCTTTAGGGATCGCAACTTCACTTTCGATCCAGAACTGGAAAGATGGATTTAGGAAGGGGGGGGGGGGGTCACAGATCATTGACATCGCTCAAGAGTTCACTACACCACCACCGTTCAATGAACTCTGAATACACATATACACACACACCAAGAGATAATCAGTCATGACCACGTGTGGTTAAAAATCCCCTGTAAATGTATGAAATGCTTTTCTGTTTGTGTTCACGATTGCCCATGTAATCAATGACTCTAACTATAAGTTTGTGGCATGTAATCAGACTTGAGATGCATCTAATCACGAAGAATCAAGTCTATTTACCTTACTTGTGATCAGAAAAATTCAGTGATGTCAAATCCTTAAACTAGAGTGCAACACGATGCATTCTTTTATTAATACCAGTGTTTACGTGTATGACTGAGTTTTCTGCCTCCTCTGCACATTGCCCGGAGGGCGTGTATTTCGCGAACGAAGAGGCTTGTCACCACGCCTCTTCTTAAACTATTGGACCAAGCGCGTAAGAAAGGTGTGGCCAGCTCCCTTCAAAACATGGAGCGCCAGATTCTCTTCTCTGCAGTTCTACGCCAGAGAGAGGTCCAAGCTTCAATAAGAACTCCAACTGGAGTTCTTCGTTTATTTTCTTTTGTTTTAATCTAAGTTTTTCTTTCTATTGATCTACCTCAGTTGAGAGTTTGTCTTCGTTCAGTGTATTCACGAACGAAACGAATTTAAGTGTTATCATATTCCGCGATCACAACATCTACCTCCGCCCGGAAGAAACCTCCGACATCAAGCTCACGCTTCTTTTCAAATCATCCGCACAAAAGAGCCATCTCAAAGCAAGTAATTTTACAAGCTAAAATCAACTGCTGTTTAAAGGTTGTCTAGGATAAACCAGGGGTCTCCTTGTGGAGTGACGTTTTGAATTGTTCTGTCCTGAGAAGACTCACTCACTCACTCACTCACTCACTCACTCACTCACTCACTCACTCACTCACTCACTCACTCACTCACTCACTCACTCACTCACTCACTCACTCACTCACTCACTCACTCACTCACTCACTCACTCACTCACTCACTCACTCACTCACTCACTCACTCACTCACTCACTCACTCACTCACTCACTCACTCATAGTTTGTGTTTTATTAAATTCCATAATCATTTGAAGTGAATTTCTCTCATGGTCCATAACTTGAAGTCCCTGCAAATGTCAATCTTTAGGTACCAAGCTCTACCTTGTTAAATTTTGGAAATATCTAAAAGTGCCTTACACACAAATATCTTTCCTTATGGCCATAGGAAAGCTATTTTGCTGTTCACAGGCCTACAAATTGTGTGTCCGCCGGACGGACAGATTGCGTGACAAACTAAATTTGAATCATATGAAATTTACCTTGAAAATTCATCTGGTTTTACTGACCTATAGTAATAATTACGACGAGAAATCGTGTTAATTACTCATATATGGTGAGGTTTAGCCTGTTCCCTATTTGAGATAATTTAATTGGTGTATGCGATAAAATATATTCATCCTCTTATGAATATTACCCCCATTTGAGTTAATATTCCCCCAAAACAAACTCATTGTCGCTACAACATTGTTCCAAAACATGATTACCAGCAGCACAATACAGGTCCTTCTCAAAAAATGTGCATATCGTGATAAAGTTCATTATTTTCCATAATGTAATGATCAAAATTAAACTTTCATATATTTTAGATTCATTGCACACCAACTGAAATATTTCAGGTCTTTTATTGTTTTAATACTGATGATTTTGGCATACAGCTCATGAAAACCCAATTCCTATCTCAAAAAATTAGCATATCATGAAAAGGTTCTCTAAATGAGCTATTAACCGAATCATCTAAATCAACTAATTAAATCTAAACACCTGCAAAAGATTCCTGAGGCTTTGAAAAACTCCCAGCCTGTTTCATTACTCAAAACCGCAATCATGGGTAAGACTGCAGACCTGACTGCTGTCCAGAAGGCCATCCTTAACACCCTTAAGCAAGAGGGTTCGTGCACAGGCGTGTGCAGGAAATGGGCTACAGGTGCCGCATTCCCCAGGTCAAGCCACTTTTGAACCAGAAACAGCTGCAGAAGCGCCTGACCTGGGCTACAGAGAAGCAGCTTTTTTCGGATGAAAGCAAATTTTGCACGTCATTCGGAAATCAAGGTGCCAGAGTCTGGAGGAAGACTGGGGAGAAGGAAATGCCAAAATGCCTGAAGTCCAGAGTCAAGTACCCACAGTCAGTGATGGTCTGGGGTGCCATGTCAGCTGCTGGTGTTGGTCCACTGTGTTTTATCAAGGGCAGGGTCAATACAGCTAGCTATCAGGAGATTTTGGAGCACTTCATGCTTTCACCTGCTGAAATGCTTTATGGAGATGATTTCATTTCAGCACGACCTGGCACCTGCTCACAGTGCCAAAACCACTGGTAAATGGTTTACTGACCATGGTATTACTGTGCTCAATTGGCCTGCCAACTCTCCTGACCTGAAACCCATAGAGAATCTGTGGGATATTGTGAAGAGAAAGTTGAGAGACGCAAGACCCAACACTCTGGATGAGCTTAAGGCCGCTATCGAAGCATCCTGGGCCTCCATAACACCTCAGCAGTGCCACAGGCTGATAGCCTCCATGACACGCCGCATTGAAGCAGACATTTCTCCAAAGGGATTCCCGACCAAGTATTGAGTGCATAACTGAACATAATTATTTGAAGGTTGACTTTTTTGTATTAAAAACACTTCTTTTATTGGTCGGATGCAATTTTTAAAGTTTAATTTTTATCATTACATTATGGAAAATAATGAACTTTAATCACAATATGCTAATTTTTTTAGAAGGACCTATAGAATCAGTCTTGGTAAAGGATCTCACTTTTTTCTGAGCCTTTTCCTTCTCGTTACTATCTGGTTTGCTGTATCCATCCTCAATGATCACCTGTGTTGCAAAGCTGTTTCTTCCAAACTGAGGTTTTACCTGTAACTTGTTTGCTTTTGTAGCTCCCTTGATAACAGGCAAATTGTCCTGTATGCCACCAAAGACTGGATCTGAAATGATTCTGACCTGGCACTCGATGTACTCCACAATGTCTAAAAATCGCGCTCTTCGCCCAGTTTTCTCCAGTATGTCGCCTGCCCTTGCTCTCCACTTGTCTCTGGAAGCTTTTGACTCAGAATCTTTATGTTTGCTGGCATGTTAAGTTCCTCCACGTACTGAAGATCATCCATAGCGTTGGAACACTCACGGAGGAAGAGTCCATAAGCTTTGAGCGCTTTGGGGTCCTCAGCTTGGATACTTGGCCATCCTGTGACCCTCTCCATGTAGGCTTCTGTTATCTTAAACTAATTTCCAAAGTCCTCCTTGAGCAATTTTTGGCAGCAGTGAATCCTTTATCTGCATTCATATGAAGGCAGCTACGCAAAATATCCCTTGGCTGCCCCCTTGTAAATTGCTCAAGATAATTCAAACAGTCTCCTTTACAGCTGGTCTTTGCCTCCACGCAGTGTTCAAACGCCTTCATAAATGTATTGAACCTTAGAGGATCTCCATCATAAATTGGAATTTCTCGGCGCGGCAGCAGTTGTAAAGTTTGCATTTTAACAAGGAGAGCTGTTATGTCATTCTGTTGTTGCAGCAAATTATAGAGACCTGCAGTCTGATGTTGGACTTGCAGGGGTTGAAACACTTGTTGGCCTAGAGTGGGTTGAAAGTTTTGAATGACACTTGGCTTTGGCAAGATAGATGACTTAGCTAATGGTGAAACATTGCTTTATAGTGGTAGAGATGCGTGTCGCTGTGAGGGCAGAGGCACAAATACTGAGGCCTGTGGATTGAGAGAGGTGGGTGGGAGCCTAGATCTAGCCCCTTTCCTAATATAGCAGGCCATACCATCAGATTGCCTTGAATGGACGCTACTACCAACTTGTAGCGCTGCTAGCTTAGCAGAAGTGGCAGCTATTTCAGTGTCCAGCTCAAGCTGCTCCTCCTTTCTCCTCAAAATGAGCTCCTGCTCCTCCAATGCATGCTTATCCTTTAAGGCAGCAGGTCTAGCCAAGAGCGCGGCCTGTTCCGCCCTTGCCCTGCGCCTGGCTGAAGAACTGGAGGATCTGCTACTAGAGGATCCGCTACTTGAGCCACGGTGCCTTGACTGCACGTTTGAAATGCTGTCTTGAGGTTGAATCTGATCCTCCTCTTCCTCATCCTGTCCACCAGCATGGCTTCTTCCATTGCTGGCATCAATCTCATTTCCATTTTCAACATTGACATCAACAGTTTGATTTTCAATTTGAACCGGCAAATCATCATGATCATCATCCACTTTAGTACCTGAGCAAGCTTTAGTGTCATACAACCATTGATTTGTACCCATTAAAAACTCATTGAAATTCAACATTTTAGCTTGGTACCATATTTCATGCTTGTTTGCTTCATCAGCAGGCAAAAAAAACAATAAAGATGTATGTAGATGCTGTATTTCGTCACACAACTTATTGAAAGTGATAAATTCATTTTTAACCTCACTTATACGCTCTTTATCACCCATCAATTTAGTAACAGAATCTTTTGAGTTTGACAGTTTACTAAATTTAAACTTTCTTTCCTTTTTTAAAGTGCTTATTTTTTCCAACAGATCTTTGAGTGTTAATTTAACCAGACGTTTCTCAGTTACAGATTTTACTCTTACACCCACAGAAAGTTCAGTCTCAGGGCCAAGCTGGCCTTTTTCCTTTTCGGCCATAATGACCACACAAAGCGAATTAGCTTATTAATCAAGAAGCCGGCAAAAATAGTTTGTGTTGCACAACAACTCGCCTGGACGTTCAAAGTTATTTTTAGACGGTTGCGAGTTGCTACCAATATATTGGTTTTAAGCAAATGTGTGCACACAAATTACCATGGCCATTTTTAATATCAGCGCTGATCACCACATACCCCAATAGAGCGTTGGCCGGCTTGATGAATGGTGTTCCGTTGTGATGATGCTGGTAGACCCTTTAGCTCGCTCCGGGGCAGCTCCTTTCAGTAATCGGCAACTCCAAACATTTGCCCACCTCACATCTGTGGTTTACAAACAAACACGTATAATCCACAGTATAACAAATCCTCGTCCTCACGATGAACGATTATCCAAATTGAAGCAGTTTTTGACCTAATTGTACTGACTAAGTCCTAAACGAAGTCTAGTACTGGTGGCTAATACAGCGGATTAAGTTTAGACGTATGCCCGTGTGTCCTCACTTGTATCAAACATAGAGTTCCGTAATGTTACTATTCTCTAGCAAGTTTATTTTCCTTTGCATATATCATACAGCGGCAATATATTTACTAAAAATACATGTAACAAAAACACCGAACTGCTTTGTTCGCCTGTAGAAAAGACACTAGGCACAGTCAAAAACTGTTTGCTTCCAAAAAAACGCCACACTGCGTCTGGGTTTCCTCTAAGTTAAATGACCTGCCCAGCTGGCTCAAGTCACCTGAGTTACAAGCACATACAACCCCCTTGTGGCAAAGAACAAAATTACATAAAATAATACAAAACGAATATGGCTCATACATATACATACATATAATTACATTATCTGTTCAAACAATAGTGCAAACCTTTTCTGTCCTGAGACCTTCAGGGAACCCCCAAGGAAGAGAGGAGAGTATGTTTCCTACTAATTATATTTTTACATATATTGTTTTATGCTGTTATGAAAATCAGCAGCAGCATTTAAGTTTTTACCAAAATCCAGTCTTGAGTATTGTACCACGTAAGTCATTTATCGATTTAAATGATCTTCTGTATTGCAGCTAAGGCAATTCTGGAAACACTTCTAAAAATGGGCATGAAGATCAACCACCTGACTTCACTTGTCCAGTCATTAGTGGGAAACAGGCGCATTCTACTGCAGATGCAGAATGACGAAGAGGATGACGTCTTTCCAATCACATCTATTGAAGACCTAGACCGGCTGGAACAAAGTTTAGTTGACGGGGTTTATGCAGAGAATGGTAAGAATCAACTGAATTTTCAACCTACAACTACTAATGAAATGCACTGTGCATGTTTACACGCTTGTCAAAAGTCTGAAATTATCAAGATTTTGTAAAAAATAAATAAAAAAGTAAATAAAAAAATTAATTAAAGAAGTTTCTTCTGCTCAGCAAGGCTGCAATTTATTTGATCAGAAATACAGTGAGAACAGTAACAGTTAAATAGGATTAAAACTTTCCATTTTAATATATTGTCAAAGGTATTTTTTTTTATCAAAACAAATTTTCAGCATCATTAGTCCAGTGTTACATTATATTGTAATATTCTGTTTCTCTCATTGGTTAATAGCCATTATTTTTGGTGCTCAATTATTGATAATGGTTCTTATTATTATCAATGTTAAAATAGTTTTTGCTGCTTCATATTTTTGAGGAAACAGTTATCCTGTTTTTAGGATTATTTGATGAACAGTTCATTATTTAATGAACAGAAAGTTCAAATGAACGTTCAAATGAACAAAATGTATTAACTTAATGAAATGTGTTTGTCATTTTGTAACATTGCTGATTAAAATGGTTACTTACCCTAAACATTTGAATGGTAGTTTATCACAGTTTTCACAAAAATATGAAGCAGCACAACTGTTTTCAACATTGATAATAATCAGAAAGGTTTATTGAGCAGCAAATCAACATATTATAATGATTTCTGAAGGATCAAGTGCTGCTGAAAATACAGCTTTGCAAAGCAGGAATTGCTTTTCAAAATAGAAAACAGTTCTTATAAATAATATCAGAATATTACTTTTATTACGTTTTTGAATCAAGTCAATGAACAGACTTTCAAAAACATTACAAAATAAGAATTATTCCAAACTTTTGACAGATATAAATAAAAGTACAGAAGAGGTCCCTCTATATGCTAAAATATTACTTAAAATGTACCTGTTGAAGGTGATCAGATTATCCATCAGTGGCGGGCCAACAATGAAGAAGACCGTGTGGAGAATCTGCTTCAAGGTCTTCACCACGAACGTCGCCCGGGAACTGAACTGGTGCGGGAGAGAGGAGACAAGCGGGGGATAAAGTCATCGAACACCGGCTCACTCTTAATAGGCAAGTTCAAATGTTGTACATGCATTAGATTTGATGGCGGGAAGTTAGTCAGTCAGGTACGTTACAAGTACTTGTTAACATGTTCATATTAGGTAATAATCAAACATGTGGTAAAACCAACAGCAACGTGCCCTTTGCAAAAATAGTAATAGCTTGTTGAGAACTTAAATGAGGTTTAAACTTTCAGTTAAAAAAAGTCTTGGCCAACCACAGAAACGTACACGAAACAACGTGCTCACTATAGTTACCTAACAGGTGATTTCAATCAACATAACGTAATTTCAAAGTTATTACTAACCGATCACAAACGCAATTAGTATATAAAAAAAATTGATTTAAAGCCAATCTTTCCTTACAACTGTTCAGGACACATTCTCCACGCAGCATCAGCAGTTTTACTAGACTCACTCAGGAAGAGCTTGACGCATCTGAACTCTCTGCATGTTTGATATATTTGACCAATTTATTCGGATAAAAAAAAATTAAGTTTATTTTTATTTTTATGCAGCTTCAGCCATGAGGAATCCCGTCCTGTTGTCTCCAACGGAAGAAGATGCAGAGAAATACATCAAAGATTTCCTACGCTTGGCCCCAGGGAGGGTGTAATTTATGCTGTTCATATTTGTGTATTAGAGTGTATTGTTTTATTTGAATAGCCTTATATGTTAATATGGCGTTCTGTTAATGTGGCCTTTTATAATTCATTAAAAGTGGTAATGAATATGATTATTGTAAATATGTTGCCTATTAATAAATGTATTTCTAAAAACGACAACAAATGCGTGTTTTATTCTAGGTTCAGGAAAGCGTGCATGTTACTTCACGAGCACAAAACAACTTGCTATAACTAACGGTGATTATCATATATGATACATCTAACCCAATCAACATAACGTAATTTTACCGATCACAAACGTCACACAATTAGTATTACAATATATATTTGTTTTATACATACCTCAAGCTAATTGTTCCTCACAAATCGTCAGCACGTCTTCTCCACGCAGCACATGGTTTACTGCAGACTCACACAGGAAGAGTATTGTCCAAAGCCAGGTAAAAGTACATATTTACCGTGTTTGCAAGTACTTTTTAGAAAAAGCAGTAGAGCAACAGCAACATTGTAAGTGTTATGTTTTCATTAGATTTTAGCGCGGTTTGCCGTTGCTAGGAAACATTGTTTTGTTTGCAGTGTTTGACGTGGTACACGCCTGCTGAAGTTGCGTTTGTTCTCGTACAGCGTGAAAGTTTGTAGCGGCTGCGTTTTATGGGAATTAATTTTGTTAATGGAAGGAATTGTATATTTAAAAGATGTCTGGGCTACATAAATCAGATGTCTTGGAGATGTATGAAGATCTGATGAACATCTTTAAAAGAGCAGATTGCCGACGTTCTAAATTATTTACGTCTTATTTACATAGCCTAGACGTAGTTCTAACAGCTGGCAAGGACTTCTCGGCGACGTAAAGCATATGAGCACACGCCCGTCTTCCAGATGAAAACGACGACGTCACACAGATGTCTGTGACGTGTGTGTGCTATCTGGGTTGATGTAAAAATACTTTGCAATATGTTATTGATAAAAAAAAAATCCTAGTCTAGTTCACTGTAATGCCATTGTGTTCTCCTCTTTTGTGCAGTTTTACATAATACCCCCAACACTTTTACTTGTTCCCAAGAAAGTGGTGGCTGAAATTTGTGCAGTAAGTGGACTTTTTGGTGATCGATTGCTCCTGTCTGTCTCCCTGCCTGCTGTGAGTTTGTTTGCGTCGAGGCTGTAACTAAGCCTCGTATTAGCTTCGTATTTCTTTCTGTTCTGAACCATCATTTACTATCATTTCTAGTTGTTTATATTACTAAATACAGTTTACCCACCATCTCAGATTAACCTTACATCGCTAGCTTCCGTTATTGTTAGCACAGCACGCTATGTTAACATGCCATCCGCGCTCATTTATTTATTATTTATTATTTATTTTCTCTCGCGCGCCCGCGCCTTTGAGTTCATAAAAGCCCAGGTAAGTAAGAATCAGTCAACACAAACGGTGAGTATAACGTCTTGTCCTGTTATTGTCACCTGTGTCACATGTCATATGTTTAATATAGCCTTCTCCGATGGCAATATAGGATTTATTTGTGATAAATGCAAGGAGACAGTCAGGCTGACGGAGAAGATTTCAGAGCTAGAGACGCATCCAAACTTTAATTCAGGATAGTAAGGATAGTACTAGAGCTTTAGATACTATTTTGGATGCGCCTAGCATAGTGAACTCTGTACATGATTCGATTCCGGCTGAAGTAGGGCCCGTGCAGCAGGGCAATTGGGTGACAGTGAGGGATTGCTCTAGTCACGGATTAAAAAACCACTCTTTCATTCCGATTACTATAACAAATCGATTTGCCCCACTCAGTGAAACACCCACTGAGAATTCTGTTGATTGTGCCCTGGTAATTGGTGATTTGATCACAGTGAACGTGAAAATAGAGACACCAGCCACCATAGTCACATGTTTGCCGGGAGCCAGAGAGCCTGACATCAAAGCAAATTTAAAAGTGCTGGCTAATGCTAATCGTATATTCTCTAAGATCATTCATGTCGGCACTAATGATGTTCGACTCCGCCAGTCGGAGATCACCAAAAATTAATATTAAAGAGGTGTGTGAACTCGCAAGTACGATGTCAGGCACTGTAATTTGCTCTGGCCCCCTTCCTGTTTGCAGGAGTGATGAGATAGTTATCAGATTGGCCTCACTCAATGGTTGGTTGTCTAAGTGGTGTCCGCTGAATAATTTAGAATTCATAGACAATTGGAAAAGTTTTCGGGGCAAGCCTGACCTGTTGAAAAGAGATGGTGTTCATCCCTCCTGGGATGGTGCTGCTCTTCTCTCTAGTAATATGGCACATAGTCTTAAAGCTAAAACATGACAATCTGGGGCTCAGGTCAGGAAGCAGACAGACTGGCTAAACCGACCGTCTGCTTGCGGCCTCGCGTCACCAAGGTCAGATAAATCCCATCACATAGAGCCTATTTCACCTAAATATCATCATATAGAGACTGTGTCTTTTCCCCGAATTTGGAAATCCAAAAAATGTCAGGTAAAAAATTGAATTGATGTTCAACAAATAAAAAACAGATGAGCAAATGATAAAGCTTGGGTTGTGAATATTCGATCCCTTACTTCAAAATCGCTCATAGTTAATGATATGATTTCAGATTATTATCTAGATGTGCTGTGTTTGACAGAAACCTGGCTAAAACCAAACGATTACATTACTTTAAGTGAGTCAACCCCACAAGATTACTGTTATAAACATGAACCTCGTCTAAAAGGCAAAGGGGGAGGTGTTGCTGTAATTTATAGTAATATTTTCAAAACCACTAAGAAATCTATTTTTAAATATACTTCTTTTGAAGTGTTGGTGCTTAATGTAAAAATATATAGTGTAAACGATAAATCACGTTTGAGAATTCTGCTGGCTACTGTATACAGGCCACCAGGGCACCATAAAGATTTTATCAAAGAATTTGCGGACTTTCTATCAAAGTTAGTATTGGCTGCCGATAAAGTACTCGTTGGTGATTTTAATATACATGTAGATAATGAAAAAGATGCATTGGGATTGGCACTTAAAGACAACACGTGTCAGGACCCACTCATTGTCGTAATCATACTCTAGATCTAATATTATCACATGGAATAGATGTTGATGCCGTTGAAATTCTGCAGCAGAGCGATGACATTTCAGACCATTATCTAGTCTCGTGTAAATAACATTTAGCCAAGGCTGCAAAGCCTACTGTTATAAATATGTTAGACCTATAACTTCTCCCACTAAAGAGTGCTTTATCAATAATCTTCCTAATAAGTTTCATCATCTCAGCATCCAGGATAGCTTAGAAGAACTTGATATTGCAACAGAAACTTTTAACTCTCTCTTTTCCAGCACTTTAGACGCAGCTGCTCCGTTGCGCTTAAAGAAGATTAAAGATAATAGTTCAACGCCGTGGTACAACGAGCACACCCAGGCCCTTAAGAGAGCAGCCAGAAAAATGGAGCGCAACTGGAAGAAAACAAAACTAGAGGTATTTCGTATTTCATGGAAAGAGAGCTCGATTGCTGACAGAGAGGCTTTTTAAAGCTGCTAGATCTGCTTTTTTCCCACCCTATTAGAAGAAAATAAACATAATCCTAGATACTTATTTGAAACAGTGGCTAAACTAACGAAAAAGAAAGCTTCAAGCATAGAAGTTTCCGAGCAACACAGTAATGACTTTATGAACTTCTTCACTTATAAGATTGATAATATCAGGGACAAAATTATAACTATGCAACCGTCTACTACAGTATCGCATCAGGGAGTGCATTGTAGTCTCCCTGAGTTTTCCTATAGGAGAGGAAGAATTCTGCAAACTCGTTAATTCATCTAAATCGACAACTTGTATGTTAGACCCTATACCGACTAAGCTACTGAAAGAGATGCTTCTTAATATCATTAATTCGTCTTTGTCTCTAGGATACGTACCAAAAACCTTTAAGCTGGCTATGATAAAACCGCTTGTTAAAAAAAACGCAACTTGATCCTTCAGAATTAGTCAATTACAGGCCGATCTGCCTTTTCTGTCAAAGATATTAGAAAAAGCAGTATCCTCACAACTGTGTTCCTTTCTTGAAAGAAATGATATCTGCGAAGATTTTCAGTCAGGATTTAGACCGTACCATAGTACTGAGACAGCTATCATTAGAGTTACAAATGATTTACTTTTATCATCCGATCGTGGTTGTATCTCTCTAATAGTGTTACTTGATCTTAGTGCTGCATTTTACACAATTGACCAAAACATTCTTTTAAATAGACTAGAAAACTATGTTGGCATTAGTGGAATTGCACTAGCATGGTTTAAATCATACTTATCTGACCGTTATCACTAAATGAAGAGATGTCTTATCGATCACAAGTTCAGTATGGCGTACCACAAGGCTCAGTACTAGGACCGCTGCTGTTCACTCTGTACATGCTACCATTAGGAGATATCATTAGGAAACATGGAATAAGCTTTTCACTGTTATGCCGATGATACTCATCTGTATATTTCTTCAAAACC
The DNA here is from genome assembly GCA_030578275.1 of Meda fulgida. Taxonomy (NCBI): domain Eukaryota; kingdom Metazoa; phylum Chordata; class Actinopteri; order Cypriniformes; family Leuciscidae; genus Meda; species Meda fulgida. The sequence goes on along the minus strand of CM060628.1, from coordinate 26,004,932 downwards.
TAACGAAACTTACCAATTCACAAAATTAACGGAATGCATAGCTGATATAGAAAATTGGATGACTAGTAATTTCCTACTACTAAACTCTGAAAAAAACAGAGATTCTAATTATTGGACAAAAAACTTCCACACGTAATAACCTAGAATACTGTCTAACACTTGATGGCTGCTCTGTTAAGTTTTCTTCGACGGTTAGGAACATGGGTGTGCTCTTTGATAGCAATCTTTCATTTGAAATTCACGTGTATCTGTAAAACCGTATTTTTCCATCTTAAAAATATATCTAAATTACGACATATGCTCTCATTAACAAATGCGGAACAATAAGTTCATGCTTTTATGACATCAAGACTAGATTATTGTAATGCTCTACTGGGTGGTTGCCCTGCACGCTTAATTAATAAACTGCAGCTAGTTCAAAACGCAGCAGCTCGAGTTCTTACTAGAACCAGGAAATATGACCATATTAGCTCGGTTCTGTCAACACTGCATTGGCTGCCTATTAAACATCGTATACATTTTTAAATATTGTTGATTACTTACAAAGCACTAAATGGTTTAGCTCCGCAGTACTTGAGCGAGCTCTTAACGCATTATAGTCCTTCACGTCTATTGCGATCTCAAAATTCGGGCCAGTTGATAATACCTAGAATATCAAAATCGACTGCTGGCGGTAGATCCTTTTCCTATTTAGCAGCAAAACTTTGGAACAGTCTTCCTACCATTGTCCGGGAAGCAGACACACTCTGTCAGTTCAAAGTTTCAAAGCAAAGATTAAAGACACATCTCTTTGACCTAGCATACACATAATACATTATAGACTTCTATAATTCAATGTTAGGCTGCAAAGATTAAGTCAGCCGGAACTGGGAACACTTCCCTTAAATCCTGATGTACTCGTAACATCATAAGAAGAATGGCATCTACGCTAATTTTAGTGTCTTAGTTTATCCTGAGGTTTTCCCCCAGCCTGCCGGATCCAGGTCATATCCAGATCTGACTAGGAGCTTTGCCTGGACCCGATGACAACGCAGTGCTGAAGTGCCAACTAGCCTCTCCCTTTGGAGAATCTCTTTCCCACTCTACAGATAAAACGTTGTGATTCCGGTTCGCGTACCCACCCCGAAGTGATAAAATATAACAAAATTCTGTATCAAATTACAGTTACTGTAAATCCGGCCTCTAGTTCATAAACGCCAGAGGAGAACTGGTCCCCGACTGAGCCTGGGTTCTCCGAAGGTTTTTTTCTCTCCATTAGGTCACCTGATGGAGTTTTAGGACACAAGTAGGTCACTTGGAGTTTTTTGGTTCCTTGCCACTGTTGCCTTTGGCTTGCTCAGTTGGGGATATTCAAATTAATTAACCAAGCATTAATACCATTGATCAGCCCTACCAAACGTGGATGTTTTTTCCACTAAGAAACAAACATTATGTTATTTGATTGATACTGTGAAGCTGCTTTGATGCAATTTATATTGTGACTATATTGACTATATTGTGACTATATTGTGACTTGACTTGACTTTTTCTAACTTTACATCAAAAGGAAAGAAAGTGCAACACTTTGTGATACCCATTAGTTTCTTTTGCACAGGACATTGAGGAAACCCTCTCAGATGACTGTCCTTTGGAGGAAGTACTTGTAAGTGCATAAATAACTTTACTTAATTTATAGTTGTGTACATATTATTTCTGACTGCAATATGAGTTGCAGGAGGAAAGGCCAGACAGGCTACAGACAGGCCTACAGAAAGGCCTACAGCACAAAGTGATACAGAGGTGGGCAGTGTAGTACTTTTCCTTTTTATTTCTGTTGCATGAGGCTTGTGTTGTTGTTGTTGTTTTGGTGGGGGGGTATTTTTATCCAAAATGGCACAGGGTGATATCCATACCCTATATAAACGGATTCTACAACAGAAAATGTAGTATTTTTACCTGAAAAGGGGGAGAAATAGAGACGAAAAAACTGGCACTAGATATTGCGTTGCGTCAAAACTTAAGAGTAAGTGCTAATACACTATTTCACACAGAGTACTATTGCTGACCTTGGATAACAATATATCTTATTGCAGGCAAAAGATGACCATCACTGGCTTTTCTTGACAAAGAATAATTTAAATAAAACTCAAGGAACTAAGCATGTTGTCTTGTCTTCTATTCATTTAATGAAAGTTTTTATTTGTAAAAAAAAAAAAGAAAAAAAAAGAAAAATGGTGTTCCACAGTTCTGTCCCATGCAGCTCTGCCACTAGGTTGGTCCAAGTGCACTGGCTGGAGGTCATCATCAGGCTGCACCTCCACCACAGGGGTCCTCTCCTTTCTGATGGTGGCACTATTGTGGAGTATGGCACATGCAACAATGTCGCAGGCCCTGTCAGGTGCAACCCTCAGACCCTTCAGACACTAAAATCTTTCCTTTAGTTGCCCAAATGTCATTTCAATGCGTGCCCTTGTCCTAGCTAGAGCTGCATTGATATGGATTTGTGGTCCGGGGTTTGGGTCAGGGAATGGCGTCATGAAATACGGCCTGCAGACATAGCCCCTGTCACCAAACAGGATCCCGTCGTAAGCCCCTGGAAAAATGCAGTTTTGTTAGGCTCAGAATAAATGTATGCAATACAGTGAGTTTGATATTAAATGGAGTCATGCACAGAACCAGGCCATTTTGCTTCCACATTTGTGACGTAGGACAAGTCACACACCCTCTAAGAAATTTTTAATGTCAACTGCATACTTTTTGATTACATTACTTTTTTATTATTTGATATATTGCTAATCTGGAATATTTAGGGCCCGAGCACCGATGGTGTGAGGACCCTCTTGGAATTGCTCTGTTTATTATTAGGGCCCGAGCACCGATGGCGTCAGGACCCTCTTGGAATTGCTCCGTTTATAAGGGCCCGAGCACCGATGGTGTGAGGACCCTCTTGGAATTGCTCCGTTTATTAGGGCCCAAGTCTTGAAAAGGCGAAGGCCCTATTGTTTTCCTTAGGATTATTAGGGCCCAAGCCTTGAAAAGGCGAAGGCCCTATTTTTTTTCCTCAGGATTATTTATTATTCTTTATTAGGGCCCAAGCCTTGAAAAGGCGAAGGCCCTATTGTTTTCGTTAGGATTATTTATTATTAGGCCCAAGCCTTGAAAAGGCGAAGGCCCTATTGTTTTCCTTAGGATTATTAGGGCCCAAGCCTTGAAAAGGCGAAGGCCCTATTGTTTTCCTTAGGATTATTTATTAGGGCCCAAGCCTTGAAAAGGCGAAGGCCCTATTGCTTGCGTTGGGAATATTTATTATTAGGGCCCAAGCCTTGAAAAGGCGAAGGCCCTATTGTTTTCCTTAGGGTTATTAGGGCCCAAGGCTTGAAAAGGCAAAGGCCCTATTGTTTTCGTTAGGATTATTAGGGCCCAAGCCTTGAAAAGGCGAAGGCCCTATTGTTTTCCTTAGGCAAATTAGGCAAATTATTATTTTACTACCTTTTTGGCACTTTTGGGGCCCTTAACTTGCTCGAAAACTCTTGAAACTTTGCACATGGGTCAGAGCAGGGCTGAAGATGGTACCCTGGCGTGGCGGGGTCCGAAAACTTGGTCCATAAATCAAACACGCTTGCATGTAATAATCTGAAACTCGGTACACTTGTAGATCTCATCGGGGCAAACAACTTTCGTGCTCTAAGTTTTACGCCAGCCGGTTATTTAGGGTTGTTTGGAAAACGCATGCAATGGATTTTAAAGTACTCCTCCTAGAGAATTGATCGAGATGCCACGAAACTCGGTCAGCGTGAAGTCCAAGATATTGAGGATGAAAAATTGCCAGGGGATTTTTGATATCTCGAACGGTTTGGCTGTGGCGAGGAAATGAAATTATGGCGAGAAACGTGAAAAAGAAAGTGTGTTATAACTTCAGCATACAGTAACTGATCTTGATGAAACTTCAGCAGTGTGTTCGTTGTAAGAGGCCGATCACATGGATGTGACTATTGTGAGTCAAAGTTATAGCGCCACCAACTGGCAGCAGGAAGTGTGTCACTTTCAAAATGCTTTGAAATCACCCTCTAATTTTTACCCAATTTGCTTTTAACTGTATGTGTATAATGTAAAGACACGCCAGATGTAGGCCTGTGAAAGGATTATTGATATCTTAGATACTGTTGCCGTGGCAACAAATCAAACTTTAATATTTTTGTTTGATGTTTTTGAGACTCTTAGCATGCTTGAAATTGCATGAAACTCGACAGACACATCACACTTATTAGCCAGTGGACATGTGCAAAGTTTCAGAAACGGGCGTGGTGAGGGCTCAGTAGCGCCACCTTTAATCAAAAATGGGGGGGGTTAGTTTTATCTACAGTAACAAAACTCAGTACGTATATTGTACTCATCAAGCCGGATAACATTCTAATTTACAGTCATTAGCTCGGACGAACAGAAAGTCAGATATTTGGGTTTGAATGTGGTCATTTCTCTCTGACCCTACGTCTCTGTGTCTGTCCCTGCGTGTGTGTAGGGGGAGGGGGCGAGATTAACCATTTCACTGCTGTGTGGTTTGGCCTGCATTAAAAAAGAAAATAAATGTCTTAAGCCATGTATTTTTTAAATATATATATATTTTTAAATAAAGTTAAGGCATATAACCAGTTTAATTGTAGTGCATTGACAATAGTTTTATATAATTCGTTTATTAATTAAATTAACTTGGTCCATAAACTTGGTCTGAAAATTTGGTCCATAAATCAAACATGCTTGCATGTAATAATATGAAACTCGGTACACATATAGATCTCATCGGGCCAGACAACTTTCGTGCTCTAAGTTTAACGACAGCTCAACAGGAAGTCAGCTATTATGGGTTGTTTGGAAAATGCATGCTTTTATTTTTGATATACTTCTCCTAGAGAATTAATCCAAACGCTACGAAACTCGGTCAGCATGAAGTCAAGACATTGAGGATGCTAAATTGCGGACGGATTTTTCATATCTCGAACGGTTTGGCCGTGGCGAGAAAATGAATTTATGACTAAAAAAGAACACATAAAGTGTGTTATAACTTAGATAATTTTACCTACAGTTACACAACTTGGCGTATATATTGTTCTCATCAAGCCGAAGAACTTTCTAATTTACAGTCATTAGCTCCGGCCAGCAGAAAGTCAGATATTGTGGCTTGAATGTGAATTCTGAGAATTTTATCTCCCTCTCTCTCTCTCTGACAGAGAGAATGCACCCTTGCCATTCTGTATGTGTGCGTGTCTGTGTGAGGAGGGGGAGGGAGAGGGGGGGGGGTCTCTTCGGGCGATAGTTTAAACACAAATTCATACATGGGGCCATACTGCCCTCTTGTGTCCAAAATTGTATTTATACGCACTTTTATTTGTTTTTTACATGTATTACGCACACACACACACACAGTTTGATCGCGCCCGCGCCTCTCTCTTTCTCTCTCTCTCTCTCTCTCTCTCTCTCTCTCTCTCTCTCTCTCTCTCTCTCTCTCTCTCTCACACACACACACATACACAGGTCGATCGCGCCCGCGCCTCTCTCTCTCTCTCTCTCACACACACACACACACACACACACACACACACACACACACACACACACACACACACACACACACACACACACACACACACACACACACACACACAGTTCGATCGCGCCCGCGCCTCTCTCTTTCTCTCTCACACGCACACACAAACACACACACACGAATATTGGAACGTGAGTGAATTACAAACCCCATAAAAAAAGAATAGTTTAGCATCCAAATACATCGCAAATTTTGAAACAGTTTGATTCTAATTAGAGAGTTACGTGAGCCCAACACCACTTACTTTCGCTTTACATTATTTCGGTTACTTCTTGTTTTTTAAAATTCTTGTTTTGTTCTGAATATCATTAAATTTAAAGGATTACTTGTGTAATATTTTGTGTATCATCAAATCAGAATAATTCTCTCGGTGTAGTGATTACCTAGTTATTTTTTTATTTATTTTTTCATTGGTCTAATCAGGTGAAGTAAGTAATAATCTCTGTCTTATATATATATATATATATATATATATATATATATATATATATATATATATATATATATATATATACTGTTATGACTAAGTCCTAAACGAAGTCATCTGAATTATAAATAACTTATTTCTGTATAAGATAAAAATTCCCGAATAATCCAGACCAGCCAGAGCGCACTATTCCTACAACATCATCAGTGCTGAAGCGGAACTACCAGAGCCGTTCGGCAGATAGCGAACGGATGCATCATATATGTTGTATCGAGGCAGGGTCAGGCCAGGGGAATCCATTTGCGGCTTTTTATTAAGAATTGTCAAGACAGGCAGGGTGAACAATGGCAAACAGGGCAGAACAGAAAAGGCAGAGACAAACCAGGTTGACAGGCTAAGGGCAAAGACCTCCATAAATACTGGGCTTCTGGATTTACACATTTAAGTTCTGCAAAACATATTGACCTAAAAATTATTCTAAATTTAAATTATCTCATATATGTGGCTATTGTGGTTCACGATCATAGGCCCTGTCCCAAATGGCACACTTAATATGAATTTTCGGTCTTGTCTGCTTATTTCATGTGTCTGTTAAATCCATGAGACCGTAGGCTGTCTCATTTTTCATTTTAGGTTTCAGAAGGTTGCTCACGCATACTTTGTGGTTGATATGTGCCCTCGATGCGCACTTTTGCAGAGGCCACACTGATGCAATTGCGGTGCCACCGGCTTGGGCCCGCAATCGCTGCTCGCAGCTGTATTTCTTCTTCTTATTATTATTATTATTATTTTACTACCTTTTGGGCACTTTTGGGAAAATTCTTGAAACTTTGCACACGGGTCAGAACTCGCGGCCATGAGGGCCGGGCTGAAGATGGTACCCGGGCGTGGTAGGGGGGCTCGACAGCGCCCCTGGAATGGGATTCGAACACATGTCCATATATCAAACACGCTTGCATGTAATAATATGAAACTCGGTACACTTATAGATCTCATCGGGCCGAACAACTTTCGTGCTCTAAGTTTTACGACAGCTCAACAGGAAGTCGGTTATTAAGCGCCACCTACTGGCAACAGGGAGTTACATGTTTAACACTGTTGTGGACTCCTAATAACATATAAAAAGTGCCAGCAAGTGCTAAACATTCAAACAACATATTAGATTTGTGCGAAAACATGCTAGCAAACACTTAGCTAAGTGCTAAAGCATGCTATTAATGCCAATTAAATAGTAATTTGCTGTAACTCAGGCGTGGAATGTCCAATCTGCCCCAAACTTCACACGTTTGATAAGAGTCCTGCCCTGAACACATCTACATGAGAATATTCAGTTATAGTAATAGCGCCACCTACTGGCAACACAAAGTGACATGTTTAACACTGTGATGCAGTACTAGCAACATATTAAATATGCCATTGAATTATAAACATGTTATGGTAATACTTTATAATAACTGCACGCTATTAATCATTATTTAAGCATGAGTAAACAGTTAATTAATAATTTATAAAACATTAATAGACATTAATAAGCAGTTCATAAATACAGCTATAAATGATTTTTTCTTGATTTATAAGCATATCTATAAAGTGTTTAATAATTGTATTTTCATACTTTGTTAATGATTAATTAATAATTTCTAAATGAAGTATAGCATTATTTACTAACCAGTTATTTAAGAGTTTTCAGTGGTTCATAAGATCATTTAGAAAGTGTAAGTACATGGAGTAAATTCAGGTAGTTATAAAGCATTTAGTAGTGGTCAGTTAACTGTGTGTGTGAGCTCATCTAAAGTGAGGACTAATCATGCCTTGTAAAGCATTTATAAAGGAGATTTAAAGACTCATTTAATCTTCTAAACAGAAAAATTAAACAAACACAACACAGTGATACAGAACATAGAAATATTGACAGCCTTTAGATCTCCTTTGTAAATGCTTTACAAGGCATGAATAGCCCTCACTTTAGATGAGCTCACAAACATAGTTAACTGACCACTACTAAATGCTTTATAACTACCCGAATTAACCCTGAATTACAGTATAAATATATGTTAATAAAGCATTTATTAACACACTAAATAACTATTACTATATATCTGAATAATAAGATGTATGAATGTACATTTAAATAGTTTATTAATCATTTACTTACACTTTCTAATCTTATGAACCACTGACAACTCTTAAATAACTGGTTTATAAATAATGCATTACTTCATTTAGAAATGATAAATTAATCATTAATAAAGTATGAAAATACAATTATTAAACACATTATAGATATACTTTTAAATCAAGAATAAAGCATTTATAGTTGTATTTATAAACTGCTTATTAATGTTTATTCATGATTTCTAAAATATGAATTAACTGTTGACTAATGCTTAACTAATGATTAATAGCGTGCAGTTATTATAAAGTGTTACCTGTTATAAACATGCTAGCAATTCTTAGCTAAGTGCTAAAGCATGCTAATGCAATGAAACAGGAAGTTGTTGTTACTAAAGAAGGCAATGTCCAATCTGCCCCAAACTTCACACGTTTGATAAGAGTTCTGTCAAAACACATGTCCATGCTCATATGCAGTTATAGTCATAGCGCCGCCTGCTGGCAACAGAAAGTGACATGTTTAAAACTGTTGTGGACTCCTGATAACATATAAAAAAGTGTCAGCAAGTGCTAAACATGCTAGAAACATACTAGAAACATGCTAAAACATGCTAGCAAACACTTAGCTAAGTGCTAAAGCATGCTATTACTAAACTTAAATAGGAATTTGCTGTAACTCAGGCATGGAACGTCAAATCTGCCCCAAACTTCACACGTTTGATAAAAGTTATCTCCTAAACGCATGTCCATGCTCATATTCAGTTATAGTCATAGAGCCGCCTGCTGGCAACAGGAAGTGCTGTTTAACACTGTTCTGGACTCATAATAGGTACATGCATGTAATGACCCAATACCTACATTAAAGTCTCTTGGAGCGTATCCCTAAACACTACAGGAAGTCAGCCATTTTGATCCTCCTCTCTGATTTGTGAGCAGTTTTTGCCATTTTCAGGCCTCGTACTTTAACGAACTCCTCCTACGGTTTTAATCTGATCATCTTCAAATTTGGTGAGTGTAATCTTAAGGCCTTTGTGACGTTAAATTGCGAAGATCTTGTTTTTCGTCGAAGGGTGTGTCCTCGGTGGCCTGACGAATTTTGATCTTTCGCCATGAAACAGGAAGTTGCTGTAACTCAGGCAAACAATGTCCAATCTGCCCCAAACTTCACACGTTTGATAAGAGTTCTGTCCTGAACACATGTCCATGCTCATATTCAGTTACAGTCATAGCCCCATTTGCGGGCAACAGGAAGTGACATGTTTAACACTGTTGTGGACTCCTAATAACATGTAAAAAAAGTGTCAGCAAGTACTAAACATGCTAGCAACATACTAGAAACATGCTAAAACATGCAAGCAAACACTTAGCTAAGTGCTAAAGCATGCTATTACTGCAATTAAATAGGAATTTGCTGACTCAGGCATGGAATATCAAATATTCCCCAAACTTCACACGTTTGATAAGAGTCATGGCCTGAACACATCTACATGAGAATATTCAGTTATAGTAATAGCGCCACCTACTGGCAACAGGAAGTGACATGTTTAACACTGTGATGCAGTACTAGCAACATATTAAATATGCCATTGAATTATAAACATGTTATAAACATGTTAAAACATGCTAGCAAATCATAGCTAAGTGCTAAGGCATGCTAATGCAATGAAACAGTAAGTTGTTGTTACTAAAGAAGGCAATCTCCAATCTGTCCCAAACTTCACACGTTTTATAAGAGTTCTGCCCTGAACACATCTACATGACAATTTTCAGTTAAAGTAATAGCACCACTTACTGGCAACAGGAAGTGACATGTTTAACAGTGTGATGCAGAACTAGCAACATAGTAAATATGCCATTGAATTATAAACATGTTAAAACATGCTAGCAATTCTTAGCTAAGTGCTAAAGCATGCTAATGCAATGAAACAGGAAGTTGTTGTTACTTAAGAAGGCAATGTCCAATCTGACCCAAACTTCACACGTTTGATAAGAGTCATGGCCTGAACACATATACATGAGAATATTCAGTTATAGTAATAGTGCCACCTACTGGCAACAGGAAGTGACATGTTTAACAGTGTGATGCAATACTAGCAACGTATTAAATATGCCATTGAGTTCTAAACATGCTAGAAACATGCTAAAACATGTCAGCAACACTTATCTGAGTGATAATGCATGCTATTATCCCCATAATAAAGGACATTTTTGTAACTGACTTTGACATACTCCTCCTATATTTACCTACTTAAATGCACATTGCCCACCGTGCTCTGTCTTCCTAAAGCCACCGGGTGGCGTTGGCATGGGTGCGAGGGCCCTTTCAATGCTGCTTGCAGCTTTAATAAGAATCGTAATTTACCTGCACACTTACACTGTGAAATCCCTTTCGGTTCACAAAATCCCCTTCATTGGGGCCTTGATGGGGACAAGTGTGCAGTCTATGGCACCAATCATGTTAGGGAAGCCTGAGGAACAAATACTGTCCTACTTTTTAGCACGATCATGGTTGCATGATCTTCATTAACAATTACAATGTGCCTGCAATGGCAAAAAAAATTCTGCTTCACAACCTATGGTCTTAACCCTGCTGAAACATCCAGCTAAAACCAGCCTAAGCTGGTTGGCTGGTCTTAGCTGGTTTAAGCTGGAAGTAGCTGGTTTTAGTTGGTCTCCCAGCCTAGCTTAGCTGGTTTTAGCTGGTCTCCCAGCCTGGCTTAGCTGGTCAAGCTGGTCTCCCAGCCTGGACAAGTTGGTTGTCAACTGGTTTTAGCTGGTCTCCCAGCCTGGCTTAGCTGGTTTTAGCTGGTCTCCCAGCCTGGCTTAGCTGGTCAAGCTGGCCTCCCAGCCTGGACAAGTTGGTTGTCAGCTGGTTTTAGCTGGTCTCCCAGCCTGGACAAGTTGGTTGTCAGCTCGTTTTACCTGGTCTCCCAGCCTGGCTTAGCTGGTCAAGCTGCTCTCCCAGCCTGGACAAGTTGGTGGTCAGCTGGTTTTAGCTGGTCTCCCAGCCTGGCTTAGCTGGGGTTTATCTGGTCTCCCACCCTGTCTTAGTTGATCAAGCTGGTTTTGCAGCCTGGACAATTTGGTGGTCAGTTGATTTTAGCTGGTTACAAATTAATTAGATTCCACGTTCCATACACGGATAAGGTTACATAGCAGGGTAGTTTAGCATCATAGTTAGGCAGGCTAGATGGTACAGCCTAAATTATTATAGTTGTTAATAAAATAATATATCGGAACAGTTTTAAACTAAATTATTCAAGTAGTTACACAAATAAATTATAGCATAAATCTGTAGCATGCAAGGACTCGATTTAGATTCAAATATTGTTTAAACATAACATTCACCATAGTTGTCTGACCAAATATAGTCAGCTTTTTTATTTTTAATAAGTGTTTCAGTTGTGAATAGACTTGTTCACAAATAACAAGTGAAACAATGTCTCTATACAATGACCAATTTAATGTCATATGTAATCGCAAAACTAGATAAGCTGTACAATATCTTAAGACACCAAAAACATGATACACATAATCTGATACAGGTTTATTTTACTTTAAGTCCCATTCAGATATTACACAAACATAAAACTGTGTCATTGAAGACTGTTTGAGGACATTTAGTATGTACAGTATACAATTTTGTTTGTCTTCTTTTTTTTAGAAAACTTTGTTCAATTAGGTTACATATACTTTAGTTTTTTTTCCAAGGAAACATTCCCTCAGAACTCAAATAAAAAGAACCACTGACATTTCTACACAGTAGCACTACACCAAACACAGCAGCAGTACAACAAAACATCTGCACTGTGGCACACCTACATTTACATCCCTCCCACACCCTAGACACCCCCTCTTCCTCATCGACACCCCCTCACCCAAACCTTCCACAACCATACATCCACCCGCCCACAAACCCATTCATGTCACCACACTTTCCTCACACCCCCACAACCATCCACACCCCTCTCATCAACTACCCCTCAACCCAACCCATTCTTTCCACACTTGTATTCCACATCTTGTATACCCATACAGCCTCCATACCCCCATGGGTTTGTTTAATACTGGGGTACAGATGGGTATACAAGTGTGGAAAGAATGGGTTGGGTTGAGGGGTAGTTGATGAGAGGGGTGTGGATGGTTGTGGGGGTGTGAGGAAAGTGTGGTGACATGAATGGATTTGTGGGCGGGTGGATGTGTGTGGTTGTCACCTCACGCCCTCACTTTCTACACCGTTTTAATCTCGCTCAATTGAGTTTGGAAAGTTACAAATAAAGATCTTGTCTGAAGATGCTATATTGAAACATTTATGCTTGATGCTGCTTACTGAAACCAATTGGAGAGGGAACTGACTGTCTGTAATTAGTTTAATATGTGGCACAAAACCAGAGGTTTGAGTAAGTGAAAAGTGGGGCTGTGAATCAAATCTCTTGAAAAACAGAGCCATCTCTGTTCCCTCTTCCACTGAAAATGAGATGATGCTCTGTATTTCGCCCTGACATCCATTTGTCAATCTAATGTAACACTCCCTTCTTCTCTTAGCACGGCTATAGCCCCTGCTGGTGTAAATCAGACCTTTATGTACCATCCTATTGTGCATCAGTACAGTTTCCGGCACTTGTCTCTCTGCTGAGATGAAGGCATTTATCTCCTCGCCTGTGAGTTGTTTAGTTGTGCCACTATCTAAGACTGCTGTTTCCTGCCACCTCAGACATTTCTGTACTCTTGGATACTCACTACATTCTCGACAGAAGTTTAAAACACGATCACTGATTGAATGTTTTGTTGCGAAACATGCCATGGCTTTATGCAACAGAAACTTGTTAACGATCTGAATCGCAACACTTTTGGTTCCATGGACAAACTTCAACAGGCTGCCGTTTGAGCTTTCAAACACAAAAGCAGAGTGTGCCCACAGTGGACCCCACAGTTTCACTGACTTTGCAAGGTGACTGAGGAGATGTACATTGAAAGTCATGGCTGTCTCTCCATAAAGTAACTGAAATTTAACAACAAATTCAAGCAGCATGATGTCTGCTTTGTTGACTTCTTCATAGGTGATGGACTCCTGTAAAAGGAAAAAGACAGCTGAGACCAGCAGACTGAGGTGCTTCACGTACCGAGAATCAAGCACGTCCTCAAGACACGGTAAACAATAAAAAAGCAACCAAGCTCTCCATTCTGATGCCTTCCAGTATCTGAACTCCTCAATTGGCCTAGGCAAGCGGGTAATGACATGTGGAGGCTGGATGTTTTTGATGCGATTTTCTATTACCCGTAAAGTGTCTGGTCTACCAATGTAATAGGGCTGGTCACTACTCTGAAGCAAAAGCTCTGTGATCTGTCTGGTTACACCAAGAAGGACAGCATGCATATAATCAGGTACGAAGCCCCATACAATGTCAAAGTATGGCATGTTCATAAGTTGTGAAGGACCTTTAACTCCTCTGACAGGCCTACCTTCAACTAAAGCTACTTCCATATCTTTTAGCATAGACTTTGAATCTCTATCATGTCCTGAGGCTATCACCGTGTACTTAACCTGTCTTTCAATTAAAACACCGGGATGAAGACAGAAGCCACACCCATAATAACCATTAAACTGAGTAGTGTTCTGCATTGTAGGTCTTGCTTTGGAGTCTACACAGCAGCAGATGCCAACAACTTTGCTATTCACTTGAACACAGTTTTTTCTCCACAACACACCTTTAGAACTGAGCGACTTTGCTTGTTCTGTAAATGGTTTAAGGAAGACTTGCATAGATGGCTCATGAGTTCCAAACCACAGACCAGCCAGGATTACATGCTTAAATCTCATTTTGGGGGGCAGTTCATTCAAGTGTAGCTGTATAGGCCATATAGAGAATTTTGAAGATTTGTATACAGGGGACCCATCAGAATTAAAATTGTATGAAAAATTGTTAGGATCTGAAAGAATTCCACCAGGTTGTGACATTTTTTCATACATGACTCCATCATAGATATCTGAGATGGCATTCTCAATCCTGTTTGGCCTGTCAAATCGATAGCTGAGATGCTCCTGAATTTCTGGATTTTCCAGAAGGTTCTGAATCTGTGGTGCAACTGGTACATCGATAAAGAAGCTACCATTATTTAAAGAAGAGATCTCAACTGCTTCATTACAGGATGGACACTGTGTAATGTTCTGGTCAGTAACTAGTTTTTGTGTTCCAATGTGAGATTTGCAGCCTCTACAGTAAAGATGAAACTCAACTATCTCTGAGTTGTTCTTGAATACCTTATTAAACATATGCTTGGACCTTGGGACAACATCATTACCAAATAGGAAATTAATGAGTTTCAGCAAGTCGTCCAGTTGACAGCCAGTAATATTATGTACAGCAGCATGACTCATTATCAGCAGAAGAGCCTCTGCCTTTGTGATGGAGCCTGTTGATTTGAGAACTGTCCATCCCTGTGTCTGTGCCAATTTTGTGAAGTGGATCATCTGTTGGAGTTTCAACCTCACTTTCACTATCCGTCCCATCTGTATCTTCAGAAGATGTGCTAAAAGTGTTCTCATCCAATTCATCCCAAGCAAACAAATCTGATACAGCATCATCCTAGAGAATTTCGAAAATATATTTTAGTAAGATACAGGACAAAGAACAGTGTTTTAATATTTAATGATTGTTAAAACTGCACTATGGCAGATTTTTTGGTTGAAAAAAATAATAATTGAGCAAGCTCATGAAAAATAAACTGTTTTCTTGCCTTACTACTGAGGTGAGAAACTTCACTTGCATCACTATTTGATTAGATTACAATTCTGAGGGTAACAATTCAATTATAAAGCGATTATTGATGCATCATTATAAATCTTTTCCTCCAATTCTTTTATTACTAATTATTAATATATATTAATCACAATATGGTTATTTTTGTTATTTTATCTGGAAACCCACCTCCTCCTTCCTACAACGTCTAACCTTGTTACAGTTATGTAATATTTCTGATCAGTGTTCTATCGGACTGATGTTTTAAATAAATGTTTGAATATACAAGTAAGAAAAAAAATGCAATAATACTTTTAACCATGAAACTAAACTGCCAATAGGTGGCAGCAAGTGATCGTCTTAATGAGCGAGTCATCGAGTCATTCATTCAAATGATTCGTTCAAACCGATGAATCATTTAGATTTAGTAACAAAACACCAAGCTGAGTGTTGCTTTCCTTTGGAACTTTTTTTCCGTTGGTGAAATAGAACAAAAACAGTCAATGTTGTGTCCAAAATGTAAGTAACTTAATATTAACTACTTGTTTATTGAACTATAAATTCAATGAAACATTTGCAGTCGTGATGATATTCAGCTCCTTTAGTCATGTTATGTGTTACCTAACAAAAATATTTTTTATTTTATTTATTTATATATTTTTTTATTCATGCTTATTTTTCGCTCTGTGACCATGCTGTTTGCAATTCTGATTGATTCTGATGGTTTTTGCAATATATATTTACGAGTGTCGCGATTTCGGTTTCATATCGCATATCAGCCCTCATTTCTACTAAATAAAATGAAAAAAAAAATAGTAATGCACAGTGACTTGGATAAGTAACTTTAATCTGATTACTGGTTTGGAAATAATAACACGTTAGATTACTCGTTACTGAAAAAAGTGTTCAGATTAGAGTAACGCGTTACCGGCATTACTGTTATTAAGTAGTAGTAGTAAACAATCTTAACTCAAAGCCCAAGCAAGGGTTACAATGGCTACGTTTACATGCAACCAAATAATCCGTTACTGATGGGATTTTCATGGCTCAATCGGACTGAAAAGCCTTTATGTAAACACCTTAATCGATCCGAATAAAATTTCGATCGGATTTAAAGAGGTGGTTTATTCCTTTTCTAATACGACCGAGAGAACATGTAAACACTTGATCGGATTGAAAAACAAAACTGAAAGTACTGCGCATGTACAATGACATTGAAATAGCGTAATGACGTGCAAAGCGAGCTGTTATTCCTGTTGAATAAAATGTCATAAAAATGAGTTTCTGAGTTTCTTTATCATTCTATAATCCTCATTCACTGCATCTGTGAAGTGGAGCAGGACAACGGCCCACCAGTCCTTGTTTCAGATTCTCATCTACAGACATTTTGGGCATTTTTACTACGTGAATAATATAAGTTCATATGCTCATTGTCTCCAAATTATGACCAGAGACGGGTATTAAGTCTGCTGTTTAAAAAAAAAAGAACCAATGTAGGAGAATGGATATTATGCGCAAACAGCGGGAAACTGTATATTTGTGCAGTGTGCGCAACTGCGCATGTCAAAAAATGTATTCCGATTTGAAGCTTGTGACATATAAACACGCACATCAACCCAATCACATGTCTAGCGTTCATGTAAACACTAAATTCAGATTCATCAACTGGAATGAATTCAGTCCAATTGAAACAAGTTGTACATGTAAACGTAGCCAATGTCATGTACAAAATGTACATTAGTAAGAGCAAAATCCTAAATATTTTTGGATATTTATATCACTCAAAATGTAGGATGACTACTATTTGGTTAAAATAGTTGCATTATGCTTAACCTCAGGTTATAGTTATTCTAAACCCACACTTATAGGTGAAAACCCTCCACAGAAGTGTTTATGTGGACTACCACTGGTGGGAAAAAATACCTCTGAGTCTGAAGTAGGCATGTGAGAGGGGGCCTCTCCTGTGTCCACTGAAGTCTGGTCAACAGTGTAGCTGTTTACCCTTAAAGGTTCTCTCACCTGTGAAACCACACATAATACATTCATATTCTGGATTAAATTCTAGACTAGTTCCAACTGAATCAACATGTGCATTACTTAAAGGTATAATCCATGACCAGGTAAGGATTAATCTATTAGACTTAAGTTTTTGTGACATATTATGGTGACATATTATGCTGACATATTATGCCCCTTTCCAAAAGATATATTATGCAGATTAAGGGGCGGTAATAAAAAAAGTAATCTCAAACAACATGCCGACATGACATGTCTCTGGTGGACTTCTGTTTGCAATAGCCCTACTGTGCTGAAAGTAGCCATATAGGTGCTGGGCAACACTGGTAAAATGACGCTAATTATCTGCTCACATGCTTTGATAATAATAGCTTTCTAGGACTATACTCTGTACTATACTAGGTCTGTTGAAGGTACCTTGTTGATGCTTAATTACACTTTTAAATAACCTCTTAATGTTCAATGGTTGAAGGGTGAGTAGAATAATGTAATGTCATTGTACACATTTAAAAAAATATATATATTATTGCATCCATAGAGCTAGTCTTTCACTGATTGTTTACAGCTAAACGGAAGTTACACCCATAATTTGGGCAAAGCGCCATGGGGCGTAGGAATGATGTGGATTGGCTTGAAAAATTATTTTTAAAATTCAGATCCAGTGAAATTATTGCATTTAAGTCTAATAACAATACAATTATACAAACAATTATTTAAACTAAGAAATTAATACTTATTTTAAAAAGGTTTTTTTTGGTTGTCAGCCAAGTGCATCCAGAATTTTCGGTTTCGGCCCAGAATTTTCATTTCGGTGCATCCCTACTAGGAACTAAACCTGTCTAGGGCATTTTAGTTCACAGTATTTGTCATCAGTTATTGATGCCCTCTTTGTGAGTGAGAATTTCAATATGGTCACTCAATCACTTTTGTGGTTTCACCACTGGCTGGCAATTTATAAATCTATGAGGAATCCAATCATAAAGGATCAGTGGGATATATTTTAACTACCTCTGAATCTGATGAAAACTCATTAATGTCCAAAAAGGACTCATCAGTATCTGAACAGGTCTGGTCTGAAAGCAAAAGGGCCTTGTTTGTCTCCTTAATACTCTCCACCTTTAAAAAAACAAACAAATAACATTTTTAAATTGTTACAATGTGATTTTCTTTATGTATGTCTGAAAAGTAGTTTGACACTTAAGTTACAATATGAATGCAATATGCAAAAAGAAAAAAAAATGCTGTTTATTACATTTTTATTAATTATTGGGGGTTGTTACTCTAGCATAGCTACCACTGAACCTGAAGATAATTTACTTACCTCCAATGAGGACTCGTCTGAACAGGTCTGATCTGCAAGCAAAACGGCATTGTTTCTGCCTGTAATGCCTTCTACCTAAAAAAAAAAGTCAATGTTCACATGGTTTGTTCACAATGTTTCTTTCAATGGTTTGATGGCTGATAATCTGGCTAAATGTATATGGCTAACTGTATAACAGCTTGCTGTCAGCATACTAATAAAAGGACCACTTATTTCCCTTCTGAAGCTATCTCTGAATGTAAAGTCAACTCAGGAGGAAAGAAGCTTCAGAAGGGTACCATACCATTTCAGAATGGTAGGTGATATAAGGTGATAATTAATAGCAACATATAACTACCTCTAAAGCAGCCTTCTTCTCAAGCCTTTGACTGGTTGTGACTGGTATCCTGGACACACTGCCGGGCTCCAGGTATGTTTTATATTTTCGTTTCATACTTACTGTAGGAATAGGGTAGGATTAGGATTTGGTTGAGGGTTAGTTGCATGTAATTATGCATAATTTACTGTTATTACTACGATAAGTACATGTAACATATGTAACAAGGACACCGTAAAAATAAAGTGTTACCGAATTTTCATACAAAAAATACAAAATGTAAAAATGCAGAAAGTTGTGTGTTATTGGTAAGTTTAGGGGTCGGATTAGTGTGTGTGTGTGTTGGGTAGGTTTAGGGGTCGGGTTAGTGCAGTGGTTCTCAATCCACTGCCTTACACTAACCCGACCCTTTATCTGACACACCCAGTTCAGTTGATAGAGCTCTTTCTTAACGAGATGATGATCTGAATCAGGTGTGGTAAATGAGGGAGGCTTACAAACTGTGCAGAGCTGTGGGTCCCTTACGTCTATGGAGAGTCCCCACGAATAGCGAACCAGACTGAATGTGTGTGATATATATATATATATATATATATATATATATTACGATTCTGAAACGGGATTGGCTGATTTTTAACCGTGCGCGAGCTAACTTATTATTACCTGAGGGCATTTAAGTGCTCTTACGCCAACGGTTTTTTTTTTTTTTTTCAAAACAACGACATTTTACCTCATGTTTGCCTATGTGCGGTATTCGGACGGACACAAACATATCGTTCCCATAGAAGACATAAAACATTTTGACCCTAAAAATTATAAACAGGATATTTTATATACAAAAAAAAAAAAAAAAAAAAAAAAAAAACATCTCTTTCAAATGATTGAAAATGGTCGAAATGATTCATGAAGAGTCATGTCGCAAATCGGTTCTTTCGAGCTCTTCAATTAATCGGGATCATATAGTACGCACATCAGTTTGTTTTTAATTAATATATTTTTAATGCTAATTGTATTTATAAATTATTTGTAATATTTTAAATAATTTTAATACATTCATCATAATTTTTTATTTTATAATTGTAAACACTCACGCATTCTAAATCTTACTTGTATTTGCTATTTAAAGTTATAAGTTATTAAAGTATTAACCCATTATCATCCAATATCTTCACCCAAATCTTATGTTTTTAACCCTATAATACTATAGTAGTTACTATACCATGCATAGCATGGGGCATAAAGCATTATGGTAAAAGTATTTAATGATTATATATAATCCACTGTGTATTATAAGACATTATAAATACCCTTCTAATTGATATTATCGTTTTTGAAGTTGAAAAAAAAAGGTCTTAAAGGGATAGGCCTAGCTCAAATTTCTGTAATCATTTACTCACTCATTGTTCCAAACCTGTATAACTATTTCTTTTAGGCTCAGTTGCCATCTTTTTTAAATGAACTGAAAGCAAATGGTGGCCAAGTCCATCAGTCCATTACATCCAAATATTATATAGCAGTATTTTGGCTGAACCTTTACATATTTGACAGTGTAACCTTTTTCAGAAAGCTGGTGATTTATTACCAATTTTGTACATTCAACATCATTGTTACATTTTTATTGATAATAATAATAATGATGATGCTTTACAGAAAACGCTAAAGACAGTTGAGGCTTCTGAAAAAAGAAAAAACCTTTTGAAAATTCTTGAAGAAAGAAAGGCAAAGAAGAGAGAGGCCCCACTTTTTGAGACAGACCCAAAGAAAAAGAGAGAGGAGAGTTCTGACAGTGAAGATGGAGGAGTTGTACCTCAAAAAATATATGAGGATTTGCAAAGAAGATACCACTACATAAAGAAACAAAAACATGGCTTGGAAGAAAATCTTGAAGAATGCAAACAAAAGTAAGCGTTTATGAATAATAAATGTTTTATATTTATTTACAAACATAGCCTATAATAAGAGATTCTTTATAATGCAAGTTTAGTGATCAATTTCAGAATCTTATAATATGTGAATCTGATGAGAAAAACTTAAATTTCTTATCTGTTTATTGTTCTAACATTAAAGATGTGCTGAATTAGTAAAGGAGAAGGATGATCTTGTTGCAGAGCTGGCTACATACAGAAGCCTCAACATTACACTGCAGCACAACATAAACCAAGTGCTACAAAGAGCCTTCTCGGAAACAAGTATTTTTCTAAATCATCTAAAGCACATTCAGAATATTTAAACATGTATTCAGAGATTCATTTGTTCACATTTTCTGTTGCAATTTATGCTAAAATGCTTTAAAATCATCTATCTATCTATCTATCTATCTATCTATCTATCTATCTATCTATCTATCTATCTATCTATCTATCTATCTATCTATCTATCTATCTAATGTAAAGTTACAAAAACTTCATATAAATAAGATGATTTAACAAAAATAAGGTCATACCACTTACTCAATAGTACCTCATGTTGAAAACATGACTGCTGCCTCAATTTTTTGGTTGAAAGGATGAATTATTTTTTAAAGTGTATTATATTTATCTAGAATAGGACTTCACCTTTTATTTGAAGGCCTTAATACATTTGCCCCTATCATTGTTTGTTTGGTTGCAGGTCCATCTTTTCTTAATGGAACGTCCACACCTGTTGAGAGCACACCTGACAGAAGACCAGATGAGCTGCCAGAGTTCAGAGAGCAACAACCCACCTCTGAATCACCTCTGAGTCTTTATGAAATAAAGGATGGAAAGGTACATAAGTGTCAAGCCTTTTTACACAGCTTTGGTTTTCAATACATGCACACATCAAAAAGTTGAGTCATGGGAGCAGAAAGAAAATTAAAGCAATTTCTAATCAGAGACACCTGCGACACACCATTGCACATTACAGTACGCTAAATCATTATTAGAATATCATAATAAAAAAAAGCTGGATGACTAAATGCTAAATAGCATGCAATTAAATTTAAAGCACATTTATGTGGTGGAAAAAATGCTGTATTACTGTTACTACAAATAAAGCTCTCTCTGATTATGCGATGTTAGCCACTTGGTGTCAAAATAGTGTTGTCTCAGAGGCATGGTCAAAACATGATACTCGTTGTAATTCAAGAAAACAAGAGTTTCAAACAATAGCCTAAGACTAATCATAATATGACGTCACTGACATGCGATGCAAAAAGTCAACAAAATATGTAACAATCATTTGTTAACAGACATGTATGCATTACTTCAATGAGCTCATTATTTTAGATTAAAATTATTACATTATTAGCTAACTGTGATTTGTACATGTACATAACTTGGGCACAGGTATGATAACAGATCACTGTAAATTGAAATGTGGACTCATGTATTTTCTGTAAAGCAGATTTGAAACTGTATTGTGAAAAGCGCTATACAAATAAATGTCAATTGAATTTAATTACACTGGTTTAGTGTTTTTTGGATATTTTAATGTAAAATCTTATTGTGCCTTTAATTTGAAATCAAAGCTACAGCTAACACTGTCTGTAAAAAACAGACTTACAATCTGTCAAATGTACTGTTATGTTGATGAAATGTATATATTTTAAAAAATAGATTTAAGAATACATCGGTGGTGATGATGAAAAAAGATCCAGCACATTTAGATGGTACAACCTTTTGAACTATCCCACGTAGCCTCATTTTTGATTAACTTGCAATTAAATATGGCATCTATTCAAGACTAAGATTGCTTTCAGATCCTACAGATGCTGAAAGGTTCCACACAAACTTATGAAGATGACTAGAGATCTTTGTAGGAAAAAATTACAGCTTCTTATTTTTAATATTGAGATCTTTTAAAAAAAATGCAGCTCTTATGTGGTAGCCTAAGTACTTAAAGGAACGGCCCAACATTTATAGCTACCTACTGGAATATATTCTGTATAAGTTTTTTTCTTCTGTGGTATAGATATAAGATATTTTAAAGAATGTTTGAGTTTTTTTTTTTCATACAATTCAAGTTCATTTATGTTTTGTCTTAAAGATCCACATAGGAAACCATGTTTGGATCAGAGAAGAGGTGTGGAAGAAGATACATTTGTCAACAAAAGATTCTCTCTATATCAAAGAGATGGCTGTGGCACTGTGGGGGACAAACACTTTAAAATGCAGAAGTGTGTCAGGAAAGGAGTGTCCCACTAATAAACACTCTGCAAAGCCTCCCCTGACACCCTCCAAGCTGCAAGTTTTGAGAGGTAATCTATTATTTCCATTTATTCATTCATTCATTCATTCATTCATGTACTTTATGTAACCATGGCCAATTTTGTTAAAATGGTTTTACATTAGTTGATATTTTTAATGTTTGTAAAACTGTCAATGTTCAGATATCCTTATTTATAGTCATCCATTTATACTCTCTTATTTGTCAATAAAATATCTAGAACATAATTAAACACCTTCAGATGTATATTTAATTTCATTGATGTATAAATAATAGATTACTTTACATAAACTTTCTCTTTATATTAGCAATAAATACAAGGAACAACTATCAGATGCATGTTTTTATAGGCTACTTCTAAAAAAGGAGAAAACATTGTAAATATGTGACACTATAGTTTGCCTTTCTAAGTTTTACTAGTTGAAAAGTAACAAAATTAATAATCTAAATTATTTCTCTTTCAAGTCTGCTTCAGTGACTGGCTCAAACAAAAAGAACCTGAGAAAGGAGAGAGAGAGAAGCGGGAGAAGCAAGTGGGATATTACATATCCCAAAAAATTCAAGATATCATAAAAAAAGAAAGGAAAAATGAAAATGTGTAATATATCTTATGTGTAATACAGTTACATCTGTATATAGTTTTTAGCAATTTAATCATTAATATTTATACATAACTGTTAGAATAGCAATAGGTTGTATTAATAGGCTTGCAATATGAAATAAAATCAATTTGTTTGAATGGATGCTTGTGTTCCTGAAGATTATTTAAAGTGTACTTGGAATTGTTTACATTATTTGTCACAAAACCCAGTGGCAGGAAAAAAAAAATGAGAAGACAGAGTCAGCCAGCACTGACCAGCAAAGACCAGCACTGACCAGCCTGACCAGCACTGACCAGCACTGACCAGCCTGACCAGCACTGACCAGCTAAGACCAGCACTGACCAGCCTGACCAGCTAAGACCAGCACTGACCAGCTAAGACCAGCACTGACCAGCTAAGACCAGCCCTGACCAGCTAAGACCAGCCCTGACCAGCTAAGACCAGCCTGACCAGCTAAGACCAGCACTGACCAGCTAAGAGCAGCACTGACCAGCTAAGACCAACCTGACCAGCTAAGACCAGCACTGACCAGCTAAGACCAGCCTGACCAGCTAAGACCAGCACTGACCAGCTAAGACCAGCCTGACCAGCACTGACCAGCTAAGACCAGCCTGACCAGCTAAGACCAGCACTGACCAGCTAAGACCAGCACTGACCAGCTCTGACCAGCTAAGACCAGCACTGACCAGCTAAGACCAGCTATGACCAGCTAAGACCAGCACTGACCAGCTAAGACCAGCTAAGACCAGCCTGGCCAGTTAAGACGAGCACTGACCAGCTAAGACCAGCACTGACCAGCTAAGACCAGCACTGACAAGCTAAGACCAGCCTGGCCAGCTACGACGAGCACTGACCAGCTAAGACCAGCCTGACCAACTAAGACCAGCTAAAACCAACGATGACCAGCTAAGACCAGCATGACCAGCTAAAAAAAGTGTTCAAAACCCCTCTAAAACCAGCCTGATAAACCAGCTATGACCAGGCTGGGAGACCAGCCAAAACCAGCCTGACCATCTTAGGCTGGTTTAAGCTGGATTTTTCAGCAGGGAAGTGGCTTGGAAATACCACAAAAACTGCTTGAGTGCCAGATAAACTTTGTGAATGGCACAACAGACAGCACTTTTCCCCGAGTTTTCTGCATCTCCAATAGTGTAAAGGAAAGGGTCACTCGCAAAGAATCTCAATGCAATACAAACAGTTTGTGCTGTTGTTAAAGCCTGACTCAGACGAGTCGAACATTTAACGTGTGGTTCCAACAAATTAATAATGTATATGGCACCCTCACGAAAAAAACGATATCTCTCAATAAGTAGATTATCGCACTGACCTAAAGGATGCTGTCTATCTCGCAAAACACGATTAATTCGAAAAGCTCTTCGAATTATTCTGGCACCTTCAGCAACAGGTTCTTGTCGTAAAAACGGATAAGACATGGCTGCGAAAGACTTCCCATATCACCTCCGCTTATAAAGCCGGGATCTAATCCTGTTAACAGTTAAGTGAGATTTTTAAAGTGATTTTCACTCTCTCACTTCAGACGCAAACAGTGCCTAAGATTTGGAAACATTCTACAATTATTCCTGTAGCTTAGTGTAAAAAACCCAAGGTCTTAAATGACTTTCGACCTGTAGCTCTCACCTCATTGGTGATGAAGACTTTTGAGAAGTTGTTACTGAAGCAGGTAGAGGAGCAGTTAGGCCCTCTCCAGTTTCCTTACAGGGCTAGCAGAGCTGTTGAGGATGCAATACTTACATTGTTAAATTCCCTTTATCAACATCTGCAAAATCCTCAAAAACTCATGCAAGGCTCCTTTTTATTGACTTTTCCTCAGCATTTAATACCATCCAGCCCTTGTTGGCTGAGAAACGTCAGTCTCTTTTTAACTTGAACTTTTAATTCAACTTACAATGTTTTTGGCATTTGGTGGTGCTTTTATTCTGTTTTTGTTTTTAGATCCTGCTGCACACAAAATTTCCTTTCTAAGGATAAATAAAGTGGAACTGAACATGAAATAATACTGCTCGGGAGCAGGTTTAAGCTTGCGCACCTGTTTCTATGACAGCAAGTCCAGCATAAGAACCAAACATTCCCAGATCTTACCAAATCGCCAACAATCAAATCCGTTTGGTGGTGGTTGAGGAGATTCCCCCTTCTATGTAAAAGTGCTTTGAGTGCAGAGAAAAGCGCTCAATAAATGTAATGAATTATTATTATTATTATTAAATCCAGCTAAGTGAGTTACACAGTGTTAAGTGAGAAGCGACGTACGAAGAACGGGCCCCTGGTCTGACCTACTCTTCCAGGTCGGCCTGTTGGCTGGTTTTAGATGGGTTTCTTAGCTGGTCAGACTGGGACGCTTGGTGTCTACCTAAACTAGCTTGACCCCAGGTTGGCTTGGCTGTGAGACCAGCTTTGGCTGGTTAAAGATGTTTTTTTTAATGCTAACAATATTTTCTGCTGCAATTCTAGTGTTACATGTCTGTTTGTTTTTGGATTTCCTTCTGTGTTCATTTTGTTCAGTTTCCCGCCACTCCTTTGCTGCGTCCCAGTTCCCATACTATCCATCCTAAATAGTATTTGAAAATAGAATTAGTACATCCCAAATCGTAGTATGTTGAAATGAGTGTTCCAAAGATACCCTGATGGTCTACTATTTTTCGGTCAGAATCCGAAGTGCAGAACGATGCGCACTCTAACGACTAATATTGCCCATAACCCATCGCGTGTTAGACGAGGATTTGATTAGAC
This sequence comes from Meda fulgida, assembly GCA_030578275.1. NCBI lineage: Eukaryota > Metazoa > Chordata > Actinopteri > Cypriniformes > Leuciscidae > Meda > Meda fulgida. The sequence continues at coordinate 25,978,881 of CM060628.1, read as the reverse complement.
CTAAAATCTGCAGACATGGATGTCACATAACCGCGAGTCAAGTGGTTATGTAGAGAGGTTTAGATAAAGCGGTTTGAGTGATTAATTATCAGTATCTAACCTGACGAAAATGTATTTATTCAATGTTGTCTACATTATATTGCATCTGCAGCAGGATTGTGAAGTTTTGTAAAGATACATTTAGCCATTAACCTTTAAATGCATCATTACATTCAAATTGCAAACACATGAGGAGAGTCTCCGCATGAAACACCCAGGACTGGCAGATGAACATGCTACTACATTACTCTCCGAAACGGTAGGAAATTAAATTAGATTGAATGGACGATTTTAACTGTGACAAGATGATTGACAGGGCAGTTTGGTGACAGGATGCGCGCGACATCTTTAATCTGTCCGTTAAAGATGACGAAGTAGTATATCCCAAATTGCCTACTCTTTTGCTACACACTCAAAAGTATGTACTTTTTCATCACAAAAAGAGTACATACTTTTAGGGTGTAGTATAAGTAGGCGAATTGGGACGCAGCACTTGTTTCCATGATCACCGTCACTAGTTTATTTGGTTCAGCAGTGTCTTTCATTATCTTGTTAATCAGATTTTTAATTATATTATCCAAAGGTACATACGCTGGCAAGCCATTAAAGGCTTATTTAAAGGGAATGATTGTGGTGGGGAGTTTGCTCAAACTATGGAAGCGATACAGCGAATAGTTGTTCTAAAAGACCGGCGTGTGGGAAGTGTTTCCCCCCCCCAGGGCACCCCATAGGCCTTCATGGCCGACCTTAGGCGCAAATAAATAAACAGAGAAGAGGGATCTGTTCCATACCGCTCACACAGTTCTTGAAAGCTTAACATGCGTTCAGGACCAGCAATATCTTTCAATGTATTGTAACGATTGGAGAAAATGATAGACTCACTTAACAGTTTTAATGTTCTTTTATTAACGTGAGCACCTGTGTGGCCGATGCTCTTGCCTCACATAGTCCATTCCCCCTCTCTTCTGGAAAAAAACCCTTTTACCCAACTCCGCCCCCGCATAATTGTGCAGACTCGTTCTCCTGAAGAACAGCCCATGCCTTAAAGCCCCACACAACCAGAAAACATAACACATGAAAGAAAATACATTAATCCACATATTGAACATAAACCGTCTTTAGACGGTTTGCTACAGTATAAATGTCCTTCTGCATCCATTCTCTAGAGAAAAATGTTGTACCTCACGAACGGATATGTGGCGAACAGGACGGCCGAGGGACGTGAGAGAACGGCGCGAGGCCGGTGGTGCGATTGCTAATGAGCAACACCTGTGAAGCACACCGGTCTCGCATCTCTCACGGAGCGGAAGCATAAAGGAGGAGCGACGACGTTGATGATCGAGAGAGGAACAGGCCTGTATTTTAGTTGTGTTTTGTTTTTGTATTTTACTTTAGCCAGCAGTCGTCCGCGAGGGGCTGCTGGCAGTTATGTTTATTTTCGGTAGCCAGCAGTCGTCCGCGAGGGGCTGCTGGCGGTATTTTCGTTTGTTTGTTTTATTTTAAATAAATTATATTTTGATGGTTCGCCGGTTCCCGCCTCCTTCTTCCCTGAAAATTGGTACAGGATATTATTATTATAACAAATGGGTGTGCCAAATTTTCCATAAGTTCAAAATTGACTACTGTTTTGGCCATGATTAGACCAAAAGCTTGCATACATTGCTTGTTGTTTAGCCTAGAGAACACTACATCTTGTAACCTGTGTTTGCCTGCTAAGCTCTGCTCTATCTATCTCCAAGGAATGCTAGAGAGCGGGTCGAGCCAATCCTTAATGAATTTTATTTGAGAGGCCCTATGATACAATTCGAAATTCAGAAGCGCTAATCCTCCATTATGTTTTGCACTCTACAGTGTTTCAAATTTCAATCTGGGTTGCTTGCCATTCCAGATGAATTTACAAATTTTAGAATTGAGTTTGTGCCCAAAAAAATTTAGGTGCAGGTAACGGAATCATGGAACTGAGAAAATTGGTTTGTGGCAAACATTAATTTTAACACTCGCTATTCTGGCATGTAATGATAGAGGCAACGAGGTCCATTTTTGAAGAAAATCTTGTTCAACCCTAGTTTGAATTTGTAGATAGTTGGCATCAGGTATACCATGGAGGGAAGTACAAGAACAATGCCCATAACTTTTTGATTTGTTTTGCATGAAAATATTGAAAATATTGCATGGTAGTCTAACTTTAGCCATACTATTAAGAGGAAGCAAAGTGGATTTATCCCAATTAATTTTGTACGCAGAGGGCATACTGAACTTTTCAAATACCTTCAGTATCTGGGGAAATGAAACTTGAAGATCTGAAATAAACAGTAAAATATCATCTGCATACAGTGAAATATGTTGACTGAAATTGAACAGACATTTTCCTGTCTTATCAGTTGGGCTAGGGGCTCGAGTGACATTGCATTATATTGAATAGCATTGGGGATAAAGGGCACCCTTGTCGCGTGCCTCGTTGTAAATTAAAGGGTAGAGAATGTATTCTATTAGTCGTAACAGAGGCCATGGGGTTTCTATATAAAACTCTGTCATGTTTACAAAGCCTTTGCCAAAGCCATACACATCCAAAAAAGACCAGAGGTAGTCCCACTCAAGCCTGTCAAATGCCTTCTCTGCGTCCAACGAAAGAACCGCACCTGGAGTGGGACAACCCCGGGATTCGTGAATGACGTGCAGTAGTCTCCAAATGTTATCCGGCGCTAATCTATTTGGCATTAAAGTAACACTATGCAGTTTTTCAATCTTCATAATATATTTCCAAGACCATTGTGATGGTACATTGACTTACAATAGATTAAATGACACGTCTGCCATAGCCTGACGTGGTCTATATCGCTTTTACTGGAACTATGTAACTTTGGGGTTAAGGTAGTAACCCGAGCACAAAAAGAAATACAAAATTCGACTGCTTTACGGCATACGTCACTTCCCCCACCACTTCCTCAAATTCGGATGTGAGAGGCCAACCAGCATTTGTTTTCCGGCTTTTCGTGCTTATGTTTTTGTCATGGCCGAAGCAGTAACAAAAACTAAGAAGAAAAAGGGGTAACACTTTAGAATACGGTTCCTTCGTTAATGAATAACTACACAGGAACAAATGAGTAACACAATATTTAGAATCTAGTAGCTACTATTAACTAACAAGAAACTCTGATTAACGAATAAGTAAGTAATATCACACACATGAAAGTGGTAGTTCACTATTCACTAATCAATAATTACTATTTATTTTATGCTTCCCAGATAACTACTGAAAAAGTTTCATAATTCATCCAAAACTAATCAATAACTAATGCAGGACAAATGACTAACTGTAAACAACACAAGGTTGTTTACATTATCAACATGTTATAGCATAGCAGACTTATGATTTGGGAAAACCTAATTAACCTATGCTATCTCCTAGAACTATTTATCAACTGAATAACTTTAAAGAAATGGAGTCCTCTGGACTCGCATTGAATCAATATAGAGTCATGCTGACCACTGGACCATATTGAGTCTATAAGCCATTCAAATACCATATACAGTGGTTCTATTATTTAACCTACCTCTCAAAAAAATATGTTTTTATGTATGTCTCCTATCTCATATAAGTGTGTGTGTGTGTGTGTGTGTGTGTGTGTGTCTTGTGAATGATTAGAAAATTCAACACTTTAGGATTTTCCCTAGTAACAACTGTAAGAATCATGGTAACTAGCTATTAATGACTCAAGTGTCACTGCATAATTCCAAAGGAATTACTAAATATTTGGATCCGTATTCTAAAGTGAAGGTCATGGTAACTAGCTAGTAATGTATGTAGTAACACTTGAATGTAGTGTTGTAGTGACTGTCCTGTGTTTAAGTATGTAGTAACACTTAAATCATTACTAGTTAGTTACCATGATCTTCACTTTAGATTACGGATCCAAATATTTAGTAATTCCATTAGAAGTATGTTACACTTGAGTCATATGTCTAGTCATTTGTCCTGCATTAGCTATTGATTAGTTTTGCATGAATTATGAAACTTTTTCAGTAGTTATCTGGGAAGCATAAAAATAGTATTTATTGATTAGTTAATAGTGAACTACCACTTTCATGTGTGTGATATTACTTACTAATTTGTTAATCAGAGTTTCTTGTTAGTTAATAGTAGTTACTAGATTCTTAATATTGTGTTACTCATTTGTACCTGTGTAGTTATTCATTAACGAAGGAACCGTATTCTAAAGTGTTACCGAAAAAGGTTTTGTCGGAGGAGACTCGGAAGAGGAAAAAGGTGAGTGATCAAGTAAAAGGCCGGACAAGGATCAATATTGGGCCAGTGTTTGCTCGTTTTTACTTATCCTTGTGTAAACCTATCTTACTTATTATACCGTTTCAAATTTACTGTTCCACAAAATAAAAACTATATATAAAAAAGCAAAAAAGCAAGCAATGTCATTTAGTTTTTCTTCGTTTGTGATATCTTTCATAAAATCATGCATCATACTCTACCTTGTCTGCGGCCATTGTTGATTCCAAAGCCGGTGCTGGATAAACAACGAGCATGCGCGTGCAACAGTAGGCTGCGGTAGGCTAAATTATTTACGACAGCGGTAATGGACAATTCCGCTTCCAACCTGTAGGGCGACCGCAGAGGAAAAGTTCCTTGGTGTTGCTTTAAGCCAGACTGGTCAGGCTGGACTACTGAATTCAGACGCTGCTGTAGTCGCAAGGCCAGAATTCCTGGCATACATTTTTATATTGGTGTTTAGCAAACTAATGGGTCTGTAATTTGCACAATCCCAATGATCTTTCCCTTGTTTGGGTATCAGCAATATATAAGTGCCGTATTCATCTGTGGGTGAAAGGCCCCAACCTCTACTACCGCGTGGATGGCCGTCAGGAAGACAGGGCAGAGTAGATCAAAATATTTAAGAAATAATTCTGCCAGGATCCCGCCTTGCGCTTTGCCTTTCTTAGCACCTTGTAACGCCCCTTTAAATTCCTCCAAAGTAACTGGCTGTCCTAAAAATTCAGCTTCCTCGTGACTCTTTGAAATTCTTCATTTTTCCTCCCTATTTTGAGTATATAGCCTCTGCCCTGAAAATTGTTTTTCATCTTTCTATATTTTCTCTATAATACATTTTTGGACGCTTTATTGTATTTTTGAAATTCTACAACAATTCCTTGTAATTCAACTTTTTTTAACACCTGCATGGACTTGTGTACAGACAATTTAGTTTGCACAAGTGAGTGAATCCGCATTTCAGGTTTTTTCTTAATGGACTGTCTACCAGGAACCTTCGTGGAAAATAATATTTTTCCTTTAAAAAAAAAAAAAAAAAACATTAATTTTCCTGTGTTTGAAAAAGGAAGACACTTGCTATCTTTAAACAAGTTCCTGATAGCTGTTCTGATTACCCTGCCATATCTGGACAGTCCAACGCAAAGCCCAGTTCTGCGGTGAGGTAAAATTTAAACCTTGAGTTGTGAATATTACTGTACATTTTAAGTCCTGGAGTCGCCTTCTCACCAGTCGTTGCTAAAAAACAGCACATTTGATCAAGACAGATTAAAACATACTTATTTATAATAAGTAAAGGAGTTAATTGTCATAGGAATGGGGACTTATATCCTGTCATTTCCCTAGGCGTCCAAGATATTCAGAATAAGATACTTACCCCTACATTATAGTGAAATTTCTCTCTACAATAACAGGGACCTGATCCTTGTTATTTAGAAATAAACAAGTGTCATCGGCGAGTTGACTTATAGTTAAATTGAAATCTCCTATCTCAATACCTTTAATTTGAGAGCAAAGTACAGTGTAAAAATGTAAAGTTTCAGATACTAATAAAAAAAAAAACGGGGAAATAGGGCATCCCTGTCTAATGCCTCTTTGGATAACGAAACGAGAAGACCGAAACACTGCTTGAGATATTATTATAAAGTGTGTGGATCATATTTGTAAAAGTTGGGTCAAAACCAACTGACACAGGGCTTAATACATGAAATTGTGCTCCACGGTATTGAAAGCCTTGTAAAAATCTAAAAATAAAATAAGAGCTTCCTTTTTTACCAGATATGAGTAATCTAGAAGATCTAACACCAGTCTGATGTTATTTGAAATATTTCTTCCTTTCATAAATCCAGACTGGGTGACAGATATCTAAGTGCAACACGTCTTTATTAGGTTTTGGAAGTAGTGTAAGAACTCCCTTTTTCATAGATTCTGTAAGTTCTCCATTTGTTGCACACTCATTAAACGCATTTAAAATAAATGCTCTTATATCTTCCCAAAAAAGAGAATCGTAGTAGCTGTATCTTTCATACGCTACACAATTTTCGATGAAATCTGTCAACTCAGACTGGCCAATATCAGAAGAATGGCTTTGACTTTCTGTCGACTTGTCCAGACTGTAAATTGTGGCAAAAATCTTTGCAAAATTGGTGTAGTGTAGCCTGACGTCGTCATACTCAGATTCTAGTCAGAATGTGAGTCTGATACTGTTCCATTGGACTGTGATTATGGGGCGTATTTCAACCGAACCAGGAAAGAAAATGCCTCTTCACTCAATTGGATCGACAAATGCCTTGATCGCGGTTCTGTTCCTCTTTTAAAATGAATGCGCTGTCTACATCTTCTATATCTACACATCTTAATTCTCCAGCGGCAGCCATTCTTTGTTGTAACCGAATTCAACCCAAGTGCTCTTTGGTGACATGGATGGTTACGTTACTGTTGATCATCTGTCCATCATCGTATAAAGCCCGCCCTGATAATTTGATTGGTCCGAACAGCTTTGGTTCGAGCATACTAGGCTAGACTAAAAACACATCTCTTTTACCTAGCATACACATAATATATTATAGACTTCTATAAATCAATGTTAGGCTGCATAGATTAGGTCAGTCGGAACTGGGAACACTTCGCTTAAATCCTGATGTACATCATAAGAAGAATGGCATCTACGCTAATTTTAGTGTATTTGTTTATCCCGAGGTTTTCCCGCAGCCTACCGGATCCAGGCCGTATCCAGATCTGACTAGGAGCTTTGCCTGGACCCAATGACAACGCTGTGCTGAAGTGCCAACTAGCCTCTCCCTATGGAGGATCCCTTTCCCACTCTACAGATAAAACGTTGTGATTCCGGTTCGCGTACCCACCCCAAAGTGATAAAATAAAACAAAATTCTGTATCAAATTACAGTTACTGTAAATCCGGCCTCTAGTTCATAAACGCCAGAGGAGAACTGGCCCCCGACTGAGCCTGGGTTCTCCCAAGGTTTTTTTTTTTCTCCATTAGGTCACCTGATGGAGTTTTAGGACACCAGTAGGTCACTTGATGGAGTTTTTCGGTTCCTTGCCACTGTTGCCTTGGGCTTGCTCAGTTGGGGATATTCAAATTAATTAACCAAGCATTAATACCATTGATCAGCCCTACCAAACGTGGATATTTTTTCCACTAAGAAATTTGATTGATACTGTGAAGCTGCTTTGATGCAATTTATATTGTGAAAAGCGCTGTATAAATACACTTGACTTGACTTGACTTGACTTGCTTCACAACGGATCAAGTCCAGACGGAACTTCCCAACCTCAAATGTTGTGGCCGGGGCTAAGTTCGGCTGGCATCCAGGCTAAGTGTAGTGTAACCTAGCCTTAAGTTTCAGCTCAAATCTATGGGAGTTTTGTCATCCGACAGGCAAAAATTACAATTATTATCAAAGAAATATCAGTAGCATAAACGGTGAGTTATGCTCCCAAGTTCTTCAAATTCCTACCCTAAGTATGCAAAATGGTAATCTGATACCATTGTAAGCTTCACAACTGAGCTGTCATTCTTTTTGACCAAACCTTGAACAGGCTTACTTACACACACAATCTCTTTTCCGCTCATGCAAACACCTTCATCCTCCATCCATCACAATCCTATGTCTGTAACACAATAACTTTCCCTCTCACCGAAACACCTTTGTTCTCTGTCCTCCCCACTGTTCCCTGCCAAGCAGCCATAGAGCCCTCTATTGTCCTATCAAGCAGGGACATCGATTTTTACGGCCCCTTCCACACAATGCTTCCTAGCCTAAGTAGCCCTTTATAATCCCAACAATCTCTCTTTACGAGTCTTAAATTAAATGAGATAGGTAGGCGCTCTCAAGAATGGCTCTTTAAAGAGTAAAATGACATGATAAAAGGACTGGCGATAAGCTTCCTCCTGTCTTAAAGTGGAGCAGAGGATATGGGCCCATAATATATGGGCTGGGGTGTGTGTGTGTGTGTGTGTTTGTGTGTGTGTGTGTGTGTGTGTGTGTGTGTGTGTGTGTGTCTGTGTGTGTGTCTGTGTGTGTGTGTGTGTGTGTGTGTGTGTGTGTGTGTGTGTGTACTTGTCTACCTATCTAAGAGGGGACCTTGGTGTCGTTACACACTCACCAACAGGGGACCGCCGAGCCAAGTGGGGACATTTTTCAAGTCCCCTGTTGGTCATGCCTTAAAACATGTTAAAATCATCTAAAATACGCTCTGGTGAATTTTTTACATTTTTGACCAAGTGGGGACCTGCAAGTGTGTGTGTGTTTAAGCCCATACTCAGCAGCGCTCCTGTAGGCTGGAGCAGGAACTGCAGTGGCCCATTAACACACGTCGTTCACACTTCTCTATTGTTGGAATGGCTTGCTGTCTCAGAGAGGCTCTGTTTAACTGGAGCTGCTGTTTAACTGCTGCTTAGTTAAAGAACTTACGGTAACTTTATAATAACTCCACGCTATGTATCATTAGTTAAGCATTAGTAAACAGTTAATTCAATATTTATAAAGCATTAATAGACATTAATAAGCAGTATATAAATACAGCTATAAAAGCTTTATTCTTGCTTTAAAAGCATATCTATAATGTGTTTAATTGTTGTATTTTCATACTTTATTAATGATCAATTTATAATTTTTAAATGAAGTATAACATTATATACAAACCAGTTATTTAGGAGTTGTCAGTGGTTCATAAGATCACTTAGAAAGTGTGAGTAAAATGATTAATAAACTATTTCAAATGTACATTCATACATTATACCGACATTTTGTAATAGCTACTTAGTGTGTTAATAAATGCTTTATTAACATGTATTTATACTCTAATTAAGGTAGTTATAAAGCATTTGGTAGTGGTGAGTATAAGTATTTTATAAAGTGAGGACTAGTTATGCCTTGTAAAGCTTTTATAAAGGAGATTTAAAGGTTCAGTTATATATTTCTATGTTCTGTATCACAGTGTTGTGTTTGTTTCATTTTTCTGTTTAGAAGATAACTGAGTCTTTAAATCTCCTTTATAAATGCTTTATATTTTGTGATGAGCTCACAAAAATAGTTAACTGACCACTACTAAATGCTTTATAACTACCTGAATTTACTGCATTTACTTACACTTAAGTGATCTTATGAATCACTGACAAATCCCAAATAACTTGTTTGTAAATAATGCTTTATTTCATTTAGAAATTATAAATTGATCATTAATAAAGTATGAAAATACAATTATTAAACAAAATATAGATATGCTTTTAAATAAAGAATAAAGCATTTATACAAGAACAAAGCATGTATAGCTGTAATTATAAACTGCTCATTAATGCATATTAATGCTTTACAAATTATGAAGTAACTCTTTACTAATGCTTAACTAATTATTAATAGTGTGCAGTTATTATAAAGTGTTACCGAACTTTCAAGTATTTTCAAAAATGCCCAAACATACATATATATGTAATTATATAATGTTCACACAGGCATCAGAGATCACAATATGCATAGATAAACATAAACAACTAAAAAAAGAATGACCAAACCATCAGTTATCAATAATGAACAAATTTGAATTGCTTGAGGAAAGACCATTTAAATCTACAACGGGGTAAAAAATACCGACGGCAGCAGTTCAAAAGCAGAGGCGAGAAGATGCCTCTTATCATTCATATTAATATTATTTTTCTTATTTAACTCTCTTTCTTCATAGAGACTTTCTATTCTTAGTTATGCAGTCCCTAACACTTTATTTGCAATTATTATGTGCCATTGTACACACACACATGCATGTAATATATATTAACAGAGCAGTGTCGCTCTACACTGGCCAAGAGGGGACCTGACCTCCATCTCTGAACGATCTCTAACCATCCAAGTGGGGACTCTCATAGCCTGCAATGAAACTGTGTGTGAACAATGAAGTCTGTCATCATTATGTAACACATATAAACATTATTTATATATATATATATATATATATATATATATATATATATATATATATATATATATATATATGTATATATATATGTGTGTGTGTGTGTGTTTGAGTGTGTGTGTGTATTTTCACACTGGCATCAGAGATCACAATATGCATAGATAAACATATACAATATACAATTAAAAAATAATGACCAAACCATCAGTTATCAAAAATGTAAAAAAAAAAATTTCAGGAAAGACCATTTGAATCTGTATTTCAACAGGGTAAAAAATACCGACGGCAGCAGTTCAAAAGCAGAGGCGAGAAGATGCCTCTTATCATTCATATTAATATTATTTTTCTTATTTAACTCTCTTTCTTCATAGAGACTTTCTATTCTTAGTTATGCAGTCCCTAACACTTTATTTGCAATTATTATGTGCCATTGTACACACACACATGCATGTAATATATATTAACAGAGCAGTGTCGCTCTACACTGGCCAAGAGGGGACCTGACCTCCATCTCTGAACGATCTCTAACCATCCAAGTGGGGACTCTCATAGCCTGCAATGAAACTGTGTGTGAACAATGAAGTCTGTCATCATTATGTAACACATATAAACATTATTTATATATATATATATATATATATATATATATATATATATATATATATGTATATATATATGTGTGTGTGTGTGTGTTTGAGTGTGTGTGTGTATTTTCACACTGGCATCAGAGATCACAATATGCATAGATAAACATATACAATATACAATTAAAAAATAATGACCAAACCATCAGTTATCAAAAATGTAAAAAAAAAAATTTCAGGAAAGACCATTTGAATCTGTATTTCAACAGGGTAAAAAATATCGGTGGCAACAGTTCAAAAGCAGAGGCCTTAAGATATTCATATCAATCATAATATTATTTTTCTTCTTTAACGCTCTCTCTTCATAGATACTTTCTGTTCTTGGTTATGCAGTCCCTAACAATTCTTTTGCCATTGTTATGTGCCATTGTACACACACACATTAATTTCTATATTACTAACAGAGCACTGTCGCTCTACACTGGCCAAGTGGGGACCTGAACGATGTTTACCTATCGAACAGGGGACTCCCATAGCCTACAATGGAACTGTGTGTGTGTGTGTGAACAGTGAAGTCTGTCTTCATTATGTAACTTTTATACATATATATAATATATATATAATGTTTATATATTATATATGTAATATGTAATTATATAATGTTTACACAGGCATCAGACACACACAAACACACACATTTCTATATTACTAACAGAGCACTGTCGCTCTACACTGGCCAAGTGGGGACCTGAACGATGTTTACCTATAAAACAGGGGACTCCCATAGCCTACAATGGAACTATGTAACTTGTGTGTATATATATATATATATATGTATATGTATATATATATGTATATGTATATGTATATGTGTGTGTGTGTGTGTTCATACAGGCATCAGAGATCACAATATGCATAGATAAACATATACAATATACAATTAAAAAAGAATGACCAAACCATCAGTTATCAAAAATTAAAAAAATTAGAATTTTTTGAGGAAAGACCATTTGAATCTGTTTTTTAACGGGGTAAAAAATACCGATGGCAACAGTTCAAAAGCAGAGGCTCTTATCATTCATATTATTATTTTTCTTCTTTAACGGTCTCTCTTCATAGATACTTTCTATGCTTGGTTATGCAGTTCGTTTAGGGTTCATGGGATAAATCAAACAGAAATAGCTCTTTAAGGTAACAATTTCAGGTCACTACTTTATACAGTCAATAATGATTATATTAATCAAAATGAACTTCGCGTCCCCAGTTGGATGGTAAAGAACGACACCAGTTCTTCTGCTTTGTACATTTCTTGCCATCACAAAAACACGGTAAAGATTTTGGAGGTCAATCTCAAAATGTTATGTTGACTTGCTGCACTGAACAATTTTACTTCATTCAGTTGAAATATATGAAGTAGGGATGTTCATTTAACATTTTGTTTTCTGACTGACAGCTGATGCTTGTTAACCAGTCATCAGCAGTTAACTGACATTATTTTAAGGTTAGATTAGAATTAAATGTAATTAGAAAAGATAAGTGTCTGTGACCCATTCAAATACCTCAAAAATGTAGATTTACATGTGCAAATAGCAGCATAAACAACAGAACATGAGGATTCACACACACCGTCACATCGAGCACCCGCAGTGCTTCTGTGAACACAGTAAACCAGAATAAAAGTGTATATATAACTGTATATATATATATATTAGTGCTGTCAGTTTAACGCGTTATTAACGGCGTTACCGCAAACACATTTTAACGGCGTCAATTTTTTTAGCGCGAGATTAACGCTCTTTTTGGCCTAGCAAACATTGTAGTTTTTTCACATGCTGTTGCAACAACTGGTAACGTTAGAAAAACTACAACATCACACCGGATAGCTAGACCGGAAACAAAACAAAACGCGGGACTAGATTTGATGGCCGAGTGCGAGCGCGGGCGGTAATGCACTCACTCTGTGTGTGCGGGTACGGGAGAATAAAACGATTCGGGACTCCCACAAACTAGAACAATCTATGAATAAAACATAAAAATTTTTATTATTATGTTGCAGAAAAGCAACAAGAACAACTAAAACAAAATAGAAACGATTTACAGGCCAGAGTTACTTTTTATAACATGTTTGCGGCGTTGAGCGATGTAGCCAATCACAGACATGTGTTGATTTCTTAAACGCAATGGCCAATCAGATGCATTTAAAATAGACTCCCCTCACTGCTCAAAACTGACTTTTTGTTCAGTGCTGAATTCTGTATATTGGCAAATCCTCTAATTAAAACAAACAAAGTGTATATATTATGAAAGATTCATTGTGCAGTCAGCTTCATTGATAATAACAGAGATGTGTGAGATTGCGATGAACTGATGTCAGCTTTTTAGGAATTCTTAAAGGATTGCACTTTGTGCGCATTCAGTCATCCCAAACCATGCACTCAGTAGCCTGCTTGCTTTTATATTATAACAGTGGTTTGTGTGTTAATGCTTTAATCACAAATAATTGATCAGGAGCATTTATGCTGATGTGTATGGTGGCGACACGTAGGCGAAGTAGCCTACAAATAAAGTCTATTTGCGGGCGGGAGCGGGACAAAAATGTTGCGGGCGGGAGAAAGTAACATAGAAAGTAGTTGAGAACGTCAGTTATAACGACCCACGTATTAAAAAGAAATGGACGGTTTTAAATCGGGCTCGGGACGGGCTCATAATTACAGTAAATGTGTCGGGCCGGGCTCGGACACAATGCGCACGGGCTCGGGTCGGCTTGATTTTTTGGGCCCGATCTAAGCTCTACAATGGATGACTTCAGACAGAAGCACATGGATACCACAGCTAAGAACAAACTTATTGCTGATCCACTTTTCCTTGTTCATAAGAGCATTCAAATTAGAAAAAATGATGGGACAAATAGAAATCAAGGGACATTTAGAATAGATAAAAATGTGCGATTAATCGCGAGTTAACTATGGCATTAATGCGATTAATCGCGATTAAATATTTGAATCGTTTGACAGCACTAATATATATATATTTACACAACATTATTTTCAACTGAAAATTGCAAGCTTTTCATGTGTTTTGGCCGCTCATTTACACGAAAATGCCATTTTGGAGGCCTGACAATGCAAACTTTCCAACCCGGTCATTACAAAATTTAATGACAGTACATTTCAAATACCTAAAAATGGTACATTAAGTGGTTTTGTTCAAGTCAAAATATTACTTAACATTAATGAACCAACCTACATACAATAAAACTACATTTTTGGGGGGTTAAATCAAGCAGAAATATCACTTCAAGGTAACAATTGCAGGTCACTACACAAGTTAAACTGTACATGATCTAGACTCTAGATAAATGAAATGCAATCGCAGCAGTAAGTCAGGGGAATGCTTATATTTATTTCTTTGGTTTCAATTTTGAACATGTTGCAGTTCTTTTTAAAAAGGTATACATTTTGACATAATTATAAAATGATATAACATGATTTGATACTGTATATTAGCAGAAATGACACATTTTTCACTTCAGCAACAAAGTGGAGACCCTCTTTTCTGTAATGAAAGACCAATCTTATGGGTTGTGGTCTCTCAGACATTGGCCAATATCAGTAAAAAAAAAAAAAACATTGTTTCCCTTAGGGCTTAAATGAACCAGATTTTTTTTACATCCTTACACTTTTAGACAGGTGATGCTTGCAACCCGACCATAATCCATTAGCCGACAAGATTAGAATGTTATATTCTAATTAAATTAGAATGTATGTATTTCTCAATACTTATCACTGTTTTAAAAGCTCTTCACTCCGTTGTCTTAACCAACTTTCATCTTCACTGCAGTAAATTTCACATTCAAAACGCATTAAAACTACCAAAACACATCATTCATGTCTCAAAATAAGTCATTCTTTCAGAACACTAGTAAAGGTTTCACCCAACAAACAAAATTAAAAATACAAATCAAAAAACACAAACAACAGGCAGTAATATGCACTATTTTCTGCTGTTTAGAATTCAAGGCAGTTTATTTTACATGGTTCATGTTTACATTAATGTACAAAATTATTTCCTTTTGTATAGATGGCGATGAAAATGAAAGACTAAGACTAGTGTAGGTGTTTAGTTACATCTTAATTGTTCTGATAGGTTTTTTTTAGATTCAGAATATATTTCAATGTGGTATACGGTATAAAAATATTGCAAATTTCAGTCTTATTCATTTTTGTTTGAGTTGAAATGTTTTTAACTTAAATATAACAGTCTTGGAAATAATATGTAAGCATGTGCATATTGGCCTGTACAGTAAATCAAGTTCTGCTGGTCTTTGTGTTTAAGTGAGAAATGAATTCATGTAAATTGAAAGATCTCAGTTTAGCCGGACACTGATCTTGTGATCACTGTGTGAAGAGTTTCATGGTATTAATTAATCTTGAGAAGGTATTAATCTTTCAGTTTAAACACAAATGTGTACTGTAATGTAAACATTGACCATGTAACATAAAATGCTGTGAATTCGGAACAACAGAAAACAGCAGAAATATTTTATAATGCTCCAGTTATTTGTGTTTTTTGTATTTTATGAGTGACAAAGTGTGTTTGTTGGGTGAGCTTTACTAGTGTTCTGGAAGAACTGTAATAGCAGCTGTAAATGGATATTCTGACATAGGTAGTTTCATGTGTATGTAGACTCTTGTGTGTGGATTGAGTTGCTGCACATCCCCCCACACGCAATTTACATCTCAATACTTGAAGGTGTGTGTGTGTGTGTGTGTCATGGAGAAACCGGCCTAAAGATCTCACAACTCTAACAATACAGTTACCAATGTCCAAGAATCTGTGGAACTTCTCAAATAAACTACAATAAACTAGAGAAAACGCTGGGATTTACTCGGACAAATTAAATTACAGGTTTTTACAGTCGCTAGGACACATTTCTCAATATTTAGGTACATTTTCAAAACTCTTCACTCAGTTCTTCATTTCACATTCAAAATGCACTGACACTTCCTTCATGTCTCAAATCCCAACTCAATCTTCCAGAACACTAGTAAAGGTTTCACCCAACAAACACACTTTGGCACTCATAAAACAGAAAAAACACAAACAACAGGAGCATTACACAATATTTTCTTTTGCAAATTGCTTTTACAAAACAAGAATGGCACTACTCTACTGTTTTTAATTCACTGCAGTTTAATATTAGATTTTAGAATCAGAATATTTATTTCAATATGATATTACTGTGGAAATGTTGCAAATCTCGGTCTTATCATTTTTTGTTGTTAGGTTTTGAAAATAAGTTTAACAGTTTTAAAAAGAGTATGTAAATGTGCAAATTAGCCTGTATAGCACATTAAATTCTGTAAGTGTTTGTGTTTAAGAGAGAAAATAATTCAAGTAAATGGAACAAAATCCATCCGATGACATTGTTCAAAGCACTGATCCACAGTTTAGCTCATATAAACGGATGGTGTGATCACTGTGTGAAGAGAGTTTATAAAAAAAGAGAATTTTATGTTCTATACAGGATAATTTGCACGTTTACATACTCTTTTTAAAACTGTTAAACTTATTTTCAAAACCTAACAACAAAAAATGATAAGACCGAGATTTGCAACATTTCCACAGTAATATCATATTGAAATAAATATTCTGATTCTAAAATCTAATATTAAACTGCAGTGAATTAAAAACAGTAGAGTAGTGCCATTCTTGTTTTGTAAAAGCAATTTGCAAAAGAAAATATTGTGTAATGCTCCTGTTGTTTGTGTTTTTTCTGTTTTATGAGTGCCAAAGTGTGTTTGTTGGGTGAAACCTTTACTAGTGTTCTGGAAGATTGAGTTGGGATTTGAGACATGAAGGAAGTGTCAGTGCATTTTGAATGTGAAATGAAGAACTGAGTGAAGAGTTTTGAAAATGTATCTAAATATTGAGAAATGTGTCCTAGCGACTGTAAAAACCTGTAATTTAATTTGTCAGAGTAAATCCCAGCGTTTTCTCTAGTTTATTGTAGTTTATTTGAGAAGTTCCACAGATTCTTGGACATTGGTAACTGTATTGTTAGAGTTGTGAGATCTTTAGGCCGGTTTCTCCATGACACACACACACACACACACCTTCAAGTATTGAGATGTAAATTGCGTGTGGGGGGATGTGCAGCGACTCAATCCACACACAAGAGTCTACATACACATGAAACTACCTATGTCAGAATATCCATTTACAGCTGCTATTACAGTTCTTCCAGAACACTAGTAAAGCTCACCCAACAAACACACTTTGTCACTCATAAAATACAAAAAACACAAATAACTGGAGCATTATAAAATATTTCTGCTGTTTTCTGTTGTTCCGAATTCACAGCATTTTATGTTACATGGTCAATGTTTACATTACAGTACACATTTGTGTTTAAACTGAAAGATTAATACCTTCTCAAGATTAATTAATACCATGAAACTCTTCACACAGTGATCACAAGATCAGTGTCCGGCTAAACTGAGATCTTTCAATTTACATGAATTCATTTCTCACTTAAACACAAAGACCAGCAGAACTTGATTTACTGTACAGGCCAATTTGCACATGCTTACATATTATTTCCAAGACTGTTATATTTAAGTTAAAAACATTTCAACTCAAACAAAAATGAATAAGACTGAAATTTGCAATATTTTTATACCGTATACCACATTGAAATATATTCTGAATCTAAAAAAAACCTATCAGAACAATTAAGATGTAACTAAACACCTACACTAGTCTTAGTCTTTCATTTTCATCACCATCGATACAAAAGGAAATAATTGTGTACATTAATGTAAACATGAACCATGTAAAATAAACTGCCTTGAATTCTGAACAGCAGAAAATAGTGCATATTACTGCCTGTTGTTTGTGTTTTTTGATTTGTATTTTTAATTTTGTTTGTTGGGTGAAACCTTTACTAGTGTTCTGAAAGAATGACTTCTTTTGAGACATGAATGATGTGTTTTGGTAGTTTTAATGCGTTTTGAATGTGAAATTTACTGCAGTGAAGCTGAAAGTTGGTTAAGACAACGGAGTGAAGAGCTTTTAAAACAGTGATAAGTATTGAGAAATACATACATTCTAATTTAATTAGAATATAACATTCTAATCTTGTCGGCTAATGGATTATGGTCGGGTTGCAAGCATCACCTGTCTAAAAGTGTAAGGATGTAAAAAAAATCTGGTTCATTTAAGCCCTAAGGGAAACAATGTTTTTTTTTTTTTTACTGATATTGGCCAATGTCTGAGAGACCACAACCCATAAGATTGGTCTTTCATTACAGAAAAGAGGGTCTCCACTTTGTTGCTGAAGTGAAAAATGTGTCATTTCTGCTAATATACAGTATCAAATCATGTTATATCATTTTATAATTATGTCAAAATGTATACCTTTTTAAAAAGAACTGCAACATGTTCAAAATTGAAACCAAAGAAATAAATATAAGCATTCCCCTGACTTACTGCTGCGATTGCATTTCATTTATCTAGAGTCTAGATCATGTACAGTTTAACTTGTGTAGTGACCTGCAATTGTTACCTTGAAGTGATATTTCTGCTTGATTTAACCCCCCAAAAATGTAGTTTTATTGTATGTAGGTTGGTTCATTAATGTTAAGTAATATTTTGACTTGAACAAAACCACTTAATGTACCATTTTTAGGTATTTGAAATGTACTGTCATTAAATTTTGTAATGTTACAATTTTTAATCTCTTTATATAAATATATATATATTGGTACTGTGTATTGTTTTTGTATCGCTTTGGGTTGGAGAAAAGCGCAATATAAATAAAATGTATCATTATCATCATGTGATCATATTTAGGACTTTTGCGAATAAATCTTGCTGCAGCATTTTGGACCAGTTGAAGGCGAGCGATTTGTGACTTGGAAATACCGCAATACAATGAGTTGCAGTAGTCTAAACGGGAAGTAATAAAAGCACGAACACATCTCTAGAGTTTTGTCAGATAGGAAGTGTTTAATTTGATACAAAAGACGGAGTTGATAGAAACTAGATCCAATTACCGAAGATATTTGTTTGTCATGCGTAGATCTGAATGCAGAGAAGCTCCTCAAATCGATGCTGGTGGTATTAAAGTTATCAGTGGGGCCGAAAACTATCACCTCAGTTTTGACTTCATTTAAAGACAAAAAGTTTTGAGCAAGCCAAGATTTCTAAGCAGAGACGCATTTAGTGTGACCGGGTTGGAAAGTTTGCATTGTCAGGCCTCCAAAATGGCATTTTCGTGTAAATGAGCGGCCAAAACACATGAAAAGCTTGCAATTTTCAGTTGAAAATAATGTTGTGTAAATATATATATATTAGTGCTGTCAAACGATTCAAATATTTAATCGCGATTAATCGCATTAATGCCATAGTTAACTCGCGATTAATCGCACATTTTTATCTATTCTAAATGTCCCTTGATTTCTATTTGTCCCATCATTTTTTCTAATTTGAATGCTCTTATGAACAAGGAAAAGTGGATCAGCAATAAGTTTGTTCTTAGCTGTGGTATCCATGTGCTTCTGTCTGAAGTCATCCATTGTAGAGCTTAGATCGGGCCCAAAAAATCAAGCCGACCCGAGCCCGTGCGCATTGTGTCCGAGCCCGGCCCGACACATTTACTGTAATTATGAGCCCGTCCCGAGCCCGATTTAAAACCGTCCATTTCTTTTTAATACGTGGGTCGTTATAACTGACGTTCTCAACTACTTTCTATGTTACTTTCTCCCGCCCGCAACATTTTTGTCCCGCTCCCGCCCGCAAATAGACTTTATTTGTAGGCTACTTCGCCTACGTGTCGCCACCATACACATCAGCATAAATGCTCCTGATCAATTATTTGTGATTAAAGCATTAACACACAAACCACTGTTATAATATAAAAGCAAGCAGGCTACTGAGTGCATGGTTTGGGATGACTGAATGCGCACAAAGTGCAATCCTTTAAAAATTCCTAAAAAGCTGACATCAGTTCATCGCAATCTCACACATCTCTGTTATTATCAATGAAGCTGACTGCACAATGAATCTTTCATAATATATACACTTTGTTTGTTTTAATTAGAGGATTTGCCAATATACAGAATTCAGCACTGAACAAAAAGTCAGTTTTGAGCAGTGAGGGGAGTCTATTTTAAATGCATCTGATTGGCCATTGCGTTTAAGAAATCAACACATGTCTGTGATTGGCTACATCGCTCAACGCTGCAAACATGTCATAAAAAGTAACTCTGGCCTGTAAATTGTTTCTATTTTGTTTTAGTTGTTCTTGTTGCTTTTCTGCAACATAAGAATAAAAATGTATTAGTTTTTATGTTTTATTCATAGATTGTTCTAGTTTGTGGGAGTCCCGAATCGTTTTATTCTCCCGTACCCGCACACACAGAGTGAGTGCATTACCGCCCGCGCTCGCACTCGGCCATCAAATCTAGTCCCGCGTTTTGTTTTGTTTCCGGTCTAGCTATCCGGTGTGATGTTGTAGTGTTTCTAACGTTACCAGTTGTTGCAACAGCATGTGAAAAAACTACAATGTTTGCTAGGCCAAAAAGAGCGTTAATCTCGCGCTAAAAAAATTGACGCCGTTAAAATGTGTTTGCGGTAACGCCGTTAATAACGCGTTAAACTGACAGCACTTATATATATATATATATATATATATACATACAGTTATATAAACACTTTTATTCTGGTTTATTGTGTTCACAGAAGCACTGCGGGTGCTTGATGTGACGGTGTGTGTGAATCCTCATGTTCTGTTGTTTATGCTGCTATTTGCACATGTAAATCTACATTTTTGAGGTATTTGAATGGGTCACAGACACTTATCTTTTCTAATTACATTTAATTCTAATCTAACCTTAAAATAATGTCAGTTAACTGCTGATGACTGGTTAACAAGCATCAGCTGTCAGTCAGAAAACAAAATGTTAAATGAACATCCCTACTTCATATATTTCAACTGAATGAAGTAAAATTGTTCAGTGCAGCAAGTCAACATAACATTTTGAGATTGACCTCCAAAATCTTTACCGTGTTTTTGTGATGGCAAGAAATGTACAAAGCAGAAGAACTGGTGTCGTTCTTTACCATCCAACTGGGGACGCGAAGTTCATTTTGATTAATATAATCATTATTGACTGTATAAAGTAGTGACCTGAAATTGTTACCTTAAAGAGCTATTTCTGTTTGATTTATCCCATGAACCCTAAACGAACTGCATAACCAAGCATAGAAAGTATCTATGAAGAGAGACCGTTAAAGAAGAAAAATAATAATATGAATGATAAGAGCCTCTGCTTTTGAACTGTTGCCATCGGTATTTTTTACCCCGTTAAAAAACAGATTCAAATGGTCTTTCCTCAAAAAATTCTAATTTTTTTTAATTTTTGATAACTGATGGTTTGGTCATTCTTTTTTAATTGTATATTGTATATGTTTATCTATGCATATTGTGATCTCTGATGCCTGTATGAACACACACACACACACATATACATATACATATACATATATATATACATATACATATATATATATATATATATATATACACACAAGTTACATAGTTCCATTGTAGGCTATGGGAGTCCCCTGTTCGATAGGTAAACATCGTTCAGGTCCCCACTTGGCCAGTGTAGAGCGACAGTGCTCTGTTAGTAATATAGAAATGTGTGTGTTTGTGTGTGTCTGATGCCTGTGTAAACATTATATAATTACATATTACATATATAATATATAAACATTATATATATATTATATATATATATAAAAGTTACATAATGAAGACAGACTTCACTGTTCACACACACACACACAGTTCCATTGTAGGCTATGGGAGTCCCCTGTTCGATAGGTAAACATCGTTCAGGTCCCCACTTGGCCAGTGTAGAGCGACAGTGCTCTGTTAGTAATATAGAAATGTGTGTGTTTGTGTGTGTCTGATGCCTGTGTAAACATTATATAATTACATATTACATATATAATATATAAACATTATATATATATTATATATATGTATAAAAGTTACATAATGAAGACAGACTTCACTGTTCACACACACACACACAGTTCCATTGTAGGCTATGGGAGTCCCCTGTTCGATAGGTAAACATCGTTCAGGTCCCCACTTGGCCAGTGTAGAGCGACAGTGCTCTGTTAGTAATATAGAAATTAATGTGTGTGTGTACAATGGCACATAACAATGGCAAAAAAATTGTTAGGGACTGCATAACCAAGAATATAAAGTATCTATGAAGAGAGAGCATTAAATAAGAGAAATAATAGTATGAATGATAAGAAGCATCTTCTCGCCTCTGCTTTTGAACTGTTGCCGTCGGTATTTTTTACCCCGTTGTAGATTTAAATGGTCTTTCCTCAAGCAATTTTTTTTTTGATAACTGATGGGGTCATTTTTCTTTAATTGTATACTGTATATTTTTATCTATGCATATTGTGATTTCTGATGCCTGTGTGAACACACACACACACATATATACATATATATATAATTTATATATATGATGTATATAAAAGTTGCATATATACAAGTTACATAATGAAGACAGACTTCACTGTTCACACACACACACACAGTTCCATTGTAGGCTATGGGAGTCCCCTGTTCGATAGGTAAACATCGTTCAGGTCCCCACTTGGCCAGTGTAGAGCGACAGTGCTCTGTTAGTAATATAGAAATGTGTGTGTTTGTACAATGGCACATAACAATGGCAAAAAAAATTGTTAGGGACTGCATAACCAAGAATATAAAGTATCTATGAAGAGAGAGCATTAAATAAGAGAAATAATATTATGAATGATAAGAAGCATCTTCTCGCCTCTGCTTTTGAACTGTTGCCGTCGGTATTTTTTACCCCGTTGAATGAAAAACAGATTCAAATGGTCTTTCCTCAAAAATTGCAATTTTTTTAATTTTTGATAACTGATGGTTTGGTCATTCTTTTTTAATTGTATATTGAATATGTTTATCTGTGCATATTGTGATCTCTGATGCCTGTATTAACACATACAGGCATATATATATGTATGTTCACACAGTCATCAGAGATTACAATATGCATATCACAATATGCAATATTACATAATGAAGACAGAGTTCACTGTTCACACACACACACGGTTCCATTGTAGGCTATGAAAGTCCCCACTTGGCCAGTGTAGAGCGACAGTGCTCTTTTAGTAATATAGAAATGTGTGTGTTTGTGTGTGTCTGATGCCTGTGTAAACATTATATAATTACAGATTACATATCTAATATATAAACATTATATATATATATAATATATATATATATAAACTTACATAATGAAGACAGACTTCACTCTTCACACACACACACACACACACAGTTCCATTGCAGTCTATGGGAGTCCCCTGTTGGTAAGGTAGACATCGTTCAGGTCCCCACTTGGCATGTTTTTTTAAAAATAAAAAAATGCATATTTAAAGTTATATTATGAAAAAAGACCTTAAAAGAAAATTTTGTATGTCATTTTTGTTTCTTCAAAATGACTAGAAACACTAGTCCCCTCTTGGCCAGTGTAGAGCGATAGTCCCCTGTTAGTAATATAGACGTGTATGTGTGTGTGTGTGTGTGTGAGGATTTACAGCTAGCTGAAGGGTGAAGACCATAGAAAAGCTGGTTGATGGAGTCCGGAAGTGGATATAAAGAGAGGCACAGCTGGGCAGATGGGTGCACTGAGTCTGCTTACCCCCTCTTTACATGGACCTTACACCTGCTTTTTCATAAACCAAGCCATATGCTTTTTAGCATAATGCTAACATACATGCACACACATACATCCACACATGCAATTACATCTCATACTTACAAAAGAGCATACTTGCCATGACACAATGTGGGGAACACACTGCTATAAAAACTAGCTCATGATGTATATACAGTATATATATATATATATATATATATATATATATATATATATATATATATATATATATATATATATACAGTATATATATATATATATATATATATATATATATATATATATATATATATATATATATATATATATTTCTCAGATTTAGCCACCAAATAGTTGTCCTTCCATAATCCTGCTCTCCAAAGATATGTCAGAAAACCAAAAGACTGGATCCTGTACCCTGGTAACTGGTTTTTAGCTGGTCCAAACTAGTTGGCCCAATCTTGTCATTGGTTGTTCAACCAGCTACCTTCCATGTTCTGAAAACCAGCCAAACACTTTGAACTTGTAATACCATCTAGTAGCTGGTTTATTGTTGCTAAATCCAGCTAATGACCATTTTGGGGCAGCTAGAAACTAATTATCATGTTCCAAAACACAGCAGGTTTATATAGGAATGCTCTAAATAACTGACTGGCCACAGTGACCGATGTTAATTCTCAGTACAGGTAGTATTTCCATATAGGAACTTTCAATATATTAAATTAAATTGAAAATATATAGAATAATATATAGAATAATGATGTAATGTAGGCCTATGTAATTTTATATTCAATAATATATTATTTTACATCAAATTGTCCAAAAGTCCTAAGGTTTTTATTTAAAAAGAAACGTTTTTAGTAAACACTTTTTGTCATATATACAATCACCCATATTTTCATATACGAAATGTGTCACTATACAAACAATAAGCTACGGGAAGTTTATTAATATGTGATCAGCTTTATGTAAATCCATGTGTCATCATGGATTGAACAGGAGGAATTGAAATCAAGAGGTCTGCTATTCCATAAAAAAAATAGCTTATAATTTCTTCCATAATGATATTTACTGTTTATACAAAACACGAACATGAAATTTGCTGAGTCTCAGAACACAAACATGATTGATGGATACTTAGTCACATAAATAAAAGTGTTATTTTGCTTTTCATGCACATCTTTCCTTTGTGATATGTTATTCTAAGAAATATGTCAAATCTGCAACTGATATCTTCTGTATTATTTTTGAACCAACTGCACCAAAGCAATTTCACTTTAGTCTTCTCTGAGTCTTTCCTCCCTCTACCTTTCATTTCTCAGAAAAGGAAAAGATCAGATAGTTATGTCAGGAAATGTCTTATCAAACTTGCCATCATTCTGAATCAATCATTTGTGGTTGTGGTTTTATGCAAGATTTCTATTCAGTATCATATCCTAATAGACCCCAAAAAGTAGCCACCTTTAATGTCTGTTAAACTATGTATCACATTTATGTGATATCTTCTAGATAATCATAATACTATTTTGGTTATCCTTTTAACAGTGGCAGCTTTACTATAACAGGCTAATTGGCCGGTAATATACTAAAACTAGCAAATCAGTTTGCGGAATGCTAGGCTTGATGGGCAATTGGATAATGCTATGCTAAAGCAGGCTGATCAGTTAGTAGTATGCAAAGCTATATTTAATTGAAAAAGCATTTAAATGTTTCACTTGACTATTCATAGCTTTAATAATATGGCATGGCACATCATTTACAATGCATTACTTGTCATAATCACATAGCATGGGAAATACTAAGTAGGGAAAGTTACTTCTAAAAGTAATGCGTTACAATATTGTTTTGCTCCCTAAAAAAGTAACTAATTGCGTTATTTATTTACTTTTCCATGAACCTTTTTCATGTGGGATGGATGGCGTTGCTTGTTTTGTGTTTTTAACAAAACACACACAAAAGCCAAATGTAATAGCCCTTTTACACCAAAGATTACACCAAAGTCTCAGGCGGAAGGAAATTTAAATTCACGCCTGTAGAGAGGGCGCAGCTCAAACAACCCTCTTAGCTGTGCTGCCAATCTGGATTGTAAAAGATTAGCAGGTGAAGAAAGTTCAACACTCTAACTTCAGCAATAATAATAAAAAAAAGAAACAAAAATAATAATAAAAAAAAGAAATACAAATGTGATGTTTAACTAAAGTAATTTTTGCTTGTTACTATGGTTAAATTGGATCATCAAATGTCAGCAGCGAAGACATTGGTCAATAAAGATAGGTTAAATACATAAAGTATATTTGTGTTATTTAACATTTAATTTTAAATTTTATTTAACAACATTTAGTTGTTTTTCAAATAAAGGTTTCCGAGTCAGTGATATTAGATTGTGTATGTATTTTTATTGTACTTACCCTGTAACTAGAAGGAACAAGAGGGTAACAAGCACCACTTTGATTTACGGCCCACAATGTCACACTTACCCTGTAACTACATGGAACAACAGGGTAACAAGCACCACTACATTAAACAAGAGTATCTTTCACCAATATTTAAGCAAAAGTCGCAATTGTTTTAGTTTTCAGTGCACTTTTGTTAAAAAGGTAACTGTATAAATGCATAGATATGTACCCTGTAATTTTTAAAAAGCATATACAGTATGTATTGGTACACCATTATTACAAAAAGGTACACAGTGTATGTTCTTGCTAAATTGGTCCCAAATGTAATTGTTGTATTATAATAGTAGAATAAGTACCCCTTAGTTAATACTTATAGAGTATAAATATTTTTTATTCTGCTGGTTGTTACCCCTTTATTCCCCAAACTTTACATGTTGGTCCCTAATACTTACATATAAGTACTTTATACACTATAATTACAGAAAGTTACACTGTAAAATCGCTTTAATTACGCAGTACTTTCTGGGCTGTAAATCTAAAGCGTCGCTTTGAATAATAAGTTCTCAGGCACAAATGCCCAATAAAACAGATTATTTCTTAAAGTTTATTTCTTCAAGCTATTACTATAATTTAAATGCATACATACATCTCATACAATTTCTATTTGGGGGGCTTAAAGGGTTAGTAAGGGCAGGTGAAGCGACTCAAACCAGTGTGAGAACATTTCAGATCCTACAAAAATGCAAAAACATAAACAAAAGCAGTTCATTTAATAGCTCAATGTCATTTGATTTCTGTATAAGTTGTAACAAAATGATCTTACTTTATATTTTTTTCACTAATGTCACCTCTTCAGCAAATGCACAGAAATCAAGAATCAGAAAAGTGCTATAATAACTTTAATTTAATTGAAATTACAATAATTAAACTATTACTTAAGATTTTAAAAGATTTTTTCATTTATTTCTTTAGTATACTCACTTGAAACTCATTCACTCGAAAACCGTTCATGGCAGCATTCTGCTTCAGTAGCCACTCTCCACCAGATAAGCATGTGTTCATCTGTTCCACGTTGTCTATGTGCTCAATACTACATTTAAATGTTGAGCTAGTTACTGGTGTGTTAACTCACTTTTTATTTACCACAAATGTTCCTCAATTTATAAACAGTACTAATGGAAAAATAAAATAAATAACTTATGTTTAATTACTTTATGTACATTTGTTTATACATTTATCTAATGTAAGCAGTGTTGACAACAGTGAATTCAACATAAGTCAAGTCAAGTCAAGTCATCTTCGTTTATATAGCACTTTTAACAATGTAGATTGTTTCAAAGCAGCTTTACAGAGGTAAACATATAATTTAAGGTAACTGTTACGATGCCGGAAGGACGAAGCAGAAAGGGAATCCAAGTGCAGCATATTTAATCAAAATCACAGGAGAAACAAGGAACACAGGAACACGAAAGCAAGTACAACGACCAACAAACCACAACTGAAACACAGGTATAAAAAGACAGGCAAACAAGCTAAACAAGATAACAAGGGGGCGTGGCTAATCAGAAACACATGTGGAGACTAATCAACAAAACAGGGAACAGCTGAAACATGAAAGGACAGGGGAACACATGACAGACAAGAACAAGATACACAAACACAAAACCCACACCGTGACAGTAACAGAGATTGTTTTGGCTTTTTAGCGGTTCTTGAATAATGTTATTTTCCAGCTAAAGTTAGTTTTGATTGATTCACTTCCGGTGAAATTATCATTTGTTATTAAATTAGGGGCAGTTAAGACGACACCGTTATCTCTAAACAGAATTTAACGCTGATGGCGTTCACATGCGCATTGTCACGGTGTGGGTTTTGTGTTTGTGTATCTTGTTCTTGTATGTCATGTGTTCCCCTGTCCTTTCATGTTTCAGCTGTTCCCTGTTTTGTTGATTAGTCTCCCCATGTGTTTCTGATTAGCCACGCCCCCTTGTTATCTTGTTTAGCTTGTTTGCCTGTCTTTTTATACCTCTGTGTTTCAGTTGTGGTTTGTCGGTCGTTGTATTTGTTCCTGTGTTCCTGTGTTATTTTTATTAAATTAGCTGCACTTGGATTCTCTCTCTGCTTTGTCCTTCCGGCATCATAACAGAACGACCAACCACACTGAATCCAGCAGCATGTTCGCCAGTGTCTCTTCTGCAGCCACTGAGCGGAGGAGAGGCTACTCTTTTGAGGGGACCCGGTTGGTCAAGTTTCGTGGGACATGTGGAGGCCTCAGTAGAGGAGGTTGTCGAGAGGAGCCCCGACACCACTCTCCACGGCGGCCATTTTTCGACTCTGGGTTGGTGATGTCCAGCCCAGGGCCCCATTCGCCACTGGTCCTGTCCAGCCCAGAGCTTCACGTCAGCCACGTCCAGCCAGAGCTTCACCTCAGCCACGTCCAGCCAGAGCTTCACGTCAGCCACGTCCAGCCAGAGCTTCACGTCAGCCACGTCCAGCCAGAGCTTCACGTCAGCCACGTCCAGCCAGAGCTTCACGTCAGCCACGTCGAGCCAGAGCTTCACGTCAGCCACGTCGAGCCAGAGCTTCACGTCAGCCACGTCGAGCCAGAGCTTCACGTCAGCCACGTCCAGCCAGAGCTTCACGTCAGCCACGTCCAGCCAGAGCTTCACGTCGCGCCTGCCGAGCCAGAGCTTCACGTCGCGCCTGCCGAGCCAGAGCTTCACGTCGCGCCTGCCGAGCCAGAGCTTCACGTCGCGCATCGGGTCCAGCCCAGAGCTTCCTTCGCCGCTGGTCCCGTCCAGCCCAGAGCTTCCTTCGCCGCTGGTCCCGTCCAGCCCAGAGCTTCCTTCGCCGCTGGTCCCGTCCAGCCCAGAGCTTCCTTCGCCGCTGGTCCCGTCCAGCCCAGAGCTTCCTTCGCCGCTGGTCCCGTCCAGCCCAGAGCTTCCTTCGCCGCTGGTCCCGTCCAGCCCAGAGCTTCCTTCGCCGCTGGTCCCGTCCAGCCCAGAGCTTCCTTCGGCGCTGGTCCCGGCCAGCCCAGAGCTTCCTTCGCCGCTGGTCCCGTCCTGCCCAGAGTTCCCTTTGCCGCTGGTCCCGTCCTGCCCAGAGTTTCCTTCGCCGCTGGTCCCGTCCAGTCTAGCACCCTCTCGGAGACAGAGGAGGAGGAAGAGGACTTCCTGCATCCTGCAATGCCCGGAGGCCCTTCCTGAGCCTCCGGTCAATCCAGAGACTGTTCACGTCACTTCTGCCCAGTCAGAGACTGTTCACGTCACTTCTGCTGATCCAGAGACGGTTCACGTCACTCCTGCCGATCCAGAGATGGTTCACGTCACGTCTGCCATGTCAGACACTGTTCACGTCACTTCTGCCAAGCCAGAGACGCTTCACATCTCTTCTACAGAGCCAGTGTCTACGGACAAGATGGCCGATCCAGAATCGGTTCAGGTCACTTCCTCCGAGCCAGTGTCTACGGACAAGATGGCCGGCTCCGAGCCAGTGTCTACGGACAAGATGGCCGGCTCCGAGCCAGTGTCTACGGACAAGATGGCCGGCTCCGAGCCAGTGTCTACGGACAAGATGGCCGGCTCCGAGCCAGTGTCTACGGACAAGAGGGCCGCCTCCGAGCCAGTCTCTACGGACAAGAGGGCCGCCTCCGAGCCAGTGTCTACGGACAAGAGGGCCGCCTCCGAGCCAGTGTCTACGGACAAGAGGGCCGCCTCCGAGCCAGTGTCTACGGACAAGAGGGCCGCCTCCGAGCCAGTGTCTACGGACAAGAGGGCCGCCTCCGAGCCAGTGTCTACGGACAAGAGGGCCGCCTCCGAGCCAGTGTCTACGGACAAGAGGGCCGCCTCCGAGCCAGTGTCTACGGACAAGAGGGCCGCCTCCGAGCCAGTGTCTACGGACAAGAGGGCCGCCTCCGAGCCAGTGTCTACGGACAAGAGGGCCGCCTCCGAGCCAGTGTCTACGGACAAGATGGCCGCCTCCGAGCCAGTGTCTACGGACAAGATGGCCGCCTCCGAGCCAGTGTCTACGGACAAGATGGCCGCCTCCGAGCCAGTGTCTACGGACAAGATGGCCGCCTCCGAGCCAGTGTCTACGGACAAGATGGCCGTTTCCGAGCCAGAGTCTGTACCTGTTCCGGAGCCAGTGTCTGATATTCCTGAGTCAATGTTTGTTTCTGTGTTTGTGTCTGTCCTTGTGGCCGCTACTGTTCTAGTGGCTGCTGAGCCGGTGTCTGTTCCCGTTCCTGAGCCAGTGTGGGTGTTGTCTGTTCCCGAGCCAGTGTGGGTGTTGTCTGCTCCCGAGCCAGTGTGTGTGTGTTGTCTGCTCCCGAGCCAGTGTGTGTGCTGTCTGCTCCCGAGCCAGTGTGTGTGCTGTCTGCTCCCGAGCCAGTGTGTGTGCTGTCTGCTCCCGAGCCAGTGTGTGTGCTGTCTGCTCCCGAGCCAGTGTGTGTGCTGTCTGCTCCCGAGCCAGTGTGTGTGCTGTCTGCTCCCGAGCCAGGGTGTGAGTTGTCTGTTCCCGAGCCAGTTCCCGAGCCAGTGTGTGTGTTGTCTGTTCCTGAGCCGGTGTCTGATATTTCTGAGTCAATGTTTGTTTCTGTGTTTGTGTCTGTCCTTGTGGCCGCTACTGTTCTAGTGGCTGCTGAGCCGGTGTCTGTTCCCGTTCCTGAGCCGGTGTCTGTTCCCGAGCCAGGGTGTGTGTTGTCTGTTCCCGAGCCAGGGTGTGTGTTTTCTGCTCCCGAGCCAGTGTGTGAGTTGTCTGTTCCCGAGCCAGTTCCCGAGCCAGTTCCCGAGCCAGTTCCCGAGCCAGTTCCCGAGCCAGTGTGTGTGTTGTCTTCCTGAGCCGGTGTCTGATATTCCTGAGTCAATGTTTGTTTCTGTGTTTGTGTCTGTCCTTGTGGCCGCTACTGTTCTAGTGGCTGCTGAGCCGGTGTCTGTTCCCGTTCCTGAGCCGGTGTCTGTTCCCGAGCCAGGGTGTGTGTTGTCTGTTCCCGAGCCAGTGTGTGTGCTGTCTGCTCCCGAGCTAGTGTGTGTGCTGTCTGCTCCCGAGCTAGTGTGTGTGTTGTCTGCTCCCGAGCCAGTGCGTGGGTTGTCTGTTCCTGAGCCCGAGCCAGTGTGTGTGTTGTCAGCTCCCGAGCCAGTGTGAGAGTTGTCTGTTCCCGAGCCAGTGTGTGTGTTGTCTGTTCCTGAGCCAGTGTCGTCGCAACCCTGGCCTCCCGAGGGGTCTTCGCCGCCCTGGCCTCCCGAGGGGTCGTTCCCCTGTCCTTTCATGTTTCAGCTGTTCCCTGTTTTGTTGATTAGTCTCCCCATGTCTTTCTGATTAGCCACGCCCCCTTGTTATCTTGTTTAGCTTGTTTGCCTGTCTTTTTATACCTCTGTGTTTCAGTTGTGGTTTGTCGGTCGTTGTATTTGCTTCTGTGTTCCTATGTTCCTTATTTCTACTATTATTTTTATTAAATTAGCTGCACTTGGATTCTCTCTCTGCTTCGTCCTTCCGGCATCATAACACGCATTAAGAATTGATTCTATGGTTATATGCATTTGAATATGTGCCCAGTTTTGTAATTCAAAACATGCCTAAACAAACTACTTGTCTTGCCTATAAATTTGATACAGAATTGAATTTAATTTGATAACTTCGGGTTAGGTAGGCGAACCGAAATCCCCACAACGCTTTATCTGTAGAGTGGTAAAGGGATCCTCCATAGACACTGCATAGTCATCGGGTCCAGGCGAAGGTGCTTCGTCAGATCTGGATACGGATAAAACCTCAGGATAAACAAAGACACTAAAATTAGCGTAGATGCCATTCTTCTTATGATGTAACTAGTACATCAGGGTTTAAGGGAGGTGTTCCTAGTTCTGGCTGACCTAATCTATGCAGCCTAACATTGAATTATAGAAGTCGATAATGTATTATGTGAATGTTAGGTCAAAGAGATGTGTTTTTAATCTAGCTTTGAACTGACAGAGTGTGTCTGCTTCCCGGACAATGGTAGGAAGACTGTTCCAAAGATTTGGTGCTAAATAGGAAAAGGATCTACCGCGAGCAGTCGATTTTGATATTCTTGGTATTATTAACTGGCCAGAATTTTGAGATCACGATAGACGTGAAGGATTATAATGTGTTAAGAGGTCGCTCAAGTACTGCGGAGCTAAACCATTTAGTGCTTTGTAAGTAATAAGCAATATTTTAAAATTTATACAATGTTTAATAGGGAGTCAATGCAGTTTTGACAGAACCGGGCTAATATGGTCATACTTTCTGGTTCTGGTAAGAACTCGAGCTGCTGCGTTTTGAACTAGCTGTAATTTGTTTATTAAGCGTGCAGGGCAACCACCCAGTAAAGAATTACAATAATCTAGCCTTGAGGTCATGAACGCATGAACTAATTGTTCCGCATTTGTCAATGAGAGCATATGGCGTAATTTAGATATATTTTTGGAAAGAAGGAAAAAAAGATGGAAAAATGTGGTTTTACAGATACTAGACATGTGACTTTCAAATGAAAGATTGGTATCAAAGAGCACACCCAGGTTCCTAACCGACGACGAAGACTTAACAGAGCAGCCATCAAGTGTTAGACAGTATTCTAGGTTATTACGTGTGGAAGTTTTTTGTCCAATAATTAGAATCTCTGTTTTTTTCAGAATTTATTTGTAGGAAATTACTAGTCATCCAATTTCTTAAATCAGCTATGCATTCCGTTAATTTTGTGAATTGGTAAGTTTCGTCAGGGCATGAATAAATATACAGCTGAGTATCATCGACATAACAGTGAAAGCTAATTCCATGTTTCCTAATGATATCTCCTAATGGTAGTATGTACAGAGTGAACAGCAGCGGTCCTAGTACTGAGCCTTGTGGTACGCCATACTGAACTTGTGATCGATAAGACATCTCTTCATTTATTGCTGCAAACTGATAATGGTCTGATAAGTATGATTTAAACCATGCTAGTGCAATTCCACTAATGCACATAATAGCACACATACATCACTCAGATGTCTATTTCATGTTGTGATGTGCTCATCTGCAACACTTATCGAAGACTTTTCTGTCAGATGTTAAATAGACATTTAGTAAGAGTCTTTAAGATGTATATGGTGTAGAGTGTGTGTAAATCCACTTTGGAGACATACGTTTGCTTACTGAAGCCTTGCCCTGTTAGCTATAAATAACAAAATGTGTTTTTACAGCAAAATCACAAATATACTATACTATCTAGAGTCTTTACAACAATTCAACAGTTTACTCTACCGTAGTTCAACAAATGCGATTTTTAACAAAAGGAACCGTGTTTACTCGCCCTTGAAAACACCCACGTTGCTGTTCTCCACGATGTTCGATTATGACATAGCCTCTCCCATGGTCTCCTGGGAAGGCTGGGATGAAAAAGTATCCGTCGATGAGCGTTTCAGAATCTGGGCGGAACCAGTAGGTCATCCGGGGATTTCTTGCCTATGGTTTTATGAATACTGAGGATTCGGACATACTACTCTTTTCACGTATTGTTTTCTCCTACTTTATAGTAGGAAAGTAGGCATATTCGGACGCAACATTCGTATATGGACTTCCTAATCTTGTGAGAAATAATACACCACCCAGGTATTTCTTACTGTTGTTAAGTATATGTTAAAGTTTATTTCATGGATCAAGTCAAGCCAAGTCTTCGTTTATTTTGAATTTTCTTCATGTTTTATAGGATTTGTAGGATTTTTAATCATGTAAGATCAAGCAGGATCAAATAGACTGATGGCAGATGTGTTTAGGAAACCTATTTGAAAACAGACATCAATTTGGCAATTATTTTTGGTAACGCTAATAGAAATTACACACTTTGCGTATATATATATATATATATATATATATATATATATACAGGTCCTCAAAAAATTAGCATATTGTGATAAAGTTCATTATTTTCCATCATGTAATGATCAAAATTAAACTTTCACATGTTTTAGATTCATTGCACACCAACTGAAATATTTCAGGTGTTTTATTGTTTTAATACTGATGATTTTGGCATACAGCTCATGAAAACCCAAAATTCCTGTCTCAAAAAATTAGCATATCATGAAACGGTTCTCTAAACGAGCTACTAACCTAATCATCTGAATCAACTAATTAAATCTAAACACCTGCAAAAGATTCCTGAGGCTTTTAAAAACTCCCAGCCTGTTTCATTACTCAAAACCGCAATCATGGGTAAGGCTGCCGACCTGACTGCTGTCCAGAAGGCCATCATTGACACCCTCAAGCAAGAGGGTAAGACACAGAAAGAAATTTCTGAACAAATAGGCTGTTCCCAGAGTGCTGTATCAAGGCACCTCAGTGGGAAGTCTGTGGGAAGGAAAAAGTGTGGCAAAAAACGCTGCACAATGAGAAGAGGTGACCGGACCCTGAGGAAGATTGTGGAGAAGGACCGATTCCAGACCTTGGGGGACCTGAGTCTGGAGTAGAAACATCCAGTGCCACCGTGCACAGGCGTGTGCAGGAAATGGGCTACAGGTGCCGCATTCCCCAGGTCAAGCCACTTTTGAACCAGAAACAGCGGCAGAAGCGCCTGACCTGGGCTACAGAGAAGCAGCACTGGACTGTTGCTCAGTGGTTGCAAGTCAGTCGGAAATCAAGGTGCCAGAGTCTGGAGGAAGACTGGGGAGAAGGAAATGCCAAAATGCCTGAAGTCCAGTGTCAAGTACCCACAGTCAGTGATGGTCTGGGGTGCCATGTCAGCTGCTGGTGTTGGTCCACTGTGTTTTATCAAGGGCAGTGTCAATGCAGCTAGCTATCAGGAGATTTTGGAGCACTTCATGCTTCCATCTGCTGAAAAGCTTTATGGAGTTGAAGATTTCAGTTTTCAGCACGACCTGGCGCCTGCTCACAGTTCCAAAACCACTGGTAAATGGTTTACTGACCATGGTATTACTGTGCTCAATTGGCCTGCCAACTCTCCTGACCTGAACCCCATAGAGAATCTGTGGGATATTGTGAAGAGAAAGTTGAGAGACGCAAGACCCAACACTTTGGAAGAGCTTAAGGCCGCTATCGAAGCATCCTGGGCCTCCATAACACCTCAGCAGTGCCACAGGCTGATTGCCTCCATGCCACGCCGCATTGAAGCAGTCATTTCTGCAAAAGGATTCCCGACCAAGTATTGAGTGCATAACTGAACATAACTATTTGAAGGTTGACTTTTTTTTTTTTATTATTAAAAACACTTCTTTTATTGGTCGGATGAAATATGCTAATTTTTTGAGACAGGAATTTGGGGTTTTCATGAACTGTATACCAAAATCATCAGTATTAAAACAATAAAAGACCTGAAATATTTCAGTTGGTGTGCAATGAATCTAAAATATATGAAAGTTTAATTTTTATCATTACATTATGGAAAATAATGAACTTTATCACAATATGCTAATTTATTGAGAAGGACCTGTATATACAATGGGACTTCATACTTGCAGTTCATTAGCCTACATTTGCATACTAACATAGAATATATCTCTGGCCTTAATGAGTCCTTTAGGCATTGAAATTAGTTTGTCAGAACCATTACAGCCAAAGGCTCGCTCCAGAAGACTGTCACCATAAACCTGACCCTACACACACACACACTACTCCATCCAGAGAGAACGAGGAAAAACAGCAAGCACAAAACACCTCCCTCCTTTTTTAACATGGCAAGTAATTTACATTAGAAGGAGAGGAAGACAGAGAATGACACAGAGGAGGGGTTGGGGGTCCCGAGCCCTCTTATAAGGGACAGTAAACACTGTCATGCTATTACCATGGCAGCCACGGCAGTATTAGCAGGCATCTGCCTGGCCTCCTAAAGCCAGTGCCCTCTCCTATTCTCTCTCTCTGTCTCTCTGCCCACACTGCCCAGCATGGCAGATGTGTACATAAGAGCGCCCTGGTCTTGCATGAGTGATTGCCTGGGTTTAAGAGGGTGTGCGTGTGTGTGTGTGTGTGTGAGTGTGAGACAGGAGTCCATGGTGCCCTTGGAAAGATATTGTGTAGCCAAAGTCTGTGATCTGACTCCTTAGCTGTTTCCAAAGATTACACACTATGGGAGAGAGAATTTAAAAGGGTGAGTGGGCGATGAGGAAAACAGATGGTTCACAATAATCCACTGTTCACATTTCAATTTGCTGTGTTTGTACTCTTTTGA
Organism: Meda fulgida; assembly: GCA_030578275.1. Classification (NCBI taxonomy): domain Eukaryota; kingdom Metazoa; phylum Chordata; class Actinopteri; order Cypriniformes; family Leuciscidae; genus Meda; species Meda fulgida. The sequence goes on along the minus strand of CM060628.1, from coordinate 25,942,712 downwards.
TATGCCAGAAACGGTCTTGAAAAGGCCACCAAAGAGTTTAAACACTTTATCAAAATCTATTTTCCAAAAAAGCTTGAAAAGTTTATTTTTTGAAAGAGAACATGTGAATGTCCCTTCATCAGCGCAATGTAGCAGAACTCCTGCAAACATTTATAGTATAATTATGTTTGAACTTGATCTTCAGTGGTTCAACTGTAACACATCACTGCTATACAAAAGTGAAAACATTTATTTGAAGCATAGTTCTCATGGTCATTGAACACCTGAAAAATATTAACATCCTCATAGAAATTAATTAAATCCTAAGTCATTGTGAGAACAGCATCTGATGTAAAAAAAAAAAAAAAGAAAAGAAAAAAAAAGAATATAAAACATGTAATATAACTATAATATTTGAATACTAATTTCATATAATACAATATAATAATAATAATCTTAATACTAAGAATATTGTCTAGTATTTTACATTCTCATGATAAACATTGTATAATATATTTAAAGGAACACTCCACCGTTTTTTCATATTAAACTGTTATTCCCTTAACTAAGACGAGTTGATACATACCTCTATCGTCTCAGTGCGTGCACTTCGACTCAGCGCAGTAATATCATCACTGATTACATCACATATTAATGCGCCGAGTCTAAGTGCTCCCAAGTGCTATTACGCCATACATTATAGTTATCCATTTTACGTTTTATACGTTTTGTAACTGTATTTAAATAGGGAAAATGTGGAGGTGTTTGGTCACTTCTAACTTCAACTCTGTTTGGATCCTAATGAATGAACTGGGCTAAGCTAAGTGCTATCAAAGTGTCGCCGCGCGCCAGACCCTACCCCAGACCTAAACCTACCCATATCTATCTGCGTCTCATATTGACGCTTAAGGGTGCCATGTGTGTTGGATGTAGACGAAATGTCAAAATATGTCAAATATGACGCCCTAGGATGAGAATGCGTTGGAATAACATAGTTTAATATGATAAAAACAGTGGAGTGTGCCTTTAATATATTTACAGGACATTCTCCTTGAATGTGGGTGTAGCAATGTTCAGGGAAGAAGGAGGCGGGAACCGGCGAACAATCAAAATATAATTTATTTAAATAAAACAAACAAACGAAAATACCGCCAGCAGCCCCTCGCGGACGACTGCTGGCTACCGAAAATAAATATAACTAAAGTAAAATACAAAAACAAAACACAACTAAAATACAGGCCTGTTCCTCTCTCGATCATCAACGTCGTCGCTCCTCCTTTATGCTTCCGCTCCTCCGTGAGAGATGCGAGACCGGTGTGCTTCACAGGTGCTGCTCATTAGCAATCGCACCACCGGCCTCGCGCCGTTCTCTCACGCCCCTCGGCCGTCCTGTTCGCCACATACCCCCATCGCCCCTCACAGGCCGGGGGGTACTCACGAGCCTGTGCCTACTCCCCCCCCGGCGGCGGCGATCCCTGGGGGGTATGGACAGACAAACCGAGGGAAACGGAGACGGAAGCATGAGGAGCGACAGATCGAGAGAGGGGAGAGAGGAAAAAAAAATTGGTCCGGTTCCCACAACGCGCTGCCATCTGGTCCCCCACCAGCTAGGCGATCTCCTCCGCGGTGCCTGGCGGCGACGCTGGGTAGCCCTCGGTGGACGGCTCGACGCTCCTCCGCCGCCCGGTGGACGGCGACGGCTCCTCGGGTGCCTTGGGCAGACGGTAGGAGTCCCCCGCTCCCTGCTCCTCCCCTTCACTGGTGGACGGCAGCAGGCTCCGGCCCACGGCGAGCGGCGGCGACTCCTCCTCTCCCTCCCGGATGGCAGCCGCCCCTCCAATACCCAGGCGGCCGGCAGCGAGCTCGACCGTCCCACCGGCAACTCACTCCAGCGCCCCGCCTCGAGCGTCCGTGGCCGCGAGTCCCCCGCTCCCTGCTCCTCCGCTCGCTCGGCGGATGGCAGCAGGCTCCGGCCCACGGCGAGCGGCGGCGACTCGCGCACCATGCTCGATGGCACCGCGGATTCCCCACACCGGCGAGGACTCTCTGACAGCGCGTTCCTCCCTCTTCCCGGGTTTCGGCACCAGTGTAGCAATGTTCAGGGAAGAAGGAGGCGGGAACCGGCGAACAATCAAAATATAATTTATTTAAATAAAACAAACAAACGAAAATACCGCCAGCAGCCCCTCGCGGACGACTGCTGGCTACCGAAAATAAATATAACTAAAGTAAAATACAAAAACAAAACACAACTAAAATACAGGCCTGTTCCTCTCTCGATCATCAACGTCGTCGCTCCTCCTTTATGCTTCCGCTCCTCCGTGAGAGATGCGAGACCGGTGTGCTTCACAGGTGCTGCTCATTAGCAATCGCACCACCGGCCTCGCGCCGTTCTCTCACGCCCCTCGGCCGTCCTGTTCGCCACAGTGGGCTTTTTTATTTTATAAACTCAGCAAAAAAAAAAGAAATGTCCCTTTTTCAGGATACAGTATTTTAAAGATAAATTTGTAAATTCCAAATAAGTTTTTTTTTATTGGAAAGGGTTTAAACAATGCTTTTAATGCATGTTCAATGAGCCATAAACAATTCAAGTCAAGCCATCTTTATTTATATAGCGTTTTTTAAATTTTTATAATGCAGATTGTTTCAAAGCAGCTTTATAATGATAACAGGAAAATAATGCAACAACGTTTGTTTTGGTTGTACAGCAGCTCTAGAAGAAAACATTGCCATTGTCCAGATTAAGTTAATTTATCTTTACAGCAGCTCGGGAGAAAACAGTGACACATGCACCTGTGCAACAGTCCTTCAGACACTAACACTTAAAGGTCACAGTTAAAATAACTTAGGACACTATACTGACTACTGATATTATGGCATATGGAATAATAATACATAATCGTACTGCAGGGATGATGGGGACTGCAAGTGTGGCCAGAGCAATAAACCACAATGTCTGATAGTTCTTGATGTGTCAAACTTTGTGTAACCATATGTCCCCCCAGATGTGTATGAGTACATTCTAGCAGGAAGACTCTAATGCCACATCATTCGTTCATGCTAATAGGTCTGGCCAATCACTGCAGTTGATGGACAGTTGGTCCCCGTCCATCCATCAGGGGTAGAATTTGCCCCTGCCTTCATCTTCAGGCAGGACCAGCCGAATCTGGATCTCCCAGGATTTGGACTAAGGACGGGGCCTATGACAAAGAAATGTTATATACAACTAGATATGAATTATTGTAGCTCACTACTATAGTAGTGTCACTACCATCTGCTAATACTTAATGTAATAAATACCATTTCATGAGTTCACACTTACAAAATAATCAGATGTAAAGTAGTATGCTTATTTGGCATGCTGCTGTCCGAGGAGAGAGCTCCAAGCTCTGTATTTTGGCCCGAACCCAGAGTACTTCCCCCATATTTCTGGTTAGGAAAGTAACCAGGCGAGTGCGAGGAGACGGGGTGTTGGAGGGATGGTGAAAACTGAAAACTGTTGAGGAACATAGGTGAGTCGACTGCGTATATATATATATATATATATATATATATATATATATATATATATATATATATATATATGTATATGTATATATATATATATATATATATATATGTATATGTATATATATATATATATATATATATATATATATATATATATATATAGGCCTCCACTCATGCTGATAGGGTAGACATATTGATTGCTGATTGATGACAGCTGGTTGGAATGAGATGATGATTGGAATTGCGTGATGATTGGAATGATGTGATTATGGGATAGATAATTTCTAGTGTTCCTCCCGAACTTTGTTAATAAAATATCATGTAAACGTTCACCAGTCAGTCTTTCTAGTAGAAATTACAGATACTTTGGTGGATGAGTGTGGTGACATCTCACAACAAGAACTGGCAAATCTGGTGCAGTCCATGAGGATAAGATGCACTGTAGTATACCAATCTTTCATTTGAAAGTCACGTGTCTAGTGTTGTATTGCAAATTTATAAAATGTTACATCAAGGTTCCACATACAATAGTATATAAACTGAGAAAGTTCTGTACATTGTGTTTTACAGTGTGTTTTACATTTTGAGGCATAGATGATGAGATTCAAAGAAGATTAAGTCAAGCAATCCAGGTGTCTGACATTAACCTGTTGTCTTTATGCACCTCCTGAACAGTGTCATTGTCCCAAGTTAAGCTATGATAATGTGAAGGTATGGGTGATACTGTCAGGTTGATTGATTTAGCATCAATGCATTTGAATGACACTGTTATGCTGATGAGATCAGGTAAACGAGCTGACTCCTGTACTTAATTTACATGCCACCTCTATGTAAATCCCCACCCCCCCCCCCCCCCCTAGAAATGTATAAACTACAATGTAAAGTTCCCTTAGTTAGACTTGGATGACTACAGCGGCGCACAGTGAGTTCTCAAGAAAGAATCCTGCTTGAAAGATATCCCAACGTCATGGTCTCTGCTTCGAAAATAGTTTACAACACTAGTATTTGTAAAACCGAATTTTTTCATCTTAAAAATATATCTAAATGACGTCATATGCTCTCAATGACAAATGCGGAACAATTAGCTCATTTGTTCATGACATCAAGGCTAGATTATTGTAATGCTATTATGGGTGGTTGCCCTGCACGCTTAAGAAACAAACTACATCTGGTCCAAAACGCAGCAGCTAAAGTTCTTACTACAACCAGGAAATATGACCATATTAGCCCGGTTCTGTCAACACTGTATTGGCTCCCTATTAAACATTGTATACTGTGCATTCTAAAATATTGCTGATTACTTACAAAGCACTAAATGGTTTAGCTCCCCAGTACATGAACGAGCTCTTAACGCATTATAGTCCTTCACGTCTACTGCGATCTCAAAATTCCGGCCAGTTGATAATATCAAAATCGACACGGCCTGGATCCGGTAGGCTGCGGGAAAACCTCGGGATAAACAAAGACACTAAAATTAGCGTAGATGCCATTCTTCTTATGATGATGTAACGAGTGCACCAGGATTTAAAGGAAGTGTTCCCAGTTCCGGCTGACCTAATCTATGCAGCCTAAAATTGAATTATAGAAGTCTATAATATATTATGTGTATGCGAGGTCAAAGAGATGTGTTTTTAGTCTAGCTTTGAACTGACAGAGTGTGTCTGCTTCCCGGACAATGGTAGGAAGACTGTTCCAAAGTTTTGGTGCTAAATAGGAAAAGGATCTACCGCCAGCAGTCGATTTTGATATTCTAGGTATTATCAACTGGCCCGAATTTTGAGATCGCAATAGACGTGAAGGACTATAATGCATTAAGAGCTCGCTCAAGTACTGCGGAGCTAAACCATTTAGTGCTTTGTAAGTAATCAACAATATTTTAAAATTTATACGATGTTTAATAGGCAGCCAATGCAGTGTTGACAGAACCGGGCTAATATGGTCATATTTCCTGGTTCTAGTAAGAACTCGAGCTGCAGCGTTTTGGACCAGCTGTAGTTTATTTATTAAGCGTGCAGGGCAACCACCCAGTAGAGCATTACAATAATCTAGTCTTGATGTCATGAAAGCATGAACTAATTGTTCCGCATTTGTTAATGAGAGCATATGTCGTAATTTAGATATATTTTTAAGATGGAAAAATGCGGTTTTACAGATACTAGACACGTGACTTTCAAATGAAAGATTGGTATCAAAGAGCACACCCAGGTTCCTAACCGACGACGAAGACTTAATAGAGCAGCCATCAAGTGTTAGACAGTATTCTAGGTTGTTACGTGTGGAAGTTTTTTGTCCAATAATTAGAATCTCTGTTTTTTCAGAGTTTAGTAGTAGGAAATTACTAGTCATCCAGTTTTTTAAATCAGCTATGCATTCCGTTAATATTGTGAATTGGTAAGTTTCGTTAGGTTTTGAAGAAATATACAGCTGAGTATCATCGGCATAACAGTGAAAGCTAATTCCATGTTTCCTAATGATATGTCCTAATGGTAGCATGTACAGAGGGAACAGCAGCGGTCCTAGAACTGAGCCTTGTGGTACGCCATACTGAACTTGTGATCGATAGGACATCTCTTCATTTACTGCTACAAACTGATAACGATCAGATAAGTATGATTTAAACCATGCTAGTGCAATTCCACTAATGCCAACATAGTTTTCTAGTCTATTTAAAAGAATGTTGTGGTCAATTGTGTCAAATGCAGCACTAAGATCAAGTAACACTAATAGAGATATACAACCACGATCGGATGATAAAAGTAAATCATTTGTAACTCTAATGAGAGCTGTCTCAGTACTATGGTGCGGTCTAAATCCTGACTGAAAATCCTCGCAGATATCATTTCTTTCAAGAAAGGAACACAGTTGTGAGGATACTGCTTTTTCTAATATCTTTGACAGAAAAGGCAGATTTGAGATCGGCCTAATTCTGAAGGATCAAGTTGCGTTTTTTTAACATGTGGTTTTATCATAGCCAGCTTAAAGGTTTTTGGTACGTATCCTAGAGACAAAGACGAATTAATGATATTAAGAAGCATCTCTTTCATTAGCTTAGTCGGTATAGGGTCTAACATACAAGTTGTCGATTTAGATGAATTAACGAGTTTGCAGAATTCTTCCTCTCCAATAGCAACAAATGGATAAAATTTTTCCTCAGGGAGACTACAATGCACTCCCTGATGCGATACTGTAGTAGACGGTTGCATAGTTATAATTTTGTCCCTGATATTATCAATCTTATAAGTGAAGAAGTTCATAAAGTCATTACTGTGTTGGCCTGAAACTTCTGTGCTTGAAGCTTTCTTTTTCGTTAGTTTAGCCACTGTTTCAAATAAATACCTAGGATTATGTTTATTTTCTTCTAATAGGGTTGAAAAATAAGCAGATCTAGCAGCTTTTAAAGCCTCTCTGTAAGCAATTGAGCTCTCTTTCCATGAAATACGAAATATCTCTAGTTTTGTTTTCTTCCAGTTGCGCTCCATTTTTCTGGCTGCTCTCTTAAGGGCCTGAGTGTGCTCGTTGTACCACGGCGTTGGACTATTTTCTTAAATCTTCTTTAAGCGCAACGGAGCAACTGCGTCTAAAGTGCTGGAAAAGAGAGAGTTAAAAGTTTCTGTTGCAATATCAAGTTCTTTTAAGCTATCCGGGATGCTGAGATGATGAAACTGATTAGGAAGATTATTGATAAAGCAATCTTTAGTGGCAGAAGTTATAGGTCTAACATATTTCTAACACAGAGTCGGCTTTGCAGCCTTGGCTAAATGCAATTTACATGAGACTAGACAATGGTCTGAGATGTCATCGCTCTGCTGCAGAATTTCAATGGCATCAACATCTATTCCATGTGATAATATTATATCTAGAGTATGATTACGACAATGAGTGGGTCCTGACACGTGTTGTCTAACTCCAATTGAGTTTACAATGTCTTTAAGTGCCAATCCCAATGCATCTTTTTCATTATCTACATGCATATTAAAATCACCAACAATTAGTACTTTATCGTTAGCCAATACTATTTCTGATAGAAAGTCCGCAAATTCTTTGATAAAATCTTTATGGTGCCCTGGTGGCCTGTATACAGTAGCCAGCAGAAATCTCAAACGTGATTTATCGTTTACACAATATATTTTTACATTAAGCACCAACACCTCAAAAGAAGTATATTTAAAAATAGATTTCTTAGTGGTTTTGAAAATATTACTATAAATTACAGCAACACCTCCCCCTTTGCGTTTTAGACGAGGTTCATGTTTATAACAGTAATCTTGTGGGGTTGACTCATTTAAAGTAATGTAATCGTTTGGTTTTAGCCAGGTTTCTGTCAAACACAGCACATCTAGATTATAATCTGAAATCATATCATTAACTATGAGCGATTTTGAAGTAAGGGATCGAATATTCAGCAACCCAAGCTTTATCATTTGCTCATTTGTATTATATCTGTTTTTATTTGTTGAACATCAATTAAATTTTTTACCTGACGTCTTTTGGATTTCCAAATTCAGGGAACAGACACAGTCTCTATATGATGATATCTAGGTGAAAGAGGCTCTATGTGATGGGATTTATCTGACCTTGGTGACGCGAGGCCGCTAGCAGACGGTCGGTTTAGCCAGTCTGTCTGCTTCCTGACCTGAGCCCCAGATTGTCATGTTTTAGCTCTAAGACTATGTGCCATATTACTAGAGAGATGAGCAGCACCATCCCAGGAGGGATGAACACCATCTCTTTTCAACAGGTCAGGCTTGCCCCAAAATCTTTTCCAATTGTCTATGAATTCTATATTATTCAACGGACACCACTTAGACAACCAACCATTGAGTGAGGCCAATCTGCTAACTATCTCATCACTCCTGCGAACAGGAAGGGGGCCAGAGAAAATTACAGTGCCTGATATCGTACTTGCGAGTTTACACACCTCTTTAATATTCATTTTGGTGATCTCCGACTGGCGGAGTCGAACATCAATAGTGCCGACATGAATAGTGATCTTAGAGAATTTACGATTAGCATTAGCCAGCACTTTTAAATTTGCTTTGATGTCAGGCGCTCTGGCTCCCGGCAAACATGTGACTATGATGGCTGGTGTCTCTATTTTCACGTTCCGTGTGATCGAATAACCAATTACCAGGGCACAATCAACAGAATTCTCAGTGGGTGTTTCACTGAGTGGGGCAAATCGATTTGTTATGGTAATCGGAACGGAAGAGTGTTTATTTAATCCGCGACTGGCGATCTCTCACTGTCACCCATCTGCCCTGCTGCGTGGGCTCTACTTCAGCCGGAACCGAATCATGTACAGAGTTCACTATGCTAGACGCATCCAAAATAGTATCTAAAGCTCTAGAACTATCCTTACTATCCTCAATTAAAGTTTGGATGCGTCTCTCTAGCTCTGAAATCTTCTCCGTCAGCCTGACTGTCTCCTTGCATTTATCACAAATAAATCCTATATTGCCATCAGAGAAGGCTAAACTAAACATATGACATGTGACACAGGTGACAATAACAGGACAAGACATTACTCACCGTTTGTGTTGACTGATTCTAACTTACCTGGGCTTTTATGAACTCAAAGGCGCGGGCGCGCGAGAGAAAATAAATAATAAATAATTGAGCGCGGGTGGCTCGTAAACACTAGCGTGCTGTGCTAACAATAATGGAAGCTAGCGATGTAAGGTTAATCTGAGATGGTGGGTAAACTGTATTTAGTAATATAAACAACTAGAAATGATAGTAAATGATGGTTCAAAACAGAAAGAAATACGAAGCTAATACGAGGCGTCGAGCTTACAGCCTCGAGGCAAACAAACTCACAGCAGGCAGGAAGGCAGACAGGAGCAATCGATCCAATCGCTAGTGAGAAAAAACGAGGGAAAAACAGCCATTCAGGGATTCCTGCAACAAAAGACAAAGTGGAGGGAGGGAGACAGAGCAAAGTCATGAAAAGACCAGAGAGAGGGCAACGCCTGCCAGGCGCTGTGGAATTCATGCTGGATTTGTCCTTTTTATGGAACAGTTAGCTGTCAATGGCAAGATGGAGTAGAGGCTGACTGTTGGGTGGCAGATTGCATATACCTCTCCAAAGTCCAAAGAAATCTGACCTTCCTCTCAGCCCCTCTGTTTCAGAGGCGCCCTGTAAGGGCAGCCCCCCCCCCCCCCCCCCCTTCACTGTAATGCACTGGCTCCTGGCATTGTGAAGCTCTCAATGTGCCCAGCGAGAGAAAACACAAGAAGAATCACTGTTCCCTCTCTGGGTCCTCTTTTAGTGAAAAGCCTCAAGAGCTCTTTCCAGGGTGCTTTCTCTTTGAGGCCTGTCCCAGGCCTCTGAGAAAGACATGAGAAGTGACACTCTGAAGTTCCACTGCCCATCTTTTGGGGGAAATGAATGTCTTCATCGACAAAGAGACAGTTGTTTTTCAAAACTAGCCATGGGGGTAAAATGTTTCAGTTTTCTGCGGCTGGCAGGGTGTTGATTTGGTAATTCTGGAGCATGTGGGTTATATTCAAAGCATGCATAGCATATGAATGATTTAGTTTTCAGCGTACATGACTGGTTGTGTGTGTGTTTGTGTGTGTGTTTGTGTGTGGGGGTGGGGGGGGGGGGCTCCAGGTAGGACTCTTGGAGATTAGAGTTAATCTGAGCTGTTTAAAAGGCCTGTTACTCATCAGATGTCCTGTGAGCTGCCCGCAGAGCCAAGGTCCGCACCCCACCGTCTGCCCGTCAAAGTCGTTTTGTTTGTCAAATTAAAAACAAATTCTTGGTTTTCCAGTACTTGCCTGTTAAAGAAAGAGCGAGGGAGGAATTAGAGTACTGTCCAGTTGAGGTAGGATGAGTATCTGAAATTTCTTTCTAATACTCACAATTGCATGCTTTCCTCTGTTTACATGAACACACTAGCATTGCTAGTTTTCAGCATACACTGTGGTTTCAATTCTTGTCTACACCATGGGATGATTCTTTCGTGGTCAACAGGCATTAGTAGAACTTGACCAACTTCACCATCACCAAAACCAGCACCAACCAGCATTTAGACCAGTCTGTTCAACAGGGACACCCACTCTTCATGAAGACAGAAACCACCTCTTTCACACCATAGTGAATGCACTCTCACAGTCTGAGAGCAATCAAACTTGCAAGGTCACTATGTCTGGGAACAGAACTGGAGGAAAACATGTAAGACTGCTTCAAAAAACAGACGGTGTCTGAAGGAAACACAAAAGCTACTCTCTTCTCTGATTTCAAGTGTCTGCATGTAAAAATCCAGTTTGAACAGGAACCTGGACTTCCTTCTGTCCTCTAGCCTCTTCAACCCTCTCCAGCGTATCCAGAAATAAGGTCAAGGGGGGTTGTTTTAGACAGCCTCAGTCTGTGGTTCCTCCTATTGTCCCTCAAAGGGCAGCACAGGAAAGAGCAGACACAAAAATAAAAGTGGACAACCTCTCTCAGGACTCCTTAAGATCTTCTTGGAGACAGTGTAAAACTCATATTTTGAGTCATGTAAGGGAAACCAGAGCAGAGGTGATGTTTGGAGAAAAAGATGACTGACAAGTTTCAAACAAAAATATGAGCGAGTTATGGAAAAAAGCAACTGAATCAGTAGCTGGCTAAACATAAGAATTCTGTATGATCAGATATAAACTTCAGAATTCCCCAGACATTTATCAGAATGCAAAATATATAGATCACACTTCACAAATTCATTTCTAGTTCCAAGGCCAAAGTGGGGACCATTTTAGGCCCAGCTTTTTAATGCCCAAGACCAGCCCCAAGAATAAATGGTTGGTTGTAACATTTTTAATGAACTCTTACTTCACCCAGGGCCATCCATAAGGGGGGATAAAGGGGAATGTTTTCTGGGGCCCAGCCGCTAGGGGGGGCCCATGCAGTCCAGCAATAATTATGTTCATCCTAAATATAAGCAGGTTACCATATTTTATTTTGAACCAAAAAAGCACCATTAATTGTTGAAAAAGTGAGAAAAAATGCATTCTATTTAATGCTGCTTGAGTAAAATGTTGCCTGTGTCATTATGAAACACCCCTCTCCTGAAATTGGTCTGAGTAGGTTATTATTTTATTTTTTTACGTAACGTAACGTCAAAAACGCCAGTGCTTCGTGCCAGTTTGCAGTCAGCCGCAAAGTGACTTGAACAAAATAATTATTAGCTTAATATTGTAGTACATTTAGTTTTTATGTCAGGGCCTGCTAATAAATCAGGGTGCCAGAAAAGAAAGGAGAAGAAGAAGAGGGAGCTGGCAAGGGTTTTAGACCCAAATAAAATTCTACTGACCAACTTTTTTCAGTCAGCTCAGAAAGCTATCAGTGCTCCCAGTCAGGCTAACGATAACAGGAGGCTATTAGCGACAGAGCCACCACCACCAATTGCGAAGATGTTCTGCATTTAACCAGAGGTGTGTAGTAACAAAGTACATTTAACGTTACCGGTACTTTTTTACATTTACTTGAGTATTTTTTACTGTATTAAATTTTAATGTAGGTACTTTTACTTTAACGCGAGTACATTTCTAATAATAAAAAAAAACTTTTACTTCGTTACGTTGGGTGACGTTCCTCTCGTTACTTTATTTGAATGCAATACATGTTGTTAAATGCGTAGTTTATTCCAAGCGCGCTGTATCTTTTTTTTCTGGGCATGAGCGATGCTCAATTCACAAATGAATCACTCTTTTGAGTCGATTCTGTTCAAAGACTTCATTAAACAAGTTGGCAGATCTGTCTAAATCGGTTCGCGAATCAGTTTGAATGATCTGTTCAGTTCCTGCACGCACTGAATCGTCTGAAGCGCTTTCAATTCACACTCGACTCGAAGTCGTAGCAGGAAGATTTAAGAACATCACAAGCGTTGGATGAATTTGCCAGTTCTGCTTACTTAAACTTTGAAATTCATAACTTGAGGCAATCGATTGCCTTAAAGGGTGTGTTTGTGGGGTGCACTGTAACATGTGTTCATGCTTCATTTGTTGTTTATGCTCAAACAGCAAGATTACACACTAACTAAAGTTAGAAAAGTGAAATCATATTCAACCCCCCTTTTTAAATTTTTGAGTTTTGCCAACTTATTCAGGTTTACAGTGAAGATCGTTTGTTAACCTTGGTGTGTGTGTGTGTACATATGTAGCCCCCATCACTGAGTAAGTCTCTCTCAGTTAAATGTATGTTAATGTGTGTGTGTGTGAGAGAGAGAACACGCATTATTTGAGTAGCCTAGCAGATTTCGGGATTGCCCATTCAATGGACCTTTTCAGGGGCCCAGTCATTTCTGTAGGCCCTGAACACACCCCAAACAGCCATAATATAGCTAAGTTTTTCATTATTGCAAGCCATCAAATTAAACCAGAGAAATGGGTACTTTAGGTTATGCACGTCAATTAATTGTATCTACAATGCAATGATTGCTAGGCAAAAAATTATCTTGCCAATTAATTGTGGGTGGGTCGGACGGTTTGATTTTAAAAGGGTTGGTTCAGCCAAAAATGAAAATTCTGTCATTAATTACTCACCCTTATGTCATTCCAAATCCGTAAGACTTTTGTTCATAATCGGAACACAAATTAAGATATTTTTGATGACAGACAGCCTATACAACTGAAACTTTGACGCTTCAAAAATTTCATATAAACATTGATCAGCGAACATAAACAGAAGCTCAACTTAACATGAATGAACACAATCTCTGCTGAATGTTGTGGTCGTGTCTAGGCGCAGGTCCACCATCTGATCGGGATACGGCCCGGACACGGCTGACTACAGTAAACCTTGGGATAAACCAGGGACGTCGTTAGGCCTATTTTAGGGGGGCTGAAGCTACCCCAAAATGTTCCTTAGCCCCCCTAAATGATAATAAGAACAACAATAACAATTCGATTTATGAGTACCCTCATAAGGAAAGGGGATACGGGAAATTTTCGGGAGTCTCCCACATAATAATAGCGGATCCCTGATGTGCGCAAATTAGTTCAAATCTCCCAGAATATCTAGAGCTTGCGAGCTCCAAACCGTGTAGCGCGCGCACACAGAGAAAGAGAGAGCGAGAGTCCTTGCGTGTATGTGCAAATGTGCGTGCGTGTGCCTCAAGAAACACATGTAAAGCTAACCCCCCCCCCCACCGAGTACATCAGGTGTTATAGGAAGTGTTATAGGAAGGATCCACTCATTCTGTCCTTCGCGGCACGGGGAAATAAGGATGTAGGCCGTATTCGAAGGAGCCTTCGAATTGGGACAGCCATTGTCACGTTGCGGTGATGCAATCGGCCTTCAAATGCGGCCTTCGAAGGATGCAGCCCTTGAATTGGGACACAGTTCAATCAGCTCTGAGTAGGTTGACATTGAAGCTAACTCAATTCAGATGTTCTGGAACAGAAAAATCAACAGTTTTAACTCACAGTTGGTTGAACCTCCTTATTCAAACGGGCCCCGGATCTATTCCATTAAGACCAAATACATTAACATTGCCACATCTATTACCATGCCAATCTCTCCGAAAGTTGTTATGACAAAAATACCTTAACCAAGTTTAGTGTTTTGTTATTCTTGCATATATAAAAATGTAAAATATTTTTTTCATTTTTTAATCAAACTTGTAGGGTCACTGAAAAGAAATTCCCAAACCAATGCCTCCCGGGATCACTTTTTTTTTTTTTTTTTGCCTCTACTGTATTTCAGTTTCTATAGGATTGAAAACGTGGCTGTGAAGGATATAGGTGTTCAACAATATTGTTGTTTAACAACATGCAACATGTTCTGCTGATGAAACTTTCAGTAGACAAAATTCCATAAAACAGATTTGAAAGTTAGAAATCTAGGAATTCTATACAGTGTGTGGGGATCTACTCAGGCAGGCATACAACACAGCTGCAGCACATTCACTCAACACCCGGGATCATGTGATCTTTTGCAAGGTCACATGACTAATCAGGAAGTGATAAATGTTTGCTGGCTGCAAGGCAGAATTTTTTGGTGTTGATGCTAGACACTGGCTGCGTTCGGAATCGCATACTTCCCTACTATATAGTAGGCGAGCGAAAAAGTACGTTCGAATCGTCAGTATTTATAAAATAGTAGGCGAGAATTACCTGGTTGACGTACTAATTATCGCGAGATTTGGACGATAGTGCGTTCGAATATGCCTACTTTCCTACTATATAGTAGGCGAAAACAGTACGTGAGGGAAGCAGTACGTTCGAAACATCAGTATTCCTAAAAGAGTAGGCGAGAAGTTCCCGGATGATCTCCTGCTTTCGCCCAGACATTTGAGTGTTTTTCAGCTTGTACTCATCTATCCCAGGAGGCCACGCGAGAGGATACGATATAAAAAAGAACAAGGAGTAGATATTTCATACTCAAACATGACGGAAAGGGTGGACGAGAGTGTTTTAAAATGTGAGTATTACAAATACAAACCAAATCGCATGTGTTGAACTAACTTTCTGTACAGTAAATTGTTGAACTGTTGAAGGTGCAAAGACGCTATATAATATGGTAAATTTGTGATTTTGCCGTAAATCACATTTTATTGGATAGAGGAGCTCCATAAGGACACATACGTCTTTAAACTGTATTTGCATACATTTTAAACCGTATACATCTGAAATACCATTACTAAATATTTATTCAAAATCTGGCAAGATTACTACGTGTAACTGATATGAAATAGACATCTGAGTGACGTGTGTGTACTATTGTTTCGGAGAATTCACTGTTGTTAACACTGTTTTTATTAGTTTAATGCATTTTACATAAAGTAACTAAACATAAGTAATCTATTTCATTTATCCATTAGTACTGTTGAAAAATTGTTGAACGTTTATGATGGATAAAAAGCTATTTATTAGCAACAACCTCAACATGTAAATGTAGTATTGAGCTCATAAATCACAGAGGTAACGTGAGTCTTGTCTGGATGTTCCAGGGACAGAAGAACACACGCGTGTGTGTATCCGGTGGAGAGAGGCTGATGATGCTGAAGGCCTTTGATCAAAGGCTTTGAGTGAGTATACTACTAAGTTGTAGTTTATTTGAATTATTGAAGTTTCAAACGGAGAAATTACAACACTTTTCTGATTCTTGATTTGTGTGCATTTGCTGCAGAGCTGTTGTGGTGGAGCAGGACCTGCGAGGAAAGAGGATGCAGCATTTGTTGGGAAAAAAAGGTTTAAGGGATTTTACTCAAATATAAAGTAAGGTCATTTTTGTTACTTTTAATACATAAATCAAATTACATTGTGCTGTTAAAATGACTGCTTTTATATAATGTTTGTGCATTTTTGTAGGATCTGAAATGTCTGCAGACTGGTGTGAGCACTGAGGAGAGGAGCCCAGCTCCTGGATGAGTCCCTCCATCACTCCATCTGCCCGTATGAGCTCCTCCATCACTCCATCTGCCCGGATGAGCTCCTCCATCACTCCATCTGCCCTTATGAGCCCCTCCATCACTCCATCTGCCCTTATGAGCTCCTCCATCTCTCCATCTGCCCGTATGAGCTCCTCCATCATTCCTTCTGCCCGTATGAGCTCCTCCATCTCTCCATCTGCCCTTATGAGCCCCTCCATCACTCCACCAGCCCTTATCGCCTCAGATTGTGAAGCGCAGCGCTCTGGCACGAAGGCACGGCTCACCTCTGGATAAGAATAAAGCTGGAGAATGGGAAGCGCTGGGTTAAGATGGCAGTAGGATATGTGGGGTTCAGCGCCTGTAAATACATGTTTGGAGTTTGAATAAAGCTTTGTTTCATGTGTTGTTGACTTGTATATGCATTTGTTTATTGTGATGGTTACTTTTATTTGTTCTTTTACTCATTTATTCATGTTTCTTATTGTTGTCAGTATATAAAATATAATTAATTAATTTATGCATTAATTCATTGCTTGACTGACAATTGAGATGTTTCACTGCATTTATCTAGTGTGTATTCATTCATAACTGTCATATGACAAAACAAATTACATTTAGATTGTTTTATTAAATTATATAATTTTTAGTATATAAAAAAGTAATAATTAAGTATTGGTCATCATTTAATATTATTATTTTGTTTAAATTTTGGGGTGGGCTAACAATGCAATTCATTCTGAGGTAATATTCGTTTTTAAGGAGCGATACTTACATTTTTCGAGTATAAAATCAACAGTTTCCTCCAGAGGAGAGATCTTCGAGCAGCAACCCGTCTCCTGTGTGCAGACATTACACACTCAGAGGAAAACTGTTCTGGGTTGTGCTATCGAGGTACTGATGTTATGAAGAGTTAGTGCACCTGTCGCTCATATCATTTAAACTTATTACATAAAGATCATGGAAAGATACCATAGTTGTATCTAACAATGAACAATCATAATGACAAAACAGAAAACATAAAGATCATTGGTTTGTGTACATCATAATATTATATTTATACACAGGACAAAAGAACAATAACAAGGCAATCTTTAAATAGTTCTTCATAACACATAAAAAAGTTTTTGTTATAAGTCTGAGGGATGAAACGAGAGGTAAATTCATCAAGAAAAAGAGGAAAACTTAAAGGAGAAACTTTTTGGGTATAAAATAAAGAAATTAACAACATATTCAAGAGACGACGATTTTGGGGTTTCTTAATAAATAAAAATATCGTTAAAAGGATAAAACTGTGGGTCACATTAGGGTTTAAAATATAACAACTTAAATCAACCCTAAATGTATTCACAAAATAATTGGGCAGCTGTTTCTTCAACAATACCACAAAATGAGCAATTGTTTCATCAATATCAAGATATTTACAGATAGATGAATCAAATGTTTCGTTCATATCTTTTAAGTGTGAAAACGCATCTTAGGTCACATGATAACGTCAACATGGCGGATGATGTCCGGATCGCATTCATACTTAACGAGATTTGGCCATTAAGTACCTACTCTTTTAGCGCTTGTTAAGTAAGTACTCATTGAAATTAAGTACTTACTCATTGAGTATGCGATTCCGAACGCAGCCACTGTTGTGTGAGTTGGGCTCCCTTTTCATGCAGGTATAACTGGTCATTGTAGAGCTGTTTAATCACTGCCAATGAATTTTAATACTTAATTATTTCATTTTATTAAGGGTCATTCTAGAAGCGCGTGTATATTCTTCATGGAGGACACAGGCTTCTGAATGGAGATTTAACCTTTATGCGATCACCCCCAGTGTGACTCGAGCTGCTGGGCTGCACTGGTAAATGCCTCAATATGTACATTTCCCATTGAATGTTTTATACTTGCATTGAAACATGTTTTAACGACTTTCTCTATCCATAACAATGGAATGTTCACCTTTTCTCTGCATGTGTTAATGCGCTGTGGGACAGTTGAGCATACTGAAAAGTAGGCCTATATTTTTTAGTTATGTTTGAGTTGACTATGCTATGCTGTTTAATGAGGTTGGTAACTAACATGCTTGGTTTCTCTTGAAAAGGGACCAGGCCAGCCACTGTTTTCATGTGATTAATAAGCATTTCTTTATTGCTTCCTGTTGTTTGATTTTTTTTTTTTATTGTTGTTGTTTGGTTATTTGTAATTTTGCCATTCATGTTCCACATTCATGGTAGCATTTTTTTTTTTTTTTTTTATCGACTAAGTGTTGCCATTTATGCTGGTGGTTTTCCTCCCTAACCATGTGTTTTGTGTAGGTTATCCTTGTACAAGGCCGGATCCATACTGATGCTTGCCCCTTCCCTTCAGGGGACCACACTGGGAGAGACACTGTATTGGTGTGTACTTATAACTACAACACGGTGTGATATTTTGTAGTGGTATCTAAAGATCTTAAGTGTGTAGATCTTGCTTGCTGTGTTGCATGCTTCGACTGGTACTGGGTTGCTGTCTCCTGGTTCTGTCTCCCCAGGGGCCTCCTGAGCAGGGGTTTTGCATCGGCTGATCCGACCTTCCTAGATTGAGGAAAATCCACCAGTCATTTATCCCAGTATTTTTAAGATCCATTTTTATAACTTTTCTACGTCTTTTTGCACTAAAATATATAATACATTTGGAATGCATTTACATATCTGTCATGTTTCAATGTGTTTGAGTCCTGTTTGTGATCTTGGTTTCCCCTGTCTTTGTGATTTTTGGTTCAGTCCTGTTCGTTTTCCCGCCATGTCTGATTAGTATTCCCTTCACCTGTGTTTGGTTAATTATCCCATCAGTCCCTGTTCATTTAAGCCTTGTGTTTTCCCTCAGTGTTTGTTGGTCGTCGTCCATGTACGGTTGTGTGTTTGAAGTCCTGGAGTTCCCTTTCCTTTGTTCTTGTATGTTAATCGAAGTTACGATGTGCTGGTCCCGTCCAGCACCAAGCCCTCTTCGCCGCTGGACCCGTCCAGCACCAAGCCCTCTTCGCCGCTGGTCCCGTCCAGCACCAAGCCCTCTTCGCCGCTGGTCCCGTCCAGCACCAAGCCCTCTTCGCCGCTGGTCCTGTCCAGCACCAAGCCCTCTTCGCCGCTGGTCCCGTTCAGCACAGGGCCTTCACCGCTGGTCCCGTCCAGCACAGGGCCTTCACCGCTGGTCCCGTCCAGCACAGGGCCTTCACCGCTGGTCCCGTCCAGCACAGGGCCTTCACCGCTGGTCCCGTCCAGCACAGGGCTTCACGTCAGCCACCCCGAGTCCCGAGTCGAGTGAACCGAGTCCCGAGTCGAGTGAACCGAGTCCCGAGTCGAGTGAACCGAGTCCCGAGTCGAGTGAACCGAGTCCCGAGTCGAGTGAACCGAGTCCCGAGTCGAGTGAACCGAGTCCCGAGTCGAGTGAACCGAGTCCCGAGTCGAGTGAACCGAGTCCCGAGTCGAGTGAACCGAGTCCCGAGTCGAGTGAACCGAGTCCCGAGTCGAGTGAACCGAGTCCCGAGTCGAGTGAACCGAGTCCCGAGTCGAGTGAACCGAGTCCCGAGTCGAGTGAACCGAGTCCCGAGTCGAGTGAACCGAGTCCCGAGTCGAGTGAACCGAGTCCCGAGTCGAGTGAACCGAGTCCCGAGTCGAGTGAACCGAGTCCCGAGTCGAGTGAACCGAGTCCCGAGTCGAGTGAACCGAGTCGAGTGAACCGAGTCCCGAGTCGAGTGAACCGAGTCCCGAGTCGAGTGAACCGAGTCCCAGCCCCCGCTGTTCCTGCCCAATCCCAGATCCTCTTGGCCCCTGGACTCCCTCTTTCCTGTCAATTTCCCCATGGAAATTTTGGGGGGGGGTATACCCGAGAAGTCCTCGCCGCCATGGCCGCCCGAAGGGTCCTCGCCGCCATGGCCGCCCGAAGGGTCCGCCTGCTCCGCCCTGGACGCCCGAGGGTCAGCCTGCTCCGCCCTGGACGCCCGAGGGTCAGCCTGCTCCGCCCTGGCCGCGCCCACAGCCTGCTCCGCCCTGGCCGCGCCCACAGCCTGCTCCGCCCTGGCCGCGCCCACAGCCTGCTCCGCCCTGGCCGCGCCCACAGCCTGCTCCGCCCTGGCCGCGCCCACAGCCTGCTCCGCCCTGGCCGCGCCCACAGCCTGCTCCGCCCTGGCCGCGCCCACAGCCTGCTCCGCCCTGGCCGCGCCCACAGCCTGCTCCGCCCTGGCCGCGCCCACAGCCTGCTCCGCCCTGGCCGCGCCCACAGCCTGCTCCGCCCTGGCCGCGCCCACAGCCTGCTCCGCCCTGGCCGCGCCCACAGCCTGCTCCGCCCTGGCCGCGCCCACAGCCTGCTCCGCCCTGGCCGCGCCCACAGCCTGCTCCGCCCTGGTTCCCTGAGCTACCAGCTCCGCTCTGGAGGCTTCCCGTCACTGCACCGCCATGTCCTCGTCAGCCTCCAGAGCGCCCACCCTCCCACCCCTTTTGGATGTTATACGGCGCTATGTCGAGCCTTTGGGAGGGGGGAGGTACTGTCATGTTTCAATGTGTTTGAGTCCTGTTTGTGATCTTGGTTTCCCCTGTCTTTGTGATTTTTGGTTCAGTCCTGTTCGTTTTCCCGCCATGTCTGATTAGTATTCCCTTCACCTGTGTTTGGTTAATTATCCCATCAGTCCCTGTTCATTTAAGCCTTGTGTTTTCCCTCAGTGTTTGTTGGTCGTCGTCCATGTACGGTTGTGTGTTTGAAGTCCTGGAGTTCCCTTTCCTTTGTTCTTGTATGTTAATCGAAGTTAAGTTTGTAACTAAAGTACCAATATCGCAGATCCCGTGACCTCGTCTTCAGCTACCAGCACACCACCCTGACAATATCTGCCTTTTATTGACTGTCCCTTAGCGGGGATAAACATATTATTAGCCACACTACATTCACAGGAAGATTTGTGGTTCCTCCTGCCCATCATCAGGGGGTAGCGTAGTCAGACTCGAAATAAGGTATACTGCTTGGCATGTACTACAAATGCATGCCATAGTAAAGACGGTCACAGCCTTTTTTTCAGACACGTAAAATTCAATATGGTATCCATCCTGACTAAGGTCTATTGAAATACCTCTCATTCTACACATCCACTATTCCTTGCATCTTTGTTCCCTAAAAATAAACCTCTTTTAGATGATCAGTCCTTTTTTGAGCATATTCGATTGGAATACGATCATATTTAGCAAGTGTGAATGCCAAAAAACCACATGAAATAAAATTTTACAAATTTGTTTTGAGCTGATCATATGTTGCTATAATCGAATTTTGCATGGTTTGTCACGTTCTCACACCACGTGAAAAATAAACATGTCAGACATTGTTATGGGAAACATACTGAAAGTAAATTCTGCCACGGCCTCAGAAGATGCGGTAGTCTATCATGGCAGCTACATATTGCCATGATGTAAATAAGACAACATCTGTATCGCAAACCCCTCCATGTGATTGTTTGTGGCGTATGCATGGGCATACGGGACACCCCCGTGATGCGTGGGGGGCCTCGCCCCTATGGAGGACCCCATAGCAGATTCACCTGTTTACTTTTATTTTTAGAAGAGTTAATTCCCTTAGCATAGATTAGGGCATAGATTAGGTCAGCTGGAACTGGGAACATTTCCCATAAATCCTGATGTACTGTACATCATAAGAAGGATGGTGTCTACGCTAAATTGTTAAAAGCGATCGCTATATCGCAATCTATAGTTAAAAGCGCTATATAAATGAAGATGACTTTCACAAATTAATAGAACAAATTAATTGTGCAGTCTAAAGGCTTGTTTTTTTTAATTAACCTATTTTCTCCCCCACAAACTGCTAATTTTACCTTTATATCCCAGGACAGGAGCCCTTATGGTCAGCTCCCACAGTCTTTTCAAAATGTAAGTTTCACTAGCTCTGGATTGGATTGAGATCTAGCTGTTTTCTGTTGATGTGTGAACAAGACTTCACTAAACATTTGTAGCACGTCTGCATAATAACAGTACAGTTTATACTTTGTTACTTTTAATATGAAATAAAATCTCAGCTTTCAAATTCTTTTGATTTCACCATGAAATTAAAACAATAAATACCGGGATCGCGCCTTTTAAGCGGCAGAGTGGATCAAGCAGTGAATTTCTAGATTCTAGACATTTTTCTCATACGCTCTGTACATATTCACTATGTTTTTATTTAACCTTAGTGATGTCTTCATGATTTAATGTAGGCTATGTTTGAATAAATTTTTCATGAAAAATGTCAAAGTTAGCCATCGTTTAAATGTTGATTTCATATCGGAGTAGAAATATTTTAGACCTTAGATGATAGCCTATATTTATTTGATTTAAATTAAAGAATTAAAATAGTTATTTTAAATATATTAAACAATGCCGGACAGAGTACACAGCTTCATTACTTGAGTAAAAGTACAGATACCCCTTGCTAAATTTTACTCAAGTACAAGTAAAAGTACTACAGTTAGATGTCTACTTAAGTAAAAGTACTGAAGTACTTGTTTTTAAAAGTACTTGAGTATCAAGAGTACAAGAGTACATTTTCTAAATATTGCATTACTACTGCCACAGTGCTTACATTTAAGTACAGAAACATCCTACATGGAGTTATGAAAAATGTTAATGTTAATACCTTGGAGAATGTAAAAGGAATTTGAAAGTAAAATCAATTCATTTTCATCTTTTTACCATGTTGCTTTATTTAACATTTCAGAAAATTTCAGAAAATTCTGAAAATGTAAATAGTCTGGTGAGGTGGGGCCATGGGCTGGCACTTCATCCATTGTTTCGTCTCTTATCTAAATCTGAGCATGGAGTTGACTTTGGCGGAAGGCTGAAGGTGATTTCTGATAGGCTGTCTCAATCAGTGGCGCCTGCACAATCCAATCACGTTTGAGAGGGAAACAACAAATTGAGGGTTTTCCGAGATTTTTCTTTTTTCTTTTTCTTTTTTAGAAGTAGTAACGGGTACTCACGGTTATGGATAGAAATGTAGTGGAGTAAAGAGTACATTATTTGCCTCTCTAATGTACTTGAGTAAAGTCATGAGTACTCCCCAAAAATGATACTCGAGTAAAGTACAGATCCCTCAAAATTGTACTTAAGTACTGTACTCAAGTAAATGTACTCCCGTTACTGTCCGGCTCTCATATTAAAATAAAATAATTAAAATATTTTGTTTTCCGTTTTGGTTTTTGGGTAAATTATCATTATCGGTATAATTTCGGTGCATCAATAAAGTGCATGAAATCAGTAAAAAGTATTAATTAAAAAGTATTAGCCTAATAATACAATGATCGTGATAAATTTATAATATTACACCAAAATAAGATTTAAATAATTTTTATGAATTAATTTATTGATTCATTCCCTAAGTCATGTTTTTATTTCAATTATGCATCCAAGTTTCGGCATAGTATTTAATTTCAAGATGCTGAGTTGGTTAGTCTCGCCATTACATTAACTTTATTACCCTTACTGACAGAAAATTACTAGTAAAATAAAGTGTAGACCTGCAACAGATATTTGTGGATTGTTTTTTTTAAAGGAACCACCTCCTATTTCTATAACATCTGAGCAGCGGCACATTTGCCTGCACGTTGATGAATTTTATTCCTGACGGGATTTTATAGGCAACATAGCGTGTCAAAATCATTACAATTATATAAAGTATTAATAATAAAATTAAATGCAATTAATACAATGATGATTCACCGCATGCAAAATCAGATTTTTTTTTAGCGTTAAATCAATCATTGTATGCACATTAAGAAGTCAGTATCAGTAGTCTGTTACAGTAGGTGCTCAACAAATTTTTTATCCTTGACATCACAGCTGGTGGGAGGGGCCCCATCCCCATGCTTTGTATGGTGGCCTCATCTGTTCTGTTTCCTACACAGATGTGCGTATGCCTACTAATATAACGTCATTGCCATAGAAACCAATGCAGATATTCCGGAAAACAAAAGAGTGTCACGTGACACATATTTTGGAATGTTACTTGAAGTACTTTGAGGATTGAATAAAAAGTTTAATAAGTCTCCATTCCAGGGGAAATATTGCTGTAAAAGGATAAGAATAATTTTATCAATTCATCTTGTGACCTAAAATAGTCTAAATTCCTGATAAAACTAAGAACTCTCTCATTACTCTGTAACTTTCTATCCCTTTTAAACCACTTCCTTATCAACCGGCTACATTCTCTTAAGTCCGGGGTTGGTAATCAGTCAACCCCACCCATCTGTGGACCTCAAACATGACGCAGGCATTTAAGGGCAGACTCCAGGTCAGTTACTCCTTCCTGGTGAGTTTTAGTTAAGTGTGGTTTGGGTCTGATCAGACTGAATGGTCACATCTGCTGCAGTGTGCAAGCCTGTTTGTAGAAGCTGCTTGTTCTCTGGTTCTCTCAACCCCAGTATGATTTTTTATATATACATATATATATGGTAATCAATAAATACATTTTTATCTGGATACATTTTACATCACAATTAATCGCACCCTTATAGTAAAATAAGCATAAACCATTTATCGTTTAACATGTTCTTTTTGTCATCATTGCTATATCCAGCAAAGTAAACCTTCAGATTGAAGAGTTATTCTCATAATTTTACTTTCTGCAAGTAAAATTAGGTGTCTTTCCAACTTGGAGACTCCAAAAGGGCACTAAATGATATCCATATAATTAATAAATTGATGCACATCAAAGTACACATGAAGGAAAAAAAACATTACTGAAAAAAAATGAATTCACAGTGTATACATATAAAGAGCTTGTTTACAATTAAGTCAAGTTGTGATAGCGAACAGGAGCACATGTAGATCCCAAAAAACGAAGTGCAGAGTCAAATGGCGTCCAGCTCCACCTCCCTGGATGTCTGATGAGTGGACGGATAAAGTTACGGTAGGGTTAGGGTGGGGTTGGAAATTCTAGCTCCACCCATTAGGCCCAAATTACATTCAGAGAGGGGGAGCTGGACTGCATATACCTACTACTGCAGAACACGGATCCATTCAGAAATACTAAACACAGCAACATACACTTGACAAATCCAAAACATTATACTAGATGTTTGTGGAAACAGCGTGAATGTGCTGAAATGTATCTGTGCATAAATACAATACATCAAGTGCATGGTTTGTTTGTACATTAAAATAACGGACTCAACCGTGCTTACCGTATGATTCTTGCAAATCACCGCAATCTCGGTGGGTTCGTGCTCTTCAGAAAAAATCACAAAATATGACAGAGCTTATGTTTTCAATCGAAACACACTGGAGGGAGGAATAAATTCACTGAAAACGCAACTTGAGTCTATTCTCGCTGTCATCTCTTTATGTAATCAGCCTGGTTTTCATTACATTAGCGCTGTTTTGGACTGATTGTTTGAATGAATTCGCTTACTCGATCATTGGACTAAAAACTTTCCTGGAGTTCAGCAGCTTAAAATTATCTTATTGCAAACAGAGAAGCGAAATTTCCACCTATATCTTAGGTGCTTGCGCCACAGATACTCAATGTGATAAAATTACAACTAATAAGATCACCAACTGCGTGACACAAATTACGTTAATGATGCAATTGCACGTGCTTATTTCTGAAATATATATATCTTACAGTTATGAAGTTGCACCGAAAACCATAAATCTGTCCAAAAATGAATCTATTTTAAAGGTTCTGCATCAAAAAAATGGATTTACAAATATAATGACTGTTTCCAAACAGTTTTCCAAACACACCTTTTTTTCTCAGGATGAAAAAATAGATCAGCCCAGACCCATATCATTGGTCTGTCCTGTGTTTTGATGGTAATATAGAACCACAGTTAGTATGTTTACATTCATTTTAATAGTTTGATATTAAATTGATATTAATCTGACTCAAAACTAATTGGTCTTTGCTACAATTTCAGTCTGACTAAAACATTTAGATGACATTAGAAGTGACAGAAGACAGATGTGAAATGCAACGTATTGTAACAACATTTAGTTTTACATTAAATTAGCTCAAATTATATATAGGGAATTTTAATAATTAATCATGAATATGATTAATATATTGGATATTACAGTTAAATTATCGAAGTTGAAAATAGATTGATTGTACACACGAATGATCAATCACAACGAATTATAATTTCTCATTCATATGTCAATGGTCCACTTTCAGATCGATTATATGAGATAACCTTTAATGGAGTTAATTTAGCTATCGAACTGTTTGTCCAGCAAACGGCCGTAAGATTAACTTATCAACTTCTCAACAAAGTTATCCCTTCTTATAAACTCCAAGAAATATCAATTTTCTGGCCGTGAACATTAATTTTCCTGTGTTTATAAAATTAGACTACGCAACGTAGTCAATAATGAAAGCTTTGTTGCTAGGATCGAGATTTCATTGACTTTGTAAAATGAGCATTTTAGACAGAAGGCAATCAAGAATATAATGGTTTTAATAGTTGGACTAATAATACATCGAACTACAATTCACACAGAATATATGTATATACACCCGAAACAAACAAAACGAAAAACATTACAAACACGAATTAAAATAGGATGAGAGAGGAAGATAAAAATGAGAGGGAGAGAGAGTTGGGAGGAGAGAGAGAGAGAGAGAGCCGTAGGATCACAGTTTGGCAAAATTCACCTGGACATTTAAACCTCTAAGAGACAACACGGAAAAACTGTCACGTGTCTGTCCTGTCTCGTATTGCACATGGGTGTCTTTGTTATGTTGGGCCATGTGCTCTTGTTATTGTTTGATCCCTCCCCCTCGTTACCTGATTAGTGTTTGAGTTCTTCCACCTGTTCCCTCTTGATTTGTTCCCTATTTAAGTCTCTTCTTGTTTGCTGTCTTTGTCGGATCTTTGTCTTATGTCACCCCAGTTCCTTGTGATGGTCTTCGTGTTCTTGGTCTGTGTTTTTTAGTTTAGTTTAGTTTAGTTTAGTTTAGTTTAGTTTAGTTTAGTTTAGTTTAGTTTAGTTTAGTTTAGTTTAGTTTAGTTTAGTTTAGTTCTGTTTTATGTTTCATTGATTATGTTTTTCCCCCTTGTGGGTTTTTGCTTTGTGTTTTTGTTTTCATTTATTAATAAATATCCTTTACTGCACTTGAGTCCTCTTCTCCACTTTCTGTAAATCGTATCGTGACAGAAAGATCCGACCACCTGTGGACTCAGCAGTATGGAGGACAAGGAGTTTGACTGGGTGAATCTGGATGAAAATTATATGGACGACGACTACTTGGATTGCCCGGACTACATCATCGCCACATTTGGGTCAACCCAATTTTCATCCATCTGTAGGGATAGCTCAGGACCTACTTCTCACCATCACGGACGGAAAAGGAGGAGGAAAGTCCCGTCTGCCCAGCGAGAGACTGTTCACGTCCCGTCTGCCCAGCGAGAGACTGTTCACGTCCCGTCTGCCCAGCGAGAGACTGTTCACGTCCCGTCTGCCCAGCGAGAGACTGTTCACGTCCCGTCTGCCCAGCGAGAGACTGTTCACGTCCCGTCTGCCCAGCGAGAGACTGTTCACGTCCCGTCTGCCCAGCGAGAGACTGTTCACGTCCCGTCTGCCCAGCGAGAGACTGTTCACGTCCCGTCTGCCCAGCGAGAGACTGTTCACGTCCCGTCTGCCCAGCGAGAGACTGATCCGGAAGTGTACATTTGTGTGGCCTCCAAGGCACTTACGCACTATTTGGAACGTCTGGCTCGGATCCTGGACATGCCTGTTCCTGAGCCGGAGGCAGAGCCAGTGCCTGTTTCAGAGCTGGAGCCCATGTTGGTTCCGGACCCAGTGTTTGCGTCTGTTCTTGTAACTGTTTCAGTTCTTGTGGCTGTTCCCATGTTGGTTCCGGACCCAGTGTTTGTCTGTGTTTGCGTCTGTTCTTGTAACTGTTTCAGTTCTTGTGGCTGTTCCTGAGCCGGTGTCCGCTGTTCCTGAGCCGGTGTCCGCTGTTCCTGAGCCGGTGTCCGCTGTTCCTGAGCCGGTGTCCGCTGTTCCTGAGCCGGTGTCCGCACCACAGCCGCCCGAGGGGTCTTCGTCGCCCTGGCCGCCCGAGGGGTCTTCGCCGCCCTGGCCGCCCGAGGGGTCTTCGCCGCCCTGGCCGCCCGTCCCACCCTGGTCTGTCCCTCCCGTTCCACCTGATGGAGCGTCTGGTAGCCGCTCCGTAGGGAGGGGGTAATGTCACGTGTCTGTCCTGTCTCGTATTGCACATGGGTGTCTTTGTTATGTTGGGCCATGTGCTCTTGTTATTGTTTGATCCCTCCCCCTCGTTACCTGATTAGTGTTTGAGTTCTTCCACCTGTTCCCTCTTGATTTGTTCCCTATTTAAGTCTTCTTGTTTGCTGTCTTTGTCGGATCTTTGTCTTATGTCACCCCAGTTCCTTGTGATGGTCTTCGTGTTCTTGGTCTGTGTTTGTCAGTTTAGTTCAGTTCTGTTTTATGTTTCATTGTTTTTCCCCATTGTGGGTTTTTGCTTTGTGTTTTTGTTTTCATTTATTAATAAATATCCTTTACTGCACTTGAGTCCTCTTCTCCACTTTCTGTAAATCGTATCGTGACAAAAACAGTCTTAATGCTCTAAAATCTTGGTAACTCAAATATACTTGCATATAGTTCTCATGTGTCTGAGCCCTGCGGCGTGTGTGAGCGGCTGGTCTTTGTATGTACCGTTGGAGCGTCACGTGGTTTGCTGCGGTCTGGAGCGCGCAGTTTCAAAGAAGGCTTAAAGGTCTTTGACGTAAATTACCAAATAAATAATTCAGACTAAGTTCATTTCTGGTGAAATGAACAAAGAAAAAACAAACTTAAACAAAAGAAAAGGAGAGGAAAGATCCCCCAGGGCGGGGATCACGAGTATGATGGTTACATCGGATCGAAGGAGAGGGAAGAGTCCAGTCAAAAGTCGAAGTTCCCTCGAAGAAGGGAGTTCCCCCAAAGATGCAGTTCTTTCTCCCCCCTCCTTACTTCTCACTACTCCTCAAAGATCCAAAGATGAGGTGCTTGGTGGTCTTCTTTAAAGACACTTCTGTTTACGCCTCCTCTGGCGTGAATGCACCAATCAGCTGGGAGGAAAGTGTGCGGATAAGTGTTCCTTTGTTCCCTCGAGATCGACTTTGCATGTTTCATGACCGTGATGTAAAAATGCGTTCAATTTTACTCCAGAGATGATAAAACATAGTAACATACATTTTACGGTTTGCACCCATATATATATGGTTTGGTCAGATCAAGAGGATTCTAAAGGTGTGAAGAACGACATACAAACATTATAGGAAAACACAGTTACATTAAAAATGCATCTAAAAGCACCTGTTCATTTAGAATTATAATACGATCACATCTAACCCCAATGGAACATGGGCAAACATAAAAACATATCGAATATATCATAGTACAAGTCTCTCAATTGAGGAGATTGGAGAAAAGTTCTTGTATATGTGTGTGTGTACTGTGGACGTGGCAGGGTCATTCGTTGGTGAAGATGTGGTGAACTTCTGCGCCCCTCCTCCCGGGCAATGATATGTGTGTGCGTATTCTTTGAATTGATGAGTTTTTAAGTCTGGATTACAATGACCAGTGTGGTTCATTACACAAGGTTGTCTGTGTTTGTGAGGTGTCCTGCAGAGGGGACACCATGGGATCTCCGGCCAGAGAGGCGCTCCTGTTGGGTCACATGTGGTAAGACAGAGGACCCTGTGATTACTTATCAGCGAAAAACGCCGCGGGGGCACTTCTGGCATCGGTCATTTAATTAAGTCCCATCGCCATTTGCTTGTGTGTGAATCAGTAACTTAAAAAGTCCCATGACATCTGTTTCTTTCACAATCTGAAGAATGGAGTGTTTACTTAATTAGAGACTTAGTTGATTAAAACCACATGATTGCGCTGATCATCTGATTATTGCTACATTCCCCCCTTGATGGTTCGGCAGGACCCGTGTGGGTGGGCCTCGTTGAACCATCACGACCGCATTGGTCAGGTGGCAGGTAAATCATGGAGGTTGGATGCTGCAGATGATGGTTAGGGCTGAGGGCTCAGCTCTATGAGGTTTTCCGCGTTCTCTAGCGGGGAGTCTTCTTTCCGAGGGCCCCTACGGAACCCTCCGGACATGGCTTGGGTGAGCCTGGCTGTTGAGGCTCTCATCTCGTTGAGTCGTCGGTACAGGACGTAGGCCAAACTCAGGGTTAGGGTGTGGCTGATGATTGTTGAAATGCAAAGTGCCGTGTCAGCGGCGGTCCATGCTTGAACAACAGGTGAAATGTTCAGGATGGGCAATCTGGACAATGCTTGGAGGGCTGTGTCAAGGGGAGCGATGTCGATGATCTGTGACCCCCCCCTTCCTCAATCCATTTTTTCCAGTTCTGGATTAAGGGTGAAATTGTGGTTCTTGAAGAAGGATGGGATTTCCAGTTCGGATTGGTATTCTTCACTCGGAAGGTGGGACAGGGCTTGGTCGTCCAGGTGAAGGATGGTGCAGTGAGTGCAGCTGTGCGCACAGGAGTGTTAGCGAGCCACCTGTCACCTACAATCTCTGCTTGGGTCTCGAAGCCTTGAGTGCGAGGCTTTGCTTCGGCAGGGCAGCGGGTGTCACTGATCTGCAGCCTGCAGATTCCGTCAGTGTTGTCTCTGAGGAAGGGTCTGTTAAGGCAGAGATAGTGAGTGTCTTTGGTCAATGTGCACATGTGCAGGTCCGGGGCCAGGTACAGCTGTGTGTTGCTGTCGTGGTAGGCCACCACGTCTGGAGTGCGAATCTTGATGTGAGTGTCACTTTTCAAAAATCCGACCTTGACAATGTCTTTTACTTGGTAGAGTCGGCTTGACTCTATGATGGGTAGGTTCAGGAGAAAACCCACTTTCCTCTGCTCGGAGTCGACGCGGAGTGGGATGGCGCTACCCAGAGAGTAGGTAAGGTGTGCTTGTAGAGGGTCAGTTGGCGTGGTGATGGCAGGAGCCAGCATGGTTTGCACCAGGCTTAAGGGTATCAGGTACGGTGGAAATCTACCCATGGCTAGGCTGTCAATGGAGGAGCTCACCTCCCGCAGCAGGTCTGTCATCCGGGCTGTGACAAGCTGAGTTTGAGCAAAGTCATTCTGGGAGACAGTAAATAGCTGTTTCATGGAGTTCACTGTCTGGTTCAGCAGAACGCTGTGAGTGTTGAGAATTACAACTGTTCCCTTAAATGTCTTGTGGGTGATTTGCAGGGAGGCACTCTGTGTCGTAAGTTGCTCTTTTAGCAGTGGGATCTCAGTTTGAATTTCAGTCACATGCCGTCTCACGCTGGCTAGGTTCACTGCGTTGACACTGGATATGTCAACGTTGAACAGAGTTCCGACAGCAGCGGCAGCTCTGAGCAAAGCTCCCAGGATCCGTTTGGCACGGCGGTTGTGTCCACTTAAGTCCGCTTGTGTGACAGTCATTTTATCAAGTTGGTTGAGCATGTGCTCAACATTGGTCTCAGCGCGAGCGAGGGAGTCCTCTGTCCATCCGGCACTGGCCCAGCTGAATTGGGCTACTGTGCTGGGGTAGAGTTTTCGGTACACGTTGCGGAGGTCCACTTGAACATACACTTTCTGGGTGTGTGTGCGGCAGTTGGTTATCAGGAATCCCATTTGTTCTTTTAGGACGATGCCTGATGCCGGACCCGGTGAGATGCTGTCCGTTTGCGGCTGCCCTCTGGTTGGCTGAAGGCTCAGAATGGCAAACCACGGCAGCATCCTGGTAAAGGCAAAAAGAAGAGAGAGAAAGGTAGGAAAAATTTCAGCGAGTGTCGTCCTTGGTTGGCTAGGACAGTCTTTTCGCTTCAAGGACGACGGTGTGTCATTTGCTTCGGTGTCTTGTAAGTGGTTCTGGTGCTGCAGTGTGCAGCACGTGATGCGTCATGGGCATACATTGGCATGACCCCCCTTCTGCATTGTGGCACCACAAGCCTTGGCGCTGTGATGGCATCAGGTGCATAACGTAGAATGTTGTCCTGTGCACGCATCATGTGTTTGGTGAGCTGCAGTTGTCTGGGGCACCGGTTATCGGTGGTTGCAGACGGCGTGCTTGGGTGGTTGGAGGGGTCTGAGAGGTGGTTTCTCATATTGTCCATTGTTTTGTCATAGTCTTTGGTTAGCTGGAAGGTTAAGGTCAGGTGAAGCAGGGGCTCTGTGACATTTTGTCATACTTGTGGTGAGAGACGCATGCATGACCTTAAAAGTTCAGAACCACGGTTTAACTGGTTCGCTAGGTCTGTAGCATAAAGCTAGGTGTTTCACGTGTAGCTAGCTAGTGAAATGTGTCTTGTATCTTATCTTAGCTGTGGATCTTAGGAGGCTAAGATGTATGTGGTTCCGAGAGTATTTCCTGGAAGGGGCATAGCCAAGATGAAATAAATGACTTAAGATGGTTCTTATGACTAAATTATTTCTCTGGACTGAACTAGTGGTTCACTACGGCTTGACGAAGTGAATGATAGGGGGAAAAGGACAGCTTTCCTATTTGAATTGTGCTTATTATCAATCCTCTGGACCATAGTTGTGCCCTAGTAAATTGTTGAAATTACTTGTGTTGCAGGGTCACAAAATGAGTACACTGGTTGAAACTACGCCAAAATAACAAATAAGGGTGTCTCTGTTTCCTTTCTGGGCCCTATGGGGAATGGAACCACATTTGAACAAGAGAGGAAATGAAATTAAATCATATAGATGACTGAATAGCCAAGGGAATAGCTGACTGCTATTATTATCAAAGTCAAAGAAATGAAAGAGTTAACAAAGAACAAAAACAAAGTAAAATTAAAAGCAAAAGGGAATAAAATGATCAAAACAACGGGAATGATCTGAAGGCGAGAATAATCAGTGGCATTAGTGATGAAAATTCCTATTGCTATGAATTCTTCTCTAGCTACACAGTTACATGTAGTCAAACTTAAGTTTAATTAACAGGGCATCTGCAAAGTTAGCCTTCGACGGTTAGCAAGGACTATGCCTAAACTAGTGAAGGTGAACTTTAGCTAAGAAGAGTTGCAAACACGGAAAGTGAATTAGAAATCCTAACTGGTGTTAAGGAAAGTATTCTAGAATACTTTGCACTGTGAAAACACAACGGTGATTAAGGGTTCAAGTAAATGATGCTAACTTCTAACTGTGGAAGTTATTATTTAGCTTAGCCTACGCTGGATGGATGCTATGTTAGGTTAGCTTAGCCTAAGTTGGATGTATGCTAGGTTAGGCTAGCTTAGCTTAAGGCTGGAAGGATGCTAGGTTAAGTTAGCTTAGCCTAAGGTAGATGGATACTAGGTTAGGGTAGCTTAGCCACCTAGGCTGGTTTGTTTACAAAGTGACGTCACAAGTTAGCACTTCCTGTGACAAGTTGTTGTCATGGGAACTAGAGCATGTTAGAACACTTCAACAGTCCCTGAAAAATGTCTGCACCTTGTAAAAGGGGGCGCCTATACTTGAAGTCTTTCGAGAACTTGATGTTACATTAAGTAAAATGCGACTGTGTTTTGGCATTTGCTGATTTTACTCATGTAACTCTTCTCTTTACTTTACACAACTTATTCTATTTGTTTACCGAGTAAGGAAATAGATTTGCTGTAAGTCAAAGGTTGTCTAAGCATCTATAGTTACGTCCCTCTCATGCATAAATGCTGACTTTTCAGCGAGTAAACAGTTTTGATCGCTAGGTAGCTCTCTGCTTGTAGATGCAGCTAAAATTTAGGTGAATTACATCAATCTAACAATAATTTGTAAGGCCTTTACATTGTAGAAAGGGGAGCATCACCCAGGTCTACATATATACAACTCTGTTCTGAGCTTTCTTTTTCAGACACAGGTTTAGTCATACTGCAATTTGGATTTCTTTTGACCAAAGCAGAATAGATATCGGTACAGATTAGAGGCTGCTGAAATGAGATTCCTTTGTCACACAGACTTACGCTTTACGGCTGAACTTACTGATATCAGTTGGAAAGCTAAGACTCTTTCACTTAAAGTAGAGATGTCAATTCCAGCTATCGTTTTATCTGCATTTAGACAAGCCAGCGATCAAAAATGCGTATTGCACGTTGTGTTCTAGTTGGATCGCAAAGATCAAATGCACGCCTGTTGGTTAACAGTAGTTTAAGGCTGAGGTGGTTTTCCTACACCCTGGCGGTAAGGTGACGTATGCCCTATTTGGAGCTAGTGTTTCTTGTAACCCTTCATTGTCAGGAAACCTAATGTTTAGCAGTGCCAATTCACCCAGCATCTAGAAACCGTTTGTTTCAAAAGAGTTGTGCATAGTCTGTTGGCCGTTGAGATTTACACGTCCATTTAAGATTCTTTTAACTCAGTAAAATTCTAATTTTACGAATGCAGAGTCTTGCAACTCTTTGAGCACACATTTTCATCTACTTTTAAAAGTTCTATGTCCTATGCTGATCAGGGACCCTTTTAGCAGAGTCTTGCACTGTGTTCTTGCAGTGTCTTTTGGTTTTGCAGTTCAAAATCAGTGGGGTTTTAGGACTTCTTTCAGAAGAGGCCTTCTGCATTAGGTCACGCATCGTTGAGTGGGCATTGCGTGGTCATTGGCGAGCTGGAAGGTGCAGGGTAGCGGACTTGAACCTTGACTTGGTGCTGAGGCTGTGTCTTCATGGCTGGCTGCGGGAGTTCCTGTGAACTCTGTGACCTGACAGTCTGGCTCTGGTGGCCTGTGTGACTGGAGGGGGAGGGGTTCTCGAACTTGAGCCCAAACTTTCAGTTGTTTGAAGTCCAGTAAAGGCTCAAAGCGATCAAGCATATCTTTGGCAATTAGAAATGGGTAAGTGTTCATTTGTGAGATGTACACCAGGTGGATCAGACTCATAGAACCAATTGTCAGGTGAATGGGAGCTACCTGTTCGAGCCGGATGTCGTTCTGGCTGTACGACTGCACATTCAGCTCACACGATTCGGATTTAAGAGTTCGATTTTGTCTCATAGCTTTAGCTCTGAGTTTTCCGAAAAGTTAAGCTGATATCAAAGTAAGGTCTGCGCCGGTGTCTACCAGTGCTTCAAGTCTCACGTCATTTTCCAAAGTGATGGCTAGGTAGGGTTTCCGGGCCACCCCCTTTTCGATCAGGTTCCCCAGGAGCTTTGGCGTCCGGGTTGGTGTGGTGATCGATGGGCGGTTAGGGCCGGTCTAGTGTTGTTCGCTGTGGAGGCAGGTAGACAAAGCAGCATTTCCTGGGTCTTTGTGATGTTGGACCCAGTCGTGGGAAACGGTGCTGTCATGCTTAGGCTGTGCAGCTGTCAGCTGTGGTGGCTGGGTGATGCTGTCACTTTGTGGTGTGACAGTTAGCTCTGTGGTTTGATGCTGATGAGCAGTGTTCTGGGTGCCTGTTTCAGGCCTTACGCTTAGACATAGGATGTCTGGGTCGTCCCTCTTGTGTCTCTTGTGAGATCTCATGTGAAGAAGCTCTTTCAGCACCTTCAGGATCTCTGCCGTCTCTGACGTGGCTGCACTGTCTTAATCTGATGTGTGCTCAGACTTGTGCTTACCAGTGGCATGTTGAGAGGGATACCGCTCCGGGCTGTCTGGGCTTGAGTCTCTTGGTGATGGGGGTTGGCTATTTCTGGGTCGCCGGCTGGCTTCCCAGAATCTTTCAGAGCGCTCGCTCTGGTGCCTTGGACGAGCACCATCACGGCTGTGCTGCCTTCTTCTGGCCTGTGGTGTTGTGGGGCGCCCTCTAGAGGCAGCTCTGAGTAGTGTTCAGAAACAGAGTAGATTGTGGGGTCTTTAAAAGTCTTTTCGTACACAGTCTTTTGCTTAATGTGAGCTTTGTGGGCCAAGTCTCGTAGCTGTTGGGTAGACATGCTACGGGGACAGGCCAGGATGCCTAAGTAATGACTCACTGTGGGATGCAGATTTCGAAGGAACAGAGTTCTGAAATTGACATCCTCTTCCATATCTGGCTGGTTCCGTGCTCCGAAGTAGGCTTGTCGGAGTCGGCTGTAGTAGGTCTGTGGGGTTTCAAGTCGGGCCTGCTTGAGGTCCATGGCGGTGAATAACCCTTGGTCTGATTCTGGATCAGAGAATTCACAGATCAAAGCTTGTTGCAGCTGCTGGTAGTCCGTTTTGATAGTCTCTGGTTGACGGTCAAGGAAGCTGTGCACCTCACGACTGGAAGTAATTCTTAGCAGGACCGGCTGGTCAGGAGAAACTTTGTGGTGTGTGTTTCCCCTTCCCGGTCACTCTGCAGTCTATATGAGTGTTTCAGCTCTCTGTGAACAATGTCAAGTTCGTCTTTGAGATCGTGTCTCTGCTGAACAAGCTCGTGGATTTTAGCTTGGGCCGCTTGCAAGTGTTTTTCGCAGGCCTTGGCTTTAGTGTCTCTTTCTTTTAGTTCAGTCTCTGCTCTTGCAAGGAGAGCTTCACCTTTTCGGAGTTTCTTGTTGAGTTCCTCTCTGGTTCCTTTCTCTGACTGCTCTTTTCGGTCTGTGTGTATACGAAGATCAGACAGGGCAGTTTGAAGTCTTTCCACTTCCTTCTGTAGCTCGGGGTCGGTGTCATCCTCTTCCTTGGTTTCGAGGAGTAGTTTTTCTAGACGACTGTGGATCTGGGCCTCCTCCGCTTGCATCTTTAGCGTTGCTACTTCATGCTCCAGGGCGATGCGGCTCCTTTCGTGGAGGCGTGCTTGTGCAATGAGCTTGTGAGCGAGGTTTTCGACGTGTCGGGCCCAGTCTTTGTCGTTGTAGCTTTGACTCGGTTCGTGAGCCGTCAGCTTGTCCAAGTCGGCGTCCAGCTGCTCTTGGCTCGGGGGCTCTGAGTCACTGGCGACCTTGGGCAGGAAGGTAGTCGTCATGGCTTTCAGCCATGTCTCGAGGTTGTCCCAGTGGACTGCGGGGCTGGAAGACCGGAACATACTGGCTCACTGTGGGCGAGAGGAACACAGCACACACAAAGAGACCAATGCAAGTTCTTTTACGAGCTATAATACTAATACGGGCGATGCTGTCTAACAGAATTTCGGCTAACTGATGCAGGCAGTTAGAGTTATGTGGGGACAATTTGCGTAGGTCTCCTAAATAAAGATTTTGACAGGGCGGTGGCCTAGTGGGTCATCTGTTGATGCTAACGGCTTGGTTGTCAACCTGTTATTTAGCTTTCCTTGGTGTCTCTTGTAGGTTCAGTCTCTAGGTGAACTGAAAGGAACAGATCACAACAGAAAAGAAAAATAGCAAGATGGGAAAGATTGAAGTAAAATGAAACAATAAAAGTGAATAGGTCTGTAATGAAATGGAGTGAATAATAACACAGGAAGTGTTACAGGGGATAAGGAGGCCTGAGCCTGCTATGTGTGGCTTGGAGAAAAGGGGATGGGCCAAACACTTAAATGACCGGGGGAATATCTAATATTCTGTGGCCTATACTAAGTGGATGGGTTTTACCTTATGTTAGCTTGCCTGGGGTGAATTGAGGTCCTCCCTGGTCGGAGCCAGCGTCGCGGTCAATCTTTCCGTCGTCCCTAAACACTCGACCACAGTGTCCCCGGGCTCTTCCGTTCATCTGTACCATGGTGCGCCCTCTCAAACAACTTGACTTTAAACACAACTGGCAATACCAAGGTGTCAACTTGCCAGACGGCACAGCAAAGTGGATTTTCCCCAGAACCCTCAAAAAGAGTGGCCCCTCTTCGGGCCTTGGTTTGAGTAATTATTCCAAAATTGCCTTGTGTGTCGACTAGTGTGGTTGACTTCCCTTTGGAGTGCCAAATTGCTGAGTCTTATTGTGTGCCGCACCAATGGAAAGAAACAGAATAGGTCCGAGACTCACGCACGGCAGGCGTCGGTAACGCCGGTCAGACGACCCCGCTCGCTGGAAACCAACCAGGGATGACTGTCAAACCACCACAGCATAAGAGAGTGTTCTACCTATGAATACAAAACAGGATGAAGAACAAGTGAAACTTAAAGTGAATTAAGGCTTTCTTTGTCTAAACCAAATTGAGTACTTATGTAGAAAATAAAAAGCAAAGGCTTTACTAAATAATGGTAAAAACAAAAGGGAATTATGACAATGTTAATTATCAGAATCACCTAATCCCTAAAAGAAGAGATATCAATAAGTAACGCAGGATGACACAGGAGGAGGCAAGCTGTAGTAGCGGGTTTGTGCCACAAGGGGGCGTACCTCCTCTCAGTGGTCAACCTGGTTGAAAAGACAGCTTAATTTAAATTGCAATTCAAACTGGTTTAAACTCAATTTAAATAAGTGTATAAAGAGATGTTAAGTAACATCTAATCTAGTAAGGATACAGTTGTGATGAAGTATCAATACGAAGAATAAAAAAAAAAAAAAAATTGAACTGAGAAACTTAATTCAAATTTAAATTCGAAATTTGTTTGTTTCAAACCAAATCTGAATAAGTGTAAGAAAAGTAAAGATCAAAATTATATCTGATGATGATCACGATTACTGTAAGGTATCAGTGATAAATAAAATAAAGCCAATGAAAAACTGGAAATATACCACTTCAAAACAGAATGAAAGGAGGAAAAAGTGATACACCGTCTTAGCAGGGGATGCCACAAGGGTGCGTGTCCCTCTAAGTGGGTATCAGTGACTGACAGGCAAACACGATATAAATTTATATTCAAACTGGTTTAAAACCAAATTTAATTAAGCGTGTAAGGGAATTGAAAAATCAGGATAATATTTTATAATAATTAACGATAACAGCAAAGTATCATCAATAACTATAAAACAATCAAAAGAGAAAAGTAGAGATAGGCAATTCAAAACAGAATTTGAAAAGAGAGAAAAGGAGAGTTGAGTGAGCCGACTTAGAAGGCGGCCACTAGGTGGTGGACTTTTAGCAGTAAGAGAGCATTATCTGAAACGGCCCTCTAGTGTTTAGTCAGCGGAATTACAACCACTTTTTAATGTGATTCAAAAGCTTTCAGTTCGCGTCACGCACTGATTTTCTGGAATAAATCACAAGTATACAATTCAGATCTCTGCGGATCTTTTTGGTGCTATACTGCACAAGAGTATATGGCGGGATTTCTTCGCCGCACATACACAAATGTGGACAACAGGAATTTTCGTCTGTTGGTTCGAACTCCAATAAACATTTTTCACAATAGCACTTATGATTTAAATGTATTAGATCTTCAATTGGGTAGCTACGCCAATTTTTTGACCAGGAGTTTATCGTTTTTGTTGAATATCACTGGGTTAACCCCGAATTCAATAACGATATTTGCATGCAAGGCCTATGTTTAAAAGGAGTCTCGCTTAAAAACATATTTATTCAAACCGGTAATACGCACGTGAGAATTCTTCATTCACAGCGATTTAAAACAAATATTAGAAATGTATCAACTGCAGAGGTATTTATTCATCTCTTAACAGGACATTTGTAATATTAAAGTACTGCAGTCTTAGCATTTAACAGTGCTAACAATTGTCTAGGCATATTTTTGCAACTTGTTAAAAATATAACGTTTCTGACTTCGGCTTTTTGCCTCGGTCGGTTAGGAGTGAGTTCGCGTTGCGAATTATCTCACAATTTCATAATTTCATAGCGCGCAAAAAAAATTAATAACCATATACACAGATTGCAATTGGATTGCTCATAAAACAAAGTTTGAAATCCCCAGCGTTCTCCACCAAACTGTAACAACATTTAGTTTTACATTAAATTAGCTCAAATTATATATAGGGAATTTTAATAATTAATCATGAATATGATTAATATATTGGATATTACAGTTAAATTATCGAAGTTGAAAATAGATTGATTGTACACACGAATGATCAATCACAACGAATTATAATTTCTCATTCATATGTCAATGGTCCACTTTCAGATCGATTATATGAGATAACCTTTAATGGAGTTAATTTAGCTATCGAACTGTTTGTCCAGCAAACGGCCGTAAGATTAACTTATCAACTTCTCAACAAAGTTATCCCTTCTTATAAACTCCAAGAAATATCAATTTTCTGGCCGTGAACATTAATTTTCCTGTGTTTATAAAATTAGACTACGCAACATAGTCAATAATGAAAGCTTTGTTGCTAGGATCGAGATTTCATTGACTTTGTAAAATGAGCATTTTAGACAGAAGGCAATCAAGAATATAATGGTTTTAATAGTTGGACTAATAATACATCGAACTACAATTCACACGGAATATATGTATATACACCCGAAACAAACAAAACGAAAAACATTACAAACACGAATTAAAATAGGATGAGAGAGGAAGATAAAAATGAGAGGGAGACAGAGTTGGGAGGAGAGAGAGAGAGAGAGAGAGAGCCGTAGGATCACAGTTTGGCAAAATTCACCTGGACATTTAAACCTCTAAGAGACAACACGGAAAAACAGTCTTAATGCTCTAAAATCTTGGTAACTCAAATATACTTGCATATAGTTCTCATGTGTCTGATCCCTGTGGCGTGTGTGAGCGGCTGGTCTTTGTATGTTCCGTTGGAGCGTCACGTGGTTTGCTGCGGTCTGGAGCGCGCAGTTTCAAAGAAGGCTTAAAGGTCTTTGACGTAAATTACCAAATAAATAATTCAGACTAAGTTCATTTCTGGTGAAATGAACAAAGGAAAAACAAACTTAAACAAAAGAAAAGAAGAGGAAAGATCCCCCAGGGCGGGGATCACGAGTATGATGGTTACATCGGATCAAAGGAGAGGGAAGAGTCCAGTCAAAAGTCGAAGTTCCCTCGAAGAAGGGAGTTCCCCCAAAGATGCAGTTCTTTCTCCCCCCTCCTTACTTCTCACTACTCCTCAAAGATCCAAAGATGAGGTGCTTGGTGGTCTTCTTTAAAGACACTTCTGTTTACGCCTCCTCTGGCGTGAATGCACCAATCAGCTGGGAGGAAAGTGTGCGGATAAGTGTTCCTTTGTTCCCTCGAGATCGACTTTGCATGTTTCATGACCGTGATGTAAAAATGCGTTCAATTTTACTCCAGAGATGATAAAACATAGTAACATACATTTTACGGTTTGCACCCATATATATATGGTTTGGTCAGATCAAGAGGATTCTAAAGGTGTGAAGAACGACATACAAACATTATAGGAAAACACAGTTACATTAAAAATGCATCTAAAAGCACCTCTGTTCATTTAGAATTATAATACGATCACATCTAACCCCAATGGAAAATGGGAAAACATAAAAACATATCGAATATATCATAGTACAAGTCTCTCAATTGAGGAGATTGGAGAAAAGTTCTTGTAAATGTGTGTGTGTACTGTGGACGTGGCTGGGTCATTCGTTGGTGAAGATGTGGTGAACTTTTGCTCACCCCCCTCCCGGGCAATGATATGTGTGTGCGTATTCTTTGAATTGATGAGTTTTTAAGTCTGGATTACAATGACCAGTGTGGTTCATTACACAAGGTGGTCTGTGTTTGTGAGGTGTCCTGCAGAGGGGACACCACGGGATCTCCGGCCAGAGAGGCGCCCCTGTTGAGTCACATGTGGTAAGACAGAGGACCCTGTGATTACTTATCAGCGAAAAACGCTGCGGGGGCACTTCTGGCATCGGTCATTTAATTAAGTCCCATCGCCATTTGCTTGTGTGTGAATCAGTAACTTAAAAAGTCCCATGACATCTGTTTCTTTCACAATCTGAAGAATGGAGTGTTTACTTAATTAGAGACTTAGTTGATTAAAACCACATGATTGCGCTGATCATCTGATTATTGCTACAGTATTATGTTTCAAATACAGGTCCTTCTCAAAAAATTAGCATATTGTGATAAAGTTCATTATTTTCCATAATGTAATGATAAAATGTAAACTTTCATATATTTTAGATTCATTGCACACCATCTGAAATATTTCAGGTCTTTTATTGTTTTAATACTGATGATTTTGGCATACAGCTCATGAAAACCCAAAATTCCTATCTAAAAAAAACAAAAGAAGTTTTTAATAAAAAAAAAAAAAAAAAAAAAAATCAATCAACCTTCAAATAATTATGTTCAGTTATGCACTCAATACTTGGTCGGGAATCCTTTTGCAGAAATGACTGCTTCAATGCGGCGTGGCATGGAGGCAATCAGCCTGTGGCACTGGTGAGGTGTTATGGAGGCCCAGGATGCTTCGATAGCGGCCTTCAGCTCATCCAGAGTGTTGGGTCTTAACTTTCTCTTCACAATATCCCACAGATTCTCTATGGGGTTCAGGTCAGGAGAGTTGGCAGGCCAATTGAGCACAGTAATACCATGGTCAGTAAACCATTTACCAGTGGTTTTGGCACTGTGAGCAGGTGCCAGGTCATGCTGAAAAATGAAATCTTCATCTCCATAAAGCCTTTCAGCAGGTGGAAGCATGAAGTGCTCCAAAATCTCCCGATAGCTAGTTGCATTGACCCTACCCTTGATAAAAACACAGTGGACCAACACCAGCAGCTGACATGGCACCCCAGACCATCACAGTTTTGAGTAATGAAACAGGCTGGGAGTTTTTAAAAGCCTCAGGAATCGTTTGCAGGTGTTTAGAGTTAATTAGTTGATTCAGATGATTAGGTTAATAGCTCGTTTAGAGAACCTTTTCATGATATGCTAATTTTTTGAGACAGGAATTTTGGGTTCCCTTTCAAGGGAACTCGCGTTGCGTCGAATTGACGCTAAGGGAACGCTTTGCGTGATGATGTATTGAAGCACATGTAAAATCAGTCCAATGGTGTGACGGAACGTCAGAGGCGGGTGACGTCATGAACCAGGAAACTATAAAACCTGCCCAAAACAAAGCGGCGTCAGCTTCTGTGTCTTCACAAGCGCTATATGTGAAACTGTCTGTTATATATGGTGTTGTCTGTTATATATATATATATATATATATATATTATTCAGCATGGCGAGCAAGCAACAGTTCAGAGCGTGTGTGCATCCCTGCCCTCGTTATTTAACGGGTGGGGACACGCACGTTCTTTGTGTTGATTGTTTGGGAGAGGAGCATGCACGGTCAGCGCTCGAGGGCGCTGGCTGTGAGCACTGTGAAGTGCTTCCATTACGTACGCTCCGATCCCGCCTGGCGTTCTTTAGCAAGGACGCCCAGGCTCGCGT
Source organism: Meda fulgida (assembly GCA_030578275.1). Classification (NCBI taxonomy): domain Eukaryota; kingdom Metazoa; phylum Chordata; class Actinopteri; order Cypriniformes; family Leuciscidae; genus Meda; species Meda fulgida. The sequence continues at coordinate 25,899,809 of CM060628.1, read as the reverse complement.
TCCCCAAGGCTCAGGTCCTGCAGCTGCTGAGGCACTGCGAAGGCTTCAGACTTGGGGTTCGCAAATGGATCTGTCAGCGGGGTTAGAGACGGGCTCGGCCTTATCTCTGCCTTCACCTGACAGATCTAGTGCATTTTATCAGGGTTCGGAAGCACGCGCTGCGGTTTCTTCCGCCCTGATACAGGCACCAACACTACAACTATCTAGTTCCGAGGAACTAGATGTTGTTAGTGTTGTCTCACGTGATGTTGAGGATTCTCTACCTCAATCTCACGCGTTTGAGGAGCTGATTGAGGTTGTGACGAGAGCGGTCGAAAGATTAAATATAGATTGGCCGTCAGATAAGCAGGACGTTCGTTCAAAAAGTAAACTGGACGAACGCTTCCTGCCCTCTCGCGCACAACCTCAACGCCGGGGTCTGCCGTTTTTTCCCGATCTCGACACCTCGGTGGGGAAAACCAGCATCATATATAGTTTACAGTGCACAAACATCTCACTATTCTTCTATATCCCAATATAAAGAGCACGGTTATGGGGAGATGCCAAGGGTTGAAGAGACGCTCGCGAGCTATATCTCTCCCGAATCTGCATCTTCCCTTAAGGCCCCGGTGTTACCCACCAAACCAGTTAAATTAACATCAAATCTGGTGGGTAAGGCTTATTCAGCGGCTGGTCAGGCTGCAGCATGTTTACATACCATGTCTTTGCTGCAGGCTTACCAAGCTGAGGTGTTAGGAGACTTAGATGAAGGCGGGGGTATTGGCCCGAACGCTGTTTGCGAACTGCGTCGGGCCACAGATTTGTCTCTCAGGGCCGCTAAGGAGACGGCTAAATCTATCGGCCGGTCTATGGCAGCCCTGGTGGCCACTGAGAGGCATCTCTGGCTGAATTTAAGCAACATTAAAGAAAAAGATAAACATTTTTTAATGGATGCTCCCATCTCTTCTTCTGGCCTCTTCGGCGACGCAGTAAATTCGGTCGTCGAGAGGTTCCAGGAGTCAGCCAAACAAGCGGCTGCTTTTCAAAAGCTTCTCCCTCGCCGAACTCATGTCTCCGGGGCTGCTGAGCGGGAGCAGCCCCAAACATCTAAAGCCAGCTCCTCACACCGTGCCACTCAAAAGCAGAGCGTGGCCTCCCGTCCTCCCCCACAAAAAGACTGGGGACACGGGGGGCGCGCTCAGCAGCAGCCTTCTAGGGGTAAGACGGATCTGAGGACCGTCATTATTTCAAAGAAGGCTGCAAAGGAAAGGTCCTGACGTCCGAGTGCGCAGGCCATCGAGGGCAGTTCCCCCCCGAAGTAGAGCGGTTAACACCTCATTACACGGTGCCCGTCTCTCTTCGGTGCCCTCAGGGGACCGTTATGCTAACCCTGCCGCCTCGTGTGTTACAGGGCGCAGCGGTCTCCAGCGAGCACATATCTCAGATGCCACCCGGAAACGTAGTGGCCCTGGGATGCCCGCCCCCTCCGAGGAGGGTCCTAGAGCAGTCAGTTCAGTCGTTACCTGCCGGTTCGCCGTTACAGGGCGACGGGCTGATTGTTCAACAACAACTAAATCCAGAAGCCAGTCTCGAGAGGCTGGTACCTCTAGTAGAATTTTTGGTAGCGTGGAAGCTACTGCCAAATATTTCTCGTTGGGTCCTGCAGACCATAGAAAAGGGCTATCAAATACAGTTTGGGTCTCGCCCGCCCAGGTTTATGGGGGTCCTTCCCACCGTGGTGGGCCCCGAGCAGGTTCTGGTAATGGAACAAGAAGTAAAGAACCTGTTGGACAAGGGGGCCATAGAATATGTACCTCCCTCCAGCAGGGACACCGGGTTTTACAGCCGATACTTCATCGTTCCGAAGAAGGACGGGGGGTTGCGTCCCATTTTGGATCTAAGAGTTCTGAACGAGTCAGTCATGCAGCTGAAATTCAAAATGTTGACTTTGAGACAAATCGTGCCACAGATCAGATCCGAGGACTGGTTTGTCACGATAGATCTCAAGGACGCATACTTCCATATTTCCATCCTTCCATATCACAGGAAGTTCCTGAGGTTTGCTTTCGGGGGCAAAGCATACCAATATCGAGTTCTTCCATTTGGCCTAGCACTATCACCCCGCACTTTCACGAAATGCGTAGATGCAGCTCTGGCGCCACTGCGTCTGCAGGGTATTCGCATACTGAACTACATCGACGATTGGTTGATTTTAGCTCAGTCGCACCAGTTGGCGATTCGGCATCGAGATGTCGTCCTCGCCCACATGAGAGAGCTGGGGTTATGGCTAAACGCCAAGAAGAGTGTGCTTTCTCCATTACAGAGAACCACTTATCTAGGGGTAGTATGGGATTCTATGTCGATGCGGGCGCGCCTGTCTCCGGCACGCATAGAGTCCATTCTGTCAGCCGTAAAGAGGATAAAGCTAGGCCAGTCACTCACTGTGAAACAGTTTCAGAGACTGTTGGGTTTGATGGCAGCAGCGTCCAACGTGATAACTTTTGGGCTGCTGTACATGAGACCCTTGCAGTGGTGGCTCAGGACCAAAGGGTTTTCCCCGAGGGGCAACCCCTTTCGCATGATCAAGGTTACGCGGCGTTGCCTACGTGCCTTGGTTATGTGGAAGAAACCTTGGTTCCTGTCCCAGGGCCCCGTGTTGGGAACTTCTTGTTGTCGCAGGATGCTAACGACAGATGCCTCCCTCACGGGCTGGGGAGCGATCCTGGAGGGACGCTCGGCTCAGGGTCTGTGGGGGGACCATCATCTCTCTTGGCATATCAATCGCCTGGAGATGATGGCCGTGTTTCTTGCTCTCAAGAACTTCCTCCCAGACCTCAGGGGCCACCATGTGTTAGTCCGCACAGACAATACGTCGGTGGTTGCCTATATAAATCATCAAGGGGGTTTGCGTTCACGCCCACTATGCAAACTAGCGCACCAGATCCTCTTGTGGTCCCAGGGCAAGTTGCTATCACTCAGAGCAGCTTACATCCCGGGGGCCCAGAACATAGGAGCAGACATCCTGTCGAGACAGGGGCCGAGGCCCGGGGAATGGAGGCTCCACCCCGAGGTGGTGGAGTTGATATGGAGGGAGTTCGGCCAAGCACAAGTGGATTTGTTTGCGTCTCGAGAGACGTCTCACTGTCCACTCTGGTTCTCCCTCACGCATCCAGCTCCTCTCGGACTGGGTGCGATGGTACAGACGTGGCCGAGGCTACGTCTGTATGCATTTCCCCCGATTGCTCTGCTCCCGGGAGTTCTGGAGAGAGTTCACAGGGACCATCTGCGCCTGCTTCTTATAGCCCCGCGGTGGCCGGGCAGAGTATGGTTTGCGGATCTAGTGTCTCTTCTCAACGGGCCTCCTCTGGAGCTCCCCGTCAGAAGAGATCTACTGTCTCAAGCAGAGGGCTCGATATTTCATCCTCGTCCCGAACTGTGGAACCTGTGGGCTTGGTCTCTGAGGGGGCCCAGCTCATAGAGTCAGGTCTCTCAACCGAGGTTGTGGAGACCATTCTACAATCCAGAGCTCCCTCCACGAGGAAACTTTATGCCCTGAAGTGGAAGGTTTTCGCTTCATGGTCTAGTGGCCGTCAGCTAAACCCAGTTAACTGCCCGGTTGGTACAGTGCTGGAGTTTCTGCAGGAGCGGTTCACTGCAGGTCTATCCCCGTCCACGTTGAAGGTTTATGTGGCGGCCATAGGTGCTTACCACATCCCTTTGGGAGGAATGTCTGTGGGTAAAGACCCCTTAGTATCTCGTTTCCTCCGTGGCACGTTGAGGCTGAGGCCTGCTGCACGCACAAGGGTCCCGACCTGGGACCTGGCTATCGTCCTCCAAGGTCTTTCCTAGGCTCCCTTTGAGCCCTTGGAAGAGGTTCCAGCCAGGTTTCTTACTTTAAAAACGCTGTTCCTCCTCGCTATTTCATCTTTGAAGAGATTAGGAGATCTCCAGGCTCTGTCGGTTGCACCCTCGTGCTTGGAATTTGCGCCCGGCATGGTTAAAGCATTCCTTCATCCTAGGCCGGGTTATGTTCCCAAGGTCCCCACTAATGTGGCCCGATCTATAGTGCTGCAGGCCTTCTGTCCTCCTCCCTTCTAGGATGCGGACCAGGTAAAGCACAATTTGCTGTGCCCGGTTAGGGCGTTAGATGCTTACGTCCACAGAGCTGCCCTGTGGCGTAAATCCGAACAACTCTTTGTCTGTTTTGGACCCCCTAATAAGGGGTCACCAGCATCTAAGCAAAGAATGAGCAAGTGGGTGGTCGAGACTATCTCACTTGCTTATGAGTCGACCGGACTACCATCACCCATGTTGGTGCGGTCTCACTCAACTAGGAGTATGGCGGCCTCTAAGGCCTTATTGTCTGGAGTACCTCTTCAAGACGTCTGTGATGCGGCAGGCTGGTCCTCACCTCACACATTCGTCAGGTTCTATTCTCTGGACTTGGACTCTACACCAGGGTCCCGAGTGCTCTCGTCCTAGTGCTGCTCGCCTTGATTTCACACTGGACAGGCACTTCTCGCTATGGTGGCGTTGGTATAGACGTTCCCTTAGCGTCAATTCGACGCAACGCGAGTTCCCTTGAAAGGGAACGCCTCGGTTACGACTGTAACCTCGGTTCCCTGAAGAGGGAACGAGACGTTGCGTCACCTGCCATATCTCCTACGTGCCTGTAAGCTACTTGCTCAGACCTTACGAAGCTGACGCCGCTTTGTTTTGGGCAGGTTTTATAGTTTCCTGGTTCATGACGTCACCCGCCTCTGACGTTCCGTCACACCATTGGACTGATTTTACATGTGCTTCAATACATTATCACGCAAAGCGTTCCCTTAGCGTCAATTCGACGCAACGTCTCGTTCCCTCTTCAGGGAACCGAGGTTACAGTCGTAACCGAGGCGTTTTCATGAGCTGCATGCCAAAATCATCAGTATTAAAACAATAAAACACCTGAAATATTTCAGTTGGTGTGCAATGAATCTAAAACATATGAAAGTATGAACATATGAACTTTATCACAATATGCTAATTTTTTGAGAAGGACCTGTTTTTGATTATGCACTGTGTTGTGTAACTGGACAGAGAAATGAAGACTAGCTTGTCTTCACAAAAAACACTTAATTAAACACTTAACTTGATTATGACTGCACATGTAAACATACTGATGTGTTTACATTTTTCAGTTGAATCAACTCATAAAAAGCTTAGTTGTCTCTCCATATTAAGCTTGGATAAGTGTTTTTCTAAGTTTTCAAAATACTTCATTAAGAGCTGCTTTTATTGATTTTAAGATATTAGAATCTTTATTTTAGAACATGTTCCACATTCGGATGGCTAGATATGTGTAGCACACACTCAGACACCTGCACTGCAGTGACATTACTTGTGTGCAACATAGCTGTCAGCTATGACAGAATCATTACTTTAAGGCAACAAAAGAAGCCTGTGTTTTATGTAAGGTGTGACTACCGGCTGATTAAATCAAACCCAGCAGGAGAGAAGGAGAGTTGTCTGGTCAACTAGCATGAGGCATCTTTAGATAGTTAATGATTACTGAAAAAAAATGATAGCTTATCACTTGCTTATGTCATCAACAGCATAAGCAGAAGCAGGCTTTCATACTGCTCCAAATATCTGCTATTATCCGCATCCACATAGAACGCTGAGTAGGAACAATGAGCCTTGTGTTTATGTTTGTGCCTTGTACTGTATGCTTTCAGGAATGAGGCAGGAACATTTCACAGTATTCAATAGACAGCGATGTCTCAGCGAATTAACTTCTAATCCATCAAAGTCACCACATTAGTCCATAAAGCTCCTATGGAGGTATCTGTTCTATGACCAGAGGTAACGAGAGCTCTCGAATGGAGAGTTTCAACTTATGATTAATGTGTAGACCATCCCATTACTCAGAGAGAGAGCATTAGTCAAGACAGGGCTGAGATTCGAAAGCCTGCAGGAATCTGAAGGTACCTCTCTACATGAGTGCACTGGCCTAAACTCTGAATGGCATGGAGTGCTTAGATGCTCATAACTTCAGCCAGAGCAAACAAACCTTGAATCAACAGAAACTCCCTACTGTCTCCATTCGCTAGGGAGGAACTGATTTAATTCACATAATGAGGAAGTTCAGGGCCTGCCATGATGTAACATTTGTACAGTGCAGACACTGTAATGTATTGGAGAGAAATACAGAAGCACGTTGATCTGCCAGTCGCAGGTCTTTCATGTGGAGACTCTCCTCATATTCATGCGTAACGATGCATTTAAAAGTTAATGGCCAAACGGATCTTTATAAAAGTTCACATTGTTGATGAAATATAACACGGATAACATTACATAAATATTTTGATCAGCTTAAATGTTGATTATTAGTCACTCAAACCCCTTTATCTAACCTCTCTACTTAACCATCGGCCGCGCACATCCGTCATGTTTTGTATTTTTCGGAACACTTTTAACTCGTGTTTGTAGTTGACACGTACTGAATCCTCTTCCAAAGCGCAATGGGTTGTGAGCAATATTAGCCGTTATAGTGTGCACGGATCCACACTTCGAAAATCGAACGGAAATAGTTGACCATCCGGGTACTTCTGGCATACTCTTTTCAACATACTATGCTTGGGACACATTTATTTTGTGTCAACATACTATGCTTGGGACACATTTATTTTGTAACACAAACATACTGTTTAGGATGGATAGTATGGACATTGAGACGCAGTGTCAGTCAGTAGCTGCTTTTACATGGACCCTTATATTAAAAAACCTTCATGTAAACACCTTAATCGATCCGATTGAGCTCGATCCGATTGGAATTTCGATCCGATTGAAAGAGGTGGTTTATTCCTTTTGTAATCCGATCGAGAGAACATGTAAACACTTGATCGGATTGAAAACCGAAACTAAAAGGTCTGCGCATGTGCAATGACGTTGAAATAGCGTAATAAATTATGACGCATGGAACGAGCTGTTCTTCCTGTTGAATAAAGTTTCATATAAATGAGTGTTCCGTTATAAAAAAAATCGAATTTCACTAAGCGTCTGTGAAATGGAGCAGGACAACGTCTCACCAGTCCTTGTTTCAGATTCTCATCCATAGAGGACTGTTTTGGGCGCGGGGTTTTACTGCGTGATAAATATAAGCAGCACGGCAAAACGGTTCTTGCTCATCGTCTCCAAATCATGACCAGAGACGGATAAATATTAAGTCTGCTGTTTAAAACAAATAAAGAACCAATAGAGGAGAATAATTATGCGCAAACAGCAGCATATTCGTGCATTGTGCGCATGTCAAAAAATCAATTCCGATTTGAATCTTGTGACATATAAACGCGCATATCAACCCGATTACTTTATTTATTGTTCATGTAAACACCATGTTCGAATTCATCAATCGGATTGATTTCATTCCGATTGAACTATGTAAACGTAGCTAGTGGTTCCCATACCTGGTTCTGGAGTAGTATACCCCAGCACTACAAATTTTAGGCCTTGTCCACACTAATAATCTTTCTCTCTCCGGTTTGGCCTTGTGTCCACACTGAGATAGTGTTTTTATTAACGAAAACAAAGCTTTTTGAAAACGCTCTCCAAAGTTGAAAATTTTTTAAAAAGCCATTTTTGCGTTGTAGTGTAGATTCTGAAACCAGAGGTATTTATCTTTATACCGATATTGAGCCTGTTATGTGCTATTCACTTTCAAACAGTTGCTAAAATAGTAGGTTACTTTTCACACTCTTGGTATCACAGTCCTGCAAAGATGACAGATAATTTACTCACATTTGCTGTCCAGCGGCACATTTAATGCGACTTGGATGCATTAGTGAATGGTAAGATATTTTGCTAAATAAAATATCCTGCTAAAAGAATTACGAGATAACTTTATTGTATCTTGTTCTATCTGTATCCTCTCAGTGAGCTTTTATGAGGGTTTACGCATGTGCAGTTAGGGGGATTTTGCGTTAAAAACGCTAGTGTGGAAGTTTGAAACTTAAACGCCGTTTTCAAATGTATCCAGATTAATGTAACATAGCCTAAAGGTCTGTTTACACGACAACGTTTTCAAATAAAATTGTTTAACTATTTATGTGTTTTTGCCGTTCATTTACACGACAACAGCGTTTTGGGTGCCTGAAAATGCAAACTTTTCAAAATGGGCTTCAAAGTGCTAGTTTTTGAAAACAGTCTCCGTGTAAACATCAAAAAATCGTGAATCTGTGGAAGTGATGACGTCATGCACATACGTATTACATGTTCAGTCCATAGTGTTTCATTGCCATCTAATGGCCTGGCAGCAGAATACAGCGTTTTTAGTCGTTTTTGCGGATCAGTGTGAATGGGGATGATTTTGACAATGGTGTCGTCTGTAAGCGGAAAACTCGAAGGAAAACTATCGTTATCGTGTAAACGTACCCTTAGATTTCTCCCTAATCAAACCCACCTGATTCAACTTATCAGCTTGTTAGTAAAGACTCCAAGACCTCAGATGTGTGTGTCAGATAAGAGAGATGTGCAGTGTTGGGGGTACTCCAAGACCAGGGTTGGGAACCACTGCTCTGTGATGGGATTACTTCAAGCTGTTCAAATGTTACAAGTCCAAATGTATTTAAGAAGAAAAATTGAATGGAGATGTAGCATTCTTTCTATAACTCACCCATTATTCGTAATGTATTTGTTACACATTATTTGTTGGCCAATGTCTCTGGCCATTGCAAAGATGTGCTTTGCAGGGGTTTTTTTTTCAGTTTAAAGTTAAAGTTTAAAACAGTTATTTTAAAAACGGACAGAGCTGAGGAGCCAAAGGCACAGGGTGACACCGATGGTCTAGTGGGCCAAGGCGGAGCTGACGAGAAACGGTCTCAGAACACTGCGGTGAAGCTGGAGCAACCGAGGTCAATGGTTGAGGTGGAGAAGGCAGACCCTGGTGGAGCCGAAGTTGGTGGAAGCCCAGAATCCCGGAAGCCCAGAAGCCCATGGCAAAGCCAGGGAGATGACTGACCAAGGCAAGGCCGGAGGGACGAGGGACCCTGGCAGAGCCAGTGGGATGACGGTCCACATTGGAGACAAGGGAGCATGAATCCAAGGTGGAGCTAATGAATCAACAGGCCGAGGTGGAGTCATGTGCTCGGAGACCTGAGGTGGAGTCAGAGGGTCCATTAACCAAGGTGGGACTGGAGACTGGGAAGCCCAAGGAGGAGCCAAGGAGCTGAAGGGAGCCAGCTGAGAAGAAGGTTAAGAGCTGGAGAGAGTTGGCAGGGAAGGGTGAGAGGGAGGCTGGGTGGGACCAGTGGCACCGAAAGAGACAGGAGACTGGGCAGAACCAGTGTTGATGAAGGAGAGAGAAGACTGGGCGAAATCAGCAAGTACAATATATTAAATGAGATCTTAAAGAGCAACTCAGGGGTGGGGGCAGAAGCAAGGGCATAGTCCAACTCCAAACAGTCCAACTCAACCAATATATCCACTGGGATGCACATGGGTCCCAGTTCTTTTACCTTGTCAGACTCTTAGATTGGCTCGGACTCCGGGACAAGGTAACTGCAGCCTCTAGTTCCAGGGCAATGCTCTTCACCAGTGGAGAGTCCTTGGCAGGCTTTGGCTCTGGTCTTCATCATGTTTACAAAAAAAACAATATCATGATAGCAATGGGCTTACGCATGTTAGCATTTGCTAATTAATGCTAACAATGTGTTAAAACAATCTATCTATCTATGAGAATATCAATGAGAATAATCCAATAAATGTAATGCCATCACTTTCTTAACACATTTACCTAATTTGATATTATAATAGTTTAACTTTGGTCTGTGATATTGAATGATTTATTCAACTAATTTTAAACAATTCCATCACATTAGTCAAGACTAAACTTTAAAATGTTAAAATTTATTTTGGTATGCACATATTACATAACTATAGCCATCATCACTGAGAACGTCTGGCTAAATTGATGTTCACAAACCCATGTCCTCATGTAATATAGATGAAAGAATTAAGACAGACATCAATAAACATCTTTGGTTGTTGGCACAATTTTAAAAGTACACTTGATTACCATTTATTATCATGTCAAGATTTATTGCTCCAAACACTCTCTTTTCAATAGGCTTAGCCAACTAAAATATAAAAAACAATGTCTTTGAAATGCAGGTCAAGTTACTCACAAGCTTTGTGCTTCCTTGAGAGGCTGAATGGAAAAAAAAAACGTGTTTATCTGAGCCAAAGAAAAACACTTTGGAATCCAATTTCCGATTGATTCATTATAGGCCCCTGGCAGAGAGAGCGATTCAGGCCTGACGAAAGACTTTTCAGACACCCAAGGACACACCAGAGAGTATCATGTGGGTATCGTTGAGCAAACATGCAAACTCTCACACATACACACACAAACGGTATGGGCTAAAAAAAGACGCTGCGGTTTTTGGGCCATCCTTGAAACTGAACAGGCACGCATAAAGTTACACAAACAGTCAAAATGACAACTTACAACAAGTGGTTAAAAAAAGATGGAGGTTGCCAAAATGACAGCCTCCACCAGGATTATGTTCTGTACGAACACCAGTGTGCCAACGTGTCTGCAGAAATGACAAGTCAGCTGTAAACCACAACAGGAGGGGCCACGCCCTTCAACTCTCCTTCAGGGGCCCCCTTAGGGCACATCAGTTCCCAGAATGCACCTAGTCCTCGCTACCATCGAGTCAAAACACTCAGTCAGGTAGAGCCTAACCATTAATAGCACCCTGGCTGTGGTATTGGCAACGTCTGCAGGGTTCAGAGTGACTTCTATATGAAAGCCAAATCGTTCTGTGGAGTCATTTTAGAGGATTACTCTTATCCTCTGGTCACCCCAGCCGCCTCAAGTGACAGTCCCACTGATGGATGACTGCAGATGGAGACATATTGACACATTGGTCTCAACTTTTAAATATTTACACATTGTATATGAGAGCTCAGACTTATCACTGACTTAAAAATCATGAGCAGTTTGGGTTCTATTTTCAGGAGAACATGCATAGGCCTCCTAGTAACAATTTACACCTTCAATCTAATGTGAGATGCTCTGGATGAAAAAAAAAAAAAATCTGCTAAATGCATTAAAGGTGCAGTATGCTATCTCCCAGAATTGTTGTTGAACACTGCTGACATTTGAAATCAACCCAAAAAAACCCACCCCCTCTCTTCATTGCAAAATTCACAAACACTTTACAGCCTGCATCTCACCGCCTCGCTACGAGCTGGTCTCGAACCCTGATCACCAGCATGTGAGCCCAGCGTCTCTAGTCAAATCACCTTCATTTATATAGCGCTTTTAACAATATGGACTGTTTCAAAGCACCTTTACAGTGATAATAGGAAATTAAAGTAACAGAGATTGTTTTGGCTTTACAGCAGCTCTAGAATAATGTTATTGTCCAGCTAAAGTTAGCTTTAATCGATTCACTTCTGTTGCAAAGATCATTCCCTTTCAAGGGAACTCGAGCTGCATCAAACGCTGTGGGAACACCCCTGCGTAATTGCGTCATGAAGCAAGTATGGAATCAGTCCAATGAAGAGACAGAACATCATAGGCGGGTGACATCATCGACCAGGAAACTATAAAGCAACCCGAAAACACAACCGCGACAGCTTCTGTGCCTTCAGCAAGCTCTGGGTGAATCATTGTCTGAAAGTGTTTTTGTCTGTCCTTAGTTGTCACTAGGCAGAAGTTTTCTCACATATATATATATATATATATATATATATATAACAACTACATAGGAAGTGTGTTCCTCCCTGTACTCGTTATCTCACGGGTGGGTATACACACCAACAATGTGTTGTTTGTTTGGGAGTGCAGCATGCCCACTCAGGTCTCGAGGGGGCTGATTGTGAGCATTGTGAGCTTTTTCCACTAAGAACTCTCCGCTCCCGCCGATCACTCTTTGAGGGGAGTAGTTCGGTTCGCGCCCCCCCCGCGGCTGGGGTCCCGCTTCTGTCGAGGCAGAGCGGCAGCTCTGTCGTGGGGTTCGCAAATGGATCTGACAGCGGGGTTTGAGACGGGCCCAGCCTTATCTCAGCCTTCACCTGTCAGATCCAGTGCCTTAGTTCAGGGCAGGAAGCACACTCTGCAGTTTCTTCCCCCCAGGCTGAGGCCCCAGTACTGCAATTATCCAGTTCTGAGGAGCTGGATGTTGTTAGTATTGGGAGAGGAGATACTGAAGACTCGTCACTTCAGTCTCCTGAAAGTGAGGAGCTTATAGAGGTGCTCACTTGTGCTGTCGCTAAATTAAGCATTGATTGGCCAGCAGATAGGCAGGAGTCAAACCGTAAGCTAGACGAACATTTTCTGCCTTCCCGTCTGCCACCTCCACACTGGTGCATGCCATTGTTTCCAGACCTCCACATTGAGGTGTCGAGGTCCTGGAAGAAGCCGGTTTCCTATCATATATATTTAGTCCCCAGACTTCTATGTATGCAAACATTTCGGGGGCTAAACTTCATGGGTATAAGACGATGCCCCAGGCTGAAGAGACGCTTGCGAGCCATCTCTCCTCCGAGGCGACATCGTCTTTTAAAGCACCGGCATTATCCTCCAAACCACTTAAAAATACATCGGCTTTGATAGGTAAGGCTTATTCGGCGGCAAGTCAGGCCGCGGCATGCCTGCACAATGTCTCAGAGGTGGTGGAGCACCTGTAGAAGAGATTCGGTTGTGCCGAGGTAACCTATTCGCTTCCAGGGAGACATCACACTGTCCACTGTGGTTCTCCCTCAGCCATCCAGCCCCGCTGAGGTCACGTCTGTACTCATTTCCCCCGATCACTCTGCTCCCAGGAGTTCTGAAAAGGGTTCGCCAGGACGGGGTCAGTCTACTGTTAGTAGCCCTGTACTGGCTGGCCCGAGTATGGTTTGCGGACCTAGTGTCTCTCCTCGACGGCTCTCCTCTGGAGATTCCGATCAGGAGGGACCTGCTCTCTCAGGCGAGTGGTATGATTCTTCACCCTCGCCCGGAGCTGTGGAAATTGTGGTCTTGGCCTCTGAGTGGGCCCAGCTCATGAGTTCAGGTCTCTCAACCGAGGTTGTTGAGACCATCCTCCACTCCAGAGCTCCGTCCACGAGGAAGTTATATGCCCTGAAGTGGAAACTTTTCACTTCATGGTGTGGAGAACTCCAGTTGGACCCAGTTAACTGCCCGGTGGGTGCAGAGCTAGAGTTCCTGCAGGAGCGCTTCTCCACAGGGCTATCCCCCTCCACACTGAAGGTCTACGTGGTGGCACTAGCTGCTTACCACGTTCCTTTAAGTGGAGTTTCTTTGGGGAGACGCCCACTTATAACATGCTTTCTTCATGGCACTTTGAGGTTAAGGCCAGCAGTTCGCACGAGGGTGCCTTCTTGAGATTTGGCCACTGTACTAGAAGGTCTCTCCCTAGCTCCCTTCGAGCCTATTGAAGAAGTTCCTGAGAAGTTTGTTACTCTAAAGACTCTTTCTTCTTGCTATTTCATCTCTCAAAAGAATTGGAGATATTCAAGCTCTCTCGGTTTCTCCCTCGTGCCTGGAATTTTCGCCTGGCATGGTCAAAGCTTTTCTCCATCCTTGGCCCGGATATGTTCCTAAGGTCCCTACTTATGTTGTTAGACCTATAGTTCTGCAGGTTCTGTCCTCCACCATTTCTGACGTCAGACCAAGAGAAACTTAATCTTCTCTGCCCTGTGAGGGCATTAGATGCTTACGTCCACAGAGCTGCCCTGTGGAGAAAATCGGAACGACTGTCCGCCTGCTTTGGGCCACCCAGGAAGGGGTGTCCTGCATCTAAACAGAATGAGCAAGTGGGTGGTTGACGCTATCTCACTTGATTATGAGTTGGCTGGTCAGCCTTCACCCTTGGCTGTACGAGCTCACTCTACCAGGAGTATGGCTGCTTCTAAAGCGTTATTGTCAGGAGTTTCACTTCATGATGTTTGTGATGTGGCAGGCTCGTCCTCACCGCACACATTCGTTAGGTTTTATGACCTCGACCTCAGCTCCACTCCAGGGGTGCAGGTGCTTTCATCCGAATGTGCGCTTTGATTTCATACGGACGGACACTTGTTCTTATGTCGACGTGGGTATTAGCATTCCCACAGCGTTTGACGCAGCTCGAGTTCCCTTGAAAGGGAAAGTCTCGGTTACGTATGTAACCTAGTTCCCTGAATAGGGAACGAGACGCTGCGTCGCCTTGCCATACTCTCTGCATTCCCTTGATCGACTTGCTTCGGCCTATCAGAAGCTGTCGCGGTTGTGTTTTCGGGTTGCTTTATAGTTTCCTGGTCGATGATGTCACCCGCCTATGACGTTCTGTCTCTCCATTGGACTGATTCCATACGTGCTTCATGACGCAATCATGCAGGGGCGTGAGCATTACAATAATTTAGCCTTGATGTCATGAACCCATTAACTAATTGTTCCGCATTTGTCATTGAGAGCATATGACGTAATTTAGATATATTTTTAAGATGGAAGAATTTTTGAGTCTATTTAAAGGAATGTTGAGGTCAATAGTATCAAATGCAGCACTAAGATCGAGTAACACTAATAGAGAGATACAACCACAATCGGACGATAAGAGCAAATCTTCTGTGACTCTAATGAGAGCTGTCTCAGTACTATGGTACGGTCTAAATCCTACCTGGAAATCCTTGCAGATACCATTTCTTTCTAAAAAGGAACATAGTTGTGAGGATACTACATTTTCTAGTATCTTTGACAGAAAAGGTACATTTGAGATCGGCCTGTAGTTGACTAATCCTGAGGAATCAAGTTGGCCAGCTTAAACGTTTTTGGTACGTATACTAATGACAAAGATGAATTATTGATATTAAGAAGAGGATCTATGACCTCTGGAGGCATCTCTTTCAATAGCTTAGTCGGTATAGGGTCTAACATACATGTTGTCGATTTAGATGATTTAATGAGTTTAGAAAATTCTTCCTCTCCTATAGCAACAAATGAATACAATTTTTCCTCAGGGAGACCACAATACACTGTCTGATGCGATACTGTAGTAGACAGTTGCATAGTTATATTTTTTACCCTGATATTATCAATATCATTATTGTCACTCATCTCTCTTTCAACAGTCTATCTTCAAATCTCCCTCTTGCTCACTCTCTCCTCCACCATCATACTGCTGATTGCCAACACATTTGTTGTGGTGCTTGGTCCGACCAACTTTTGGCCCTTCGCCAGCAGGACAGCGACCTCCGCAAGAATGACAGGAGCACATTTGCTCCACAATGAAGTGTGGCGAACGCCGCTGAAATTGGGCGGACGCCGGCGGAACTGAATCGTATAGCTGAGCCTGATGGTATGGAGGAGCCAGCAGGACCGGTTGGGAAGCCCTTTCCAGGCTTCGACAAACCGGGCCAGGGGGACCAGAGGCACCACAGACATACCCGGGGTGGGGCTGCGAGGTGGAGGAAAGGGACCCGGCTCGGAAGGCCCAGGGGCGGCCCGAAGCGGGGTCTGAGTGTGCGGTGCAACACTTACCTGTCTCCATGGGGCAACAAGGGATGCGTGAGAAGGCGGATAACCGGGTCCTCGAACGCATCGTGCTGCCAGCTGGCGAACAAGAGGAGGTTGAGGGGTGCAATGCTGCTCTACAGAGTCGCACACCGCCAACCACCGCACGCTCCACAAGGGACTCCACCGGCTTCGGTGGAAGGGAGGAGTGAGGAGCCCACAGGGAATGGTTACTGGGTGAGACATCCAACCCTATCCTCCTATCACCCATCCCATGCGGCATCCGAGGGTAGGGCGTGGTAACGGGGACTCGCGCTTCGCGGACGAAGACGTCAGAGAGAGACCGGGAATGACCGCACCCACACAAACGCACCTGTGTTGCTCTTTCAGGGAGTGAAAACTCTCACCAGTTTCGGAGCACACAGGAGTATGACCGCGGCAACACTGCTACAGGGATGGTGCAGCCTGTACCAGTGAAGCACTCACTTTATCTGCCCTCAACCGACCGACAAACAAACAAACACAAAAAAACAGAAACTTGGGTGCTGTGAGAACAGCAGTTGAGAGCTCGATAGCTCGCGATCCACACTGCACTCGAGCTGTAAACACCAACACTGGGAGAGACTTCCAGAGGAAACACCAAAACACTTCCTCATTGTATAACAACAATCTTCAGAAGACCTAAACATGAAGCTTGGCTCCGAAGGCAACTGGTGCGTGCATCTACTTTCGTATTTATACCCGTGCCGCGGGGCGAGTGTGTGATGCAAATCTCGCATGCCAATGTGCATTGGCTCATTCTAAAGATACTCGAAGACGTCTGACATTCTCGACTGAAAGGGAACATTAACATAAGCAGCTCTGAAGCACTGCCAGTGGGACATTAAACAGGAAGTGTCTGTCCGAGCTCATAACAGGTTTTGCATGGGAATGCAAATAACTTTGTGAGGGAACGCAAATATCTTTGCCAGGGAGCGCAAAAGTTTTGCGAGGGAACGCAAAGATTCTCGGGGGAACGCAAAAGTTTTGAAAACATTTTTTTATCCCATCCTAAGTTTTTTCCACCACCATGTCCGTTTAGGGGCTCCGTAGTTTTACGAGGATATCAGGACATGATCGAAGTACAAAGCTTTGTTTACAAAAGGTATGAGAGGTTAGTGTTGTCAAAAAACTCGGTACCTCGGTACCAAGTCGGTACTAAAAAAATTAAACGGTTACGGTACCAGCTTTTTCCAGGCGCGCCACTGTTCATGGTTGCATAGCGGAGACACGGGAGAGCAAGTGCTTGTGGAAAGAAGGAGAAAGCGGTGCGAATTGCGCTCTTCATGATGACGAGGAAGTATCAGCAAAGAATTAACTGATTTCTAGCCCTTGCATTAGAAATCAGCTACAGGGTTCTCAAGTTTTGAAGACAGGCATTTTTGTGACTTTTTTGGCAGTTTTGGTCAAATAAAACATGTTTTATCTCCTGTATAGTTTGGTAACGCTACAATAAGATTCCATTCATTAATATTACTTAATCCTTTATCTATCAACCCCATTGAGTGAACAATATACAATAAACATTAATGTTGGTGAATGTTATTTTATACAAACACTTTATTGTTCATGTTTGTTTGATTCATTCATTGTGCATTAAATAATGTTAACAGATAAAACTTTTGATTTTAAAAATGTATTAGAAGCCTACATTTTTAAATTAACCCCAAGGAGAATAATTGCTAAAGTATATAACTATTGTTTATTGATAGGTCATTTTATCTAATGTTATCGTTTTGTAAAGTGTTTTTAATACTACAGTTTGCATCTTTGTAACTGTGATATACACTTTAATAATATATGTAAATCTAATCTAAATTAAGCTTTGGTATACCGAAATTGGTACCGAGAACCGTGGATTTTCACTGGTATTGGTACCGAATACTGAAATTTTGGTACCGTGACAACACTAGTTACATCACAACGATTCATTTGAATTCATGGCGAAAGAGAGAGGTATATATAGGCCTATGTGCGAGTCCATAATTTATAATTGAGCCATATGTCGGTTTAATATTCTTTTTTCACAAGTGAACAATAACCTATTCCATGAATTAGCCTGTTCCTCTGGACATGGAATCTCTTTTTGGAGTTTCTTTTCCTAAATCCTTGTGCGAATCTTTTTGGATTATAAACGTTACTTTTTTTCGTTCACTTTTGGATTAAAAGTATTCGCTTTACTATGGCAAAGGTGAAAAACACTGTCAAGTCAAGTCAAGTGTATTTATATAGCGCCTTTCACAAGACAAATTGCATCAAAGCAGCTTCACAGTATCAATCAAATAACACAACAATGCTTGTTTCTTAGTGGAAAAAACATCCACGTTTGGTAGGGCTGATCAATGGTATTAATGCTTGGTTAATTAATTTAAATATCCCCAACTGAGCAAGCCAAAGGCAACAGTGGCAAGGAACCGAAAAACTCCATCAAGTGACCTACTGGTGTCCTAAAACTCCATCAGGTGACTTAATGGAGAGGAAAAAAAAAAACTTAGGAGAATCCAGGCTCTAGAACTAGAGGCCGGATTTACAGTAACTGTAATTTGATACAGAATTTTGTTTTATTTTATCACTTTGGGGTGGGTACGTGAACTGGAATCACAACGTTTTATCTGTAGAGTGGGAAAGGGATCCTCCACAGGGAGAGGCTAGTTGGTACTTCAGCACTGCGTTGTCATCGGGTCCAGGCAAAGCTCCTAGTCAGATCTGGATACGGCCTGGATCCGGTAGGCTGCAGGAAAACCTCGGGATAAACAAAGACACTAAAATTAGCGTAGATGCCATTCTTCTTATGATGTAACGAGTACATCAGGATTTAAGGGATGTGTTCCCAGTTCCGGCTGACCTAATCTATGCAGCCTAACATTGAATTATAGAAGTCTATAATATATTATGTTATGCTAGGTCAAAGAGATGTGTTTTTAGTCTAGCTTTGAACTCACAGAGTGTGTCTGCTTCCCGGACAATGGTAGGAAGACTGTTCCAAAGTTTTGGTGCTAAATAGGAAAAGGATCTACCGCCAGCAGTCGATTTTGATATTCTAGGTATTATCAACTGGCCCAAATTTTGAGATCGCAATAGACGTGAAGGCCTATAATGCGTTAAGAGCTCGCTCAAGTACTGCGGAGCTAAACCATTTAGTGCTTTGTAAGTAATCAACAATATTTAAAAATGTATACGATGTTTAATAGGCAGCCAATGCAGTGTTGACAGAACCGGGCTAATATGGTCATATTTCCTGGTTCTAGTAAGAACTCGAGCTGCAGCGTTCTGGACCAACTGTAGTTTATTTATTAAGCGTGCAGGGCAACCACCCAGTAGAGCATTACAATAATCTAGTCTTGATGTCATGAAAGCATGAAATAATTGTTCCGCATTTGTTAATGAGAGCATATGTCGTAATTTAGATATATTTTTAAGATGGAAAAATGCGGTTTTACAGATACTAGACATGTGACTTTCAAATGAAAGATTGCTATCAAAGAGCACACCCAGGTTCCTAACCGACGGCGAAGACTTAACAGAGCAGCCATCAAGTGTTAGACAGTATTCTAGGTTATTACGTGTGGAAGTTTTTTGTCCAATAATTAGAATCTCTTTTTTTTTCAGAGTTTAGTAGTAGGAAATTACTAGTCATCCATTTTTTTAAATCAGCTATGCATTCCGTTAATTTTGTGAATTGGTAAGTTTCGTTAGGTTTTGAAGAAATATACAGCTGAGTATCATCGGCATAACAGTGAAAGCTAATTCCATGTTTCCTAATGATATGTCCTAATGGTAGCATGTACAGAGTGAACAGCAGCGGTCCTAGTACTGAGCCTTGTGGTACGCCATACTGAACTTGTGATCGATAGGACATCTCTTCATTTACTGCTACAAACTGATAACGCTCTGATAAGTATGATTTAAACCATGCTAGTGCAATTCCACTAATGCCAACATAGTTTTCTAGTCTATTTAAAAGAATGTTGTGGTCAATTGTGTCAAATGCAGCACTAAGATCAAGTAACACTAATAGAGAGATACAACCACGATTGAATGATAAAAGTAAATCATTTGTAACTCTAATGAGAGCTGTCTCAGTAATATGGTGCGGTCTAAATCCTGACTGAAAATCCTCACAGATATCATTTCTTTCAAGAAAGGAACACAGTTGTGAGGATACTGCTTTTTCTAATATCTTTGACAGAAAAGGCAGATTTGAGATCGGCCTGTAATTGACTAATTCTGAAGGATCAAGTTGCGTTTTTTTAACAAGCGGTTTTATCATAGCCAGCTTAAAGGTTTTTGGTACGTATCCTAGAGACAAAGACGAATTAATGATATTAAGAAGAGGATCTATGATCTCTGGAAGCATCTCTTTCAGTAGCTTAGTCGGTATAGGGTCTAACATACAAGTTGTCGATTTAGATGAATTAACGAGTTTGCAGAATTCTTCCTCTCCTATAGCAACAAATGAATACAATTTTTCCTCAGGGAGACTACAATGCACTCCCTGATGCGATACTGTAGTAGACGGTTGCATAGTTCTAATTTTGTCCCTGATGTTATCAATCTTATAAGTGAAGAAGTTCATAAAGTCATTACTGTGTTGGCCTGAAACTTCTGTGCTTGAAGCTTTCTTTTTCGTTAGTTTAGCCACTGTTTCAAATAAATACCTAGGATTATGTTTATTTTCTTCTAATAGGGTTGAAAAATAAGCCGATCTAGCAGCTTTTAAAGCCTCTGTAAGCAATCAAGCTCTCTTTCCATGAAATACGAAATATCTCTAGTTTTGTTTTCTTCCAGTTGCGCTCCATTTTTCTGGCTGCTCTCTTAAGGGCCTGAGTGTGCTCGTTGTACCACTGCGTTGGACTATTTTCTTTAATCTTCTTTAAGCGCAACGGAGCAACTGCGTCTAAAGTGCTGGAAAAGAGAGAGTTAAAAGTTTCTGTTGCAATATCAAGTTCTTTTAAGCCATCCGGGATGCTGAGATGATGAAACTGATTAGGAAGATTATTGATAAAGCAATCTTTAGTGGCAGAAGTTATAGGTCTAACATATTTATAACACAGAGTCGGCTTTGCAGCCTTGGCTAATTGTAATTTACATGAGACTAGACAATGGTCCTGACACATGTTGTCTAACTCCAATTGAGTTTACAATGTCTTTAAGTGCCAATCCCAATGCATCTTTTTCATTATCTACATGTATATTAAAATCACCAACAATTAGTACTTTATCGTTAGCCAATACTAATTCTGATAGAAAGTCCGCAAAATCTTTGATAAAATCTTTATGGTGCCCTGGTGGCCTGTATACAGTAGCCAGCAGAAATCTCAAACGTGATTTATCGTTTACACTATATATTTTTACATTAAGCACCAACACTTCAAAAGAAGTATATTTAAAAATACATTTTTTAGTGGTTTTGAAAATATTACTATAAATTACAGTAACACCTCCCCCTTTGCGTTTTAGACGAGGTTCATGTTTATAACAGTAATCTTGTGGGGTTGAGTCATTTAAAGTAATGTAATCGTTTGGTTTTAGCCAGGTTTCTGTCAAACACATGTAGCAATAATCAGATGATCAGCGCAATCATGTGGTTTTAATCAACTAAGTCTCTAATTAAGTAAACACTCCTCCATTCTTCAGATTGTGAAAGAAACAGATGTCATGGGACTTTTTAAGTTACTGATTCACACACAAGCAAATGGCGATGGGACTTAATTAAATGACCGATGCCAGAAGTGCCCCCGCGGCGTTTTTCGCTGATAAGTAATCACAGGGTCCTCTGTCTTACCACATGTGACCCAACAGGGGCGCCTCTCTGGCCGGAGATCCCGTGGTGTCCCCTCTGCAGGACACCTCAAAAACACAGACAACCTTGTGTAATGAACCGCACTGGTCATTGTAATCCAGACTTAAAACTCATCAATTCAAAGAATACGCACACACATTTCATTACACGGGAGGGGAGTGAGCAAAAGTTCACCACATCTTCACCGCTGAATGATCCGGCCACGTCCACAGTACACACACACACACACAAGAACTTTTCTCCAATCTCCTCAATTGAGAGACTTGTACTATGATATATTCGATATGTTTTTATGTTTGCCCATGTTCCATTGGGGTTAGATGTGATCGTATTATAATTCTAAATGAACAGAGGTGCTTTTAGATCCATTTTTAATGTAACTGTGTTTTCCTATAATGTTTGTATGTCGTTCTTCACACCTTTAGAATCCTCTTGATCTGACCAAACCATATATATATGGGTGCAAACCGTAAAATGTATGTTACTATGTTTTATCATCTCTGGAGTAAAATTTAACGCATTTTTACATCACAGTCATGAAACATGCAAAGTCGATCTCGAGGGAACAAAGGAACACTTATATCCACACTTTCCTCCCAGCTGATTGGTGCATTCACGCCAGAGGAGGCGTAAACAGAAGTGTCTTTAAAGAAGACCACCAAGCACCTCATCTTAAGTTTTAGTAGAAGAGTAAGGAGGGGGGAGAAAGAACTGCATCCTGAGAACTGCATCTTTGGGGGAACTCCCTTCTTCGAGGGAACTTCGACCTTTGACTGGACTTTTCTCTCTCCTTCGATCCGATGTAACCATCATACTCGTGATCCCCCGCCCTGGGGGATCTTTCCTCTTCTTTTCTTTTGCTTAAGTTTGTTTTTCCTTTGTTCATTTCACCAGAAATGAAGTTAGTCTGAATTATTTATTTGGTAATTTACGTCAAAGACCTTTAAGCCTTCTTTGAAACTGCGCGCTCCAGACCGCAGCAAACCACGTGACGCTCCAACGGAACACACAAAGACCAGCAGCTCACACACGCCGCAGGGCTCAGACACATGAGAACTATATGCAAGTATATTTGAGTTACCAAGATTTTAGAGCATTAAGACTGTTTTTCCGTGTTGTCTCTTAAAGGTTTAAATGTCCAGGTGAATTTTGCCAAACTGTGATCCTACGGATCTCTCTCTCCCTCTCTCTCTCTCTCTCTCTCTCTTCCCAACTCTCTCTCCCTCTCATTTTTATCTTCCTCTCTCATCCTATTTTAATTCGTGTTTGTAATGTTTTTCGTTTTGTTTGTTTCGGGTGTATATACATATATTCTGTGTGAATTGTAGTTCGATGTATTATTTGTCCAACTATTAAAACCATTATATTCTTGATTGCCTTCTGTCTAAAATGCTCATTTTACAAAGTCAATGAGATCTCGATCCTAGCAACAAAGCTTTCATTATTGACTATGTTGCGTAGTCTAATTTTATAAACACAGGAAAATTAATGTTCACGGCCAGAAAGTTGATATTTCTTGGAGTTTATAAGAAGGGATAACTTTGTTGAGAAGTTGATAAGTTAATCTTACGGCCGTTTGCTGGACAAACAGTTCGATAGCTAAATTAACTCCTGTGGCGAACAGGACGGCCGAGGGACGTGAGAGAACGGCGCGAGGCCGGTGGTGCGATTGCTAATGAGCAACACCTGTGAAGCACACCGGTCTCGCATCTCTCACGGAGGAGCGGAAGCATAAAGGAGGAGCGACGACGTTGATGATCGAGAGAGGAACAGGCCTGTGTTTTAGTTGTTTTGTTTTTGGTATTTTACTTTAGCCAGCAGTCGTCCGCGAGGGGCTGCTGGCAGTTATGTTTATTTTCGGTAGCCAGCAGTCGTCCGCGAGGGGCTGCTGGTGGTATTTTCGTTTGTTTGTTTTATTTAAATAAACTATATTTTAATTGTTCGCCCGTTCCCGCCTCCTTCTTCCCTGAACATTGCTACACTGGTGCCGAAACCCGGGAAGAGGGAGGAACGCGCTGTCAGAGAGTCCTCGCCGGTGTGGGGAATCCGCGGTGCCATCGAGCATGGTGCGCGAGTCGCCGCCGCTCGCCGTGGGCCGGAGCCTGCTGCCATCCGCCGAGCGAGGGGAGGAGCAGGGAGCGGGGGACTCGCGGCCACGGACGCTCGAGGTGGTGCGCTGGAGTGAGTTGCCGGTGGGACGGTCGAGCTCGCTGCCGGCCGCCTGGGTATTGGAGGGGCGGCTGCCATCCGGGAGGGAGAGGAGGAGTCGCCGCCGCTCGCCGTGGGCCGGAGCCTGCTGCCGTCCACCAGTGAAGGGGAGGAGCAGGGAGCGGGGGACTCCTGCCGTCTGCCCAAGGCACCCGAGGAGCCGTCGCCGTCCACCGGGCGGCGGAGGAGCGTCGAGCCGTCCACCGAGGGCTACCCAGCGTCACCGCCAGGCACCGCGGAGGAGATCGCCTAGCTGGTGGGGGACCAGATGGCAGCGCGTTGTGGGAACCGGACCAATTTTTTTTTTTCCTCTCTCCCCTCTCTCGATCTGTCGCTCCTCATGCTTCCGTCTCCGTTTCCCTCGGTTTGTCTGTCCATACTCCCCAGGGATCGCCGCCGCCGGGGGGGGGGGGGGGAGTAGGCACAGGCTCGTGGGTACCCCCCGGCCTGTGAGGGGCGATGGGGGTATGTGGCGAACAGGACGGCCGAGGGACGTGAGAGAACGGCGCGAGGCCGGTGGTGTGATTGCTAATGAGCAACACCTGTGAAGCACACCGGTCTCGCATCTCTCACGGAGGAGCGGAAGCATAAAGGAGGAGCGACGACGTTGATGATCGAGAGAGGAACAGGCCTGTGTTTTAGTTGTTTTGTTTATGTATTTTATTTTAGCCAGCAGTCGTCCGCGAGGGGCTGCTGGCAGTTCCTTATGTTTATTTTCGGTAGCCAGCAGTCGTCCGCGAGGGGCTGCTGGTGGTATTTTGGTTGTTTGTTTTATTTTAATTAAATTATATTTTGATTGTTCGTCGGTTCCCGCCTCCTTCTTCCCTGAACATTGCTACAACTCCATTAAAGGTTATCTCATATAATCGATCTGAAAATGGACCATTGACATATGAATGAGGAATTATAATTCGTTGTGATTGATCATTCGTGTGTACAATCAATCTATTTTCAACTTCGATAATTTAACTGTAATATGCATGTAGTGAGGTTCAGTATGTTTGAAGGAAGAAGAAGACGAGGTCGGCGAAATTGGGACTCGCACTTTTATTAAAACAGCAACTACTAGATACAGTGCGCTCGTGCGCGGCCGCCGTGTCACTCTACACGGCAAAACAAATAAACAATATATGCGAAACAGTCACGGTCTCAGTTTTGTGCTGGCTTCTCAGGCTTGTGCGAGTCCCAGGTCTCTCTCGGCTTCTCTCTCCCAGCCGGCAGCTTATATGCAGTCTCCACGCCAATTACTGCAATCAGACACAGGTGTTCGTCATCTGCACTTGACCGACTTACTCACCGCGCGGCTCGCTGACTTCTCTCCCGCTACAGACTTCGCGGAACCACGCCCCCCTCGCCACATACCCCCACCGCCCAACTCAGGCCGGGGAGCCGTCCGGCCTGCAGCCTCCCCCCCCCCCCCCTCCTGGAGAGGAAGTCAGCCACAACCATCTGTGCACCCGGCCTGTGGAACACCTGAAACTTAAAAGGCTGTAAAGCTAGATACCATCGAGTGATCCGCGCGTTGGTAGCTTTCATGCGGTGGAGCCACTGCAGGGGAGCGTGGTCCGAACAGAGGGTGAACTCCCGCCCCAGGAGGTAGTAGCGGAGGGTGAGAACAGCCCACCTGATGGCCAAACACTCTTTCTCAATGGTGCTGTACATCGTCTCTCTCTTAGAGAGCTTACGACTGATGTACAGCACCGGCCGCTCTACACCCTCCACCTCCTGGGACAGGACTGCGCCCAGCCCCCTGTCCGATGCATCCGTCTGTAGGATAAAAGGAAGAGAGAAGTCAGGTGCATGCAAAAGCGGGCCGCCACAAAGAGCAGCCTTTATCTGGGTAAAGGCCTGCTGGCACTGCTCCGTCCACTGGACCGTATCTGGCGCTTCCTTTTTAGTTAAATCAGTCAGCGGGCTAGCGAGGTCCGAATAATTAGGCACAAACCTCCTGTAATATCCCGCCAGCCCCAGGAACTGTCTAACCTCCTTCTTGGTCTTGGGTCTCGGGCAGGTCGCAACTGCTGCCGTCTTATCAATTTGGGGACGCACCTGTCCGTGACCCAAGTGGAAACCCAGATACCTCACTTCCACACGCCCAATCGCACACTTCTTCGGGTTGGCCGTGAGCCCCGCCCTTCTCAGCGTCTTCAGGACAGCCCGCAAATGCTGCATATGACGCTGCCAATCGGTACTATAGATGATAATATCATCCAAGTAGGCAGCGGCATATGCAGCATGCGGCCGGAGAATCTTGTCCATCAGACGCTGGAAGGTCGCTGGAGCCCCGAACAACCCGAAAGGAAGGGTAACAAATTGGTGTAATCCAAACGGCGTCGTGAAAGCTGTTTTTTTCTTTGGACATCGGAGACAAGGGGATCTGCCAATAACCCTTCGTTAAGTCCAATGTCGAATAAAAACGAGCAGTACCCAGCCGATCAAGCAATTCGTCAACCCTCGGCATTGGATAAGCATCAAATTTGGACACCGCGTTCACCTTTCTATAGTCAACACAGAAGCGGACCGAGCCGTCAGTTTTAGGAACTAAGACTATCGGGCTCGCCCAGTCACTGCTCGACTCTTCTGTTACCCCCATTTCCAACATAGTCTCTAATTCACTCTGAACTACCTTTTTTTTATGTTCAGGCAAACGGTACGGGCGGCAGCGAACCACTACCCCAGGTTCGGTCTCAACGTGGTGCTGAATGAGGTTCGTCCGACCAGGCAGGGGAGAAAAAACATCCGCAAAATCAGCTTGTATATTTTTCACGTCAGTGAGCTGGGAGGGCGAGAGGTGATCTCCTCCAAGAGCCAGCGCGAGAGATTGCGATTTTGAACTCGCCTCAGGCCCGAGATCCTCCTCTCCGCTTACCACCGTCGCCAGCATCACTGACTCTGCCTCAACCCACTTTTTGAGGAGGTTGAGGTGATAAACTTGATGTGCTCCACCCCTGTCTGTGCGGGCTACCTCATAGTTGAGATCATTAATTCGCCGTGTGACCTCAAAGGGCCCTTGCCACTTTGCGAGTAATTTAGAGCTGGAAGTAGGGAGTAATACAAGTACTTTATCTCCCGGTGCAAATTGGCGGAATCTAGTTCCCCTGTTGTATAGCTGACTTTGTCTGCCCTGGGCCTGTAACAAATTCTCCATTGATAGCCGCCCCAAAGTGTGGAGCTTTGTTCTCAGGTCCAGGACATACTGAATTTCGTTCTTAGCAGCGGACGGTCCGTCCTCCCAAGTCTCTCTAAGAACGTCAAGCACCCCGCGGGGCTGCCGTCCGTAGAGGAGCTCGAAGGGGGAAAACCCTGTGGAGGCTTGTGGGACCTCGCGTACAGCGAACAAGAGGGGTTCTAGCCATTTATCCCAATTTTTGGCGTCCTCGTGAACGAACTTACGAATCATGGACTTCAAAGTGCGATTAAATCGTTCCACTAAACCGTCCGTCTGTGGGTGGTAGACGCTAGTGCGAATCGATTTAATGCCCAATAATTCGTAGAGTTCGCGAATCGTTCGTGACATGAACGCCGTGCCCTGATCAGTGAGAATCTCCTTGGGGATTCCCACTCGGGAGATTAACGAGAAGAGCGCGCTCGCAACACTTTTAGCCGAAATGTTACGAAGCGGGACTGCTTCTGGGTATCGCGTTGTGTAGTCCACCAGAACCAACGCAAAGCGGTGCCCTCGTGCTGACCGCTCTAATGGCCCGATGAGGTCCATACCAATTCGTTCGAAGGGGACCTGCATTAGCGGAAGAGGACACAATGGTGCTTTTGGATTGGCCGGTGGATTCACCAACTGACATTCACGACAAGACGCGCACCACCTGCGCACGTTCTCGTGAATGCCCGGCCAGAAGAACCGGGCCATGAGACGGTTTAGTGTCGCCGCCTGACCTAAATGCCCGGCCATTGGATTACAGTGAGCCGCCTGAAAAAGCATTTTCCGGCGGCTTTTAGGTACCAACAACTGTGTTGTATCTTCCTTTGTCTGGGTGTCTTGGGTCACCCGATACAACTTATCTTTTAACACAGCAAAATAGGGATAAGAGAGCGGTTGGTCTGGGTGGAGCAGTTGGCCGTCGATGGAGCGGACCTGATTGAAGGCGTGTTTGAGCGACTCGTCCTGGGACTGCTCCAGGGGAAAATCATCGCGCTCTGAGAGAACCGTTCTCGCCAGAGCCCTCTGTTCCCCTGCAGCAGACCCCAGTGGTCCTGGCTCAGCATCCCCCACCTGAACAACCGCTGTCTTTCCCTTGTTTTTTTTTCTCCAAGAGGCACCCGCTGATAACGACCCCAATAATTCATTAAAGGCAGGCCAATTCGTCCCCAAAATGAGCGGATGCCGGAGGTGCGGGTTAATTGCCACCTCCACACTATGCTTTTGCCCCCTAAATTGAATTACGACCGGCATTAACGGATATCTCACCACCACCCCGTGCACACACCGCACCTTAACCATGCGGCTGTTATCCAATGCCCCCGGTTGTATCAGACTTTGATGTATAGAGGTTTGGTTACAGCCTGAATCCACCAAAGCCTGATAAGTACCCCCCTTGATACTCACTGGTATCTGGTACAGGCCAGTTTGATCGGGGGCAGCCTGCGGCGCGTCGGGAACCCGGATCAGCGTCCCCACCTCCATAACCGGACACCGATCTACAAAGTGTCCCGGGTCCCCGCAGCGCCAACAGGCCGGCCCAGGCCTCCCCGCCGCTCCAGTGGCAGGAAGCGGGTCAAGGAATTGGCGTGGAGAGTGCAGGGCTGCCGGACTCGGAACGAGGTGGTCGGTCGTGGCGGGCCCCCTGGGTGGGGCCCGGGACGCAGGGACGGGCTCCGCCGGGGTCCCTGTCCTCCACCTTGGCGCCGGCCGGGGCACCAGCCCCCCGCGAGACCTGGGAAAGGGCACAGGTTTGGGGAGAGGAGGGGTAGCAAGAGAGAGAGAGAGAGATGGAGAGAGAGAGGCTGATGGAAGGGGTTCGCCGACACCTGAGCACGCCACCATGTGATCTTCCGCCAGGTGGATGGCCTGGTCCAGCGACGTCGGGCGGTGGCACTGGACCCACTGAGCAGTTTTCTTTGGCAGCTTGGTAATGAACTGCTCCAGTACCACCTTGCTGATGACATCCTCGACGTCGCCTCCATCGGCCATCAGCCATCTGCGGCAGGAGTCCCGGAGCTGTTGCGCCAGCACGAAGGGTCGGCCAGACTCCTCCAAGCTCAGGGACCGGAACCGCTGACGATGTTGTTCGGGGGTCCGGCCGACCCGCTGCAAAATGGCGCGCCTCAGATCTTCATAGACCAGGAGGTTCTGGACTGGCAGTTGGTTGGCGGCTATCTGCGACTCCCCAGATAGTAACGGGATGAGCCGCATGGGCCAGTCCGACTGGGGCCATCCCCGGGCCTCGGCAGACCTCTCAAACAGGTCCAGGAACGCCTCCGGATCGTCCTGGGGACCCATTTTATTGAGAGGCATGGGCGGGGCCGAGGCCGTAGTTGGAACGGGGACGACCCGAACCTCCCGGTCGAGCCAGCTCCGGAACAGCTCGCGGTCTTCTTGCTGGCCTTGGAGGAGCATCTGGAACCGTTGATCCTGCTCCTCTTTCACGGCCAGCAGGGCGTGATGTTGCTCCCGGTGAAGACCCGCGAGCATCTGTATAAGCTCCGCAAACGGCGTTCCCGGCGGGGTCTGCATGGCGGCGGCAGTCTTCTTCTTCCCGGGTTTCGGCACCAGTGTAGTGAGGTTCAGTATGTTTGAAGGAAGAAGAAGACGAGGTCGGCGAAATTGGGACTCGCACTTTTATTAAAACAGCAACTACTAGATACAGTGCGCTCGTGCACGGCCGCCGTGTCACTCTACACGGCAAAACAAATAAACAATATATGCGAAACAGTCACGGTCTCAGTTTTGTGCTGGCTTCTCAGGCTTGTGCGAGTCCCAGGTCTCTCTCGGCTTCTCTCTCCCAGCCGGCAGCTTATATGCAGTCTCCACGCCAATTACTGCAATCAGACACAGGTGTTCGTCATCTGCACTTGACCCACTTACTCACCGCGCGGCTCGCTGACTTCTCTCCCGCTACAGACTTCGCGGAACCACGCCCCCCTCGCCACAATGCAATATATTAATCATATTCATGATTAATTATTAAAATTCCCTATATATAATTTGAGCTAATTTAATGTAAAACTAAATGTTGTTACACAAAGCACATCTAGATTATAATCTGAAATCATATGATTAACTATGAGCGATTTTTTGTAGGAAGGGATCGAATAGAAGGATCAAGTTGGGTTTTTTAACAAGCGGTTTTATCATAGCCAGCTTAGAGGTTTTTGGTACGTATCCTAGAGACAAAGACGAATTAATGATATTAAGAAGAGGATCTATGATCTCTGGAAGCATCTCTTTCAATAGCTTAGTCGGTATAGGGTCTAACATACAAGTTGTCAATTTAGATGAATTAACAAGTTTGCAGAATTCTTCCTCTCCTATAGCAACAAATGAATAAAAATTTTCCTCAGGGAGACTACAATGCACTCCCTGATGCGATACTGTAGTAGACGGTTGCATAGTTATAATTTTGTCCCTGATATTATCAATCTTATAAGTGAAGAAGTTCATAAAGTCATTACTGTGTTGGCCTGAAACTTCTGTGCTTGAAGCTTTCTTTTTCGTTAGTTTAGCCACTGTTTCAAATAAATACCTAGGATTATGTTTATTTTCTTCTAATAGGGTTGAAAAATAAGCAGATCTAGCAGCTTTTAAAGCCTCTCTGTAAGCAATTGAGCTCTCTTTCCATGAAATCCGAAATACCTCTAGTTTTGTTTTCTTCCAGTTGTGCTCCATTTTTCTGGCTGCTCTCTTAAGGGCCTGAGTGTGCTCGTTGTACCACGGCGTTGGACAAATGTGGCAAATCACACATTTCTGCGAAATCCTCGCTCAGTGCTACGAGTCGTCAAATTTTGTCACAATGTTAAGTCTATGGGATTTTTTGGCCGCTTTTTTGCCCCTGGGGCAAACACCGTACCCCCGATCGCTTATAAAAGTCATAACACACCTCTCCTAAATAGGCCGCATGATTTGACGCCTCACTCAGGAGTGTGTGACAAAAGCTGCGGGACAAGTTACGCCCCAAACTTTTGTGTGGAATAATAAGAAGAACTAAAATGTAAATTTCCAGAAGAAAAATGTGAAGTGGTGCTTGCAGTGGCAAAACTCACCACTCGGTTGCTAGGGTGTTGTGCATGACTGCATACGAGCCAACAACCATATATGTACAATGTTCTAATGCTGAGATATGGCTTATTCATGTTGTTCAGGTGGTTGCTAGGGTGTTCTGGGTGGTTGCTAGGCAGATGCTAAGGTTTTCTGGGTGGTTGCTATGGCGTTTCTAGGCGGTTGCTAGGGTGTTATGGGTGGTTGCTATGGTGTTGCTAGGTGGTTGCTAGGGTATTCTGGGTGGTTGCTATGGTGTTGCTAGGTGGTTGGTAGTTGTCCCAGATGGTTACTATAGAGTTTTTATAGAATTCTTAATATGTTCTTGACATGATTTAGCACTTAACTAATCGTTATTAGCATGTAGCTATTCACAGCTAGCATGTGTAGCATGTTGGAAGTCCTGTGTGCTAGCAACACCCATCGCGATACAATGTTCTGATGCAGATATATAGCTCTTGCAAAATGGTTGCTAGGGTACTCTGTTTGGTTGCTAGGGAGTGGATTGGCAGCTGCTAATCATGAAACTCCAAAGGCTGCTTGTCAGTTTGAATGATATAATACAACTCCCATGCCTCTGTGACATTCAGAATTTAACATATCCCTCTATGGATTTTGGTTGCTAAGGTGCTCGATAATGGTTGCTACGGAGGGGCCAGCAAGTGTTGAGGTGATTCATGATTGGCTGTTTGCTGCCCCGAGTCAAACGAGACCACCCTCATGTTTCTATGACACTTCTATCCGGAGATATCCCTTTTATCTCTTTCGATAGAAGTCTATGGGACTTGTTGCTAAGGTGCTCTAAATGGTTGCTAGGGAGTGGCCTGATAGCTTCACAATGATCCTGAGAGACTGATTGGTCGTCTGAGTAAAATGAGCCCGCCCCCTTGTCTCTATGACACTGTGATCCAGAGCTATGTTCAATACAAAATCCCTACGCAATTTACCATAGTAGGAAAAACATGCGTTTCCTGGACCGACCTTCGCCATAGTAAGTCAATGGGGAAACTTTGGGCAGCTCCTGCCCCCCAGGGGTGCAACTTTTACCCCATTGTGAGGTATGCTCTTACAGAGCCTGTCAGCCTCTTCAAATGTGGCAAATCACACATTTCTGTAAAATCCTCGCTCAGTGCTACGAGTCATCAAAATTTGTCACAATGTTAAGTCTATGGGGCTTTTTTACCCAATTTTTTGCCCCTGGGGCGAACACCGTACCCCCGATCTCTTAGAAAAGTCATAGCACACCTCTCCCAAATAGGCCGCTCGATTTGACACCTCACTCAAGGGTCAGTGATGTCAGCAGGTATTTATTACAACACAGTAACAGATAATTACTATGGAGGTTTTATAGAGTTATTAAAATCTTTATTAAACGAGTGCATTTAGTAAGGCACGAGGCCTGTGGTTGCTAGGGTGCTGTAACTGGTTGCTATGGTGTGGCTATGAAGATTTTAGGCCATTGCTTATTGGCTGCTGGCTAATATAAATCCTCTGAGGGAGAGAGAGGGGGAGGGACTGCAGGGCTGTCAGCATAGACATAATAAATACATAGACACACTATTGGCTGCTGGAGCGTACGTCAACGGCGCCGCCATATCAAGGAGGGCAACTTGCCCATACCTCTCATTATGGAAATTGAGAAAATGCCTGTTTCGTGCGCTGCTTGGGGCTGTACAAGTCGCCACACAATTGAAAACAGGTCTCGGGGAATTACCTTTCACAAACAAGACTGAACATTTTTTTCCGGTTGTATTTGGTAATTATATAATTAGTAATAGTAACGTACACCAAGTGCAAACCACTGAAATCGGGTGATAAATGTAAATGTTATTATTGTTTTTATCCAGGAAAACCGCAGCTCACCCGTTTACTTGCATTTGTTCACAGCGCAGTCTTGCCCTCCGCAAAATGGCGGACACGTTGACGTATCGCAGCAACGCTCCAAAGCGGCCAATCGGGCGTCTATGTATTTATTATGTCTATGGCTGTCAGGCCCTTTGTGTCCCCCCCAATGGGACTTTTTTGTCCACTTTTTCGTCCGCTGTGCGAACATTGTACACCGGATCGCTTAGAAAAGTCATAGCACACCTCTCCTCAATGAGCCGGTCGATTTGACGCCTCACTCAGGGGTCTGTGATAAACGGTGCGGGACGAGTTACGCGCCAAACTTTGTGTGGAATAATTTTTGCAAGATAACACTAGTGTTGCCTTGCCTTTGGCAAGCACCACTAATAAGTATGGCGAATAACAATAGTGATGCCTTGCCTTTGGCAAGCACCACTAATAATAAGTATGGCGAATAACAATAGTGATGCCTTGCCTTTGGCAAGCACCACTAATAATAAGTTTAAATAGGATTTCAGTAAGTTGGCTCTCACAAGCCAACTTAATAATAATAAGTTTAAATAGGATTTCAGTAAGTTGGCTTTCACAAGCCAACTTAATAAATAATAACCATGTCTACAGAACAGGACATGTTTTACTGGTTGTATGTACACTACAGTGTAAAAAACAATAAATAAAGAGCAAGTCTACAGAACACACCTAGCCACTTTATGCGTTTTCTGTGATCGGAATTTTTACGGAAAATTTACTCCTGCCAAAAACACAAAAAATGAGAACGTGTGTGGCGAACAGGACGGCCGAGGGACGTGAGAGAACGGCGCGAGGCCGGTGGTGCGATTGCTAATGAGCATCACATGTGAGGCACACCGGTCTCGCATCTCTCACGGAGGAGCGGAAGCATAAAGGAGGAGCGACGACGTTGATGATCGAGAGAGGAACAGGCCTGTATTTTAGTTGTGTTTTGTTTTTGTATCTTATTTTAGCCAGCAGTCGTCCGCGAGGGGCTGCTGGCAGTTCTTATGTTTATTTTCGGTAGCCAGCAGTCGTCCGCGAGGGGCTGCTGGTGGTATTTTGGTTGTTTGTTTTATTTAAATAAACTATATTTTGATTGTTCGCCGGTTCCCGCCTCCTTCTTCCCTGAACATTGCTACACTGGTGCCGAAACCCGGGAAGAGGGAGGAACGCGCTGTCAGAGAGTCCTCGCCGGTGTGGGGAATCCGCGGTGCCATCGAGCATGGTGCGCGAGTCGCCGCCGCTCGCCGTGGGCCGGAGCCTGCTGCCATCCGCCGAGCGAGGGGAGGAGCAGGGGACTCGCGGCCACGGACGCTCGAGGCGGTGCGCTGGAGTGAGTTGCCGGTGGGACGGTCGAGCTCGCTGCCGGCCGCCTGGGTATTGGAGGGGCGGCTGCCATCCGGGAGGGAGAGGAGGAGTCGCCGCCGCTCGCCGTGGGCCGGAGCCTGCTGCCGTCCACCAGTGAAGGGGAGGAGCAGGGAGCGGGGGACTCCTACCGTCTGCCCAAGGCACCCGAGGAGCCGTCGCCGTCCACCGGGCGGCGGAGGAGCGTCGAGCCGTCCACCGAGGGCTACCCAGCGTCACCGCCAGGCACCGCGGAGGAGAGCGCACAGCTGGTGGGGGACCAGATGGCAGCGCGTTGTGGGAACCGGACCAATTTTTTTTTTCCTCTCTCCCCTCTCTCGATCTGTCGCTCCTCATGCTTCCGTCTCCGTTTCCCTCGGTTTGTCTGTCCATACTCCCCAGGGATCGCCGCCGCCGGGGGGGGAGTAGGCACAGGCTCGTGGGTACCCCCCGGCCTGTGAGGGGCGATGGGGGTATGTGGCGAACAGGACGGCCGAGGGACGTGAGAGAACGGCGCGAGGCCGGTGGTGCGATTGCTAATGAGCATCACATGTGAGGCACACCGGTCTCGCATCTCTCACGGAGGAGCGGAAGCATAAAGGAGGAGCGACGACGTTGATGATCGAGAGAGGAACAGGCCTGTATTTTAGTTGTGTTTTGTTTTTGTATTTTATTTTAGCCAGCAGTCGTCCGCGAGGGGCTGCTGGCAGTTCTTATGTTTATTTTCGGTAGCCAGCAGTCGTCCGCGAGGGGCTGCTGGTGGTATTTTGGTTGTTTGTTTTATTTAAATAAATTATATTTTGATTGTTCGCCGGTTCCCGCTTCCTTGTTCCCTGAACATTGCTACAACGTGTTACAGGCTACATGTCATGTTATGGCCAGATATGACGACACGCACAACTGCAACACGCATCACCGCAGATGAGCAGCTGAGCTTCATCAAGCCAACGCGCAACTATGGCAAATCAAAGTGAAATTAAGTCGCAGACGCGCGGCTTTACACACAATTATCTTCATTAAAAGTAAATAAACTAAATTATCTTAACAGGGCTGTTGCCGTTCTCTCTTATTGCGTTATATGATTTTGACATTTTAGCTGATGATCGTAAAATGCAGCTCATTTAACTGTTGCTTTCGGTGACGTGCACTCCATTAAATCTGCATAGGCTATAGCGCGGGAATTGATGATCGGATTTATTATATCCCTTTTGCAAAAACACATTTATGTGACCAGGTGTAAAAGGAATAAGGTTTTGATAAATCAGATAGCTATCCGATCAGTGAAAACGCATGAGGTTGCCAGGTGGCCTGATGTTTATACTAGTGCGCTGGTGTGTGCATCGAGCCGGCAAGTGTGTGTGTGGGGACTGTGTGGCAGTAGAGCAAGGGAGAAGTGAGAGAGTGACGGCGATTAGCTTTGGAGCGAGTAGCAACTCTACAGTCATATTGAGAAAAACAAAGTGTCTCCCCTGTTCTTTCTGACCATTGTGGGAAATCTGTAGCATGAAAAGTTAACCCTCTTCTTGATTTCATGTTGTTTATGGAGAAGGAGAATCAGGAAATGAGTCGGGGAAAATGCAACGGTGCATGTCGGACCGGATGCATCATAAACGAAATATCGCATAAATATTGCGAGACTTTCGATATGATATCGAGCAACGTGATATCGCGATAACGATATTGATTCGATATATAGTGCACCCCTAATGTCTATGGAGTGTCTCCATAAAACATGGAAACCCATGTTTGTGTGTGCGTGTGTCAAGTCATCTTCATTTATATAGCGCTTTTAACAATGTAGATAGTTTCAAAGCAGTTTTTCAGAGATAAACATATTATTTAAGGTAACAGAGATGTTTTTGGCTTTATAGCGGTTCTTGAATAATGTTATTTTCCAGCTAAAGTTAGTTTTGATTGATTCACTTCCATGGAAATGATCATTTGTTATTAAATTAGGGGCCGCTAAGATGACGCCGTTCTGTCTAAACCGACTTTAAACGTGAACCTGTGATAAACGCTGATGGCGCTCACATGTGCATAAGAATTGATTCTATAGTTATGTGCGTTTGAATATATGTGTGCAGGTTTGTAATTCCCAACAAACCATGCCTAAACAAACTACTTGTCTTGCCTATAAAATTTGATACATCATTTTATTTTATAACTTCGGGGTAGATACGCGAACCGTAGAATATGAGTGTGTGTATGTGTGTGAGTGTGCGTGAGTGTGTTTGTCTTTCATGAGATTCTAGGAGCAGGAGTTAATGGAATTACAAGTTGGGCCAAAAAAGGCAATACAGTAACCACTGGTAGCTGAGCGACTCATCAGCCCTTCTCCAAACCAGTAAGAATAAAAGTATTCCTTTTCCAAGGCCTGTTACGCTAACACAACATTTCGAGTCATTAGGATGTTCTGTCTTGCCATCTTTTTCCATCTTGTTTTTGAGAAAAGAGAAGAACAGTCTATTTGCAAAAGCAAATAGTTGCTAATAAGTGTAATTAGTGATAGATGCTATTTAAAACAAATATAAATAACAAAAATGTATTTTCTTTGCACCAAGTGTCAATGGGGGTTGGATGTTATTTATACTTAATGCAGGGCCGGCCCGAGGCATAAGCGAACTAAGCGGCTGTTAAAAAAAGAATAATTTTTTAGATGACTTAAACAAGTGACAAATGAATGAATGAATATGATTGAATGAATGAATAATTCAAGACAAGAAAATTCTGATTTCATGATCAATATACCTGCCTACAACTGCTGCTGTGTCTGTCAGCGTTTAAGTCATGCGTATAATCTAAACACCTCGCGCGTGCATAGACAATTCATGTGCAACTGCCCATAGTCAGGGTATCGGTTTAAGTTGGAGAAAATAGATGCAGGGGAACTTAACCTTCTAGGTGTAAAGGTAGCAGTTCGAATAAATAATAAACATAGCAGAACTCTTCTCCACTTTATTATACCACACATCAGATTAATAACTCCAAAAACCCGCGACACTCCAGTTCCAAGTGCGCACAACCCATTCCTATCTACGGCAAGCCACAAGGGGAAAAATACATTGCATACACACATACAACGAGTGCCAGTACATCATTACTGGTATTATAGAGACTTTGTTGGATTCTGTCATGTACAATCCAACAAAGTCTGTTACGATAATAATAATAAAAAAGATTTTGAGGACAGTTACACTGTATTGAGACAGTTGAGAAATAATAATTTTTTACAGTTTTCAACAATAATTGTCATTGTTGAACCCTTGCTCTTATTATGTTTCTGATTTCTCAGTTTTGTCAAATAATTTATTTTATTTTTTGAGACAGTTTGTTTTTAGGAGTTTCAAAGAGTTTGTAAAAGAGTAAAGTAAAAGTTAAAACTTTTTTATTTAAGTAGGCATCTATTTTTTATTAAGTATTTTTTTGGTATTAATACATAACCTCACTGTATTCATTTATAATGTATCATTATTGCGTGACATTTGTGTCAATAATCGTCAAGCACAGGTGACCGCGTAATGGGAGGGGGCCCCCAAATCAAATTCTGCTTAGGGCCCCCAAAAGGCTCGGAGTGGCTCTGACTTCATGCAAATGGTGTATTTGTGCCTCAATGTATTGTAGTACATTCTAAAACAGTAATAATAACAACATACACTGTGTATATTTATCAAAATTACAAATGGATGTTGTATTATTGGGACCTTAATTCTCACCATCTCTAAAGACAACCCCTAACTCTTAGTGTGATTAAACACTCAATATTTGTTTGAAAATCCAGCAGAAAAATCCATTTGACCAGCATTACTTCCATGTTGGCCCAGTCTGGTTTAACCTGGTTGGAGCTAGTGTAGTTCTGGTAGTTCAAACCAGAAACTAGAACCCCATGCTGGTCCCAGTATGCAAAAGATACACTCACCTAAAGGATTATTAGGAAAACCTGTTCAATTTCTTACAAATGCAATTATCTAGTCAACCAATCACATGGCAGTTGCTTCAATGCATTTAGGGGTGTGGTCCTGGTCAAGACAAACTCCTGAACTCCAAACTGAATGTCAGAATGGGGTGGGGGTGCATTGTGGGTATTTGCGTCGCTGGGACTGTCGGACGATGACGGGTGAACGTCAGCACAAACGGAAACTGACTCCGTGTCAGGTGGATCATGGCAACAGCTGGGCTGGGAATGGTCAGGAGATGGAGGAAGGAAGTGACGGAGTAGGTAGTGTGACAGGAGAGTTGGGGAACATTGGAGTATTGGAAGACAACGAGGGTAACAAAGAGTGGAAAATTAATCAAAAGAAAAAGAAAAAGAATAATACAACAGAATGTGGTGAAAGGGCTTCTTTAAAGGATGATGGGGAACAATTTAAGGTATTTGTTAAGTTGGGGCAAGAAGGTACCACGTTCAGAGAGTGGAATCCGATACAACTTACAAAAGGTCTAAGTAAAGAAATTGGAGAGGTAAGGACTGCAAAAATATTAAGAGATGGTCAACTACTGGTATTTTGTAAAAGCGAAGAACAACTCAAAAGAGCAGTTAAGATGAGTAAAATTCATGGCAAACTAGTGCAATGTTCAAAGGCTAATGATAAAAAGTTAGTTAGAGGAGTCATTACCGGCATTCCGGTAAAAGTACAAATAGAGGATATAATGGCAAACATTAAGCATGTTGAAGTATGTGAAGCCAAAAGACTCAAAACTAAGAGATTTGGAGACATTTGCGACAGCTTATCAGTTATGTGTCACGGTAAGACACGGAGATGAACCCAAACGCAGACAGTATACAATAAGACACGGTATAATGACAAAAACAGGAAAACAAAACCCATGAGAGGGCAAAACAGATGGAACACAGAATACCTGACTGACTAGACTAAACTGGGAAACAAATGAACAAGAAAACAAACAAGACTTCAAGAGATGCTAACAATGACTAGATGTACAGAGGGTACTCACGATCAACGTATAACAATGAACCGACACAAGGGGATTAAATAGGAAGACTAATCAAACATAACAGGTGACACGGGTGAAACACTAATGACAGAATCAGGATAACAAGGGGGCGGGGTAACGAGACGAGACAACACAAGCACATGACCAAAACACAAGGCCATGTGCTTGCACACAGAACATGGGTCTGTCATGATCCTGCCAAAATACTAGAACTCACAGACCTGATGGCAGAATCATGACATTATGCTTACGTTCGAAGGGGAAACGTTACCAGATAAGGTTTTTGTTGGTGTTATGAGGTATGTGGTTAAGTTGTACATCCCTCCACCACTTCGATGTTATAAATGTCAACAGTTTGGGCATATCGCGGCTGTAGGTAAAGGAAAGAAGAGGTGTAGTAAGTGTGGAGGAGAACATGATTATGATGAATGTGACAAAGTTCGCAATCAATGCTGCAATTGTGGAGGGGAGCACAGTGCAGCATATCAGGGCTGTGAATTTAGTAAGAGAGACAAAGAGGTACAAAGGATCAAGGTAACTGAAGGCATTAGCTACTCTGAAGCAGTAAAGCTAGTCCCCAGAGTGAATGCAATACCACAACAAAGGGAGGGCATTGGAAATGACATAATAATTGAAGATGATGGAAAGACAAGGAAAAACAATTTAGTTGTCAGCAAACATGATTTTGTGATTTTTATGGTTGAAATTATCAATTGTTCTGCACAGACAACGAGTCGTACCGAAAGGATTAAAATTATTGTGAAAGCAGCTGAAAAATATTTGGGGATCAAAGGAATGGTTTGGGAAACAGTTAGGGATAACTTAAGTACAGATACTCAGTCTACCCAGCACAGTGCTGGTGTAGATTAAATGGTGGTAAATGTTGGCATACTACAATGGAATGCTAGAAGTTTGATAGCAAACGGCCAAGAATTTAAGAAATATGTAGATGAGTTAAGAGAGAAACCAAATATAATATGTGTGCAAGAAACATGGTTGAAATCAGAGTTAGATTTTATTATTAAGGGATATTCAGCAGTTAGAAGAGATAGAGAGAATGGTAGAGGGGGAGGATTAGCAACGTTCATACAAAATGGTTTAAGCTATGAAATTATTAAAATAGATGATAAGAAGGAATCAATTACAATAAGGATATGGACTAGTAAAGGTTCTATTGATGTAATAAATTATTATAACCCTTGTGGGAAAATAGAGGGTAGTAATTTGGAAAATATTTTGGGATCACCACTTGGTGAGGTAATATGGTGTGGGGATTTTAATGCACACAATACGTTATGGGGAAGCAACAGTACAGATACAAATGGTTTAGTTTTAGAAGAGTATATCGATGACAAATGGTTGGTATGTCTTAACAATGGAGAGGGAACGCGGTTTAACTGTATAAATAATACTGAATCAGTACTTGATTTAACTTTTGTGTCCAGTATAATAGCAGGTATTAGTACATGGAATGTAGATAAGGAAACTACAATAGGTAGTGATCATTTCCCTATTATAATTAAAGTTGGATCAGGGACGTGTCAAGAAAGGATTAAAAATATTCCAAGGTGGAAAATAGAGAATGCGAATTGGGAACTTTTTCAGATCATTTGTGCAGTTAAATGTCTTAAACTTAATGA
This sequence comes from Meda fulgida, assembly GCA_030578275.1. Classification (NCBI taxonomy): domain Eukaryota; kingdom Metazoa; phylum Chordata; class Actinopteri; order Cypriniformes; family Leuciscidae; genus Meda; species Meda fulgida. Next base: position 25,859,298 of record CM060628.1, on the reverse strand, counting down.
GATTAAAGAAATAGAAATAAATGAGTTTAATAATGTATTAGTAAATGAAATAATACTGTCAGCTGAGGAATCAATACCAAAAAGTTAAGGAAATAGGAAATGTAAGAATGTACCATGGCGCATGAGTGCAGTAAAGTAGTTAAAGCAAGAAACAAAGCTTTTAAATATGTTAAAAAATATCATTCTCAGGATGCTCTGATAGAGTACAAAAGAAAGCAGGCAGAAGTTAGAAAAACAATTAAGAAACAAAAGCACAAATTTTGGAGGACATTTTGTAATAGTATAGGAAGGGATGTGAAGTTATCTGATATATGGGGAATGATAAGGAGGATGGGAGGAGTTAGAAGGAATTATGAATTACCTGTATTAAATAGTGGTGATAAAGTGGCAGTTACTAATTTAGAAAAGGCTGAAGTTTTAGCTCAAACATTTAAGAAAGTGCATAGTTCTGAGAACCTCACTAAGGAAGCACAAGTGAATAGAAGGGAAGTGTTAGAAAGTTTCCCAGATGTTTTAGAAAAGAAAGGACATTCAGGAAATCCATTAGATGTACCTTTGAATATGTGTGAATTGAAAAAAGCAGTCCTTAATGCAAAACAAACTACTCCAGGAAAAGACATGGTATGTTATAAAATGGTAGCAAATATGACAGATGAAACATTAGAAATAGTACTAAATTTTTTAAATAAAATTTGGGAAATTGGTCAGCTTCCATCAGTGTGGAAACATGCAATTATAGTACCAATTTTAAAGCCAGGGAAAAACCCATCTGACCCTTCTAGTTATAGACCAATTGCATTAACATCGCAGTTGTGTAAAATAATGGAAAGAATAGTTACAGATAGAATGACTCATTATTTAGAAAGCAATGACGTTCTTTCCCCGTATCAGAGTGGGTTTCGTAAGGGACGAAGTACAATGGATTCATTAATATGTTTAGAATCAGATATTAGGAAAGCACAGACTAATAGGGAGGTGGTAATAGCAGTATTTTTTGATGTTGAGAAGGCATATGAAATGATTCGGAAAGAAGGGTTATTAATTAAGTTACAACAATTTGGAATTGGTGGTAAAGTATACAGTTGGATTTTGGATTTTTTGTTTAATAGGAATATACAGGTAAGAGTAGGTGCAGAATTATCTGAGGTATATATAGTTGAGAATGGAAGTCCACAAGGTAGTGTATGTAGTCCATTATTATTCAATATTATGATTAATGATATATTCGCAAATATTGACCAGAAAATTGGGAAATCCTTGTATGCTGATGATGGAGCATTATGGTTTAGAGGTCGTAATGAATTGTATGTTAAATCAAAAATACAAGATGCAATTAAGGAAGTGGAAAAATGGACAAATAAATGGGGATTTAGATTATCAGTGTCTAAAACACAAGTCATATGTTTTTCAAAAAAGCATAAGATCACACCTGTATCCTTAAAGTTGTACACTCAGCCTCTTGAGCAAGTGAAGGTTATTAGATTTCTTGGGATGTGGTTTGATGAAAAGTTGACATGGAAGATTCATTTGGAAAAAATGGTTAATAAATGTAAAAAGATTGTTAATATCCTACGATGTCTATCAGGACAAGCATGGGGAGCAAGCAGGGCGTCGTTACAAAATATATATTGGGCACTAATGAGGTCTGTCTTTGATTATGGGTGTATAGCATATATGTCATCAGCAGAGTCTAATGTCAAAGCATTGGATGTCATGCAAGCTCAGGCTTTAAGGATATGTAGTGGATCTTTTAAAACATCCCCAGTGTCTTCTATGCAAGTGGAAATGGGTGAGATGCCTTTGAGGATCAGAAGGATACAACTGATGTTGGCATATTGGGTTAATGTGAGGGGACAGGTTGATAGCCACCCAGTTAAAGCTATCTTAAAAGACTGCTGGGAACACAGTAAGTCAAATTACAGAAGTTTTGGGTGGATTGGTGATGTGAAAGCTGAGAATATAGGGTTACATAAGTTACAGTACTGTTCAACGGTTTCAGTCCCTCCTATTCCTCCATGGTTTTTCCCTATACCAGATGTAGATTTAGGCATTCATAAGGAAATCAAAAATAAATCAAAGGAAGTAACAGTGAAGGATATTGTTAATTGTTATCTGGATATACATTTTTCTGAATATACATTTATATTTACAGATGGTTCCAAGGATCCAAAGACAGGACATGCTGGGTCAGCAGTATATATTCCAAAGAATGGGGTAATATGTCAGGAAAGAATAACAGATAATTTATCAGTATATACAACAGAGCTGGTTGCAATTTTGTTGGCCCTGGAATGGGTAGAGGGAATGATTTAAATAACTCTGTGATTATATCTGATAGTTATTCAGCTTTAGAAAGCATGAAATCAGGGAAATCTATAAGAAATGATATAATTCATAAAATATGTATGGTTTTACATAAGTTAAATGTAAAGGATTTAAAAATCAGGTTTCTTTGGGTACCTGCACATGTTGGAGTGAAAGGGAATGAGGAGGTTGATAAACTTGCAAAACAAACACTAAAACATAATAGAATATTACAAGTTCCATATAGCAAAACTGAAGCTAAAATATTAATTAAAGCATATGCAAGATCAAAATGGCAGGAGTATTGGGTGGATCAGGATAAAGGGAGACATTTATATAATATACAACCAGAAGTGGGTATAGGAAGGATAGAGTGTAGGAGTAGAAGAGAGGAAAGCATAATTACACGGTTAAGAATAGGACACACAGGGCTCAATTCTTCATTGAAATTAATAGGGAAACATCCAACAGGGAAATGCCAACATTGTACTCATTTAGAAACTGTGGAGCATATTTTATTTCAGTGCACAAAATACAGTCAAGAAAGAAACCAGCTTTTTCAGTCTCTCAGAATGATCAATCAGAATAATTTCACAATGCAAGGTTTATTAGGGAAAACATCTAGTAACACTTATCACTTTGTTATTAAGTATCTGAGAGACATAGACTTAGCCAAGAGGATTTAATTTTTTTTTTTTTTTCCTAAGTTCAAATATCTCTTGATTCACACTCCAGCCCAGTCGGTGGCGGTAATGCACCGTTAAGTTGGTTTGCCAACCGCCATAAAAACAAAAGAAGAAGAAGAAGAATGAATGTCAGAATGGGAAAGAAAGGTGATTTTAGCAATTTTGAGCGCGGTATTTCACGTGTTTGAGTATTTCACAATCTGCTCAGTTACTGTGATTTTCTCGCACAACCATTTCTAGGGTTTACAAAGAATGGTGTGAAAAGGGAAAAACATCCAGTATGCGGTAGTCCTGTTGGCAAAAATGCCTTGTTGATGCTAGAGGTCAGAGGTCAGAGGAGAATGGGCCGACTGATTCAAGCTGATAGAAGAGCAACTTTGACTGAAATAACCACTCGTTACAACCGAGGTATGCAGCAAAGCATTTGTGAAGCCACAACACGCACAACCTTGAGGCGGATGGGCTACAACAGCAGAAGATCCCACAGGGTACCACTCATCTCCACTACAAATAGGAAAAAGAGGCTAAAATTTGCAAGAGCTCACCAAAATTGGACAGTTGAAGACTGGAAAAATGTTGCCTGGTCTGATGAGTCTCGATTTCTGTTGAGACATTCAGATGGTAGAGTCAGAATTTGGCGTAAACAGAATGGGAACATTGTTACCACTGTGCAGGCTGATGGTGGTGGTGTAATGGTGTGGGGGATGTTTTCTTGGCACACTTTAGGCCCCTTAGTGCCAATTGGGCATCGTGTAAATGCCACGGCCTACCTGAGCATTGTTTCTGACCAAGTCCATCCCTTTATGGCCACCATGTACCCATCCTCTGATGGCTACTTCCAGCAGGATAATGCAGGATATCACAAAGCTCGAATCATTTCAAATTGGTTTCTTGAACATGACAATGAGTTCGCTGTTCTAAAATGGGGCCACAGTCAACAGATCTCAACCCAATAGAGCATCTTTGGGATGTGGTGGAACGGGAGCTTCGTGCCCTGGATGTGCATCCCACAAATCTCCATCAACTGCAAAATGCTATCCTATCAATATGGGCCAACATTTCTAAAGAATGCTTTCAGCACCTTGTTGAATCAATGCTACGTAGAATTAAGGCAGTTCTGAAGGCGAAAGGGGGTCAAACACAGTATTAGTATGGTGTTTCTAATAATCCTTTAGGTGAGTGTATATTATGCTGGTGACCAGCAATCCAGGATTATGAAAGTATTTTTGATAAAAAATGTATAGAAAGTGCCATATCCATGTTTAAATGCTGTAGTTGTCCATCTATATCCGTGCACTTATACCATCTACATTTGCGTGTCTGAACTTGTCACCTTTGCGTGTGCTTGTAATTAAATGCTCCAATTAGTGTGTCCAGTAGTAATACTCACAAATAAGTCGCAGAAGAAGAATACCCTAGCAACTGAATAGCAACACGCTAAAAACACTCAGAAACACCTTTATGGCAGAACACTAGCAGTATGGGCATATTTAATTTATGGGGATGTACCACTCACAAATTCTACATAAAGTGTAAATATTTTTCTGGATCTGCAATTACATTTTGGTGCTGCCACAGCAACTGAAGTTACATTACATTTAATTTAAAAAAAAACTGTACTATTAAATGTTGTTATGCCAAGGTTGAAACAATGGGAAAGATTCACAATCGCACACAACACACGCAGGATATCCTTTGTGCTGTTCCACAATTTATCCCTGAACCCAATTTAGCCAAGGAAAAGTTTTGAATGGAATTTTCCCTTAATGGGACAGACTTGTCAGGCCATCCCAAATGCGGATATTCACCCAACATCCCCTGCTAGCGGGATTCTTTCACACAACTACACATGTATACAGACTCACAAAACACATACAACCTATTTTATCATGCTCGTTCGCCATGGGGTCATAATATAACAGAAGCCTATCAACACCTAGCTGTCATCCAACAATCAGAGCAGAGCACTGGTGTCAGCAATAACACACATACTTCAACCTCATAAACACACACATACGAACATGCAGGCAAAAAAATTAAATAAACACTCAACACCCCCACATTCACATCCTCACATTAGGGGTTATACAACCATGTATAATCAAGGACAGACACACCAAGCGCTTTCCCCCCCTCACCCTCTTTCACTCACACACACTTTTAAATCCAAACCTCTGTTATGTTATGGCCTTTTGTGCTTGTCAATCACCCTGTCTCCTTTTCCCCCCGTCTGCCTGCTGTGGCCTGGCCCCTGGCCACCAGTCTGCATGGGTAGAAGTCTCTCCGGTGTCATTTCCTGTCTCGCTCTGGGCCAGGATGATGGTGAGGGTGTGTTGCTCATCTCTGTTTATCTGTTCTTTCATAAGTAAATTTAGGGGCCTGACCTTATCCAGCTCCTTTCGTGCTATGGACATGGATAATATCTCATACCTTGCAGAATTTGCCTGTCGGATGATACAATGGGTGAAAAATCCTGTTAATCTACATGATGTAGTTTATGCAACACTAGTGTAATCCTAGCCAAATTATGAAAGTAAAACATTTTGCAAACGGCCCTTCGCGCATCGCGTCTACCCCAAATCAAACATCACAATTACAGCTCTTATGGGTGCTTGTGGGGGCATGTCTCAAAAGGTAAAAGAGGGCTACTTTCAATAAAAGGTACAACATACTGTATTACGAATACATTTAGCTGTGTTCCTATGTGTCATGAATAATCAAATAGCTATCACTATGTCTAGAGCAAACGTGAGCATCTCGCTTATAATAAACCCAACCGATGTGTCTGCAACTGACACATTTTTTTGACACGCCAATTGATTGGCAGATGGCAGCTCTATGATGTCAAGGAGCGCCCATGAGTACAAAATGGTGCCTGCCTTATGCTTGGTACACATTATCTAATTTTCGGGCTGTCCCAGACAAATGATATAGTGAGAGAGGTTAAAAATGGTCGTTATCATAGATTTGTCATCTATCAAAGATAGCCTGCGAAATATTTTTGATAGCGTAAGAAATTGTGCATGATTCTCTCACAGTTTGTTTGCTTCTATGAACTACGTCTACTTACTAACCAATAAAAATGCAACATGACGAATTCACATTGGCCAGGATGATGGTGAGGGTCTGTTGCTCATCTCTGTTTATCTATTCTTTCATAAGTAAATTTAGGGGCCTGACCTTATCCAGCTCCAACAATAAAACTTTACCTCAAGCTCCATTTGCAAAATTGGCATGCTAAGTTGGCCTTTTTCCTAGCCATGACTGCATCCATATTCTAGTCTTTCGCTTCCTCTATTTTTTGACGCACATAAAAACCACAATTCCCAAAGTGTGATTCATCTTGCTCTAGTTGTTTACCACTAGCGTGTGCTGATGACATTTTATTCTCCTATACTAACTTCTATACATCATAGAACAGCCTACAAACATGTCGTACCAAAGTTTATTAGATCCATGTCATACAGTGGGATTTGTAATGATCTTATAGGATTGCCGAAATTGCACATCGTCTATAGCAGGCATTAGACATCATCAGCTTATTGTCTGAAGTAGGCAAGCCTGAACCATGACAATGAGACGCAGTGTCTCATTCCCTCTCAGGGAACCATGGTTATATTCATACCCTATATATTAGGTCTGCTAGGGGTAAGACGCAATAAATAAAAGAAAAGAACAAAAGGCTTCCAGCAGGCAATCAGACCAAAAGGACCCGGGAAAAGACAATAAATTAGAATATAAATGTACTGTAAATCACAGAAGTAATTAAAAATAAATCAAAAGGATTCGTTAGAGGGAACAACAGCTCAAACGCACTGAAAGAACAATAAAGTAGAATTCTGTTACATGTATGCTCTGTCTTGAGTTTCTATTTTGTTTTTGGTTCAGTCCCTTTGACCTAGTTTTCCCCAGTCAGTCTAATTAGTCATGTCATTGACCTGTACCCTGTTAATTACTTATCTCATTTAGCTCCTGTTGTGTCTACATAAACTTTTATTACAAGAACTGAACACTAGAGGGAGATAGAGAAGGGCGATTGATCAGTGTAGATACAAGAGAGACTGTGAGATGTACATGTGAGTTCGATCTGGATTAAAAGGAGTGAGCATCTAAGAATTCTTGTGCCATCGCATCTTTTATTGTTTTGTAAAATTAAGTAACAATACAACAGCTCCTTCATTTGTTCTTGTATATCAACTCCCTATGTCTGTCAGTTCTTTGTCCGAACTTATCTATGTGTAATGTGAATGTTAGATGTATTTGCCCTTCTTCTGTATTTCCCTCCTGTGCATCTATTAAAGACTGTGTTTTGGATTTCTCCTTCATCGTGTGATTTAATACATACCGTTGTGTAACAGAGGATGACCTTACCTGCTCTACTGCTGTTATACCTTGAGCAGGAGCAGCAAAGCCTCAAGGCTCACACTAGCGAATTTCTCTATCTGGCAACCCTAATGGACTTCCCCGATCGCTACCTGTATGCTTTCTTTTTTGCCAGCCTTAACGAGCTCATAAAGACTCGCCTGCCTGGTGTGGGTCCTCGGGGCACATTCGTCGAGTTTTTCGAGTGGGTGCTGGTGTGCAATGAGTCCCAGTTCACAGTCTGCCCCGCTGAGGAACAACTCACCAGCCCCGCTCCGACTCAAGAGCCGGCAGAGACCAGCCATCCACCAGCAAGTGAACCGACAGGGATTCTGCTAGAGCCCACAGCAGACCATGGAGACCGAATTGCCGCAATGGACGAGCCCGAACCTGAGAAAAAGACGGAGAGAGTCATCACCCCGGAGTCCGTACCACAAACTGAGTCTGACCAGGTGTGTGAGCAGGCAACACTGTTTGTTACAGAGGGAGTGTTTGTGGAGCTTGAGGGCTGGGAGGAGAGCCCCGCCGACAACCCCATCACTGTGGACGAGAAGATGATGGACTCTGGTAATTATTATGAGAAACTTATGGACTTTTTTTTGGGCGAGGTTTGGCGAGGTTATCCCCAGTTTACCTGTATCTCCAGTGCCCCTGCATTCCCTGAATGCCCACCCAGCCTCCCTCTCCCACCTCCTCATACAGCCAGTTCCTTAACCCAATTGCTTATGTCCTTCAGCCCCTATGCAGCTTCCATTGGCATTGAGGACCTGCCCAGTGTCTTCAGGCCATCAGCTCCAACCAGCAGAGAATCCTAGCCCTTCGCTTCACCTCAGCCTGTTGAATTCGGCTCCTCCCTTGGCTCCAACGCAAACCATTGGCCATGTGGCTTCTCCGGGCTCCCTCGTCCCTCCGGCTTCGCCTTGGTCAGCAGTCCACCTGCCTACACCTTTGGCTCCATCTGGCTCCACCCTTTCCCCGACTCCATCTTCATTCTCGGTCCCACTGGCTCAGCCTCTGTCCTCTGGTATTACATCTCCACCTTGGACTTTCGTCGCTGCGGCTCCACCCTGGTCTCCAGGACCATCGGTCTTGGGTGGGCTCATCGGCTTCACCAGGGTCTCCATCATCGGTGAGGTCATCTCCGTTGGTCGTCCCCAGGGGTGTCGCCTTCTATCAAGTCATCTACACCATGGCTCCTAGCACCTTCAACTCCAACCTGGGGCCTCGTTCTGGCTGGCCTCTGGATTACCATCTGGCTCGTCCTGCTCTTGGCTCCTCACTGGCTCCTCCCACCCACATGAACACATCTTGTGTTTCTATTGTCTTTTTGTTTCAGTCCCTGTGACCTAGTTTTTCTTAAAGAAAAACTCTTTCTCTTTATACTCTAAATGAGCTTACGTTCACACTGATTTCAGTGCAAACAAAGCTAAGAAACCTGCCCAACAAGTGCTAATGTTAGCTATCCATACCAACATATTTGGGCAAACACAATTAGATTACTAACATAACACTAAGAAATAAAGTAACTGGTTGATAAAGCACAATTAACGTTACCTGTCGAGAAGAAATGTTGCAAGCTCTGAATCCAGCTTGATCCCAATTAAATCACGTAAATCTCTCCACCTTTCAAATGCCGATCCGATTTTGATCCTGGTTTTATTACGGGCACGGCCGCTTTCTTTCGTTACTTCTTTCTTTTCAGCAGGTGTTCTCTTTTCCTGTGTTGTTTCTGACCTCCGAGCTCGAGGTTAACCGAGGAATTGGAATCTTCTCCACCATCACTCTTCGTTACTGCGCGAACTTCAGGCGTGTGCATGTGATTGTAACGTGCGCGAGGGGTGGTGACGTGTGCAAGAACTGATTGACAGTCAGATCTCACACCCCCCAGCGCTGATTGGACCCGATGAACCGGGAGCGGTGGATTTTTGCAAAACAAATAACACGCTCCAGGTGGAGTTAGAAGCTCGAGTTTTTTCTAAAACCACTTTATTTATGTTGTTCTGTCGGATTATAGTGTCGATTTCACTGAATATGATAAAAAAAAAATTGCCGACGGCAGCTTTAATAGTCATATCATTCACCTGTGCCCTGTTAAACACTTATCTCATTTAGCTTCCTCATTTGTTCTAAAATATATATACTAGGGATGCACTGAAATTTCGGCCACCGAAAATTATCGGCCGAAAAAGGCTTTTCGGTTTTTGGCCGAACATATAAGCCGAAAATATGCCGCCCTGCCCTTCGTGTTCTGATATCAGGTTTCACTCTGACACATGTTTTGTAACTTTGTGAGTGGCTCCGCTTCTGAAGATGCTCAACTTCAAAGCGACTGTTAAGTGTTCAGCTCCATGTGTGCGCAGTGCACTCTGCTCAGTCACTTTTGGCCCAAACACATGTACCGGTCACGCTTACCAGAAAAGCAAATTTCGCTAAAAAAACGTGCAGACAAACTCCGTCTGAAAAACTTAAATTATGTTTATCTCTGCAAAGCTGCTTTGAAACAATCTACCTTGTTAAAAGCGCTATATAAATGAAGATGACTTGACTTGAATTGACTTAACTGCGGAGGGGCTCGACCTTAACAACACTGCGCTTAAAGACATTTTTAACAGCGGCCTGAACGAGCCTGTCAGCACCTGGGAGATGGAAATGTTGGGGATACTGTCTTTCTGGCAGTTTATGGGGTTTGTATACCACCGTGGGGAAGAGGGTGGTCTTCCGCCTCTTGGCCCACCTCCCATTCACCTCACAAACTGCCAGGTCCCCAGTCCTCCGATGACCCCTTCAGGGAGAGGGAGGAGGAAGAACAGGTCCACCTCATCTGCCACCTATCCTGAGGTGCCTGTGATTTCTGCAGCCACCCCAGGTGTGGCTAAAGATGCTGCAGTTTCCCCAGAGGTGGTTGTCCCCACATCAACTCGACCTCGTAAGCGCAGGAGAAGGAGGGCTCTTGTTGCTCACTCACCTCCAGTGGTCCAGGAGGACCCGACTTTGGTGGTCTCACCTCCGGTGGTCCAGGAGAACCCGACTTCGGGGGTCTCAAGTCCGGTGGTCCAGGAGGACCCGACTTCGGGGGTCTCAAGTCCGGTGGTCCAGGAGGACCTGACTTCGGTGGTCCCAAGCCCAGTGGTCCAAGAGCCGTCCACTCTCCCGGTCACGCCCCCAGTGGTGGCCGAAGAGGCTGCTGCGCCACTTCCCTAATGGAGATGGAGAAGGAGGAGAAGAGCTTCCTGAGTTCCACAAGGCCCGGAGGCATTTCCAAAGCCTGTTGTCGGCCCAGAGGCTGTCCCCAAATTCCTTGCCCTGCCGGCGCCCACCAAAGCTCCTTGCCCTGCCGGCCCCACCCATGCTGCCTGTCAAGCCTGAATCTCTTCACGTCGGACCTGCAAAGCCTGAGCTTCTTCGCGTCAGGGCTGCCGAGCCAGGTGGCGTCCCTTTAGAGGAGGGATAGTGTCAGGGTTCTGTCACTTCTGTTTAGTCTTATTTCTTGGTTTTGTGACAGAGCCCTGACACTCCTGTTTTGTCTTGTCTGTGTGCCTTGTTTTATGTGTTTTATGTGCTTTCATGTTTTTTCTTGTGCTGTGTAGCACACAGCTTGTGTTTTACACTAGCTGTGTGCTTTCATGTTGTCATGTTTTGTGTGAACACGTGGGTTATGAGTGTTCTCATTGGCTGCGTGTTCATGTCTCGTTTTGTGTCAGCACATGGCTTGTGATTTGTTTTACTGGTCATGTGCTTGTTTTTTGTGTGTCATGTTTGGTGAAAAATTGAAAAAATGGCGCCGTTGTTTGTTGCTTGCCATTGGACTCATGGTCTAGTCGCTAGTTTGTCTGTTTTACTCTTTTTTTATTTCTCATTTTACTCAATGCTCTTCATTGATATTGGTATATGACAAATTAACTCTTTTAAGCTTGCAACCTAATGCAAACGATCTTCTTTATCAAGCATGAAATGGCTCATCTCACTCATCTCCTTTTCTGATTTTGATACCTGACTACCTCCGTCGCTGGCCGTGTTTGTAACTGGGGAAGAGGCGTAGGAGAAAACGCGGAAGACGGGGTGGCTTTGCCGTTAAACTGAAGCATTTCCTGGCTCAACAACAAGAGTCGCGTCTCTCTTTGAGTCTCCCTGTGAAGGGTTTGGCCAGTGATTTCTCCATTTGCTGGCGCTCTCTGGATCCAGTATATGAATGGAATACTTCAGTGACTCCGGCTGCGACTACTCCATTCCCTGTCTACCGCTCGCCCCGAATCCACCGTGCTGGACTGTGTTTGAGGAATCTTCGACGACGACGGCAGGAATCGACTGAGAATCCGCCTCAGCTAAAGATGGCGTTGCTAAATGCCAGATCTCTTGGCAAACAAGACTGTTATTGTTAATGACTTCTTCTCCTCGCGTGAACTTGATTTTTTTTATTTATTACTGAAAGTTGGCTTACTACTGGGGACTTAAGTCCGTTTTCTGAACCTTTTTTTTTATTCACCTCGTATAACAGGCCGCGGTGGAGGTCTGGTCTCTGTTTTTAAAGACATATTTTCTTGTTGCCAAACTATGCTTTATGAAAATCGGAGTTTTGAGCTGCAGTTGTTTACATTAACGTTAGAACTGAATGGCCCACTCTTGATTGCTCTGATATACCGCCCTCCTAAGCACAACAAAACATTTTTTTAAATGAGTATGCAGACTTCTTGGGGGAATTTATACCCAAATATGATAAATTGTTAATTCTTGGTGATTTTAACATTCATGTGTGTTGCACAACGGACTCATTAACTAAAGAATTTACTACTTTGTTAAATGTATTTGATCTCAAACAACATGTGAATGTCCCTACTCATCAGTTGGGACATACACTTGACCTTGTGATATCATATGGTTTTTCTCTCTATGATCTTGAGGTAGATGATAATGGGTTTTCTGACCACAAATCTGTTTTGTTTTTTTGTTCCCTGGGTACCAAATTACTTTAAAGCCACTGAATATGTCTGTAAATCTTGATTAATTACCTCATCTACAAGCAAATCCTTTTCACTAGCCTTCTGTGATGCTATTCAATCTGTGGATGTCTGTCAGTATGATCTGAGTGTAGAGGAGCTCCTACTCAGACTTAACTCCTCATTTGTAAATGTCTTGGATTCAGTGGCTCCTGTAAAGACCTTAAAACTCAAACCTAGATAAGAGCCCTGGATTGATGATCATGTTGGCTCTTTGAGGCAGAGCTGTAGATGAGCGGAGCCCAAGTGGAAAAAGGACAGGCTCCAAATTTCTTTTGAAATATTGAAAGATTCATTATCCAAATTTCAGAAGGCAGTGAAAGTAGCGAAATCGTCTCGGTTACGTATGTAACCCTCGTTCCCTGAGTAGGGAACAAAGACGTTACGTCGAATGACGACGAAATGGGGTTTCGCTTAGAAGCCTATCACCTTTGAGTATTACAAAACGAGCCAATGGCAAGGAAATGCCATGGGTCTGCGGAACTTGCATAGCGTAACTACACCCACCCTTGTGGGTATATAAGGAAGTATGCTAGCAACATGCAGATTTGTTTCCTGCTGAGGAGCCGAGACTGAACTCAGGCGTTTACCAGCGGTACAGCGGAAGTGGCATGAAGATGCCCACCCGAAGGAAGGTCTTACAGAATACACATATGACCCGGAGGGATGCATATGGAAGAACACTGGAGTGTCCAGCCCGCAGGGTGGAATATTTCAACCCCAGGGGTGGCAGGGTGGCTTGCCAAGGGAAAGACACATGCTCAAAGAGTCTTACAGTGGAAATACACATGTGGGGGTCACCAGAGGGGAACCATGCACATGGAAGCACCTAGCCAACGCGAAAGCTGCCGCAGGCATAGACTATGGCGTTGACGTCAACAGCGCTGGAGGAACTCAGGGTTTCTCGGGGAAACTCACCTGAGGAGAATATCGCACTGATCCAGTCCGTGGAGTAGAATGGCGAGCAAGCGAAGACACCTGAGTGGATCCTAGTTACCGGCTAGTTGAAGCGAGTACACGGGAGGATACTGGCTCGAGATTATAGAATCTCGCGAATGTATTGGGTGTCGCCCAGCCTGCAGCTTTGCAGATGTCTGTTCGCGAGGCGCCATGCGCTAGAGCCCAAGAGGAGGCCATACTCTGAGTGGAGTGGGCCTTCACACCAAGGGGGCATGGTCGACCTTGCTGCTGGTAAGCCAAAGCAATGGCGTCCACTATCCAGTGAGACAACCTTTGCTTTGAGAGCATTTCCCTTCAGCTTCCCACCATAACAAACAAAGAGCTGGTCTGAGGTCCTGAAACACTGCGTCCTGTCTACGTAAGCGCGGAGAGCGCGTACTGGACAGAGCAATGCCAAGGCTGGGTCTTCCTCCTCCAGGGGCAGCGCTTGCAGGTTCACCACCTGATCCCGAAAGGGAGCGGTAGGAACCTTGGGCACAAAGCCAGGCCGGGGTCTCAGGATCACGTGAGAGTTAGCCGGCCCGAATTCCAGTCACGCTTTGTCAACGGAAAATGCCTGCACGTCCCATACCCTCTTAATGGAGGCCGTTGCAATCAGGAGCGCTGTCTTAAGAGACAGAAACTTAAGCTCGGACAGGGAGTAAAACAGGCTGCAGTGGGAAGAGTCAGAACAGACTACTGTGTGTCGCCGAACTGTTCCCAAATCAGCTGAACTGTCTGGGGATGGAGTCGCCATCCTCCAGAGAGTGGCTGAATCCGTGAGAGCTCATCGGCTGCACGGTTCAGGTCTCCGGTAATGTACATAGGACAAAACGACCTCAGATGCTTCTGACTCCATAGCAGGAGGTGGCGGGGGAGTTGCGACATACGGCGAGAGCGTAGAGCACCTTGACGGTTGATGTACGCCACAGTCGTGGTATTGTCCGCACGTGTTGATTCTTGAGCAAGGCTCGAAAGCGGTGCAGAGCCAAACGTACTGCCAGCAACGCGAGGCAATTGACATGCCAAAGGCGCTGGTGTCCTGTCCAAGAGCCCGCGGCAGCATGTGCGTTGCACATGGCGCCCCAACCCGTGGCAGAGGCATCTGTTGAGACAACAACATGCCTGGAAACTCGAACTAGGGGCACACCGGCCCGAAGAAAGCTGAGGTTCGACCACGGGAAGAAGGTTTGATGGCAGGTTGGAGTAACTGGTACTCGGAACGTGCACAGATGCCATGCCCACCTCGGGACTCGGTCGCGAAGCCAGTGCTGAAGCGGTCTCATATGAAGCAATCCAAGCGGAGTGGCTGCCGCCGCGGATGCCGTATGCCCCAGGAGCCTCTGAAACAGTTTCAGTGGAACCGCACTCTTGCTCTGGACTTGGCGCAGGCAAGTCAGCAGTGACTGTGCGCGCTCGCTCGAAAGCTGCGCAGACATGGCGACCGAGTCGATTTCCATACCGAGAAAAGAGATCCTCTGCAGAGGATCCTCTGTCATCCCCATGCAGAGGATCTCTTTTCTCGGTATGGAAATCGACTCGGTAAAGTTTGCTCTTCTCCCAGTTGACCCGAAGGCCCAGACGAGCTAGGTGCCGGATCACTAAGTCACTGTGTTCGCAAACCTGGTCTCGAGAGTGAGCTAGAATAAGCCGTCGAGATAGTTCAGGATGTGAACCCTGTGTAACCGGAGTGGCACAAGGGCTGCCTCGACGACCTTCGTAAAGTCGCGGGGGGACAGAGCTAGCCCAAATGGGAGAACCGCGTACTGGTATGCCCGCCCCTCGAAAGCAAACCGAAGAAACGGTCTGTGTCGAGGAAGAATGGAGACATGAAAGTAGGCGTCCTGAGACTGAATACATTCGAAAATGCATTTGGCCATGAGCATTTTGAACGGAAGCCTGTGAAGGGATCGGTTCAACACACGTAGGGGTCCAGGATTGCCCGTAACCCACTGGATTTCTTCGGTACAATGAAGTAGGGGCTGTAGAAGCCGGACTTCATTTTGGCTGGAGGGACAATCTCGATCGCACCTTTCGCCAGTAAGGTAGCGACTTCCACTCGCATGACAGGGACATTGCCACCGACCAGCGTGAAGTGGACTCCCCGGAAGCGGGGAGGAGACCGTGCGAACTGAATCGCATAGCCGAGCCTGATGGTCCTGGCGACCCAGCAGAGCGTCCCGGTGTGGGGGCACAGTCATAATCCGCGTCCTGACAGAGGAGACCAGGGAACGACGTGCCTTCCACTAGGGTCTGCTCTGACAAGGGTCTGGCGACAGAGGGGGACGAGAGTGGTGAGGCTTGTAAGCGGCACACACTGTCGTCCGCGCCCTCTGGGAGCTCAGAGATGAAAAAGTCAGTTCAGTCTTTAACCACATTAGGGTACTGCTGACCAGCCGGCCAGCGGCGGGAGAACAAAGGATTCTCCCCCGGACCTCCACCGGGGGAAGGAGTGACCCTGCTACCACCTCCTCGACAGAACTGTAGCCCATCTCTGAGCTGTCCGCATCAGGAGAGCCGCTTAGCCTGGCGTTTAACGGGCTGCGGGGCCTGAACGGACTGGGGCGCCTGCCTGCGACGATCTTCATGGTGCGGCCCGGATGAAGGCTGCTGCTGGTGCAGAGCAGGAGGGGCACCCCTCGGCGGTGAACAGACTGAGTGGACTGAGCCGGCGGCTAGGTGGAGGCAGCAGCTGGTGTAGGTCAAGCCTACTGGCTTTGGACGGGTGCTTTGGGTCACCACGCCACGCTGAAGCAATCTGAGGACACAACTGCATCGCAATAGAGTGCTCAACAGGGGGAACCCCCGTGTACCCTTTGGCCGCGGCCTCATCGAGTGCAGAGAAGGCGGAGGAGGCCTCCGAAAGATCGCGGGAAGACAATGAGGACTTCCAGGATCTTGTGACCTCCTCATGCACCTCCGGGAAGAAAGGAGCTGCTAGGGGGCAAGAACCAATCATCCAACCGCGAGCACTCAGGACAGGGTGGAGGATTCCATGCTAGACCGATGCTCGCGGCTGCCCAGGAGTGCATGGCTGTCAATTCTAGATCAATTTCGGAAATGTTTGAACGCCCGAAGGCGGCAGCACAACCGAATCTTCATCCCCAGAAGACTCCAGCCCACCTTGTGATGCAGCGATCGACATCGTCTCATCATCTGGAGCTCCGAATTAAACACGGGGCATGTCACTGTTTGAAGGCGGCCCCGCAGCAACATTCGAGGAGCTTGCGGGTTGCTGAGCTGCAGAGGGGGGTGTGGCCCGAGGAAGCATCATCGGGGCAGAATTCCACACCATAACCCTCAGATCACCCTGGCCACCAGCCAAAGTGTCTCCTCTCGTGGAGGGGACAGATTGGGGTGTGACAGAGGGGACTCTACCTCTATTGAGGTCTGGGAGTCTCGATCTCAGAGCTGCTCGTCTCGAAGAATACTCGGTGACACTCAGAGAGAATTCAGGCTGCAGGAGTGAAGAGGACCTCTTGGCTCCGAAGCAAAAACATATCTGCATGTTGCTAGCATACTTCCTTATATACCCACGAGGGAGGGCGGAGTTACGCTATGCAAATTCCGCAGACCCATGGCATTTCCTTGCCATTGGCTCGTTTTGTAATACTCAAAGGTGATAGGCTTCTAAGCGAAACTCCATTTTGTCGTCATTCGACGTAACTCGAAGTGACTACGAAAGGGAACTAGGTATTTCACAGAACTTATTAAAAGTAATTATCATAGACCCAAAACTCTTTTTACTGTTTTCAACACTGTTGTTAATCCACGTCTGCTAGCTGAGTACCCAGTTGTCTCACAAACAGTGTGTTATTATTTTCTTACATTTTTTTATTAATAAGATTAATGATATCAGACTGGGGATATCTCCCCCTGCTTTTGATCCATCCATTCATTCTGTTTGTATTGCAGAGTTCAGTCAGTTTGAATCTATTTATGATAAACCGATGTATTGAAACTAGTACTGTACCAGATGTGTTAAAACATGCCACAGTTCACCCTTTGCTTAAAAGACCGAATCTGGACCCTACTGTTTTAGATAATTATATGCCCATTTCTAACTAGTCTTTTGTTACAAAGATCCTAGAGAAAATAGTTCTTAAACAATTGCAGAGTTTCTTAGATGAAAATAAGATGTTTGAGATCTTTCGATCAGATTTTAGAAAACATCACTCGACAGAGACTGCACTTTTGAAGGTTTTAAATGATATCCTACTAACTGCCGACTCTGGGGGCTATGCTTGTTGCGTAACGTATGTTTTGAGATACCGCTGTTCACATTGATAGTGTTTTCTTGCATATTCATTTTGTTTTTTGTTTGGAAAGTAAACCAGAGATTGCAATCAATAAATACGACTTTTTGTTATGACCGCTTCTCCATGCGTGCTTAATGGACATGTGGATAAGAAGATACTCCTCATCTAACCTCGAGAGGCTAAAAGAAATAAGACGATAGATATTAGCCTCTACATTTATTGAAGAAACTAGCACTTAAGATCGATCGACAAGACACAAAGGATTGTACAATGAACTTTCTTCTCAAAGGATAGGAAACTCTGCTGTTCACGGCCAGGAAAAGAGAACAATTCTATGAATGAACAAAGCATCAGCTGTGAGTACGTAAAATGCAAACAATACAACTGATCATTGAATGCGAGATTGAACGAATGCTTGAATAAGCATACACAAACAAAATAATCGTCAGAGTTTGGAAATATGTGTTTAAACGCTAAAGAATACTACTAGTTAATTGTGGCTTGTATAAAATGACGGACGAAGACATTCATACGGCTGTGGAGGCTGAAAGGCTTTTAAATTCATGTATAGCAACGCGAAGAGGTAAATTAGGAGTATGCACGAGGAAAATTAATGATATTAAAGCTCTACTTGTTAAAGGTGGAAGTGTTGAACAAGTAGATGATTGCATGGCGATATTACTGTTTTTCATTCATGACTTCAAAAATGTGCATAGTGCAGTACAAGACATTTTAGCAGAGGAAAAGAAGAAAAATTATCATGAAGACTGGTTTGAACCTAAAATTATGGATTTCGATTACTTTATTAAAGAAGTTGAAATGTGGCAGAAAGAACAATCAGATCAACTTACAACAGTCGAACCAAAAGATAGTATATCAAACATCAGTAGTGTGCCTGCAAGATCAACCTTATCTAAGGCCTCTTCTGCAGCTAAAATAGCTGCTTCTGAAAAGGCTCCTTTAGAGGCACGCGCCAAACTCTGCCAGATATACAAGCTTTACAGATGGAAGAAGCCATTATAAAATCATAGATTGAAAGGGCAGAACTACAAACACAAATAGCAGCAGCAGATCAAAGTGATCAAAGCAAAAATCAAAGTGCTGACAATTAATATTGAATCACGAGCTGATGTTATGAATGGCTATTATGATGCAAACAAAGAAGATAATGTCGGACCTACTTTTGCAGTTACCTCTGCATTAGAATTCGTTCCTATGACCACAATACCTAAGACTCCACTCCAGAGAGTTGTCAGTCACGTACAAAGGAACTCTCAAGTAGCCACAAGTTCAAGTCCACAGATGGACTTAATTGTACAAAGGCAAAAGGAAATGACTGATCTTACGATTATGCAGCAAAATCATTCTCTACTGCCTAAGAGAGATGTACCAGTTTTTGATGGAGATCCATTGTCCTACAAGTCTTTCATTCATGCTTTTAAATTCCTGATTGAAGATAAGACGAGCAACAGTCAGGACAGGCTCTACTTTCTTGAACCGTTCACTACGGGCCAGGCCAGAGCTCTAGTTCGTAGCTGTCTGCACATGGAATCTCGCAGAGGATATACCGAAGCCCAGCAGCTTTTAAAGAAACATTTCTGCAATGAGATTAAGATTGTGAATGCTTATATAGAAAAGGCATTGAACTGGACAACCATTAAAGCTGATGATGGAAAATCACTTCATGCCTATGCTCTATACCTTAGGGAATTTTGCAATGTGATGCAAAATATACAATACATGGATGAACTGGATGTTGTTTCAAATTTGAAATTGATTGTATCCAAACTCCCATAAAAACTCTGAGAAAGGTAACTTTTGTAAAAGACAGTAACTTTTGAGTCATCCCAAAGAACTAATACTCGAATTAGATTTCGAAATCTTGTAGAATTCCTGGAAACTCAGGCCGAGATTTTACTTCATCCTGTCTTTGGAGATATCAAAGATCTGTTGTAGAAATTTTAATAGTCATTTATTCCTAACAGATATCATAAGGGATTGAACCTATTCAATGTGTAAAAGTATGTGTGTACGTGCTTGTGCGTGACGTTTCAGGAATATATGGGACAGGACCTCTTGACCTTAGGAATGGTCAAGATTTGGCTAGTTTATTTCAGGGCCAGGTTGTGTCTTTAGTAGAAACTGAACAGCAGTGGGGACCTTATCTGAGTGGGTGAAAGGGTAACTGCTGTGAGGAGGAACCTTGAAAAGAGTATAAAGGCTGTCTCATGTCTTCCTGGTGTGCGTCACTCACTTCACAGGGTAACTGCTTTGTTGGCGACTGGGCCTATTCTTGCAAGAATAAATACTTTTCTTTTTATTAATTTGACTCTGAGTGTCTCTTACGCAGTGATGATGTTTAACGGAAGTTTTGCCACAACAATTTGGTGTCAGAAGAGTGGGATTCCTTGGAAGTGCCTTCTGGACCTGAGAGCGGACGGTGTTTGGCCACCTGGACTGAGCAGTTCCAGCTCTACCTCGTAAGTTTCAGAGAGAGGGGTCGACCGCTATCAGTCATTCCACTGGAATCAAATGAGAATGAACCCGTGGCAATCCAAGACATCTCTGCTAAGAGACGGCTAAAATATTTTATTTTGGTTTAAAATATTATTCAATTGTGGGTAAAACCATAGTGGCTGGGTCTGTTCGTTTCTGTGGTGTAGTTCAAGAGCACCGGTACAATAGGGCTAACTGTGCGAAGTGCGTATTTGCAAAACACGTCATGGGGTAGCGATTTTGCAAATCGAGGAATCTTCGTACAGCAGTTTATTGGGGGTCGGTTGAGACTTAGGGGTGGGTCTAGGGTTAATACAGTAGGGCTAACTGCGTGAGGTGCGTATTTGCAAAAACACGTCACGGGGTAGTGATTTTGCAGATCGAGGGATCCTCACGTAGCAGTTTACTGGGAGTTAATCGATCCGCCAGGAAAAGCACTGGGTGCGCCCTGTCTGGTCTTGGGTTAAGGGATCAGATCTGGTGGAGACGTCCAACAGATTATTAGACGCAGCGTCGAATCTGAGAAATCCACAGAGTAACAGAAACAGCCAGTATGGGAAAATCTCAGAGCAAGCTTGCCAAATTTGACACACCGGTTTTCTATCAAATGAGGAAATATTATGAGGGAAAATGTATGTTAGACATTGAAAAACTGAGAAAATACCATGATTTCCTCAGGGAGGGAATCAGTTGAACAGGGCAGTGAGAAACATAGAGTTATGGCTGTGTTCAAACGTGTGTAAGCAATGTGGACAAACAATGGATTGTTGTCTTAAAGGGGAAGATAAAAAAATAAAAATAAAAGTCGAACTGCAGAGAGAAATAAGGTTTTTACTTCTTCATCCAGTAAATGGATGCATGACATTAGATGTCTATAGAACTTAAATGTATATGTTAAGGATTGAAGTAGCAAGCAGCAGCAATAAGGCTTTCTGTGTGAAATAGAGTGATAGAGTGATAGAAATAGAGTGGAACTGTAAGTGAGAAACTTGATGGAAGAGGGAAGTGAAGGGAAAACAAGAAGGTTGGTGTGTGAGATATGTGTGTGTGGGGATTGTAAGCAAGCAATCATGTACTGGTTAGATAATGAAGGAACTGGCATGTAGAGAAAAGAAAGGAGAGGATACAGAAGGAACTGGCATATAGGGAAAGATTGAGAAGACATATAGTGGAAACCTATATGTGATGAAAATAAAATGTCTGACAGAATTTATGGAAATTATAGTTTTACAAAAAACGAATGCATATAGCCTGGTATTTATGATTGTAGACGATGTCTGTATTTAATATCTGAGGAGTGACTGAGGGTCCAGCTATGCTGGGAGTACAGCAACAGTGTTTGCTTATTCAGCCCGGCTTCCGGACGTTAAATATATACTTGTCTTGTAATCAGTGTTGTTGCTGATAATACCAAATTAGGAAAATGTAAAGACAACTTTGACCAAAGATTCTGGAAATCAATAATGTACAATGTCGGATATTTGTTGATATTAAGTAATTGGTGCAAAAGATGTCTGTTTTATAATGGAAATTCTGGGTCAGGGATAATTTCCCTGGACAAGTATGACTAAAGTTAAATGAAAACTTTGTGCAAACAACTTATGCAGCTTAAGAAAATTGATGTGCGGCCAATAATAATGATAAAGATTATGATTCGGCTATTGGGATTGAATCCGCCACTGTTGGACTGTAAAAGAATACAGAGAACTGCTTATCAGCTCTGTTTGCATTCCTTAATGGGACACACTGCTACAGTGATGTGCAGTAAGTTGGAGCCGACTGAGAGTGCTTTAATTGCGGTCAGCAGGACCATTTAACACGTAACTGTAAATGCCCACCGAGAAGGTCTTTGAAAATGTGATAGTGACACATTTCTGGTAATAATGTGAGTTTGAAAGTAGATCAGTGTTTAAATGACGACATTAACATTTTCGTCTGAGAAAGAATAAGAGATAAAAACAAGGTCAAAAGATTGAAGTCTTAAAGTGAATCCTTTTGAAGAAAAGATCTATAATAGTAAAAAAAAAATTGAAACAGTGAAACAGTTTGATGAAAGTTGCAAAATATATAAAAGTAACTAAAAGGATGATTGTGTTTTAATTCAACATTTTAAGAAGGGTTCAGGTTATATAGAGAGACAAATCTCCCGGATGATTTATAATAACTGCAAAAGATGCAGAGTAGCCTTGTCAAAGTTAGTGTGAATCCCGATTGGAGAGTGATAAACTCCTAGAAAAAACGTTGAAGTCAGATATTAAGCTATGGTAATTGAGAACTAGAATACTTATTTGTATTTAAGATCAAATAAGTAGAAGTAATAGGCTACTGGATTAACAGTTGTTAAATGTAAAATGTGTTCTGTTAGTGTTTTGACCATGAAAGAACTAGAAGCTGATGTTTTGCTTTCAAAAGGAAAGTTTGTTGTTGGCTGTAATGAAACAGCTCGCTTATCTGAATCTGATGTCTGCTGTGGCTGAAAACCGCCAGTACGACAGAGACTCAATTTGAGTGGAAATTTCTAATGTCTAAATTCCATGAGATATGGGCAAAAGACAACTATAAAAATGTTTATTTAGAAACACATGTAATTTCTGGCAAATATGCCTTAAGCTGGGATAGAGTTAAAAGATGGTAGATAGAGTTTGATGTTAGAAGTTTATGAGAGTACAGTGTGCCAGTCCTGAAAGTCTCAGAGTCTCTCTCAATCATGTCAGCTAAAAGCTGTTATTTGAGCCTGTGTCATAAGTAATAAGCTATTTATAGTAGAAGCACAGTGTTTCGGTTGAAAATCAGACACAGAGATGTTAAAATAAATCATTGCCATTAAGTGGGCAATTTGTATTTGAGAATGTTTTAAATGTAAAACTGAATGACTTTAAAGAAGTCTTTAAAATAATGATGCAGATCTTAAACGATAGAGGACCAGTAACTTCTTTAAGTTTCCACCATGAAACAGGGCCGAAGGCTGCGGCTACAGATGTACAGTAACAGTACACTGAATGTATGGCTGTGATCTAAATTCACTGAGTATAATCTAAGTAGCCAGGTTGATGATTAAGATGGTTAATGGATTTAAGTGATTAAATACTGCTGTTATTAACCTGTCTCCCTGTGTGAACACTATTAGGCAATCGGAATGGCTCTGGTGACTCTTGAACGTGCCTTTCCTAAGCTCCAGGAAACAGCTGAGTTCTGTTGAAGAAAACTGATTGTGTGATGGGAAAGAGCGGTTACCAGTGTGTACGAGTGGCTACTCAATGACGGGATGATCTTCCTGGCCAGGGGACAGCCCAACGCAGGGGGTCACGAACACTGGGCACCTCCGGATGGAGGTGTTATACGTGAGAAAGGTATGAGAGTTGAGGGCTGATTACTGGAGGCCACTGGGGTCAGCAGAGCATTGAGTGGTGAGATGCGCTGTGAGGAGTAACGGCAGTCTGACCCAGAAAATGTGAGTTTCCTCTATACCACTCGCCGGAAGAAACCGCATTGGTTGTATGGCTTGTTTTTCATTGTGACAAGTGTCTGCAACTATACCAGGGGGACAACACCCTGAGGAGAAGAAAATTATAGATAAAGAAGCCAGCCTTTCAAAAGCCAGCTGAGACCAGGAGGGGATTGCCATTATTTGTTGTGGAGACAGGAGCAAACTTGTATGTATTGGTTGCCTTATAGGCAAGAAAATGTATAGAAGTGTTGATTTTTAACTAATATGTCTATAACATAGTTTTAACTCCTGAAGGTCGTTAGACATGGTGGCTAAAGATGAAGACAGCTTTCGTAGATTTAAGAAAGGTCTGCATAACAAAGATGAATGGTCAAAGGTTATTGTAATAAATTTAAATTTTGTCTAAGTTACAGTCTTAGTGTCACAGTCCTCGTCTGCACCTGTCTGTCCTTGTCTGCACTTCACTTCCCAGAATCCTCCTTGTCTGCACACCTGAATTCACTCCCTCAATCATCCACCTGTTCATCGTCTTAATCATCTGTGTCACCTGTCCTCACCTCGTTAGTTTCTGTATTTAGTTCTCTCTGTTCAGTCTGTCTGGGTCGGTTCTCAGTTTGTAAATGCTTGTATATGCATAGGTGTTTGTGTGTATCCTGCCTGTCTTCCTGCCTGTACCTGGTTTTGTTAAGAGTAAATCGTTTGTATTGGAGCTCTTAGCCTCAGCCTGCCTTCCTTACACACCAAACCGTGACAGAAGAACCGACCACAAAATATGGAATGGGCAGCAATGGACATCCTCCTTCTGGCCCAGGAGGACCAGTCCCTCGAGGCCCACACACAGAGGTTTTTGGACTTGGTTCCCCACGTCCATTACGATGACACCAGCCTCTGTGGGTTTTTCGGGGCAGGTCTCAATGATGAGACCAGAGCACGCCTGCCTGGAGATGGGCCTCGAGGGAATTTCGAGGATTACATCGAGGGGGTGCTGTGGCATAACGGTTCTCCGTTTACCATCGGGCACTCCACCAGCCCAGCAGAGCCTTCACCGCTGGTCCCGTCCAGCACAGAGCCTTCACCGCTGGTCCCGT
Organism: Meda fulgida; assembly: GCA_030578275.1. Taxonomy (NCBI): domain Eukaryota; kingdom Metazoa; phylum Chordata; class Actinopteri; order Cypriniformes; family Leuciscidae; genus Meda; species Meda fulgida. The sequence continues at coordinate 25,834,722 of CM060628.1, read as the reverse complement.
CCAGCACAGGGCCTTCGCCGCTGGTCCCGTCCAGCCCAGAGCTTCCTTCGCCGCTGGTCCCGTCCAGCCCAGAGCTTCCTTCGCCGCTGGTCCCGTCCAGCCCAGAGCTTCCTTCGCCGCTGGTCCCGTCCAGCACCAAGCCCTCTTCGCCGCTGGTCCCGTCCAGCGCCAAGCCCTCTTCGCCGCTGGTCCCGTCCAGCACAGGGCCTTCACCGCTGGTCCCGTCCAGCACAGGGCCTGCACCTCTGGTACCGTCCAGCCCTGAGCCCTCCTCACCGCTGGTTCCGTCCAGGCCAGCCGAGTCTTTACCGCTGGTGTACGACAGGCAGCCGGAGACCGTCCAGCCAGAGCTTCACGTCAGCCACCCCAAGTCAAGTGAACCGAATCCCGAGTCAAGTGAACCGAATCCCGAGTCAAGTGAACCGAATCCCGAGTCAAGTGAACCGAATCCCGAGTCAAGTGAACCGAATCCCGAGTCAAGTGAACCGAATCCCGAGTCAAGTGAAGACCCGAATCCCGAGTCAAGTGAAGACCCGAATCCCGAGTCAAGTGAAGACCCGAATCCCGAGTCAAGTGACGACCCGAATCCCGAGTCAAGTGACGACCCGAATCCCGAGTCAAGTGACGACCCGAATCCCGAGTCAAGTGACGGCCCGAATCCCGAGTCAAGTGACGACCCGAATCCCGAGTCAAGTGACGACCCGAATCCCGAGTCAAGTGACGACCCGAATCCCGAGTCAAGTGACGACCCGAATCCCGAGTCAAGTGACGACCCGAATCCCGAGTCAAGTGACGACCCGAATCCCGAGTCAAGTGACGACCCGAATCCCGAGTCAAGGTCCGTATCTAATCAGCTCCGGGAGGCCTTTCCTGAACCCGTGGATTTCCCCAAGTATTTTTTGGGGGGGGGGGGGCCATAGGCCTTCGCCTCGTCCGGCTCCGCCGTGGCCGCCCGAAGGGTCCTCACCGCCGTGGCCGCCCGAAGGGTCCTCACCGCCGTGGCCGCCCGAAGGGTCCTCACCGCCGTGGCCGCCCGAGGGGTCCTCACCGCCGTGGCCGCCCGAGGGGTCCTCACCGCCGTGGCCGCCCGAGGGGTCCTCACCGCCGTGGCCGCCCGAAGGGTGGGGTTCGTCTGCTCCGCCCTGGCCACGCCCACGTCCTGCTCCGCCCTGGCCGCGCCCACGTCCTGCTCCGCCCTGGCCGCGCCCACGTCCTGCTCCGCCATGGCCGTCTGTTCCATCCTGGAGTCCGTCCTCCTGCACCTGGTCCGCCTTCCCGTCACGGACTCCAGGATGCCCACCCTCCCACCCCTGTTCTACGGCGTGAGGTCACGCCTACCGGGAGGGGGGAGTAATGTCACAGTCCTCGTCTGCACCTGTCTGTCCTTGTCTGCACTTCACTTCCCAGAATCCTCCTTGTCTGCACACCTGAATTCACTCCCTCAATCATCCACCTGTTCATCGTCTTAATCATCTGTGTCACCTGTCCTCACCTCGTTAGTTTCTGTATTTAGTTCTCTCTGTTCAGTCTGTCTGGGTCGGTTCTCAGTTTGTAAATGCTTGTATATGCATAGGTGTTTGTGTGTATCCTGCCTGTCTTCCTGCCTGTACCTGGTTTTGTTAAGAGTAAATCGTTTGTATTGGAGCTCTTAGCCTCAGCCTGCCTTCCTTACACACCAAACCGTGACACTTAGAAGGCTGTGGAAAATACTATTTGTTAATAGTGAGATAGACTGCCTGAGTTGGAGGAAGGGATGGTAACTGTGTCTTTCTTTCTTTCTTTCTTGTATCGGCCTGCTAGAGCAAGCTGAAGAAAAATAATAATAAGGAACCAAAACAACCCAGCTGCCTTTTCTAAAAATCAAATGAATAATGAACAGACATGATTTGAAACTGGTCAAGATACCATGTAAAATTAGGTAAACCTAGAGGAAAATGTGAAGTTTAAAATCGTACTTAAAATTTAAATCTTTTTAGAGACGATATATTGAAAAGGAGCAGTTAACATGCGTGTCTAATATGAGTGTGTGTGATGGTGACAGCACTTTGTCTTGTATGTGACTATGTGTTAGTTTGGGGTACTAATACTAAGTCTGAATGGGGTGTATATTGTGTCATTACCCACTAGGATGGCTTTTGGCAAATGACAAATTTTAAAGGAAGCTGCTAATTCTGTTAGGTGAAAAGATGATACAGAACATAGGACGAGCTTTAAACTGATTGGTCATCAAGCTCCGTCTGGTATTAATTACTTTTGTCTTTATGATGTTGATTTGAATTACGTTCTGGATCAGTTTAAGTATTTGATGTAAATTGGAATTGTGGAGTTGTAGATTACCATCTGGCATGGGCTGAGATGAATGAAAATGTTATAGATTTGATGGCAACAACACAGTGGAATGGACACTGTTTCGGATGCTTGAAAAACACATGAGCAAAGATTGCAATAAGAAAATGGTTTGCCAGATATGTCAACGAAAACACCCTACACTGCTCCACATCGACAATTCAAAGAAACAAATTTTGCCTAAAATTAATTTCTCAGAACCGAAAGAAGAAACATCGACAATTCAAAGAAACAAATTTTGCCTAAAATGAATTTCTCAGAACCGAAAGAAGAAATGCTGGTCAATAGTGCACTAGTGTCAGCTGATCATGCAACAGGGGCCAGTAAGGAATGTGCACTAGCAATTGTGCCAGTCCAAGTTAAAGTTGCTAAAGGCAATAAAACTATTCAAACCTACGCCTTTCTTGACTCAGGCAGTTCGGCGACGTTCTGCACTGAGAACCTTATGAATCAGCTGAATGCCAAAGGACGCAGAACTGAAATTCTTCTGCATACAATGGGACAGGAGAGACCTGTTAAGAGCTATGAGCTCACAGGTCAAGAGGTAAGCAGTATAGATGTAGATTTATATATAGACCTTCCAAAAGTATATACCCAACCAAAGATTCCTGTGTCAAAAGTAAACCTACTCACTCACCATGATCTTGAAATATGGCCTTATCTGAAAGAAGTCAAACTAAAAAGAATCAAAACTAACATTGAGATCTTGATTGGAATTAACGTCGCAAAGGCAATGGAACCATGGAAAATAATGAACAGTCAAGGAAATGGGCCCTATACGATCAGGACTGTGCTAGGATGGGTAGTTAACGGACCACTTCATTCCTTTTCTTCAAAGGATGAAACTGGATTAATATCAGTGATGGCCAATCGCATCTCCATGGAGAATCTTAAAGATCTGATTATCAGGCAATATCATCATGACTTTCCTGAAAAGGATTATGAGGAAAATGGGAAAATGTCAGCCGAAGACAAAAAGGTTCATGAACATAGTAACGACTTCAGTAGAACTTAAAAATGGGCATTACAACCTACCTCTGCCTTTTCGTGATGAAGATGTAACTTTCCTTAACAACTATGATCTGACAGCCCAACATACACTAAACCTTGCAAAAAGATTCAAGAAGGATTCTGCTAAGACGTGCTAAGAAAAGGATATGCAGAAAAGGTGTCACAAGAACAATTCCAAAGGAATGATGGTCAGGTATGGTACATACCACATCATGGGGTGTACCACAAGAAGAAGGGGAAACTTTGAGTTGTTTTTGATTGTTCATCTTCATTCAAGGGCCATTCTCTTAATTCCAAACTTCTTCAAGGTCCTGATCTGATCAACCCTCTACTGGGTGTCTTGCTTAGATTCAGAAATGCAAAAATCTCAATAATGGCTGACATTGAAGCAATGTACTATCAGGTACGAGTTCAAAATTATCATCATGACTTTCTTCGATTCCTGTGGTGGCCACAAGGGGATGTTGTACGGTACAACTCACAAGTAATTGACACAATTAATCATAGTTTTTACGTCGATGATTGTCTCAAGTCTGTGGCTTCTGAGAAAGAAGCTATCAAGCTCATTGAAGACCTCAAGGAAGCATGCACCCTAGGAGGATTTACTTTACGTAAATGGGTGAGCAATAGCTCTGAAGTCCTTGAGACCATTCCAGAAAGTTACAGAGCCCCTCTTGTGAAACAGCTGGACTTGGACAGAGAAAAATCTCCTCAGTGGACAGAATGTTGCAAAAGGAACTTCATATGGAACTGGAAAATTCCACCTTTTGGACCGACAGTACGGTGGTACTGAAGTACATCCATAATCAGACAAAACGATTTCATACTTATGTCGCAAATAGAATTGCAGTAATACATAACCTCTCGCAAGTACATCAGTGGAGGTATGTATGTTCTGGAGACAACCCGGCAGATGACAGCTAGGGCTGGGTATCGTAACAAAATGTTCGATACCGATACCGATACCTTGACTTCGATACCGGTTCCTGAACGATACTTTTTTCGATACCAATTTTATGTAACCAGTTTTAACATAACATTACCTAATTTTAATTTTTTCAGTTTGTTGACTTTTTTACACATATTTTGAATATGTAAAAAAGCACCAATGCTAAAGTTTTCTGTTTCCTAGTCATTTGACAACATGTATTCTTTACTTCAATGAGAACATTGTTTCTGCCTTAACTTTATGCATTGTTTAACAGTGAAACTGAATGAAAATGAATTGAAATGCATTACACTGTCACCTCTGATAACAGATCACTCTAAATTGTAATTTAGACACAGGCATTTTCTGTAAAGCTGCTTTGAAACGATATGTATTGTGAAAAATGCTATACAAATAAATGTGAATTACACTGAATATAGGCTACTGGGGGGGGGGGGCGGGATATATGCCTCGCGCTCAGCACACATGAAGCTTGCCGCAAAGCACTGGCAAAAGTAGCCTAATGATTATGAATGTGTCGTGAAACAATAGCAAGGAGATATTTTCATTGTTTGTTAATGAACAAGTGTTTACTAATGGTGTGTTTACACCGAACGCGAATTTAATTATTTGCGGGAGTAGATTACATACAAAGTCAATGCAAAGACGCGAATGATGCGCCGGGCGTCGCGAAAGACGCGAATTGGGCGGCGCGTTTGCCGCGAACCTCTTCGAAGTTGAAAATTTTGACCTCGAGCGGAAGATTCAAGCATCTAACTAGACGTGATAGATGCGTATTTGACTGTCTATTCGCGTTCGGTGTGAACACACCATTACTCTTAAGTGTATTCTGTGCACTTCTAAGTGCCTTATCAGATTTACCATGTTACTGGTCTTGGCAGCAATTATCTTGTCGAAAATATTGCGTTGCGTGCTCCTGGCATCGAGTCTGGCACATAGGTACACTTTGGATCATATTTTCTATCAATCTGGGTTGGGACGCTTACACACACACACACACACACACACACACACACACACACACACACACACACACACACACACACACACACTACAGCCTCATGTGCGACGAGCCACGTCTCTGGGCAGCCGCGTAAACTAGTGTTTTTCCGCCACAGCCAATCATGCTGCATGCTCATTGTTTCACTGACGTTGACGAGATTAACTACTTAGGTACCGAAATTTGGTACCAACAACCAAGACATGTTTCGATACTTGGTAGTATCGAGGCAATTCGGTCGGTACCTAAAAAGTACCGAAATCGGTACCCAGCCCTAATGACAGCTCACGTGCCTTACAGATAGAATCCCGTCTGAATTCCACAAGATGTCTGAACGGTCCTCACTTCCTGTCAAAGGAGAAATCTGAATGGCCTGAAGTGCCAGAAGATCTCTGATACATCTCATCAAACGATACGGAAGTAAAAAGAGAACTCTCTACTAACTACTTGAACCTGCAAAACAACGCGGTTACTAGAATAATTGAGTATTATTCTTCATCGAGGAAACTATTGAGAGCTATTACATGGTGGCTAAGGCTCAAACTCGAACTGTTGCATCAATGCTATTCGACGTTTTTTATGTCGGAGGGGACCAGTACTGACCATCAGGACTGATCGTGGCACCAATTTTGTGTGTGCCCAGAATGAATTAGAGACCACCTTGAACCAGATGGACCATCACAAAATTCAAGAGACTCTGCTGAGCAATCATGTCAAGTGGACCTTTAATCCGCCATTTGCAGCCCACTTCAGAGGAGTGGGGGAGAGATTAATCAAACTAGTTAAGTAAATACTGCTCTCTGTCCTGAAACAACAGACACTGGACGATGATCTGTTACAAACAGCTTTGTGTGAAGTTGAGTGTATTCTCAATGACCGGCCCATCACAACTGTATCAGGTGACCCAAATGATCTTGAACCCATAACACCAAATCACCTTCTGCAGTTGAAATCCAAACCCCTCTTGAAACCTGGACTCTTCAATAGGGATGACTTGTACGCTAGAAAGCGATGGAAACAGGTGCAATACCTTGCAGACCTTTTCTGGCAACGATGGACAACTTAATATCTTTCATTGATGCAGCAACGACAAAAGTGGACCAATCCCAAGAGAAACATCCAGGTAGATGACATAGTTGTCATAGTAGACCACACAGCACCAAGGAACTCGTGGCCCTTAGGTCGTGTGTTGAAGACCCTGCCAGGGCCCAAAGGTCTTGTCCGCAATGTCTTGGTGAAGACTAAAACCACTGTTCTACAAAGACCCATCACCAAACTCTGTTTGCTTCTGGAAGCTGACAAGTCAGCCTGAGTGATTCTGACAAAATAATGTCAGTTCCCTTTCAAGGGAACTCCCGCTGCGTCGAAAATCGACACTATGGGGAACGCCTTCAGAGTGACGCGTCTGAAGCCTGTATGGAACTATTCCAATCTTGATTGGTGCTGCGTGAGGACGTCACTCGTGACGCCGCATTTGACGGTGAACCGGAAACTATAAAAGGACACCGGCAGCATAACAGCGCTAGCTTTCTGATCTTCAGCAAGCGTTATATGTGACTGTGTGTCTAATCTGGTGTTGTTTGTGATTTATATTAGAAAATATGGCAGCCAAGAAGCAATTCAGGCAGTGTGCGTCCCCTTGTCCACGCTTTTTGAGCGAGGGTGACACACACTCTCTCTGTGTTGTTTGTTTGGGAATGGAGCATGCACAGGCAGCATTCGAGGGTGCTGTCTGTGCAAATTGTGATCTCATGCCTATGAGAACGCTCCGTTCCCGCCTGGGCATGTTAAATGATAAAACAGGTCAGGCACGCGCTCCCCAGGGATCAGGTCCCGCGTCTGCCGAGGCAGCGCGGCGCTTGCATTCATGGGGATCGCAAAGGGATCTGGTTGGGGATGTTGAGACTGCTGAGGCCCTTGCTCAACATTCATCAACCAGTTCCCATGGTCCCGCTCACGGTTCGGGAGCCCGCTCTGCGGCTTCTTCCGCCCGTGATGAGGACCAGATGATCGAATTGTCTGCCTCTGAGGAGTTGGATAATTTGAGCATCGGTGCAGGGGAATGTGGGGATCTGCCACCCCATTCTCCTGCATCTGAGGAGCTGCTGGAGGTTGTGACTAGGGTTGTGGCCAAGTTAAAGTTGGCAACCAGAGGTGCATGAAGCGACAGTAAAAAGCAAACTCGATGAGCGCTTCCTGCAAACCCAGTCGCAGTCTTCACGCCGGAGTCTTCCATTTTTTCACGATCTTCACACCGAGGTGTCAAGATCTTGGAATAAGCCCTTCTCCTCTCGACTTTCCAGCCCCAATGTAAATATATATTCCAACATAATGGGGTCGAGAGAGATGGGCTATGGGACGATGCCTCGGGTTGAAGAGACATTTGCATCTCATCTCTCGCCCGAAGCTGCATCGTCCCTGAGGGCTCCGGCGCTTCCCTCCAAGCCCTGTCGTACAACATCGGCCTTGGTTGGGAAGGCATATATGGCGGCAGGTCGGGCTGGTGCATGCCTGCACACAATGGGGCTCCTGCAGGCATACCAGGCCGACCTGTTAAAAGAGGTGGACGATAGCGGGGAGGTCGCCCTCGACGATATTCAAGAGATGCGTCGAGCTGTTGACTTGTCTCTCCGTGCTACCAAGGAGACGGCCCGCGCAATCGGCCGTTCTATGGCAGCCTTGGTAGCAACGGAGAGACATTTGTGGCTGAATTTGTCGGGCATCGGGGACAGGGACAGGGCCTTCCTCCTCGACGCCCCGATTTCGTCTTCTGGCCTCTTCGGCAACGCAGTCGACACTGTCGTCGAGAGGTTTCAGGAGACGAAACGTCAATCAGCTGCATTAAAACAGCTAATCCCCCGCCGTCGTCCCCAGTCTCGTGGGTCTGCTGCCAGGGGGCAGTCCCACGGGGCGGTCGCTGGCTCCTCCCACATACAAGTACAGAAAGAGAGTGTTGCTTCTCGTCCTTCCCTGAATAAGGCTTGGAGCCAGAGGCAATATTCTCAGCCGAAGTCTTCCCTGCCGAAAACGGATCTGAGGACCGTTATTCAGGCAAGGAAGGCTTTGGCGAAGAGGTCCTGACGTGTTGCGCAGGCCTCTGAGGGCGTTCCCCCCGTGATCGAGTGTCAAGAACTCACTCTTTCGCTGAGCCCTCAGGAAATCGATGTTCGCTTCCCGCCGCCAAAGGCGCGTCGGTACGCATCGGTTTGTAGCGAACGCGGATCGCAGCGTCCACCCGTAATATTGATGGCCCGGTCGAGTTCGCTTCCTCTCATGAGGCCTGCAGAAAAATTATTTCGGTTAAGACCTGCCAGTCATCTGCTTCAGGTCACCGAGGTTTTAAATTTAACACCAGAGGTCAGTCTCGAGAGACTGATCCCCCTAGTAGAATATTTAGACACCTGGAAGGGTCTTCAAAATATATCTCAGTGGGTCCTGCAAATAATAGAGAAGGGCTACAGAATTCAGTTCGAATATCGCCCGCCAAGATTCAACGGGGTCGTGCACACACTGGTCAGCTCCGAGCAGGGTCAGGTCTTGGAACAGGAAGTTCAGTCCCTCTTAGCAAAGGAGGCCATAGAGTATGTTCCTCCTCAAGAGCAGGAAACCGGGTTCTACAGCCGGTACTTCATAGTTCCCAAGAAGGATGGGGTTTTACGTCCCATTTTGGATCTCAGGGTATTGAACCGGTCTCTGAGGAGATACAGGTTCAAAATGTTGACCATACCTATTATCGCAAGTCAAATCAGGTCCGAGGACTGGTTTGTAACGATAGATCTAAAGGATGCATACTTCCATATTTCCATCCTTCCGCAGCACAGGAAGTTTCTAAGGTTTGCTTTCGGGGGAAAGATGCCTTCATTCCTTGATAATGTGGAAGAAACCTTGGTTCCTCTCCCTAGGTCCTGGGTTGGGGGCACCGTGTCAGCGAAAAATTGTGACCACGGATGCTTCCCTAACAGGCTGGGGTGTGGTTATGGAAGGCCGCTACACCAGGGGTCCTTGGAAGGACCACCATCTATCTTGGCACATCAACTGCCTGGAGATGTTGGCGGTAATTCTGGCTCTCAAGCACTTTCTTCCTGACCTCAGAGGCCATCATGTTCTGGTGCGAACAGACAATACGTCAGTGGTCTCCTACTTAAATCGACAGGGGGGCCTGAGATCGCGCCCTCTATGCAGACTGGCGCACCAGGTCCTCCTGTGGGCCCAGGGCAAACTTTTTCAGTCAAGGCTATGTTTATCCCTGGAAGCAGCAATGTGGGAGCAGATATTCTGTCGAGGCAGGGGCTGAGGCCCGGGGATTGGAGACTCCACCCAGAGTCGGTGGAGCTAATATGGAAGGAGTTTGGAGAGATCTATTTGCCACTCACGAGAATACTCACTGTCCACTCTGGTTCTCCCTATCGCATCCAGCTCCCCTGGGGCTGGATGCCTTGGTGCAGACGTGGCCGAGGCTAAGTCTGTATGCGTTTCCCCCTATCGCTCTGCTCCCAGGGGTTCTAGAGAGAGTCCGGCGGTACGGGATCAGCGTACTCCTAGTAGCCCCGTACTGGCCGGCCCGAGTATGGTTTTCGGACATCATGGTTCTTCTTGCAGGCCCTCCTTGGCAAATCCCGATCAGGAGGGACCTTCTTTCTCAGGCAGAGGGCACGATATTTCACCCTCAGCCGGAGTTGTGGAAACTGTGGGTCTGGCCCCTGAGGGGGACCAGCTCATAAATACTGGTCTCTCAACTGAGGTTGTGGAGACCATTTTAAACTCTAGAGCCCCCTCCACAAGGAAACTTTATTCTCTAAAATGGAATGTTTTTAACCTAAGGTGCAGAGAACTTCGGTTGGACCCAGTTAACTGCCCGGTGGCTTCAGTGCTGGAGTTCCACCAGAGTCGCTTCTCTGATGGGCTCTCCCCGTCCACGCTTAAGGTCTATGTGGCGGCCATAGCTGCCTTCCACACGCCTCTGGGGTGGGCACCTTGGGGAGACACCCACTTATTGTTCGTTTCCTTCGCGGAGCAAGGAGGATGAGGCCTGTCGTCCATTCCAGAGTTCCCTCTTGGGACCTGACAGTGGTCCTCGAAGGGTTATCCCTGGCCCCCTTCGAGCCCTTGGATGAGGTGGCTGAGAAATTTATGTCCTTTAAGGTAGCCTTTCTGCTTGCAATTACGTCCCTCAAGACAGTTGGGGACTTGCAGGCTTTATCGGTTGCTCCCTCTTGTCTCGAATTCGCTCCTAGCCGGGTAAAGGCCATTCTCCACCCTAGACCTGGCTATGTGCCTAAAGTGCCGTCAAATGTGGCACGGTCTATAATTCTTCAGGCGTTTCATCCTCCACCGCATGTGTCGGATGAGTAAGCTAAGCAACATTTATTGTGCCCGGTCCGAGCCCTGGAGGTCTATACTCAGAGGACCTTGGGCTGGAGAAAGTCAGACCAACTTCTTGTGTGTTTTGGGTCAATTAAAAGGGGCTGTCCTGTTTCTAAACAGACTATCAGTAGATGAATAGTAGAGGCTATATCTTTAGCTTACGAGGCGCGCAGTTTGCCTTCGCCTCTTCTAGTAAAAGCCCACTCGACTAGAGCAGTAGCTTCCTCTAAGGCTCTTCTGTCAGGAGTCTCTCTTCAAGAGGTCTGTGATGCCCCAGGCTGGGCCTCCCCTCACACCTTCATAAAACATTACAGTTTGGATCTGCCCTCTACACCGGGATCACAAGTTCTCTCGTCTTGAGTATGCTAGATTTCATACCAGGGCGTTTCTCTCAGGAGTGGCGCAGTGGGCATTCGTTCCCCATAGTGTCGATTTTCGACGCAGCGGGAGTTCCCTCGAAAGGGAACGTCTCGGGTTACGACTGCAACCCTCGTTCCCTGAGAAGGGAACGACTTGCTTCGACCAATTGAAAGCTAGGGCTGTTATGCTGCCGGTGTCCTTTTATAGTTTCCGGTTCACCGTCACATGCGGCGGCACGAGTGACGTCATCACGCAGCACCAATCAAGATTGGAATAGTTCCATACAGGCTTCAGACGCGTCACGCTGAAGGCGTTCCCCATAGTGTTGATTTTCGACGCAGCGTTTCGTTCCCTTCTCAGGGAACGAGGGTTACAGTCGTAACCCGAGACGTTTTCTACAGTCTTGTGCGCACGCTTCATTTATCCTGACAAACCTACATATATCATTACGTGCTCACACACCAGTACATATCTTTACATACATGGACTTTTCAAATTCGCACCACATATACACTCAAAATCTGCACATACATGGACTTATCATCTTTCGCACCACATTTACGCCCATTGGACTTTTTGTATCCTTCCCTATGGAGTGTGCTTTAGACACATCTATGGTATGGACTTTGGGGGTGATTCATGGGAATTGTTAAAGATAGAGGAAGTAAGATATCACAATGTATTAACATTGATGAATAAAATGCAATATAATTAATTTGATAAATACTATGTAAATTAACATTTGGTTTGGTATATTGCAATATGGCAATACTGAGTCCTGACTCCATTAGATATTTTATATTTGGTAATTGTTCTGCTTTGGCATTAACAATTAGGAGCCAGGATGTTGGAGCCATATTCAGAATTTTTTGCACTACCAGAATTATGAGTAAAGATTAAATTTGATTTATTTATTATTGTAGTGTATTCAGTGTGGTTGGAGGAAGAAGAAGACGGGGTCGGCGAAATTTGGGACTCGCACTTTATTTCTCACACTTAATAAAAAAGACAACAGAAAGGTGCGCTCGTGCGCGGCCGCCGTGACGCTCTCTCACGGCAAACAGAGAACAGGCAATTTCTCTAAACACTCGGTCAGCGTTAGCTTCGTGCATCCACAAGATTAGTGCGAGTCCCAGGTCTCTCTCACAGCCGGCAGCTTATATGCAGTCTCCACGCCAATTACTGTAATCAGACACAGGTGTTCGTCATCTGCACTTGACCCACTTACTCACCGCACGGCTCGCTGACTTCTCTCCCGCTACAGACTTCGCGTAACCACGCCCCCCTCGCCACATACCCCCACCGCCCAACTCAGGCCGGGGAGCCGTCCGGCCTGCAGCCTCCCCCCCCCCCCTCCTGGAGAGGAAGTCAGCCACAACCATCTGTGCACCCGGCCTGTGGATCACCTGAAACTTAAAAGGCTGTAAAGCTAGATACCAACGAGTGATCCGCGCGTTGGTATCTTTCATGCGGTGGAGCCACTGCAGGGGAGCGTGGTCCGAACAGAGGGTGAACTCCCGCCCCAGGAGGTAGTAGCGGAGGGTGAGAACAGCCCACCTGATGGCCAAACACTCTTTCTCAATGGTGCTGTACATCGTCTCTCTCTTAGAGAGCTTACGACTGATGTACAGCACCGGCCGCTCTACACCCTCCACCTCCTGGGACAGGACCGCGCCCAGCCCCCTGTCCGATGCATCCGTCTGTAGGATGAAAGGAAGAGAGAAGTCAGGTGCATGCAAAAGCGGGCCGCCACACAGAGCAGCCTTTATCTGGGTTAAGGCCTGCTGGCACTGCTCCGTCCACTGGACCGTATCTGGCGCTTCCTTTTTAGTTAAATCAGTCAGCGGGCTAGCGAGGTCCGAATAATTAAGCACAAACCTCCTGTAATATCCCGCTAGCCCCAGGAACTGTCTAACCTCCTTCTTGGTCTTGGGTCTCGGGCAGGTCGCAACTGCTGCCGTCTTATCAATTTGGGGACGCACCTGTCCGTGACCCAAGTGGAAACCCAGATACCTCACTTCCACACGCCCAATCGCACACTTCTTCGGGTTGGCCGTGAGCCCCGCCCTTCTCAGCGTCTTCAGGACAGCCCGCAAATGCTGCATATGACGCTGCCAATCGGTACTATAGATGATAATATCATCCAAGTAGGCAGCGGCATGTGCAGCATGCGGCCGGAGAATCTTGTCCATCAGACGCTGGAAGGTCGCTGGAGCCCCGAACAACCAAAGGTTAGGAACCTGGGTGTGCTCTTTGATAGCAATCTTTCATTTGAAACTCATGTGTCTAGTATCTGTAAAACCGCATTTTTCCATCTTAAAAATATATCTAAATTACGACATATGCTCTCATTAACAAATGCGGAACAATTAGTTCATGCTTTCATGACAACAAGACTAGATTATTGTAATGCTCTTCTGGGTGGTTGCCCTGCACGCTTAATAAATAAACTACAGCTGGTCCAAAACGCAGCCGCTCGAGTTCTTACTAGAACCAGGAAATATGACCATATTAGCCCGGTTCTGTCAACACTGCATTGGCTGCCTATTAAACATCGTATAAATTTTAAAATATTGTTGATTACTTACAAAGCACTAAATGGTTTAGCTCCGCAGTACTTGAGCGAGCTCTTAACGCATTATAGTCCTTCACGTCTATTGCGATCTCAAAATTCGGGCCAGTTGATAATACCTAGAATTTCAAAATCGACTGCTGGCGGTAGATCCTTTTCCTATTTAGCACCAAAACTTTGGAACAGTCTTCCTACCATTGTCCGGGAAGCAGACACACTCTGTCAGTTCAAAGCTAGACTAAAAACACATCTCTTTGACCTAGCATACACATAATATATTATAGACTTCTATAATTCAATATTAGGCTGCATAGATTAGGTCAGCCGGAACTGGGAACACTTCCCTTAAATCCTGATGTACTCGTTACATCATCATAAGAAGAATGGCATCTACGCTAATTTTAGTGTCTTTGTTTATCCCGAGGTTTTCCCGCAGCCAACCGGATCCAGGCCGTATCCAGATCTGACTAGGAGCTTTGCCTGGACCCGATGACAACGCAGTGCTGAAGTGCCAACTAGCCTCTCCCTATGGAGGATCCCTTTCCCACTCTACAGATAAAATGTTGTGATTCCGGTTCGCGTACCCACCCCGAAGTGATAAAATAAAACAAAATTCTGTATCAAATTTACAGTTACTGTAAATCCGGCCTCTAGTTCATAAACGCCAGAGGAGAACTGGCCCCCGACTGAGCCTGGGTTCTCCCAAGGTTTTTTTTCTCCATTAGGTCACCTGATGGAGTTTTAGGACACCAGTAGGTCACTTGATGGAGTTTTTCGGTTCCTTGCCACTGTTGCCTTTGGCTTGTTCAGTTGGGGATATTCAAAATAATTAGCCAAGCATTAATACCATTGATCAGCCCTACCAAACGTGGATGTTTTTTCACTAAGAAACAAACATTATGTTATTTGATTGATATTGTGAAGCTGCTTTGATGCAATTTATATTGTGAAAAGCGCTATATAAATACACTTGACTTGACTTGACTTGACAACCCGAAAGGAAGGGTAACAAATTGGTGTAATCCAAACGGCGTCGTGAAAGCTGTTTTTTCTTTGGACATTGGAGACAAGGGGATCTGCCAATAACCCTTCGTTAAGTCCAATGTCGAATAAAAACGAGCAGTACCCAGCCGATCAAGCAATTCGTCAACCCTCGGCATTGGATAAGCATCAAATTTGGACACCGCGTTCACCTTTCTATAGTCAACACAGAAGCGGACCGAGCCGTCAGTTTTAGGTACTAAGACTATCGGGCTCGCCCAGTCACTGCTCGACTCTTCTATTACCCCCATTTCCAACATAGTCTCTAATTCACTCTGAACTACCTTTTTTTATGTTCAGGCAAACGATACGGGCGGCAGCGTACCACTACCCCAGGTTCGGTCTCAACGTGGTGCTGAATGAGGTTCGTCCGACCAGGCAGGGGAGAAAACACATCCGCAAAATCAGCTTGTATATTTTTCACGTCAGTGAGCTGGGAGGGCGAGAGGTGATCTCCACCAACAGCCAGCGCGAGAGATTGCGATTTTGAACTCGCCTCAGGCCCGAGATCCTCCTCTCCGCTCACCACCGTCGCCAGCATCACTGACTCTGCCTCAACCCACTTTTTGAGGAGGTTGAGGTGATAAACTTGATGTGCTCCACCCCTGTCTGTACGGGCTACCTCATAGTTGAGATCATTAACTCGCCGTGTGACCTCAAAGGGCCCTTGCCACTTTGCGAGTAATTTAGAGCTGGAAGTAGGGAGTAATACAAGTACTTTATCTCCCGGTGCAAATTGGCGGAGTCTAGTTCCCCTGTTGTATAGCTGACTCTGTCTGCCCTGGGCCTGTAACAAATTCTCCATTGATAGCCGCCCCAAAGTGTGGAGCTTTGTTCTCAGGTCCAGGACATACTGAATTTCGTTCTTAGCAGCGGACGGTCCGTCCTCCCAAGTCTCTCTAAGAACGTCAAGCACCCCGCGGGGCTGCCGTCCGTAGAGGAGCTCGAAGGGGGAAAACCCCGTGGAGGCTTGTGGGACCTCGCGTACAGCGAACAAGAGGGGTTCTAGCCATTTATCCCAATTTTTGGCGTCTTCGTGAACGAACTTACGAATCATGGACTTCAAAGTGCGATTAAATCGTTCCACTAAACCGTCCGTCTGTGGGTGGTAGACGCTAGTGCGAATCGATTTAATGCCCAACAATTCGTAGAGTTCGCGAATCGTTCGTGCCATGAACGCCGTGCCCTGATCAGTGAGAATCTCCTTGGGGATTCCCACTCGGGAGATTAACGAGAAGAGCGCACTCGCAACACTTTTAGCCGAAATGTTACGAAGCGGGACTGCTTCTGGGTATCGCGTTGCGTAGTCCACCAGAACCAACGCAAAGCGGTGCCCTCGTGCTGACCGCTCTAGTGGCCCGATGAGGTCCATACCAATTCGTTCGAAGGGGACCTGCATTAGCGGAAGGGGGTACAATGGTGCTTTTGGATTGGCCGGTGGATTCACCAACTGACATTCACGACAAGACGCGCACCACCTGCGCACGTTCTCGTGAATGCCCGGCCAGAAGAACCGGGCCATGAGACGGTTTAGTGTCGCCGCCTGACCTAAATGCCCGGCCATTGGATTACAGTGAGCCGCCTGAAAAAGCATTTTCCGGCGGCTTTTAGGTACCAACAACTGTGTTGTATCTTCCTTTGTCTGGGTGTCTTGGGTCACCCGATACAACTTATCTTTTAACACAGCAAAATAGGGATAAGAGAGCGGTTGGTCTGGGTGGAGCAGCTGGCCGTCGATGGAGCGGACCTGATTGAAGGCGTGTTTGAGCGACTCGTCCTGGGACTGCTCCAGGGGAAAATCATCGCGCTCTGAGAGAACCGTTCTCGCCAGAGCCCTCTGTTCCCCTGCAGCAGGCCCCAGTGGTCCTGGCTCAGCATCCCCCACCTGAACAACCGCTGTCTTTCCCTTGTTTTTTTTTTTCCAAGAGGCACCCGCTGATAACGACCCCAATAATTCATTAAAGGCAGGCCAATTCGTCCCCAAAATGAGCGGATGCCGGAGGTGCGGGTTAATTGCCACCTCCACACTATGCTTTTGCCCCCTAAATTGAATTACGACCGGCATTAACGGATATCTCACCACCACCCCGTGCACACACCGCACCTTAACCATGCGGCTGTTATTCAATGCCCCCGGTTGTATCAGACTTTGATGTATAGAGGTTTGGTTACAGCCTGAATCCACCAAAGCCTGATAAGTACCCCCCTTGATACTCACTGGTATCTGGTACAGGCCAGTTTGATCGGGGGCAGCCTGCGGCGCGTCGGGAACCCGGATCAGCGTCCCCACCTCCATAACCGGACACCGATCTACAAAGTGACCCGGGTCCCCGCAGCGCCAACAGGCCGGCCCAGGCCTCCCCGCCGCTCCAGTGGCAGGAAGCGGTTCAAGGAATTGGCGTGGAGAGTGCAGGGCTGCCGGACTCGGAACTAGGTGGTCGGTCGTGGCGGGCCCCCTGGGTGGGGCCCGGGACGCAGGGACGGGCTCCGCCGGGGTCCCTGTCCTCCACCTTGGCGCCGGCCGGGGCACCAGCCCCCCGCGAGACCTGGGAAGGGGCACAGGTTTGGGGAGAGGAGGGGTAGCAAGAGAGAAAGAGAGAGATGGAGAGAGAGAGGCTGATGGAAGGGGTTCGCCGACACCTGAGCACGCCACCATGTGATCTTCCGCCAGGTGGATGGCCTGGTCCAGCGACGTCGGGCGGTGGCACTGGACCCACTGAGCGTTTTTTTTAGGCAGCTTAGTGACGAACTGCTCCAGTACCACCTTGCTGATGACATCCTCGACGTCGCCTTCGTCGGCCATCAGCCATCTGCGGCAGGAGTCCCGGAGCTGTTGCGCCAGCACGAAGGGTCGGCCAGACTCCTCCAGGCTCAAGGAGCGGAACCGCTGACGATGTTGTTCGGGGGTCCGGCCGACCCTCTGCAGAATGGCGCGCCTCAGATCTTCGTAGACCAGGAGGTTCTGGACTGGCAGCTGGTTGGCGGCTATCTGGGACTCACCCGATAACAAAGGGATGAGCCGCATGGGCCAGTCCGCTTGACTCCTCCCCCTTTGACGCGTCACTACGATGCGTGAGTGCAGGTGCTATGTTTTGAGATACCGCTGTTCACATTGATAGTGTTTTCTTGGATACTCATTTTGTTTATTGTTTGGAAAGTAAACCAGAGATTGCGATCAATAAATACGACTTTTTGTTATGACCGCTTCTCCGTGCATGCTTAATGGACATGTGGATAAGAAGATGCTCATCTAACCTCGAGAGGCTAGAATAATTAAGACGATAGATATTAGCCTCTTCAATGCTGTGCTTGTGCTCCTAGACTTGAGTGCTGCTTTTGATACAGTGGACCACGCTGTCCTTCTTGCTCGCTTGGAGCACTGTGTTGGCATAAAAGGAAGTGCTCTCGAATGGTGTGTCATACCTTTGTAATAGAAGTTTTAAAGTTAATATGGGTGAACATTCATCTGAGGCAGCTCATCTATCATGTGGTGTCCCTCAGGGTTCCATCTTAGCACCTATTCTTTTTACATTATATATCCTCCCATTGGGTTCTATTTTTAGGAAGCATGGTCTGTCGTTTCACTGCTACGCAGATGATACTCAAATCTATTTGCCATTAAAACTGAGTTCAAATGGTTTGGAGGCAATTATGACCTGTTTGTCTGATGTGAAGGCCTGGTTGTCTTTAAATTTTCTTATTTTTAATGAGAGTAAAACAGAAATAATAGTTTTTAGTCCTTCAGATTCTCTTAGTACACCAAAAATTTACTTGGGTGAGTTATCCCCGTTTGTTAAGCCTTGGGTCAAAAATCTTGGGGTTGTCTTTGATGATGGGCTGAAATTTGACAAACACATAAATACATGCTTCTTTCAGCTTCGACTGCTAGTTAACGTAAAACCAATTCTGTCAAGAAACAATTTCAGAAAAGTAATTCATGCTTTTATTACTTCTAGATTGGATTACTGTAACTCACTTTATTTTGGGATCAGCCAGTCAACTTTATCCTAGCTGTTATGTTTCCTTGCTTTCATGTGCTCTCCTGTTGATTGTCTAGCCCCTCCCATCTTGTTACCTGTTTATTGATTTATTTGCCCCACCTGTCCTCCCTCGTTACCTCCTTTGTTTTGTTTATCCATTCCTCCATTTAGGCCCCGTTTACACGAAGGGAAAACGCAGAAATTTCCCTGCGGTTTGGCCTCTCATTTATACGAAAATCCCGTTTTTTATCACAGAAAACGATTATTTTTAAAAACCGCGGCTAAAGTGGAGATTTCTGAAAACGCCGGTTATGTGTTGCTGTGTCAACTGGGAGAAACAGGGTTTTAGGTTCTCTCTTGTCGATTCTGAGGATTCTGATTGGCTTGCATGGCTTTATCCTTATCCCTACACTGCCGCCCATAGGTTTGGCATAGTTATGATGGCGCTTGACGACGTATTTATGCGGGTTTTGTGCACGATGTTATTATTGAAAACGGAGGGGAGGGGAGGGGGGATATTCGTTTCTCTCAATACCCGCTATGTGTAAATGTGGCCTTATTCTCCCTGTGTTTGCAGTCCTGTGCTGTTTCGTCATCTAATGTACCCCTTGTGTCCCGCCTAGATCCTGTTGCCAAGTCCAGTCAAGTCTGACTTGTTTTCCCCCTCAGGGTAGTTTTTGTTTGTATTTGTTTTATTAGGGCCCGAGCACCGATGGTGTTAGGTCCTTCTTGGAATTGCTCCGTTTATTATTATTAGGGCCCGAGCACCGATGGTGTGAGGACCCTCTTGGAATTGCTCCGTTTATTAGGGCCCAAGCCTTGAAAAGGCGAAGGCCCTATTATTTTCCTTAGGCAAATTAGGAAAATTATTATTTTACTAACTTTTTGGCACTTTTGGGGCCCTTAACGTGCTCAAACACTCTTGAACTCTTGAAACTCTTGAAACTTTGCACACGGGTCAGAACCCGCGGCCATCAGAGCCGGGCTGAAGCTGGTACCCGGGCTTGGCAGGGGGGCTCAACAGCGCCCCCTGGAACGGGGTCCGAAAACTTGTTCCATAAATCAAACACACTTGCATGTAATAATATAAAACTCGGTACACTTATAGATCTCATCAGGGCGAACAACTTTCTTGCTCTAAGTTTTACGCCAGCCCAAGAGGAAGTCGGCTATTTAGGGTTGTTTGGAAAACGCATGCAATGGAATTTAAAGTACTCCTCCTAGAGAATTGATCGAGATGCCACGGAACTCGGTCAGCGTGAAGTCAAGACATTGAGGATGAAAAATTGCCAGGGGATTTTGATTTCTCGAACGGTTTGGCCGTGGCGAGGAAACGAAATTATGGCGAGAAACGTGAAACAGAGTGAAACTTCAGCATACATTAACTGATCTTGATGAAACTTCAGCAGTGTGTTCGTTGTAAGAGGTCGATCACATGGATGTGACTATTGTGAGTCAAAGTTATAGTGCCACCAACTGGCAGCAGGAAGTGTGTCACTTTCAAAATGCTTTGAAATCACCCTCTAATTTTTACCCGATTTGCTTTAAATTTTATGTGTATAATGTAAACACACGCCAGATGTAGGCCTGTGAAAGGATTATTGATATCTTAGATACTGTTGCCGTGGCAACAAATCAAACTTTAATATTCTTGTTTGATGCTTTTGAGACTCTTAGCATGCTTGAAATTGCATGAAACTCGACAGACACATCACATTTATTAGCCAGTAGACATGTGCAAAGTTTCAGAAACGGGCGTGGTGAGGGCTCAGTAGCGCCACCGTTAGTCAAAAATGGGGGGGTAGTTTTATCTACAGTAACAAAACTCAGTACGTATATTGTACTCATCAAGCCGGATTACTTTCTAATTTACAGTCATTAGCTCGGACCAACGGAAAGTCAGATATTTTGGTTTGAATGTGGTCATTTCTCTCTGAGCCTACGTCTCTGTGTCTGTGCCTGTGTGTGTGTGTGTGTGTGTGTGTAGGGGGCGGGGGAGGGGGGCTAGATTAACCATTTCACTGCTGTATGGTTTGGCCTGCATGAAAAAAGAAAATAAATATCTTAAGCCTTGTATTTTTTAATGTATATCTATTTTTTAAATAAAGTAAAGTCATATAACCAGTTTAATTGTAGTGCATTGACAATAGTTTTATATAATTAGTTTAATTAAATTAACTTGGTCCATAGACTTGGTCTGGAAATTTGGTCCATAAATCAAACATGCTTGCATGTAATAATATGAAACTCGGTACACATATAGATCTCATCGGGCCAAACAACTTTCGTGCACTAAATTTAAGGACAGCTCAACAGGAAGTCAGCTATTATGGGTTGTTTGGAAAATGCATTATTTTATTTTTGATATACTTCTAGAGAATTAATCCAAACACCACGAAACTCGGTCAGCTTAAAGTCAAGACATTGAGGATGCTAAATTGCAGACGGATTTTTGATATCTCGAACGGTTTGGCCGTGGCGAGGAAATGAATTTATGACTAAAAAGGACACATAAAGTGTGTTATAACCTGGCGTATATATTGTTCTCATCAAGCTGAACAGCTTTCTAATTTACAGTCATTAGCTCCGACCAACAGAAAGTCAGATATTGTGGCTTGAATTTGGATTCTGAGAATTTTCTCTCCCTCTCTCCCTGACAGAGAGAATGCACCCTGCCATTCTGTATGTGTGTGTGTGTCTGTGTGAGGAGGGGGAGGGGGGTCTCTTCGGGTGATAGTTTAAACACAAAGTCATCCATAGGGCCATACTGCCCTCTTGTGCCCAAAATTGTATTTATACGCACTTTTATTCATTTATTACCTGTATTACGCACACACACAGTTCATCGCACCCGCGCCTCTCTCTCTCTCACACACACACACACACACACACACACACACGCACACACACACACAGTTCGATCGCTCCCGCCCCGCGCCTCTCTCTCTGTCTCACGCACACACACAGTTTGATCGCGCCCGCGCCTCTCTCTCTCCCACAAACGCACACACACACAGTTCGATCGCGCCCGCGCCTCTCTCTCTCACACACACACACGGACACACACACACACACAGTTCGATCGCGCCAGCTCCTCTCTCTCTTTCTCTTTCTCTTTCTCTCTCTCTCTCTCTCTCTCTCTCTCTCTCTCTCTCTCTCTCTCTCTCTCTCTAATGTGCTATATTAGATCAATATGTTTTCCTTAAAAATGTTATTCTCTCTCCCACACACACACACAGTTCGATCGCGCCCGCGCCTCCGTCTCTCTCTCTCTAATGTGCTATATTAGATCAATGTTTTCCTTAAAAATTTTATGCACACTACATTTATTCTCATCAGATTTATAATTTATTGTATAAAATAATACTACCATTAAAAAAAACACATTTAATTTTCTATTTTAATCAATGTAGAATGTGTAACTTAAAAATAAACAGATTAGTGCTCTGTTTGAGGACAAGAAATTAAAACCAATGCAATATGATGAATGTCCAAAAGATGGCACTCACAGACTGTTTTTAAATGAGGTTGGATAAATATTTTTTGCTTTTAAACTGTGTGTGGGTGTTGGTGTGTGTGGGTGAGATTTTGGTTGGGGGACAGTTGTAGGTTACAGTTTGAGTTTATAGTTTGACAAAAGCACTTTGTGTTTTATTGTGAGTGTACATAAATATAAATAAACACTTTGCAGTTTGAATTTACGTCCTCGATGAACAAAATGACGGAGTATGTTTTTATGTGTAACAGTTCAATCGCACCCACACCTCACCCACACACACACACCACACACACACATACACACAAACACACACACTCACACACATATTGGAACGTGAGTGAAGTACAAGGCCTATAATAAAGAATAGTTTAGCATCCAAATACATCACAAATGTTGAAACAGTTTGATTCTAATGAGGGAGATACGTGAGCCCAACACCACTTACTTTGACTTTCGCTTTACATTATTTCGGTTACTTCTTGTTTATAGTTTTTTAAAATTCTTGTTGTGCTCTGAATATCATTAAATTTAAACGATTGCTTGTGTAATATTTTGAGTGTATCATCAAATCAGAATGATTATCTCGGTTTCCCTAGTTATTATTTTTATTTTTTCATTTTACTAAACAGGTAAGGCAAGTAATATTCTCTGTGTCTTTATATATGTATATCTATCTATCTATCTATCTATCTATATATATATATATATATATATGAATTATAAATAACTTATTTCTGTATAAAATAAAAATTCCCGAATAATCCAGACCAACCAGAGCGCACTATTCCTACAACATCATCAGTGCTGAAGCGGAACTACCAGAGCCTTTCGGCAGATAGCGAGCAGATGCAGCATATGTGTTGTATCGAGGCAGGGGCAGGCCAGGGGAATCCATTTGCAGCTTTTTATTAAGAATGGTCAAGACAGGCAGGGTGAACAATGGCAAACAGGGCAGAACAGAAAAGGCAGAGACAAACCAGGTTGAGAGGCAAAGGACAAAGACCTCCAGATAAATACTGGGCTTCTAGATTTATACATTTAAGTGCTGCAAAACATATTGACCTAAAAATTATTCTAAATTTAAATGATCTCATATATGTGGCTATTGTGGTTCACGATCATAGGCCCTGTCCCCAAATGGCACACTTCATATGAATTTTCGGTCTTGTGTACTTATTTCATGTGTCTGTTAAATCCATGAGACCGTAGGCTGTCTCATTTTTCAATTTAGGTTTCAGAAGGTTGCTCACGCATACTTTGTGGTTTATATGTGCCCTGGATGCGCACTTTTGCAGAGGCCACACTGATGCGAGCTCTACAGCACACTTCTTTTCAACAGTCAAAGCGGGGTTACGTTTTTGCACGTCGTGCACAATAACCCTAAAGGCACCGGGGCGGCGGTGCCACCGGCTTGGGCCCGCAATCGCTGCTCGCAGCTATATTTATTATATTTATTGTTTTCCTAAGGATTATTCTTTATTATTATTATTATTATTAGGGCCCAAGCCTTGAAAAGGCGAAGGCCCTATTGTTTTCCTAAGGATTATTCTTTATTAGGGCCTAAGCCTTGAAAAGGCGAAGGCCCTATTGTTTTCGTTAGGATTATTCTTTATTATTAGGGCCCAAGCCTTGAAAAGGCGAAGGCCCCATTATTTTCCTTAGGATTATTAGGGCCCAAGCCTTGAAAAGGCGAAGGCCCTATTGTTTTCGTTAGGATTATTTATTATTCTTTATTAGGGCCCAAGCCTTGAAAAGGCGAAGGCCCTATTGTTTTCGTTAGGATTATTAGGGCCCAAGCCTTGAAAAGGCGAAGGCCCTATTGTTTTCGTTAGGATTATTCTTTATGATTATTATTATTAGGGCCCAAGCCTTGAAAAGGAGAAGGCCCTATTGTTTTCCTAAGGATTATTCTTTATTATTATTATTATTAGGGCCCAAGCCTTGAAAAGGCGAAGGCCCTATTGTTTTCCTAAGGATTATTCTTTATTATTATTATTATTAGGGGCCAAGCCTTGAAAAGGCGAAGGCCCTATTGTTTTCCTAAGGATTATTCTTTATTAGGGCCCAAGCCTTGAAAAGGCGAAGGCCCCATTGTTTTCCTTAGGATTATTAGGGCCCAAGCCTTGAAAAGGCGAAGGCCCTATTGTTTTCGTTAGGATTATTTATTATTCTTTATTAGGGCCCAAGCCTTGAAAAGGCGAAGGCCCTATTGTTTTCGTTAGGATTATTAGGGCCCAAGCCTTGAAAAGGCGAAGGCCCTATTGTTTTCGTTAGGATTATTAGGGCCCAAGCCTTGAAAAGGCGAAGGCCCTATTGTTTTCGTTAGGATTATTCTTTATGATTATTATTATTAGGGCCCAAGCCTTGAAAAGGAGAAGGCCCTATTGTTTTCGTTAGGATTATTAGGGCCCAAGCCTTGAAAAGGCGAAGGCCCTATTGTTTTCGTTAGGATTATTAGGGCCCAAGCCTTGAAAAGGCGAAGGCCCTATTGTTTTCGTTAGGATTATTCTTTATGATTATTATTATTAGGGCCCAAGCCTTGAAAAGGAGAAGGCCCTATTGTTTTCCTAAGGATTATTCTTTATTATTATTATTATTAGGGCCCAAGCCTTGAAAAGGCGAAGGCCCTATTGTTTTCCTAAGGATTATTCTTTATTAGGGCCCAAGCCTTGAAAAGGCGAAGGCCCCATTGTTTTCCTTAGGATTATTAGGGCCCAAGCCTTGAAAAGGCGAAGGCCCTATTGTTTTCGTTAGGATTATTTATTATTCTTTATTAGGGCCCAAGCCTTGAAAAGGCGAAGGCCCTATTGTTTTCGTTAGGATTATTAGGGCCCAAGCCTTGAAAAGGCGAAGGCCCTATTGTTTTCGTTAGGATTATTAGGGCCCAAGCCTTGAAAAGGCGAAGGCCCTATTGTTTTCCTTAGGATTATTTATTAGGGCCCAAGCGTTGAAAAGGCGAAGGCCCTATTGTTTTCCTTAGGATTATTAGGGCCCAAGCCTTGAAAAGGCGAAGGCCCTATTGTTTTCGTTAGGATTATTCTTTATTAGGGCCCAAGCCTTGAAAAGGCGAAGGCCCTATTGTTTTCCTAAGGATTATTAGGGCCCAAGCCTTGAAAAGGCGAAGGCCCTATTGTTTTCGTTAGGATTATTCTTTATTACTAGGGCCCAAGCCTTGAAAAGGCGAAGGCCCTATTGTTTTCCTTAGGATTATTTATTAGGGCCCAAGCCTTGAAAAGGCGAAGGCCCTATTGTTTTCGTTAGGATTATTCTTTATTATTATTTTTTTACTACCTTTTGGGCACTTTTGGGGGCCTTAACGTGCTCCAAAACTCTTGAAACTTTGCACACGGGTCAGAACCCGCGGCCATCAGGGCCGGACTGAAGATGGTAACCGGGCGTGGCAGGGGGGCTCGATAGCGCCCCCTGGAACGGGATTCGAACACATGTCCATATATCAAACATGCTTGCATGAATTAATCTGAAAATCGGTACACATATAGATCTCATCGTTTCATATATCCTTCGCACTCTTACTTTTTACGCCAGCCCAACAGGAAGTCGGCTATTGTGGGTTGTTTTGAAACTCGTGCTAAGGAATTTGAAACACTTCTCCTAGGGAATTCACCCAATCGTCACCAAACTCGGTGTGCATGAAGTCAAGACATTGAGGATGAAAAATTGCCAGGGGATTTTTGATATCTCGAACGGTTTGGCCGTGGCGAGGAAACGAAATTATGGCGAATAATGGAAACAGGAAGTGTGTTATAACTTCTCCATACATTGACTGATCTTGATGAAACTTCAGCAGTGTGTTCGCTGTAAGAGGCCGATCACATGGATGTGACTATTGTGAGTCAAAGTTATAGCGCCACCAACTGGCAGCAGGAAGTGTGTCACTTTCAAAATGCTTTGAAATCACCCTTTTATTTTTACCCGATTTGCTTCAAACTTTATGTGTATAATGTAAACACACGGCAGATTTAGACCTGTGGAAGGATTATTGATATCTTAGATACTGTTGCCGTGGTAACGCATCTAACTTTAAGATTCTTTTTTGATGCTTTTGAGACTCTTAGCATACTTGAAATTGCATGAAACTCGAAAGACACATCACATTTATTAGCCAGTAGACATGTGCAAAGTTTCAGAAACGGGCGTGGTGCCGGGGCTCAGTAGCGCCACCTTTTGACAAAAGAGGGGGAGTTAGGTCTATACTTTTATCTACAATCTTAAAACTCAGTATGTATAATGTTCATATCGAGCTGGACAACTTTCTAATTTAAACTTAATAGCTCAGACCAGCAGGAAGTCGGATATTTTGGTTTGAATGTGGATGTTTTGGAGAATTTCTCTCCGTGTGTTTGAGGGGAGGGGGGTTTGTCTGCTGAGTGAGAATGCTTTTATTTTAGTTTTTCAAGGTTTTGGGGCCCTTAACGTGCTCGAAAACTCTTGAAACTTTGCACACGGGTCAGAACCCGCGGCCCTCAGGGCCGGACTGAAGCTGGTACCCGGGCGTGGCAGGGGGGCTCGACAGCGCCCCCTGGAACGGGATTCAAACACTTGTCCATATATCAAACATGCTTGCTTGTAATAATATGAAACTCGGTACACTTATAGATCTCATCGGGCCGAACAACTTTCGTGCTCTAAGTTTTACGACAGCTCAACAGGAAGTCAGCTATTATGGGTTGTTTGGAAAATGCATGCTTTTATTTTTGATATACTTCTCCTAGAGAATTAATCCAAACACCACGAAACTCGGTTAGCGTGAAGTCAAGACATTGAGGATGCTAAATTGCGAACAGATTTTTGATATCTCGAACGGTTTGGCCGTGGCGAGGAAATGAATTTATGACTAAAAAAGGACACATAAAGTGTGTTATAACTTAGTTAATTTTACCTACAGTTACAAAACTCTGCGTGTATATTGTTCTCGTCAAGCCGAACAACTTTCTAATTTATTGTCATTAGCTCAGACCAACAGAAAGTCAGATATTGTAGTTTGAATGTGGATTCTGAGAATTTTCTCTCCCTCTCTCTGACAGAGGAGGGGGAGGGGGTACCCTCGGGTGATAGTTTAAACACAAAGTCATTCATGGGGCCATACTGCCCTCTTGTGTCCAAAATTGTATTTATACGCACTTTTATTCATTTATTACCTGTATTACACACACACACACAGTTCGATCGCACCCGCGCCTCTCTCTCTCTCTCTCTCTCTCTCTCTCTCTCTAACTCTCTTTCTCTCTCTCTCTCTCTCTCTCTCTCTCTCTCTCACACACACACACACACACACACACAGTTCGATCGCTCCCGTGCCTCTCTCTCTGTCTCACGCACACACACAGTTTGATCGCGCCCGCGACTCTCTCTCTCCCACACAAGCACACAGTTCGATCGCGCCCGCGCCTCTCTCACACACACACACACACGCACACACACACACACAGTTCGATCGCGCCCGCGCCTCTCTCTCTCTCTCTCTCTCTCTCTCTCTCTCTCTCTCTCTCTCTTCCGGTGTGACGTGTGTGACTGTTGAGTGTGAGCGGAGCGTTTGTGAGTGAATCGGAGCTCGTGAGTGAATCTTTCTTTCGTTCTCTTTCTTTGTTGCATGGGTTATTGCTAAAAGAGTGGTGTTTTGTCTGTTTGTTTGGGCCGCGTGCTACCGTTTTTTTTTTGCGGGCAGCATGACGGACCCACGTATGCAAGGTTTTAGTAAACTCACGCGGCGCCATGGAGTGTAAGTTGTGTCCGCGGTGAGCGTGGAAGACTGTTGCCTGGCTGCAGGAGAGGTTGTTGGGCATGAGCATATCATGTCGGCCTCTAGAATGAACAGTGCCACTGTCATCTTTCTTAGCTCTGTTGAAAACGTAAATGAGTTAGTTGAGACTGGTATAGTTATTGAGAATCTTTTTACTCATGTTCTCCCACTTTCCATGCCATCTAAAAAAGTTTTGTTGTCGAACATTCCGCCTTTCATAAGTGACGAAACTTTGGTGAGAATTTTATCACGATATGGTAAATTGGTGTCACCTATTAAAAAGATACCAATTGGAAGTGGATCTCTTTTGAAACATGTGGTTTCATTTAGGAGATTTGTTTACATGATCCTAAAGGATGATGAGGATCTAGATCTGTCATTGCATCTCAAAGTTGACGAGTTCGATTACGTTATTTACGCTACTACGGACAAGATGAAATGTTTCAAGTGTGGTGAAGTGGGCCATTTAATTTGTGCTTGCCCTGGTAAAAATCAGGAAAATGTTCCAGCGACGGTTGACATCGTTAATGCTAGTGAGCCGGTCGAGGCTGGTCCGTCTAACGCGGCTCGGCCAGCGGCGGAGACGGCTGAGGAGAATCCGCTCGCGGCCGAGAGTGCGGCGATACAGGTAAATGGCAACACAAATGTGGTTGAGGAAAATAGACTGGGTGATGCTGAAACATTGATTATTCGTTCTCGTAAATTGAACGTGCAAGAAAGTGGTAGTGCACCTAATGTTTTACCGCCTGATTCGTTTTGTGATGGCATTGAAATGGAGACAGAGCAGAGTGATTTCAAAGTTCCATCAAAAAGGAAAACATCTGACGAGTTTCAGAAAGTTAGAGCTAAGAAACCTGACGTGGAGGATTGTTATGGTGATAGTGACAGTGAGTCTTCTGATTCTAGTGTCAGGCTCTCTCAGTGTGACTTCTCTAGTCGAGGTGTTGAAGTTGATGACATTAAACTTTTTTTAAAAGCTACTAAGAACAAGAGAGGGGTTTGTGTAAATAATTATTTTTTAGACACAAAGCAGTTTGTTGAGAAAACCAGGTTTTTTATGTCGGAAGGTTTGTTTACAAATAAGGAAGGTTTGTTTACAAATAAGGAGATATATCGACTAAAAAAAGATCGTAAGAAAACTCACTTCTGATAGTGCCAATGAAGGTAGTGGGAAAGTATAGCCTGGCTAATGTGGTGTGTGTGAAGTGCTGATTTGTTTCTTAGTCTCTTTCATTTCTCCAAGCATGAGTGAAGTGAATATTGCGACTTTGAATGTAAATGGAGCAAGAGAATTGAGAAAAAGAGCAGGAATTTTTTAAATGGTTAAACAAAAAAGAATAGATGTTGTTATGTTGCAAGAA
Organism: Meda fulgida; assembly: GCA_030578275.1. Taxonomy (NCBI): domain Eukaryota; kingdom Metazoa; phylum Chordata; class Actinopteri; order Cypriniformes; family Leuciscidae; genus Meda; species Meda fulgida. The sequence continues at coordinate 25,805,478 of CM060628.1, read as the reverse complement.
ACGCATAGTGATTTGAGGAATGCTGCTGATTGGGCTGAGGAGTGGGATGGGGGTCTCTGTGTTGTGTGTACATTCCAACTGCACAAATAGAAAGAATGTTGTTTTTAAATACTTTGTGTTCAGTTTTACAAAAATGTTGTGTCGAAGAATATTTATTCTTGGGTGGTGATTTTAACTGTACGTTGTCAAACTTGGACAGGAATCATATTGAACCTCACTTGCCCTCTCGTAATCGTTTGGTTCAGCTTGTTAAAATGCATGAGCTTTGTGATGTTTGGAGGCAGCTTCACGAAACACAAAAGCAATATACTTGGACTCATGTCCGTGACAGTGTGATTTCACTGGCAAGATTGGACCGTTTCTATGTTTTAAAGCATCACTTCAACATTGTAAGAAAATGTTTAATTACTCCACTGTGTTTTTATGATCACAGTATGGTGCAGTGTTCTGTGTTCTTAAACTCCATTAAGCCAAGGAGTGCATACTGGCAGATAAATACCACTTTGTTAAGTGACAGGTATTTTAAAAGTACGTTTAAGCTGTTTTGGGATGAGTTCAGAACCGTAAAGGGGTCTTTTAATTCTCTACGGCAGTGGTGGGATTTTGGGAAAGCCCAAATAAAGCAGTTCTGTTTGCAGTATACTCGAAACGTCACTAGAGAGATAAATGTGAGTATGAACACCTTGGAGACCGCCATTTTAAAACTTCAAGAATTGTTTGAGTCGACTGGTGGTCAGAGTTATCTAGATTCTTTGTCGAACAAGAGGACACAGTTGGCTGATTTATTGGGTATTAAAACACAGGGAGCTCTGGTCAGGTCGATCTTCCAGAGTGTGGACCAAATGGATGCTCCATCCAGGTTCTTCTTTAACTTGGAGAGAAAGAACGGTCAGAGCAGAGTCATTCATGCTCTGCGCTCCGAGTCTGGAGGACTATTGACAAACCCTGCAGACATTCGAAAGAGAGCAGTTGGTTTCTATGAAAACCTGTATAAAAATGAGATTGGGGTGGAATACAGGAGTGACAGTGATTTTTTTAACGACTTACCCCAGGTGTCTGAGGAGGTCAATACTGAAATCTCTGGTGCTTTGAGCGTGGCTGAACTGTACAAGGCCCTCCAAGGAATGGAGTCTGGAAAGGCGCCGGGCATTGACGGCCTGCCAGTAGATTTTTACAAGTCTTCCTGGTCAGAACTAGGAGAGGACCTTCTGGAGGTTTTGAATGAAAGCTTGGCTGAAGGCCAGCTGCCTCTGAGCTGCCGTAGAGCAGTGTTAACCCTCCTGCCCAAGAAAGGCGACCTTGCAGATATAAAGTGCTGGAGGCCCGTATCACTACTCTGCAGCGACTACAAACTGCTCTCGAAAACGCTGGCTAACAGGTTGGCAGGAGTGATGGATGGTGTCATTCATCCTGACCAGACCTACTGTGTTCCTGGTAGGTCAATATTTGACAATGTTTCTTTGATTCGTGATGTTATAGAGGACTCCAAGATGCTCAATTTAGATTGTGGGTTAATCTCATTGGATCAGGAGAAAGCTTTTGACCGTGTTGAGTTTTGCTATTTGTGGAGAGTTTTAGAGGCTTTTGGGTTTTGTCAAAATTTTATAAATCATATTAAAGTTCTTTACAGTGGCGTTGAGAGTATTCTTAAGGTGAACGGTGGTTTATGTGCTCCTTTTAAAGCTCATAGAGGTGTAAGGCAGGGGTGCTCATTGTCTGGTATGCTCTACGCTTTGGCAATAGAGCCACTTTTACAACAGATACGGGTTAAACTTCATGGTATATGTTTGCCAAACTGTAAAAATAACATGATACTGTCAGCTTATGCCGATGATGTCATTGTAATGGTTAATAGGCAAAGTGACATACAGGTTTTATTAGGTTTATTAACGTTTTTAAAGGTTTATCTTCTGCAAGTGTAAACTGGAATAAGAGTGAAACTTTATTATTAGGTAAATGGGCAGGTGGGAGACCAGATCTTCCTGAAGGTTTAAGTTGGGGAAAATCAGGGTTTAAATACTTAGGAGTGTATCTTGGTGATGATGTGACAGTGAAAAAAAATTGGGAAGGAGTCATTGAAAAGGTTAAAGGTCGTCTGGACAAATGGAGATGGTTAATTCCAAAGATGTCATATAGAGGGCGTATTTTAATTATAAATAATTTAGTTCCTTCTTCACTGTGGCATACGTTCGCATGTATTGATCCTCCCTCACATCTTTTAGCGAAAATCCAGACTATTTTAGTAGATTTCTTCTGGGATAAATTGCATTGGGTCCCACAGAGTGTGTTATTCTTGCCTAAGGAGGAGGGTGGACAGGGTCTAATACATCTTCACAGCAGAATCGCAACTTTTCGGTTGCAACTCATACAAAAACTACTAGTTGGTTCAGTTGAATATAAATGGTGTTCTGTCGCATATGTTTTTTTACGTAATCTTGAGGATCTGGGTTTGGACAAAACTATTTTTTTTCCTGGACCCTACAAAATTGAACACTTCTGGTTTACTAGTGTTTTATAAGAACCTTTTTAAGGTTTGGAGTCTTTTTGTTTTTAAAAAAGCAGAGGTTTCACAGTCACTTCATTGGCTATTGGAAGAGCCTCTAGTTCGTGGAGCACGTCTGGATGTGTCTGCTGGTGGCCTTTTTCCAGGACTCAACAAAACACTCATTGACAGTAAAATCACCACTTTGAGGCAATTACTGGAAATAGCAGGACTTGATTTTAAGAATGAAGAAGCGACGGCTCAACATCTGGGAATTCGATCAACCCGTCTAGTTGCGCAGCTATTGGTGAAATGGCAGACGCTTCTTAATACAACAGAAAGAACTTTGTTGACTGAGTGTCGTGATGGTCTCTGTGAACCAAATCCTGAAGATTCTTTTCCTTGTTTGTTGTTTTCTTTGAACCTAGAAGAGGTTTCTGGAGTGTTTTTAAAAAGTTTTGATTCCTTGTGTGTTGACTTTTTTTCTTGTACTGGGAAAACTTTGTATAAGTATTGTGTCATTATTTTTAACAAAAAAATGCTAGATAAGAAAACAGATACTCCGTGGCGTGATTTTTTTACATTGAATGTGGATAGAAAACCTGAGTGGAGAGCACTTTATAGACCACCGTTGACGAAAAAGACAGGTGACTTACAGTGGAGAATTCTTCACGGTGCTGTCGCCGTCAATGCTTTTGTTTCAATTTTAAATTCTGAGGTTGATGCTCAATGTCCTTTTTGCATTGAAAGGGAAACCATTTTTCATGCATTTGTGAACTGTGCAAGATTAAAGCCTTTATTTTTGTTTTTAGAAAGTATTTTTCAGAGGTGTAATGAAACTTTTTCGATAGTGTTATTTATTTTTGGTTTTAAATATGTGTTGAAAAACAGAGTTGTATGTCAGTTGTTGAATTTTGTGTTGGGCCAAGCAAAGTTGGCTATTTATATTAGTAGAAAAAAGAAAATCGAGCAAAACTCTGAGCAGAATGTAGTTGCTATGTTTTCAAACATGTTGAAAGCTAGGATATTAATTGATTTTGCTTTCTACAAGCATATGGATGATCTCATTACCTTTGAAGGTATTTGGTGTTGCAATGAGGCATTGTGCTCTGTATTTGAAGGTGACTTGTTTTTTGCACATTGATTGTGAGTTGGGACTGCTCACAATATTTATGCATTTTGTATTGTAAATATACTGTGAAATGATTTTGTAATAAAAGTTTGTACAAATCAAATCTCTCTCTCTCTCTCTCTCTCTCTCTCTCTCTCTCTCTCTCTCTCTCTCTCTGTCTCTCCCTCTCTTTCTCTCTCTCTCTCTCTCTGTCTCTCTCTAATGTGCTATATTAGATCAATATGTTTTCCTTAAAAATGTTATTCTCTCTCCCACACACACACACAGTTCGATCGCGCCCCTTTCACACACACACACACACACACACAGTTCGATCGCGCCCGCGCCTCCGTCTCTCTCTCTCTAATGTGCTATATTAGATCAATGTTTTCCTTAAAAATGTCATGCACACTACATTTATTCTCATCATTTTTATAAATTATTGTATAAAATAATACTACCATTAAAAAAACACATTTGATTTTCTATTTTAATCAATGTAGAATGTGTAACTTAAAAATAAACAGATTAGTGCTCTGTTTGAGGAGGCGAAATTAAAACCAATGCAATATGATGAATGTCCAAAAGATGGCACTCACAGACTGTTTTTAAACGAGGTTGAATAAATATTTTTTGCTTTTAAACTGTGTGTGTGTGGGTGTTGGTGTGTGTGGGTGAGATTTTGGTTGGGGGACAGTTGTAGGTTACAGTTTGAGTTTATAGTTTGACAAAAGCACTTTGTGTTTTATTGTGAGTGTACATAAATATAAGTAAACACTTTGTAGTTTGAATTTACGTCCTCGATGAACAAAATGACGGAGTATATTTTTGTGTAACAGTTCAATCGCACCCACACGTCACCCACACACACACACCAAACAGACACACACACACACACACACACACACACACACACACACACACACACACACACACACACATACATATTGGAACGTGAGTGAAGTACAAAGCCTATAATAAAGAATAGTTTAGCATCCAAATACATCACAACTGCCTTCCTGCCTGCTGTGAGTTTGTTTGCGTCGAGGCTGTAAGCTCTACGCCTCGTATTAGCTTTGTATTTCTTTCTGTTTTGAACCATCATTTACTATCATTCCTAGTTGTTTATATTACTAAATATAGTTTACCCACCATCTCAGATTAACCTTACATCGCTAGCTTCCGTTATTGTTAGCACAGAACGCGTGTTTACGCGCCACCCGCGCTCATTTATTTATTATTTATTTTCTCTCGCGCGCCCGCGCCTTTGAGTTCATAAAAGCCCAGGTAAGTAAGAATCAGTCAACACAAATGGTGAGTAATGTCTTGTCCTGTTATTGTCACATGTCATATGTTTAGTGTAGCCTTCTCCGAAGGCAATATAGGATTTATTTGTGATAAATGCAAGGAGACAGTCAGGCTGACGGAGAAGATTTCAGAGCTAGAGACACGCATCCAAACTTTAATTGAGGATAGTAAGGATAGTACTAGAGCTTTAGATACTATTTTGGATGCGCCTAGCATAGTGAACTCTGTACATGATTCGGTTCCGGCTGAAGTAGAGCCCAGGCAGCAGGGCAGATGGGTGACCGTGAGAGATCGCTCTAGTCGCGGATTAAAAAACCACTCTTCCGTTCCGATTACCATAACAAATCGATTTGCCCCACTCAGTGAAACACCCACTGAGAATTCTGTTGATTGTGCCCTGGTAATTGGTGATTCGATCACACGGAACGTGAAAATAGAGACACCAGCCACCATAGTCACATGTTTGCCGGGAGCCAGAGCGCCTGACATCAAAGCAAATTTAAAAGTGCTGGCTAATGCTAATCGTAAATTCTCTAAGATCATTATTCATGTCGGCACTAATGATGTTCGACTCCGCCAGTCGGAGATCACCAAAATTAATATTAAAGAGGTGTGTAAACTCGCAAGTACGATGTCAGGCACTGTAATTTGATCTGGCCCCCTTCCTGTTCGCAGGAGTGATGAGATAGTTAGCAGATTGGCCTCACTCAATGGTTGGTTGTCTAAGTGGTGTCCGTTGAATAATATAGAATTCATAGACAATTGGAAAAGTTTTTGGGGCAAGCCTGACCTGTTGAAAAGAGATGGTGTTCATCCCTCCTGGGATGGTGCTGCTCTTCTCTCTAGTAATATGGCACATAGTCTTAGAGCTAAAACATGACAATCTGGGGCTCAGGTCAGGAAGCAGACAGACTGGCTAAACCGACCGTCTGCTAGCGGCCTCGCGTCACCAAGGTCAGATAAATCCCATCACATAGAGCCTCTTTCACCTAGATATCATCATATAGAGACTGTGTCTGTTCCCCGAATTTGGAAATCCAAAAAACGTCAGGTAAAAAATTTAATTGATGTTCAACAAATAAAAAACAGATATAACACAGATGAACAAATGATAAAGCTTGGGTTGCTGAATATTCGATCCCTTACTTCAAAATCGCTCATAGTTAATGATATGATTTCAGATTATAATCTAGATGTGCTGTGTTTGACAGAAACCTGGCTAAAACCAAACGATTACATTACTTTAAATGAGTCAACCCCACAAGATTACTGTTATAAACATGAACCTCGTCTAAAACGCAAAGGGGGAGGTGTTGCTGTAATTTATAGTAATATTTACAAAACCACTAAGAAATCTATTTTTAAATATACTTCTTTTGAAGTGTTGGTGCTTAATGTAAAAATATATAGTGTAAACGATAAATCACGTTTGAGATTTCTGCTGGCTACTGTATACAGGCCACCAGGGCACCATAAAGATTTTATCAAAGAATTTGCGGACTTTCTATCAGAATTAGTATTGGCTAACGATAAAGTACTAATTGTTGGTGATTTTAATATACATGTAGATAATGAAAAAGATGCATTGGGATTGGCACTTAAAGACATTGTAAACTCAATTGGAGTTAGACAACACGTGTCAGGACCCACTCATTGTCGTAATCATACTCTAGATCTAATATTATCACATGGAATAGATGTTGATGCCGTTGAAATTCTGCAGCAGAGCGATGACATCTCAGACCATTATCTAGTCTCATGTAAATTACATTTAGCCAAGGCTGCAAAGCCGACTCCGTGTTATAAATATGTTAGACCTATAACTTCTGCCACTAAAGATTGCTTTATCAATAATCTTCCTAATAAGTTTCATCATCTCAGCATCCCGGATAGCTTAGAAGAACTCGATATTGCAACAGAAACTTTTAACTCTCTCTTTTCCAGCACTTTAGACGCAGTTGCTCCGTTGCGCTTAAAGAAGATTAAAGAAAATAGTCCAACGCCGTGGTACAACGAGCACACTCAGGCCCTTAAGAGAGCAGCCAGAAAAATGGAGCGCAACTGGAAGAAAACAAAACTAGAGGTATTTCGGATTTCATGGAAAGAGAGCTCGATTGCTTACAGAGAGGCTTTAAAAGCTGCTAGATCTGCTTATTTTTCAACCCTATTAGAAGAAAATAAACATAATCCTAGGTATTTATTTGAAACAGTGGCTAAACTAACGAAAAAGAAAGCTTTAAGCACAGAAGTTTCCAAGCAACACAGCAGTAATGACTTTATGAACTTCTTCACTTATAAGATTGATAATATCAGGGACAAAATTATAACTATGCAACCGTCTACTACAGTATCGCATCAGGGAGTGCATTGTAGTCTCCCTGAGGAAAAATTGTTTTCATTTCTTGCTATAGGAGAGGAAGAATTCTGCAAACTCGTTAATTCATCTAAATCGACAACTTGTATGTTAGACCCTATACCGACTAAGCTACTGAAAGAGATGCTTCCAGAGATCATAGATCCTCTTCTTAATATCATTAATTCGTCTTTGTCTCTAGGATATGTACCAAAAACCTTTAAGCTGGCTATGATAAAACCGCTTGTTAAAAAACCTCAACTTGATCCTTCAGAATTAGTCAATTACAGGCCGATCTCAAATCTGCCTTTTCTGTCAAAGATATTAGAAAAAGCAGTATCCTCACAACTGTGTTCCTTTCTTGAAAGAAATGATATCTGCGAGGATTTTCAGTCAGGATTTAGACCGCACCATAGTACTGAGACAGCTCTCATTAGAGTTACAAATGATTTACTTTTATCATCCGATCGTGGTTGTATCTCTCTATTAGTGTTACTTGATCTTAGTGCTGCATTTGACACAATTGACCACAACATTCTTTTAAATAGACTGGAAAACTATGTTGGCATTAGTGGAATTGCACTAGCATGGTTTAAATCATACTTATCTGACCGTTATCAGTTTGTAGCAGTAAATGAAGAGATGTCTTATCGATCACAAGTTCAGTATGGTGTACCACAAGGCTCAGTACTAGGACCGCTGCTGTTCACTCTGTACATGGTACCATTAGGACATATCATTAGGAAACATGGAATTAGCTTTCATTGTTATGCCGATGATACTCAGCTGTATATTTCTTCAAAACCTAACGAAACTTACCAATTCACAAAATTAACGGAATGCATAGCTGATATAAAAAATTGAATGACTAGTAATTTCCTACTACTAAACTCTGAAAAAACAGAGATTCTAATTATTGGACAAAAAACTTCCACACGTAATAACCTAGAATACTGTCTAACCCTTGATGGCTGCTCTGTTAAGTCTTCGTCGTCGGTTAGGAACCTGGGTGTGCTCTTTGATAGCAATCTTTCATTTGAAAGTCATGTGTCTAGTATCTGTAAAACCGCATTTTTCCATCTTAAAAATATATCTAAATTACGACATATGCTCTCATTAACAAATGCGGAACAATTAGTTCATGCTTTCATGACAACAAGACTAGATTATTGTAATGCTCTACTGGGTGGTTGCCCTGCACGCTTAATAAATAAACTACAGCTGGTCCAAAACGCAGCCGCTCGAGTTCTTACTAGAACCAGGAAATATGACCATATTAGTCCGGTTCTGTCAACACTGCATTGGCTGCCTATTAAACATCGTATACATTTTAAAATATTGTTGATTACTTACAAAGCACTAAATGGTTTAGCTCCGCAGTACTTGAGCGAGCTCTTAACGCATTATAGTCCTTCACGTCTATTGCGATCTCAAAATTCGGGCCAGTTGATAATACCTAGAATATCAAAATCGACTGCGGAGCGGTAGATCCTTTTCCTATTTAGCACCAAAACTTTGGAACAGTCTTCCTACCATTGTCCGGGAAGCAGACACACTCTGTCAGTTCAAAGCTAGACTAAAAACACATCTCTTTGACCTAGCATACACAAAATATATTATAGACTTCTATAATTCAATGTTAGGCTGCATAGATTAGGTCAGCCGGAACTGGGAACACTTCCCTTAAATCCTGATGTACTCGTTACATCATCATAAGAAGAATGGCATCTACGCTAATTTTAGTGTCTTTGTTTATCCCGAGGTTTTCCCGCAGCCGACCGGATCCAGGCCGTATCCAGATCTGACTAGGAGCTTTGCCTGGACCCGATGACAACGCAGTGCTGAAGTGCCAACTAGCCTCTCCCTATGGAGGATCCCTTTCCCACTCTATAGATAAAATGTTGTGATTCCGGTTCGCGTACCCACCCCAAAGTGATAAAATAAAACAAAATTCTGTATCAAATTACAGTTACTATAAATCCGGCCTCTAGTTCATAAACGCCAGAGGAGAACTGGCCCCCGACTGAGCCTGGGTTCTCCCAAGGTTTTTTTTTCTCCATTAGGTCACCTGATGGAGTTTTAGGACACCAGTAGGTCACTTGATGGAGTTTTTCGGTTCCTTGCCACTGTTGCCTTTGGCTTGTTCAGTTGGGGATATTCAAAATAATTAGCCAAGCATTAATACCATTGATCAGCCCTACCAAACGTGGATGTTTTTTCACTAAGAAACAAACATTATGTTATTTGATTGATATTGTGAAGCTGCTTTGATGCAATTTATATTGTGAAAAGCGCTATATAAATACACTTGACTTGACTTGACTTGACAAATGTTGAAACAGTTTGATTCTAATGAGAGAGTTACATAAGCCTAACACCACTTACTTTCACTTTCGCTTTACATTATTTCGGTTACTTCTTGTTTATAGTTTTTTAAAATTCTTGTTCTGTTCTGAATATCATTAAATTTAAACAATTGCTTGTGTAATATTTTGAGTGTATCATCAAATCAGAATAATTATCTCGGTTTCCCTAGTTATTTATTTTTATTTTTTCATTTTACTAAACAGGTAAGGCAAGTAATATTCTCTGTGTCTTTATATATGTATATCTATCTATCTATCTATCTATCTATCTATCTATATATGAATTATAAATAACTTATTTCTGTATAAAATAAAAATTTCCTAATAATCCAGACCAACCAGAGCGCACTATTCCTACAACATCATCAGTGCTGAAGCGGAACTACCAGAGCCGTTCGGCAGATAGCGAGCAGATGCAGCATGTGTGTTGTATCGTGGCAGGGTCAGGCCAGGGGAATCCATTTGCAGCTTTTTATTAAGAATGGTCAAGACAGGCAGGGAGAACAATGGCAAACAGGGCAGAACAGAAAAGTCAGAGACAAACCAGATTGACAGGCAAAGGACAAAGACCTCCAGATAAATACTGGGCTTCTGGATTTACACATTTAAGTGCTGCAAAACATATTGACCTAAAAATTATTCTAAATTTAAATGATCTCATATATGTGGCTATTGTGGTTCACGATTATAGGCCCTGTCCCCAAATGGCACACTTCATATGAATTTTCGGTCTTGTGTACTTATTTCATGTGTCTGTTAAATCAATGAGACCATAGGCTGTCTCATTTTTCATTTTAGGTTTCAGAAGGTTGCTCACGCATACTTTGTGGTTGATATGTGCCCTCGATGCGCACTTTTGCAGAGGCCACACTGATGCAAGCTCTACAGCACACTTCTTTTCAACAGTCAAAGCGGGGTTACGTTTTTGCACGTCGTGCACAATAACCCTAAAGGCACCGGGGTGGCGGTGCCACCGGCTTGGGCCCGCAATCGCTGCTCGCAGCTATATTTATTATTATTATTAGGGCCCAAGCCTTGAAAAGGCGAAGGCCCTATTGTTTTCCTCAGGATTATTTATTATTCTTCCAACTTCTTCTTCTTCTTTATTAGGGCCCAAGCCTTGAAAAGGCGAAGGTCCTATTGTTTTCCTTAGGCAAATTAGGAAAATTATTATTTAACTACCTTTTTGGCACTTTTGGGGCCCTTAACATGCTCGAAAACTCTTTAAACTTTGCACACCGGTCAGAACCCGCGGCCATCAGGGCCGGGCTGAAGATGGTACCCGGGCTTGGCTCGACAGCGCCCCCTGAAACGGGGTCCGAAAACTTGGTCCATAAATCAAACACGCTTGCATGTAATAATATGAAACTCGGTACACTTATAGATCTCATCGGGGCGAACAACTTTCGTGCTCTAAGTTTTACGCCAGCCCAACAGGAAGTCGGCTATTATGGGTTGTTTGGAAAACGCTTGCAATGGAATTTAAAGTACTCCTCCTAGAGAATTGATCGAGATGCCACGAAACTCGGTCAGCGTGAAATCAAGACATTGAGGATGAAAAATTGCCAGGGGATTTTTGATATCTCGAACGGTTTGGCCGTGGCGAGGAAACGAAATTATGGCGAGAAATGTGAAACAGAAAGTGTGTTATAACTTCTGCATACATTAACTGATCTTGATGAAACTTCAGCAGTGTGTTCGCTGTAAGAGGCCGATCACATGGATGTGACTATTGTGAGTCAAAGTTATAGCGCCACCAACTGGCAACAGGAAGTGTCACTTTCAAAATGCTTTAAAATCACCCTCTAATTTTTACCCGATTTGCTTCAAACTTTATGTGTATAATGTAAACACACGGCAGATTTAGACCTTTGAAAGTATTATTGATATCTTTGATACTGTTGCCGTGGTAACGCATCAAACTTCAAGATTCTTTTATGATGCTTTTGAGACTTTTAGCATACTTGAAATTGCATGAAACTCGACAGACACATCACATTTATTAGCCAGTAGACGTGCAAAGTTTCAGAAACGGGCGTGGTACAGGGGCTCAGTAGCGCCACCTTTTGACAAATGTGGGGGTGTTAGTTTTATAGTTTTACCAACAATCACACAACTCGGTACGCATATTGTTCAGATCAAGCCGGACAACTTTCTAATTAACTGTCATTAGCTCAGACCAAGAGGAAGTCAGATATTTTGGTTTGAATATGGTCATTTTCTCTCTCTCTCTCTGAGCCAATATGGCAAGCCGTTTAACATTTAATCATTTTAACCTACTAGTCTCTATTTTCATGCTACTAGTACTTATTTTTTAGACACTAGTATCTATTCCATTAAGTACTAGTACTTATTCATTAGCGACTAGTGCTTATTCTTTAGTACTAGTGCCTATTCTTTAGATACTAGTGCTTATTAATTAGATATTCTTTTGAATACGTATTAGTAGCTAATGAATAAGTACTGGTATCTATTTAATAGGTGCTAGTATCTAAAAGGTCATTTTCTCTCTCTCTCTCTCTCTGAGCCAATATGGCAAGCTGTTTTAACATTTAATCATTTTAACCTACTAGTCTCTATTTTCATGCTACTAATACTTTTTTTTAGATACTAGTATCTATTCCATTAAGTACTAGTACTTATTCATTAGTGACTAGTGCTTACTCTGTTTAGAATATTCAAAGTGCTTATTACATTTTTAGGCTTGTTTATATTTTCAGAGCAGAATATCCGATTTTTCTGCTTATTCAATATTGCATCTAAAATGTAAGTGACTTGACGTGTGTGTGTGTGTGTGTGTGTGTGTGTGTGTGTGTGTGTGTGTGTGTGTGTGTGTGTGTGTGTGTGTGTGTGTGAGAGAGAGAGAGATTGTGTCACACGTCTCTCCGTGTGTTTGAAGGGAGGGGGATTTGTCTGGTGAGTGAGAATGCTTTTATTTTTGTTTTTCAAGGTTTTGGGGCCCTTAACGTGCTCGAAAACTCTTGAAACTTTGCACAAGGGTCAGAACCCACGGCCATCACACGCACACACACACACACGAATATTGGAACGTGAGTGAATTACAAAGCATATAATAAAGAATAGTTTGGCATCCAAATACATCACAAATGTTGAAACAGTTTGATTCTAATGAGAGAGTTACGTGAGCCCAACACCACTTACTTTCACTTTCGCTTTACATTATTTCGGTTACTTCTTGTTTATAGTTTTTTTTTATTCTTGTTCTGTTCTGAATATCATTAAATTTAAAGGATTGCTTGTGTAATATTTTGAGTGTATCATCAAATCAGAATAACTCTCTCGGTTTAGTTATTCCCTAGTTATTTATTTTTTTATTTTTTCATTGTTCTAATCAGGTTAGGCAAGTAATATTCTCTGTGTCTTTATATATATATATATATATATATATATATATATATATAATCTGAATTATAAATAACTTATTTCTGTATAAAATAAAACATTTCTAATAATCCAGACCAACCAGAGTGCAATATTCCTACAACATCATCAGTGCTGAAGCGGAACTACCAGAGCCGTTCGGCAGAGAGCGAGCAGATGCAGCATATGTGTTTTATCGAGGCAGGGTTAGGCCAGGGGAATCCATTTGCAGCTTTTTATTAAGAATGGTCAAGACAGGCAGGGTGAACAATGGCAAACAGGGCAGAACAGAAAAGTCAGAGACAAACCAGGTTGACAGGCAAAGGACAAAGACCTCCAAATAAATACTGGGCTTCTGGATTTACACATTTAAGTGCTGCAAAACATATTGACCTAAAAAAAATTCTAAATTTAAATGATCTCATATATGTGGCTATTGTGGTTCACGATCATAGGCCCTGTCCCCAAATGGCACACTTCATATGAATTTTCGGTCTGTTAAATCCATGAGACCGTAGGCTGTCTCATTTTTTATTTTAGGTTTCAGAAGGTTGCTCACGCATACTTTGTGGTTGATATGTGCCCTGGATGCGCACTTTTGCAGAGCCCACACTTATACAAGCTCTACAGCACACTTCTTTTCAACAGTCAAAGCGGTGGTTACATTTTTGCACGTCGTGCACAATAACCCTAAAAGCACTGGGGTGGCGGCTTGTTTATATACATATATATATATATATATATATATATATATAGCTGCGAGCAGCGATGAAGGGCCAAAGCTGGCGGCACCGCCACCGGCTTGGGCCCGCAATCGCTGCTCGCAGCTATATATATATATATATATATATATAAAAATGGCTCGATAGTGCCACCTATAAAAGTTTAACGGAGTGCGCCTCCCGCTACGTTTCACGTACGTATATGAAATTCGGTACATACATGTAATGGCCCAATACCTACAAAAAAGTCTCTTGGAGCATAGCCGTAAACACAACAGGAAGTCAGCCATTTTGAGCTTCCTCTCAGATTTTTGTGCAGTTTTTGCCATTTTCAGGCCTCTTACTTTAACGAACTCCTCCTACAGTTTTAATCTGATCATCTTCAAATTTGGTGAGTGTAATCTCAAGGCCTTTGTGACGTTAAATTGTGAAGATTCTGAGTTTTCGTCAAAGGGCAGGTCCTCGGCGGCCTGACAAATTTCGATGTTTCGTCATGAAACAGGAAGTTGCTGTAACTCAGGCAAACAATGTCCAATTTGCCCCAAACTTCACACGTTTGGTAAGAGTTCTGTCCTGAACACATGTCCATGCTCATATTCAGTTACAGTCATAGCACCACCTACTGGCAACAGGAAGTGACATGTTTGACACTGTTGTGGACTCCTAATAGCATATAAAAAGTGTCAGCAAGTGCTAAACAAGCTAACAACATATTAGAAACATGTGAAAACATGCTAGCAAACTCTTAGCTAAGTGCTAAAGCATGCTATTACTGCAATTAAATATGAATTTGCTGTAACTCAGGCATGGAATGTCCAATCTGCCCCAAACTTCACACGTTTGATAAGAGTCCTGCCCTGAACACATCTACATGAGAATATTCAGTTATAGTAATAGCGCCACCTACTGCCAACAGGAAGGGACATGTTTAACACTGTGATGCAGTACTAGCAACATATTAAATATGCCATTGAATTATAAACATGTTATAAACATGTTAAAACATGCTAGCAATTCTTAGCTAAGTGCTAAAGCATGCTAATGCAATGAAACAGGAAGTTGTTGTTACTTAAGAAGGCAATGTCCAATCTGCCCCAAACTTCACAAGTTTAGAGTCCTGCCCCGAACACATGTCCATGCTCATATTCAGTTATAGTAATAGCGCCACCTACTGGCAACAGGAAGTGACATGTTTAACAGTGTGATGCAATACTACCAACATAGTAAATATGCCATTGAGTTATAAACATGTTAAAACAGGCTAGCAATTCTTAGCTAAGTGCTAAAGCATGGTAATGCTATGAAACAGGAAGTTGTTGTTACTTAAGAAGACAATGTTCAATCTGCCCCAAACTTCACATGTTTGATAAGAGTCCTGCCCTGAACTAATCTACAAGACAATTTTCAGTTATAGTAATAGCGCCACCTACTGGCAACAGGAAGTGACATGTTTAACAGTGTGATGCAATACTACCAACATAGTAAATATGCCATTGAGTTATAAACATGTTATAAACATGTTAAAACGTGCTAGCAATTCTTAACTAAGTGCTAAAGCATGCTAATGCAATTAAACAGGAAGTTGTTGTTACTGAAAAAGGCAATGTCCAATCTGCCCCAAACTTCACATGTTTGATAAGAGTCATGGCCTGAACACATCTACATGAGAATTTTCTGTTATAGTAATAGTGCCACCTACTGTCAATAGAAAGTGACATGTTTTAAACTGTGATGCAGTACTAGCAACATAGTAAAATATGCCATTGAGTGTTAAACATGTTAGAAACATGCTAAAGCATGCTAGCAATACTTAGTTAAGTGTTAAATCATGCTATTAATGCCATGAAACAGGAAGTTGTTTTAACTCCGGCAAGGAATGTCCAATCTGCCCCAAACGTCACACTTTTGATAAAAGTCCTGCCCTGAACACATCTACATGACAATTTTCAGTTATAGTAATAGTGCCACCTACTGTCAACAGGAAGTGACGTTTTACACTGTGATGCAGTACATTTTTGAGGGCCTAAACATGCACGAAAACTCACGAAAATTTGCAAACGCGTCAGAATTGGCGGAAATTTACATCTGATAAGCGTTTCAGAATTGGCCAGGGCAAAATGGCTCGATAGCGCCACCTATAAAGGTTCAATGGAGTGCGACTCCCGCTACGTTTCACGTACGTGTACGAAATTCGGTACATACATGTAATGGCCCAATGCCTACAAAAACGTCTCTTGGAGCGTAGCCCTAAACACAACAGGAAGTCAGCTATTTTGAACTTCCTCTCAGATTTTTGTGCAGTTTTTGTCATATTCAGGCCTCGTACTTCAACGAACTCGTCCTACAGTTTTAATCTGATCAACTTCAAATTTGGTGAGTCTAATCTTAAGGCCTTTGTGACATTAAATTGCGAAGATCTTGAGTTTTCGTCAAAGGGCGTGTCCTCGGCGGCCTGACAAATTTCGATGTTTCGCCATTAAACAGGAAGTTGCTGTAACTCAGGCAAACAATGTCCAATTTGCCCAAAGCTTCACACGTTTGATAAGAGTTTGCTCCTGAACACATGTCCATGCTCATATTCAGTTACAGTCATAGCGCCACCTACTGGCAACAGGAAGTGATATATTTAACACTGTTGTGGACTCCTAATAACATGTAAAAAAGTGTCAGCAAGTGCTAAACATGCTAGCAACATACTAGAAACATGCTAAAACATGCTAGCAAACACTTAGCTAAGTGCTAAAGCATGCTATTACTGCAATTAAATATGAATTTGCTGTAACTCAGGCATGGAATATCAAATATTCCCCAAACTTCACACGTTTGATAAGTCATGGCCTGAACACAGCTACATGAGAATATTCAGTTATAGTAATAGCGCCACCTACTGGCAACAGGAAGTGACATGTTTAACACTGTGATGCAGTACTAGCAACATATTAAATATGCCATTGAATTATAAACATGTCATAAACATGTTAAAACATGCTAGCAATTCATAGCTTAGTGCTAAAGCATGCTAATGCAATGAAACAGGAAGTTGTTGTTACTAAAGAAGGCAATGTCCAATCTGCCCCAAACTTCACACGTTTGATAAGAGTCCTACCCTGAACACATCTACATGACAATTTTAAGTTAAAGTAATAGCGCCATCTACTGTCGACAGGAAGTGACATGTTTTACACTGTGATGCAGTACTAGCAACATAGTAAATATGTCATTGAGTTCTAAACATGCTAGAAACATGCTAAAACATGCTAGCAACACTTATCTGAGTGATAATTCATGCTATTATCCCCATAATAAAGGACATTTTTGTAACTGACTTTGACATACTCCTCCTATATTTACCTACTTAAATGCACATTGCCCACCGTGCTCTGTCTTCCTAAAGCAACCGGGTGGCGGTGGCGCGGGTGCGAGGGCCCTTTCAATGCTGCTTGCAGCTTTAATTTTGTACTTAAAACCCATTTTTCCTAAGCTGACTTCGTCATACTCATATTCTAGTCAGAATGTGAGTCTGATACTGCTCCATAGGGCTTTTATTATGAGGCGTGTCTTAACCGAACCAGGAAAAAAAAAAAACTCTGCACTCAATTGGATAGGCCTACAACCAATCAGAGCAAGCAAACGGCAAGGAAGGACAGCAAACACATCTTTACAATCGACAAATGCCTTGATTGCAGTTCTCTGTTCATCTTTTAAAATGAATGCGCTGTCGATTTCTTTTACAACAGATGCGATAGCGGAATCTATACATCTCAATTCTCCAGCTGCAGTCATCTTTGTTGTAAACCAGTTCAAACCAAGCGCTCTTTGATGACGTGATGAATACGTAACTACAGATCATCTGTCCATCATCATAAAAAGCCCGCCCTGGCAATTTAATTGGCCCGACTATTTCTGAACCGATCATAATTACTCCTCAATGGATCGAGTCCAGACCGAACTTCCCGACCAGAAAATGCTGTGGGCGGGGTTCGGGATGGCATCCAGGCTACATTTTTCCTGCAATTGAGTCTTTGCTTCATCTCCTCAACCCCACATCTGACATTAGCAATTTTAAAATGTTTGATGGAGTTTTTACACAACACCCCTGCTCTTGCCAGACGGCACCCCGGTTGGGAAACGCTGCTTTAAATAGCAAGACAAATTTGCTCCATTTATTGAAATTTAATTGAATATTTATGAATTTATAAAGTAATAAGATAGTAGGCTACAGTGTGGTATAACAATTCCATCATTTCCATATTGATTGTTCTGGCAATCTTCTGTCACTCCTAAATGCCTTGTCGTTGAATGAACAAAGGTCAACTGAAGACTCTTTAATTTTGAATCACAGATAGTTCTGTCTCTGTTAGAGGCTGTGTATAATTTATTATGGACATTTGCATTTATAAAATCATATTTTTTTGATTGTTTAATATTCTGTAGCCTGTATGTTTAGTTTTTACCTGCCACTATGCACTACCATGCTCTATGTGACCTGTGCTGGCACAATGAGCAAATTGACTGAGTTACACCTGATTGAAGACGATAGAGTCAGCAAAGTCAATTTTGAGAAAAATCCAGTTTTCTGATTTGGCACACACCAAGTAAAAACCAAATATCTATATGAAAATATATATTAAACTTTTTTTTTTTTCCTAAGATACCACATGTGTTTGATTGACATTAATGAAACAGACAGCCTATTAAGACCTACTGTACATCACGGAATCTAATCTAATGTTACACATCAGATGTTTTTCCCCAACAGTTAACCAAACTTTCACTTAACCCTTGTGCATCCTTATGAACATTGTTGTCTTTTTCAGTTTGTTTTTTGGATAATTTTGCCAGTGTTAATTCCAACTGCATACATTTTGGCACAAATGTGTATTTTCACCCCCATTTCCTTTAAGTATATTTTTCACTAGTAACAGTTACACTGAGGACCAGTGTCCCCACTGAAATCCATTAAAACAACAACATCTTAATCCCAGGGCCATTTAACTATTAAATGATGCCGTCTTTGTTAATAGGCTTTCATTCTGTTGGCAAGGCTTAAAAAAAGTACTATTTTTTACCATATGGCGCCATTTTCTCAGGTTTGTTCTATAAAGCAAATACTTTTTCTTGCCTTTATTCATGTTTTCTGCTTCTGCATATTATAGAGCCAACTAGATGAATTATGCAGCTATAATTGTGTAGGTGCGACATCACACACTATACTCACATTTGTCTCCTTAGCTAGGGAAACTGGATCACTCACATTTGTCTCTTCTAAAGTTTCAGAAGCGATCTTAGCAACATCGCAGACTGTGCTCAGTATTTTTCTCCTTAGCTAATGGATCGCTCACATTTGTCTCCTCTAAAGTTTGGAAGAGATCACAACAACTTTACAAATCAAATGTCTCAGTATGAACTTAAACATTTATTCCATATAATAAGCATTACTAATAATCAAATTGGACTGAGTTGGATTGAGTTGTATAACATTTAATGTGCCTTTCAGCAAAGAAAGCTCCATGGTTAATGTTCTTAAACTCTACAACTCTTTTCTATTATTGTGTGTCTACAATTAAGAGTAACGTTAACCTTATTTTTGCATAACTTCATTCTTGATATAGGCTTAAACTTTTAATTTATGGATTGTTTTTTACTTTAGTGCCTTTCAAGTACTTGACTTGATTCACAATTTGTAAAGTTGTTGAGGTCTTTTCTAAACTTTAAAAGAGACACATTTGAGCGCTCCAGTTTCTCTAGCTGAGAAGAATCTGAGCACAGTATGTGATATTGAGTGAGATCTCTTCTAAACATTAGAGGAGACAAATGTGAGACCACCAGTTTCTCTAGGAAAGTAAAAAAAATATGAGCAAAGTGAGTTTAAAGTTGAGATCTCCTCTAATACTAACAAGTGTCTCCTTTAAAGTTTTTGAGTTTTTCCTCTCAGGAGACTAAAGCAAAAGAAATTATTTGATGTTAAAGTAACCTTTTTGTCGAGGAGAAACATTTGAGATGGTAATGAGATCTCATTTTTGATTTTCTTTGCTCAGGGTACTTTTTGTTTTTTAAATTGTCACAAAGTTCTTCATTAAATGTTGTACCTACTCAGTATGCAATTTCAGATGCAGCTAGTGTGTGAAAAAAGCCTGTGTATGTTCAATGAGGAACATTGTCGTATGTATCATTGGTTGTCTGCTAAATTACATTCTAGTTCTACATTCTAGTACCACATTGTAGTTTCACACTTTTAAACCTGTGGCACAGCAAAAAGCTATGCTTATATTGTTGTGGATCAGGGCTTGATTACTCATTGATTAGCAGTGGCACTAACCCAATTTGAAAATTATAACCCCCAGTTTTACAGAGGAGGCTTAAGCCTAGTACCAGACTAAAATGCATGTTTGACCTGTTTTAACTGAGAGCAACTTGCACTGACATACCTTAAAATATGTAAGGTGCTGTTGTTTTGTCTCAAAATGCACACCAGTAATGTTTTTTTCTTTTTCTTTCCGAAGGCACGTTTATAAAAGGTACTTAAATGTCCTAATTGAACTAAAGCCTAATCCTGGCTTATTCTAATCCCTGTTTGTGAAACCAGACCTAAGTGTGAAACACATTTTAAAAGTAGCTTTAAGGCAGGATTGGCATAGCGTAGTGTGACAAGGCTAATGCTGAATTCACTGTTTCACACACGCTGATCAGATTTATTCCTTGACGAATTGTTATTCAGAAAGAAGAGGAGGCATTTACTTTAAATGTAGGATTTTTATATATATATATATATATATATATATATATATATATATATATATATATATATATATATATATATATATATATATATTTGCATTTCCATCCAGATCAGTAGTTGTGATTTGACATGGTATGTGGGTGAAACCGCAGTCTGGCGTCTCCTAAAAAACACCTCAAAAGTGTCCTGATGTTTGATGCAGAGACTGCATATTCAAAACTCTTCTGAGAATATACATCCACACAGGGCAGATCACAGTACTAGTAGGGACATGTGAGTGATTGAAATTGAGAGTTGACACTGTCAGTGGGCGCATCAGAAAGCACTATGAGTCAGATATAAGAGGGTTAAATGTTATCATGATCAGCATAAGTATTGACACTGACTCTCAAAGGGCTTAGCTCTGAGAAAACCAGTCTAGAGCTTTCTTTAAAAAAAGTAAGTGACATAATTGCCCCCACAGTGCTTGTGTGAAATAGACCAGGAATTTCCATTTTAATTGTTTATTATTCACTGTGCCAATTATGTACAATCCTCATTTACACAAATGTTATGCAAACAGCCCATCTTGTTGGCAAAGGCTATTTAAGGCCTTTTGGCTTAGTTGGGGACACTTATTATTCACCAATGTTATTGAATTAAATGCACTGACACTATTGGAGAACTGAACTTTACACAATTATTGGATCAAACTGAATCAACACTGAACTGATTTCAATTGAACAATGACTGTTTATTACTGTCAAGGTGCTTTGAAACCATCTGTATTATTGTATAAAGCGCTATATAAAGTAACTTTACTTGACTTGACTATTTACACTAACCCGCCACAAAATTGTCTGGTTGAGCCAAACTAAATTAATTAATGAAGCCAGTAACAGGGACAGTGGTGTGGAGAGTAAAGACAGTGGCTTTAGTTTTTGTAACAACCAACCCAAGTTTGAGCCTGTCTTTTCCAACCCCATTCTTCACCCTTTTTCTCATTGCATAAAGCTCAGAGAAGTGTTCATTTTAAAGTCCCCCTGTAGTAATTTTTTTTTACCCCTTAAAACTCATCTTTGATCACCAAAATTACATATTTAAATATTTTTTTTCCGGTGTAAATAAATTCTTCATGCCTTAAAATAGCTTGAATGTAACTCTACACCCTTGCTTTATTTAATAAACGTGGATGCATGAATATGCTAATTAGCCTAGCCCCCATATGATATCACTCTTTACAACGTTGGACACATAATGGTAATTAATATGACTAGCCTTTTGCTTGACTGTATTATCAAACAGCTAATATTGTGTTGCTAATGTTACAGAAATCATGTTCACGTTCACGTTCACATCATTCTGTACATTCAGCAGTCAGGCAGCCGCGTTCTAACAATCATCTGAAACACGTTGAACAACTCAGAATGTCAGTGGACATAGTTGATCATAACATCATAATATACATCATATACCCGCTATATTGCTAAATCTACCTGGTTTTTCATATCAATAGAAAAATATACAGGGATAACCTGGCATCTCTCAAGACTCCCCTGCTAGTTCACTGTTAATGATATGATAAAGTCCGCTGGCTCGTTGACGTGTTTGGTTACAAGGTAGTTTGTGACGTAAGAAACACCAGCGATAACCCCGTTTTTGAGACTGTCTTTGGTTCACTGCAGTTTTAAAGAGAAAATACTCATCAATGGTATTGATGCTTTCTGGCTCCTGGCAAACATGTGACTATGGTGGCTGGTGTCTCTATTTTCACGTTCCGTGTGATCGAATCACCAATTACCAGGGCACAATCAACAGAATTCTCAGTGGGTGTTTCACTGAGTGGGGCAAATTGATTTGTTATGGTAATCGAAATGGAAGAGTGTTTTTTTTATCCGCGACTAGAGCGATCCCACACTGTCACCCAATTGCCCTGCTGCATGGGCTCTACTACAGCCGGAACCGAATCATGCAAAGAGTTCACTATGCTAGGCATATCCAAAATAGTATCTAAAGCTCTAGAACTCTTTCTATCCTCAATCAGAGTTTGGATGCGTGTCTCTAGTTCTGAAATCTCCATCAGCCTGACTCTCTCCTTGCATTTATCACATATAATATCACATATAAATCCTATATTGCCAACGGAGAAGGCTATACTAAACATGTGACATGAAGTGCAGGTGACAATAACAGGACAAGACATTACTCACCGTGTTTGTAGACTGATTCTTAATCACCTGGGCTTTTTATGAACTCAGGGGTGTGGGCGCGTGATAAAAAAAAAAAAATAATAAATAAATAACTGAGCCCACGGGCCATCAGTCTACAAACACGGTGAGTAATGTCTTGTCCTGTTATTGTCACCTGCACTTCATGTCATGTCACATGTTTAGAATAGCCTTCTCCGTTTAGTATAGCCTTCTCCGTTAACAGGCTAGCGAGTTACTAGCGTGTTGTGCTAACAATAACGGAAGCTAGCGATGTAAGGTTAATCTGAGGTGTTGGGTAAGCTGTATTTTGTAGTATAAACAAATAGAAATGATATTAAATGATGGTTCAAAACAGAAAGAAATACGAAGCTAATATGAGGCTTAGATGGAGCTTACGGCCTCGAAACAAACAAACTCACAGCAGGCAGCGAGGCAGACAGGAGCAATCCCGTCTATATCTATGTCAACTAGGGCTGCGTTCCAGTCCAAAATTGTCATGCCCTTCACTCACTAACTTCCCTGCGTCTCGTTCACTCGGATGTACGTCATTGCTTACGTTGCACGAGTGCCCACTACTGGCGCTCTGTAATGGGCTGAATTGGAACATCCTAAGCCCTTGATCACTTGGAATCAGCTGATTCCAGTTTGAATCTGTTGTTGATTTATTATAATAAATATTCAAATTAATTAACCAAGCATTAATACCACTGAATAGCCCTATCAAACGTGGATGTTTTTTCCACTAAGAAACAAACATTGTTATGTTATTTGATGGATACTGTGAAGCTGCTTTGATCCAATTTATATTGTGAAAAGCGCTATATAAATACACTTGACTTGACGACTTATTATTTGATTTTTTTTCCCTTTAAGAATTTTTTTAATGCAGCATCCAAATGTATATAGGTGTGTTTTAACTAAAAAATATATATATAATTAATATATCATAGAGTTTGTGGTGGTGGTGATTAGACAAGATCTGTGGTGATGTCACAATCGTGTTGCATTGTGGTATATGGAGCTGCCCGAAGTGTACATATGAAAAATCGAGGGAACGAGGGTCTGTTTGTATAAACTTACCTTGTCCACTTCACGAAGTGGAACGCACTTCAAAATGGCATCAGGAATTCCGCCGAGGGGAAGTGCTTAAGGAAGTTCGCAAGTGCGTTTCTAAAAGTGGACTGGAACGCAGCCTAGTCCAATGGATAGAATGAACGTCACGGGCTGGTGAGGTCATGACCAGGAAGAGATAAAAGCGCATCCGGCATTAGCTTCGAAATTGCCGAAGTAAGTCGATCACAGGGATGCAGGAAGTATGGCAGGGCGACACATCGTCTCGTTCCCTACTCAGGGAACTAGGGTTACGGTCGTAACCTGAGATGTTCCCTTTCGAGGGAAGTCGCGATGCGTCAATGACACTTTGGGAACGAGAATACCTAAATCACCAAACTTACGAATGCCTGAGTTTCAGCCTGTTGTCAGAACTAACACTAAGCACTAAGCACCTGAGACCCTGGGGCAGCATCCAGGTCCAGGCTATAAAACCTCACGAAAGTGAATGAGGGAGTACCAAAGTGGAGAGTGTGTCGTGTACTGAGACACAAACAGATCCACCTCTGCTTGGCCGTAAAACTCCCATATTTGCTCCACCACCTCAGGGTGGAGTCTCCAATCCCCTGGCCTCAGCCCCTGCCTCGACAGGGTGTCTGCTCCTATATTCTGGCCCCCTGGAATATACACTGCCCTCAGAGAGAGTACTTTCCCCAGGGACCACAGGAGGATCTGGTCTGCCAGTTCGCAGAGTGGACACTAATGCAGACCTCCCTAGCAATTTATATAAGAGACCACCGATGTGTTGTCTGTCCGGACAAGCACATGATGGCCCCTCAGGTCTGGGAGGAAATGTCTCAACGCATTGAAGATGGCCATCATCCCCAGGCAATTTATGTGCCAAGAGAGATGATGACTCCTCCACAGACCCTGAGCTGAGCGGCCTTTCATTAGCGCTCCCCAGCCGGAGAGGGAAGCATCTGTCAAGATTGTAACTCGATGGCAAAGAGCTCCCAACACCGGACCCTGGGACAGGAACCTATGTTTCCTCCATATAACCAAGGCACGGAGACACCGCCGCATGATCTTGATCGTACGGAGTGGGTTTCCCCTTCGGGGAGAACCCTCTGGTCCTGAGCCACCACTGCAAAGGTCTCATGTACAGCAGGCCAAAGGGTATCACATTGGACGCTGCTGCCATGAGGCCTAACAGTCTCTCGAACTGTTTCACAGGGCGTGAATGGCCTAGCTTTATGTCTTTCGTGGCTGTGAGGATAGCAGCTACACGAGCGGGCAATAGAACGGCTTGTATCGTGACCGAATCCCAGACCACACCAAGCTCACTCTTCTTGGCATTGAGCCTGAACCCCAATTTCTGCATATGAGCGAGGATGTCTCTGTCTAACCTCCAACTGTTCTGATTCCGCTAGAATCAACCAGTCATCTATGTAATTCAGAATGTGTATGCCCTGCAGCCTCAGCGGGGCCAGAGCTGCATCTACGCACTTCGTGAATGTGCGGGGTGATAGAGCTAGACCGAATGGAAGTACCCGATACTGGTTTTCTTTGCCCCCGAAAGGAAACCTCAGGAACCTCCTGTGCTGAGGGAGGATGGAAACATGGAAGTATACATCTTTCAGATATATAGTGACAAACCAGTCCTCGGACCTGATTTGAGTCACGATCTGTTTGAGTGTCAGCATCTTGAACTTGAGTTTCTGAACTGTACGATTCAAAAGGCGAAGATCTAATATGGGACTCATCCCTCCATCCTTTTTTGGAACAATGTAATAACAGCTGTAAAAACCTGATTCTCTGTCGGGTGAGTACACCTGCTCTATAGCCTCCTTTGCTAACAGAGCTTTCACACTGGTCTGATGCCGGTGGCGTCAGGACCTCTTTTGAGCCAAAGCCTTCTTAGCCTGAAGAACGGTCCTCGATCCGGCTTCTGCTTCGAAGACTTCGGCTGAGGGTGTTGGGTCTGTTTCCAATTTTTTGTGGAGGGGCAAGAGACGCAACACTCTGTTTTTGCTGTGCATGATACGAGGAGTTAGACGGCTGGGGCTGCTCACGACGATGGAGAAATTTTTTAAAAGCCTCTTCCTGCTTCTTAGCCTCCTGGAACCTCTCCACGACTGAGTTAACATAACTTGGGGGCTGAAAAGATGGGACGAGTATGGCTTACTCCACGATCTGGCAGATCACTGTGCAGATCAGGAAAAATGGAAGGCCCCGTTATGTAGGTGAAACGTTAGATGTGAGGAAGCCCTTTTTTCATGTACACCCATTTTTCGGCTGGCCATTCAATATGTAACTTATCTACAGCAGGAGTAATCACCTCCACCAGATCCTCATATACTGGGGAAAGAGATGACGAATCCTCTTCCCCCCTGATTGTGTCACTTTCAATGCTAGTACATCTACCTCCTCAGAGCTAGAGCACTGAAGCATTGGGCTCTCTTCTCGGGTGGAAGAAGCCGCAGCGCGGTCTTCCGACACCGAAGAGAGAGCACTGGATCCCTCAGTTAAAGGAGGATAAGGCCCTCGAACCCATCTCCAACCCCGCTGAGCAAACCATTTGCCATCCCCAGGAATACATTCTCCGAGCTGCCTCGGGCAACAGTGGGTCCTGCACCCTGAGGATCGCGAGCCTGGACACTTTCATCGAAGAGTGACAAGCAGGAGTGGAGCATGCAAAGTGGAAGCTTCTCACAATGCTGGCAATCAGCCCCCTCAAAGGCTGATACAGCATTCTCCACTCCCAAACACATCACACATAGCTTGTGTGTATCCCCACCCGTTAAATAGCGCGGGCAGGGAGAAGCACACAGTTTGTATAATTAGTGCCATAGTGTTATTGGTGTTATTATACGTGACAGACAATAGTAAATATAACACAGTTTTTACACAGATCGCTTGCTGAGGCAACAGAAGCTAATGCCGGTTGTACCGGATGCGCTTTTATCTCTTCCTGGTCATGACGTAACCCGCCCATGGACTAGTTGACATAGATGCTTCAGACGCATTCAGGCTAGAGGCATTCCAAAAACATAATCGACGCATCGGGAGTTCCCTCGAAAGGGAACTGCAGAAAGATGATGTTATTTAGCAATAAGTTACATGTGACCGTACTATATTATGGACTTCTTAATAACACATTTGACCTTTTTTAAATCTATTCTGCAAATGTGTTAGCCATGAAGTGCAGCTCTTGTCACTTGTGTGATTTGGATAATATATTGATGCACTCATGATTTATTGATGTTCTCATGATCTTGCACATTAAGTAAACAATTAGGGATGGGCGATATGGCCTAAAATCCATATTGCGATATACATTGCTGCCTTTTGCGATAACGATATATATCACGATATATAAATTATAATAGAACCATTTCAGAACAGGTTAGACAGACCATTAGGAAAGCCAAACTGCTAAATGTATTTGTTTTAAAAACATTTATTATGCAAAACTGTAATTATAGAACATAATGTTGTAGATGAATAGAATTCAAGTACACTAGCTGCAGAGACTTTCACAAAGAAAAAGCTTAAAGTATTGGGTTTATTTCCTGTAGTGCACGCCTGTTTCACACATACTCCATGTGCAGTGCAGTGCGGTGGGATGCGGCGCAGGAGCAGCACGTGCTATTGTGCTTTCACATAAGGTGCATTTGCTGTGCTCAACTGATCTACGGCTGTACGACAAACAACATTAATCCTCTATTTTTTATTTCAAATCACTATTTTTATTATTAGTGTCTTTAATAAAATAATATAAAAGAGTTTCAGCATTGTGATACTATTTGGACACAGACAGTAGGCTCGTAATACACACTCTTTCACAAGACTTAGGCTATTCACGTTTAAACTTAATACACTTAAAAACGTATTATTACTTCTATATAGATTTATATATTAAGTAGCTCAAGCAAGTGGCAAAGCATTTATACATTTATGTTAACATCGCAAACATTTTAAATTAAAACATACATAATTGACAAAAACAGCTCTCTCATACCTTTTCTTTTGCATTTAAATATTTTTTACAAGAAATATTGCAATCACAAAGAACTTGTTTCACGAAGAGACAAGTGCATCCATTATGTCGCGTTGTTGAGATAATGTTACTGTGTAGTTTCCTTGCTTTAATTACCCCTAGCTTAAAGTTAAAAAGAAAATGGTTGAAAAATAGTATCATATTTTTTTTACTAACTTAGTAAAAAAGATTACTATATTTTCATATCAATCCGTGTTCATTTTGACCATGAACCATGCGCTGTCACTTTAATTCAGCACGTGCAGCACAGCAAAAATAGACTGTGTGGAAACGATCGCTGCACTGCTGTATACACACCGCTTCTGGAACGCATTGCCGCACCGCATCCGCGTGCAGGCCTGTTAACATGGGTACGGAAAAAAATACATACATACACTGCAAACAGAGTATGTGTGAAACAGCCGTTAGCCAGAACTGTTGCCCCTACAGAGTATAGTTTGCTGCTGCTCGTCGGACGGCTTAAATCTGAAGCAATGGATGTTGCACCGGTTTTTTTCACCAGCTCCTCCGTTTCGCTTTCAGCCATGTTTACTCAAGATGACGAATACGATGATGCGTTGCAGCCGTTTGCAGCTCGTGGCTCTAAATTTTGCGGGTAGATTGCGTTAACATGCATTATCGCGATAGTGCAATATAATTAAAATTCATATCGAAGACCAATTTTGTATCGTTTATATTGCATATCGTTTAAATCGCCCATTACTATAAACAATGGACTAATTCAACATTTGCGTAATCGTGAACAAGCAATACTTTGTTTAATGTGTGTTAAATACTTTGTTTAACTGAGTTTAGTGTGTGTATGTGTGGTGAGTAAGGTATTTCTCTGAGACTCAGCCATTATTAATGCAGGACAGTTTTGACTCAGCACTGGTTGCATTAAATGTGACAGAACCAGTGTTTTACTACTGTGGTATTTATCTCAATATAACAAACCCCAAAACCAGCCCACATCATATATAAGTATATGTAAAAAGCAGTCTGGGAATTAGAATAAAGGTGATTCAAACAAACACACACGAAAACACATGAACACTCAGAAACAGCAAAAAACAGCATTTCCTCTGTTTATAAACCATAAAAACCTCAATGATCTCAAACAGAAGTGTAACCTGATGCACTCTAATATCCTATATAAAAACACAGCCTGTGTGGAGCTGTAACTCCATCTACACCAAGAGTGCACTACTTTATAATTTTCCAAAATTTTGGATAGAGTTAGTTGAAGCCAATCTGAGAACATATGCCTTTTAAGCTTATATTGTCATCTTCCAATTTTGGATTCGTTCTCTCCTAATATATTTTGGGAGCACGGATCATGGTGTCAGAACAGCGTGGACAGTTTAAGGGGTATGCTCTAAATCAGTGATGGGTCAAGAGAAAATACTGTTCTGATAATGACATGGAGAGCTAGAAAAAGCCATGCTAAATTCTAATAAAAAATGCAAATAACCATATAATCATGCATAGTTAGAAAAGCTAAATAAAAAAAAAAACTTTTCAACTTGAAAGTTCAAAAATTGAGGACAAATCACTAACAATATTTGTTTTGTTCATCAAAGCACAATCAAACAGTATTTTGGAGTCATTTAGTAGTAACTAGCAAAAGTTATCAGATGCTAACATGGAAAACCATGACTAAAACTAAGGTAAATGAATTCATGACCCAGACAATTACTTGCTCTAGACAGCGTCTAACACTTACTCACAGATTTTCACTCATACCTTTGTCCAGTCAGCCCATAATAAAAGCAATTAGAAATTTTAAAGGTGCTGGTGACTGAGACTATTTCCAGAGTTTCGAAGACATGCAGAGTTTGAAAAACAAGCTCAGCCTGCGTATCACATGCAACCACATCCTATACATGCAAGCCCCTGCTTGGCTCACAGACGCATATAAGAGCAAACAGTGCAATATCTTTTCTGGGGTTACTCATAGTTGTTTGGTTTACTATCTGTGTATGTGTTTACAAGGAATACACAAAAGAAAATTGACACTAATACACCTGAGAATAAAGCTTTCACAATAATGCAACCGTACAGGAAGCTGCTGGGTTATGTAGTCTTACAGTAAGTGTTACGTGTGCCACTTTTACATCATCCTGTTGACAATCAAAGTCATTTTCATTGTCATGCTTTGCATATGTCTCAACTGAACCTGCAGTTCTTAAAGATCAGTTCTACTGAAGCTGCAGGTTTGCAGTGCAGAGTGCATTGATTATTAGTGAATATATAGTGCAAAATATTTTAAATAGGATTATTAGCAAATTCCAAACAAGTTATTCAGTCAAGAGAAGTGAGTTATTACCTATGTTCTTTTGTTGTTTGATTAACATTAATGACAGGTTTATTATAATGCATGGATCTAATAAGGCCTAAAATTATATCAGATTCCTCCCCTCCCTGTTTACCTTTACTTAAGACATAACTGACTATGGGTAACACTTTACAATAACAGGGCATGAATAATCATGTACTAATACCAGAATAGTAGTTACTTCAACATTAATTCAGGCTCTAAATTTCTAGGGATCTAAATTTCAAAGGGATCTAAATTTCTGAACTGATCTGAACTGTTTTCTGATTTTTAGTTCATTTAAGCCTATGTTTAGTAATAGCTACTTTTCTTCCTGGAACTACAGTATGTGAATTTTGTTTCTAGTGGGACACTCATTAAGTGGTGCACTTGGTGCTTGCTCAGCACGTCATAGACATAATAAATACATAGACACCCTATTGGCTACTGGAGCGTAAGTAAACGGCGCCACCATTTAAGGGAGGGAATTCATTATGGGAATTGAGAAAAATGCCTGTTTCGTGCGCTGCTTGGGGCTGTACAAGTCACCACACGATTGAAAACAGGTCTCGGGGAATTACTTTTCACAAACAAGACTGAACATTTTTTTCTGGTTGTATTTGGTAATTATATAATTAGTAATAGTAACGTACACCACGTGCAAACCACTGAAATCGGCTGATAAATGTAAACGTTATTATTGTTTTTATCCAGGAAAACCGCAGCTCACCCATTTACTTGCATTTGTTCACAGCGCAGTCTTGCCCTCCGCAAAATGGCGGACACGTTGACGTATCGCAGCAACGCTCCAAAGCGGCCAATAGGGCGTCTATGTATTTATTATGTCTATGCAGCACGTTAGTTGTGTTCCTATGGTAATGCTGGTATTTTAATCTCATAAATGTTGACTGCTTTGGTAAACAGAATTAGTAATTAAAGACCTGTTTCCATGTATGTTGTATTTGGGAGTTTTCAGAAGGTTATGAAAAATAATTAACTGTATTTTTTTGTTTAAATGTATATGCATCGATTAGCATTAGCCATATTATGCCATATTTTACATGTAAACGTGCCACATGTGTGTCTTTACAGGTATGATTGGGCTTTCTTTTAAGTCCATATATGTTTAATTGTATAAATAAAAATAAAACTACACATAATTTTTATCTTTGTTTTTATGTACCATGGGTGTAAAGGAATAAGGATGGTACTCTTATTGTATAGCCTATGTTTATTCATATTTTAGTTAATGATTTGTAAGTGAGTTAATCAGTTTAGTTAATCATTGTGTCACGACTTAACTTGAGTAGGCTCATCATAATTAATTAATTAATTATTAACGTCTCGGTTACTAACATAACCTCGGTTCCCTGAGAGTAGGGAACGAGTATTGCGTAACTATGGGAACACTCATTTTCTCGAGAATATTTAAGCCAAACGCAGTGCAGCTGCGCAGTGCAGCTCGCCAGTATGGGCGTGGTAACTGAGACGTTCCCTTTTGAGAGGTCTCTCGTATTGCGTAAGTTAGCTTACACTATAGGAACACCTTTCAAAACGCTGTGCGTGCTTATAAAAGTTGCCCTATACTATAGCCTGGGGCCAAGCAACCGAGACTCAAGAGTAAACTTATGAGTCATAATAAAGGCCAGATCAGTAATGAGCCTCATATAGGGAAATATAGGATTGGGCCTTATAAAGGGCCAAGCTCCTCCTTATAAGGTATATAGAACTGTAGTTCACCCAGGGCAAGACAGACGTCGGGCCTTAAAGTTGTGGAGAATGTGCTTAGACACTTTATTTATGTGGAAAGAACTCTCGCTTGTAAAGCGGTTACTTCCATGTTATAAAACCTCATAAATGTGGACGGTGAGACCCAGCCGGCCGCCGCACAAATATCTTCAATTGGTATTCCACTCGACCATGCCCATGATGAGGCCATGCTTCTCGTGGAATGAGCTCTGATGCCTATGGAACAACGGAGGCCCTTAGACTCATAACCCAGCGAGATAGCATCAACTATCCAACGTGACAGTCTCTGCTTCGTGACCGCGAAACCACTGGTGCGGCCGCCGAAACATACGAAGAGCTGTTCTGACTGCCTGAAAGGGGCAGAACGCTCCAAATAGACTCTGAGAGCCCTCATAGGGCAGAGTAGATTCGCATCTCTTTCGTCTTCTGACGAGGGAAGAGCTGACAGCGAAATGACCTGCGCTCTGAACAGAGTAGAGAGCACTTTAGGAACATACCCTTGCCTTGGTTTAAGGACGACTCTGGAATCGTTGGGCCAGAATTCAAGGCAGGAAGCGCTCACTGAGAGTGCTTTCAAATCACCCACTCGCTTGACTGATGCCAGTGCTAGCAAGAGAGTAGTTTTGAGTGAAAGAGGCTTCAGGTCAGCAGACTGAAGCAGCTCGAAAGGGGCCCCTTTCATGGCCTCCAGGAACGTGAAGAAGTCCCAGATAGGTACAGAGGGGGTTCGAGGCGGGTTTAGTCTTCTGGCCCCCTTGAAGAAATGCACGACTAGGTGGTTTCTTCCCAGTGATTGCCCGGCCACATGAACGTGAAGTGCTGCTATGGCCGCCATATACTTTGAGCGTGGAGGGGGTGCGATTCGCGTCCAAAAGCTCTCGTAGAAAGGAAAGTACCCGTGCCACTCCGCATGAGAAGGGGTCCAGGTTAAGTGCTATGCACCAGCTGGAGAAGACTGCCCATTTAACAGTATGAAGACGCATGGTTGAAGGCGCTCTTGCTTCAGTAATGGTATTTAATTAGTGAAAAAGAACCGAATTTATTTGCAAATTATTCAGAATTAATATTTAACACTTTATAAACTATTCGTCCACCGATAAATTGAGATTAGGGTATTTTATTAATTCTGGACATAATATTATCCCGTGGCCTACGGTAATAATATGATAAAATTATGATCACTGATTATGAGCAAGGTAATGAAAAATACAGTTTAAGGCAGTAACTTGCTTACAAGTCACAGCACAAGACACTTGTATGTAAAATCAACCAATACTTTATTAAACTACTCTGATACACACAAACTAATCTAACGAAAACACAAACATTCATTCAAACAGGACAGAAAAGGTAATATTATTACCGGAGTATGAATGGAGTCCCAAATGTCTAGCGTTAGACACTATTTCTTGACCGCAACCTGAGAGAATCAATATACTAGTAATTCAACTTTCGTTCTTTTGCTTAATGTGACTTGCACCAGTTCAGCAAGAATTAGGAGATTGTTAGAGATCTAAGATGGGCCTGAGGCTGCCATCCTTCGTAGTGGGCTCACAGCCTACATTTATTACAATTCCAGCACGTGCCAGAGGAGGAACTGATACAGTGTGAACAGTGCTTATATGTAGGGGTGCATACTTTATAGTGGGCACACAGCCTACATTTATTACACTTCCAGCGTGAGCCGGAGGGTGAACTGATACTGTGGGAATAGTACTTATGTGCAGGGGTGCAAACTTTATTGTGGGCACACATCCTACATTTATTACACCTCCAGTGCGAGCCGGAGGGAGAACAGACAGAAAAGAGCTCTTTTCGTGTTGTATTTGCGTCGCCATCCCATAGCTGTGGGCGGCCAATGTCTCTTCGAGGGGGGGGGGGGGGGGATTTTCTCATATCCTTTCTCCACAGCGCCGTCACCGGTCAAGAGCGCTGAGGAGGTGGAGGGTTTAAGATGAGCTGAATGTGGTGCTTTCGATGACTTCGTTAGTTCGTCGTGTACCTCAGGAAAGAAAGGGACGGGTCTCTGCTGAGGGGCCTGTCGACACTCATGTAGGAACCATTCGTCCAGCCTGCTCCGCATAGGTTCCTCGGGCGAAGACCAATCGAGCCTGAGGTCTTCGACGGCCTTAGTTAGCACGCAGAGAAGCAAGGCTGGCTCTCATGTCAAGTCAAGTCAAGTCAAGTGTATTTATATAGCGCTTTTCACAATATAAATTGCATCAAAGCAGCTTCACAATATCAATCAAATAACATAACAATGTTTGTTTCTTAGTAAAAAAACATCCACGTTTGGTAGGGCTGATCAATGGTATTAATGCTTGGTTAATTATTTTGAATATCCCCAACTGAGCAAGCCAAAGGCAACAGTGGCAAGGAACCGAAAAACTCCATCAAGTGACCTACTGGTGTCCTAAAACTCCATCAGGTGACCTACTGGAGAAAAAAAAAACCTTGGGAGAACCCAGGCTCAGTCGGGGGCCAGTTCTCCTCTGGCGTTTATGAACTAGAGGCCGGATTTATAGTAACTGTAATTTGATACAGAATTTTGTTTTATTTTATCACTTCGGGGTGGGTACGCGAACCGGAATCACAACGTTTTATCTGTAGAGTGGGAAAGGGATCCTCCATAGGGAGAGGCTAGTTGGCACTTCAGCACTGCGTTGTCATCGGGTCCAGGCAAAGCTCCTAGTCAGATCTGGATACGGCCTGGATCCGGTAGGCTGCGGGAAAACCTCGGGATAAACAAAGACACTAAAATTAGCGTAGATGCCATTCTTCTTATGATGATCTAACGAGTCCATCAGGATTTAAGGGAAGTGTTCCCAGTTCCGGCTGACCTAATCTATGCAGCCTAACATTGAATTATAGAAGTCTATAATATATTATGTGTATGCTAGGTCAAAGAGATGTGTTTTTAGTCTAGCTTTGAACTGACAGAGTGTGTCTGCTTCCCAGACAATGGTAGGAAGACTGTTCCAAAGTTTTGGTGCTAAATAGGAAAAGGATCTACCGCCAGCAGTCGATTTTGATATTCTAGGTATTACCAACTGGCCCGAATTTTGAGATCGCAATAGACGTGAAGGACTATAATGCGTTAAGAGCTCGCTCAAGTACTGCGGAGCTAAACCATTTAGTGCTTTGTAAGTAATCAACAATATTTTAAAATTTATACGATGTTTAATAGGCAGCCAATGCAGTGTTGACAGAACCGGGCTAATATGGTCATATTTCCTGGTTCTAGTAAGAACTCGAGCGGCTGCGTTTTGGACCAGCTGTAGTTTATTTATTAAGAGTGCAGGGCAACCACCCAGTAGAGCATTACAATAATATAGTCTTGATGTCATGAAAGCATGAACTAATTGTTCCGCATTTGTTAATGAGAGCATATGTCGTAATTTAGATATATTTTTAATATGGAAAAATGCGGTTTTACAGATACTAGACACGTGACTTTCAAATGAAAGATTGCTATCAAAAAGCACACCCAGGTTCCTAACCGACGACGAAGACTTAACAGAGCAGCCATCAAGTGTTAGACAGTATTCTAGGTTATTACGTGTGGAAGTTTTTTGTCCAATAATTAGAATCTCTGTTTTTTCAGAGTTTAGTAGTAGGAAACTACTAGTCATCCAATTTTTTATATCAGCTATGCATTCCGTTAATTTTGTGAATTGGTAAGTTTCGTTAGGTTTTGAAGAAATATACAGCTGAGTATCATCGGCATAACAATGAAAGCTAATTCCATGTTTCCTAATGATATGTCCTAATGGTAGCATGTACAGAGTGAACAGCAGCGGTCCTAGTACTGAGCCTTGTGGTACGCCATACTGAACTTGTGATCGATAAGACATCTCTTCATTTACTGCTACAAACTGATAACGGTCAGATAAGTATGATTTAAACCATGCTAGTGCAATTCCACTAATGCCAACATAGTTTTCTAGTCTATTTAAAAGAATGTTGTGGTCAATTGTGTCAAATGCAGCACTAAGATCAAGTAACACTAATAGAGAGATACAACCACGATCGGATGATAAAAGTAAATCATTTGTAACTCTAATGAGAGCTGTCTCAGTACTATGGTGCGGTCTAAATCCTGCCTTAAAATCCTCGCAGATATCATTTCTTTCAAGAAGGTAACACAGTTGTGAGGATACTGCTTTTTCTAATATCTTTGACAGAAAAGGCAGATTTGAGATCGGCCTGTAATTGACTAATTCTGAAGGATCAAGTTGCGTTTTTTTAACAAGCGGTTTTATCATAGCCAGCTTAAAAGTTTTTGGTACGTATCCTAGAGACAAAGACGAATTAATGATATTAAGAAGAGGATCTATGATCTCTGGAAGCATCTCTTTCAATAGCTTAGTCGGTATAGGGTCTAACATACAAGTTGTCGATTTAGATGAATTAACGAGTTTGCAGAATTCTTCCTCTCCTATAGCAACAAATGAATAAAATTTTTCCTCAGGGAGACTACAATGCACTCCCTGATGCGATACTGTAGTAGACGGTTGCATAGTTATAATTTTGTCCCTGATATTATCGATCTTATAAGTGAAGAAGTTCATAAAGTCATTACTGCTGTGTTGCTTGGAAACTTCTGTGCTTGAAGCTTTCTTTTTCGTTAGTTTAGCCACTGTTTCAAATAAATACCTAGGATTATGTTTATTTTCTTCTAATAGGGTTGAAAAATAAGCAGATCTAGCAGCTTTTAAAGCCTCTCTGTAAGCAATCGAGCTCTCTTTCCATGAAATCCGAAATACCTCTAGTTTTGTTTTCTTCCAGTTGCGCTCCATTTTTCTGGCCGCTCTCTTAAGGGCCTGAGTGTGCTCGTTGTACCACGGCGTTGGACTATTTTCTTTAATCTTCTTTAAGCGCAACGGAGCAACTGCGTCTAAAGTGCTGGAAAAGAGAGAGTTAAAAGTTTCTGTTAAAATATCGAGTTCTTCTAAGCTATCCGGGATGCTGAGATGATGAAACTTATTAGGACGATTATTGATAAAGCAATCTTGAGTGGCAGAAGTTATAGGTCTAACATATTTATAACACGGAGTCGGCTTTGCAGCCTTGGCTAAATGTAATTTACATGAGACTAGATAATGGTCTGAGATGTCATCGCTCTGCTGCAGAATTTCAACGGCATCAACATCTATTCCATGTGATAATATTAGATCTAGAGTATGATTACGACAATGAGTGGGTCCTGACACGTGTTGTCTAACTCCAATTGAGTTTACAATGTCTTTAAGTGCCAATCCCAATGCATCTTTTTCATTATCTACATGTATATTAAAATCACCAACAATTAGTACTTTATCGTTAGCCAATACTAATTCTGATAGAAGTCCGCAAATTCTTTGATAAAATCTTTATGGTGCACTGGTGGCCTGTATACAGTAGCCAGCAGAAATCTCAAACGTGATTTATCGTTTACACTATATATTTTTACATTAAGCACCAACACTTCAAAAGAAGTATATTTAAAAATAGATTTCTTAGTGGTTTTGAAAATATTACTATAAATTACAGCAACACCTCCCCCTTTGCGTTTTAGACGAGGTTCATGTTTATAACAGTAATCTTGTGGGGTTGTGGGGTTAAAGTAATGTAATCGTTTGGTTTTAGCCAGGTTTCTGTCAAACACAGCACATCTAGATTATAACTTGAAATCATATCATTAACTATGAGCGATTTTGAAGTAAGGGATCGAATATTCAGCAACCCAAGCTTTATCATTTGTTCATCTGTATTATATCTGTTTTTTATTTGTTGAACATCTATTAAATTTTTTACCTGACGTTTTTTGGATGTCCAAATTCGGGGAACAGACACAGTCTCTATATGATGATATCTAGGTGAAAGAGGCTCTATGTGATGGGATTTATCTGACCTTGGTGACGCGAGGCCGCTAGCAGACGGTCGGTTTAGCCAGTCTGTCTGCTTCCTGACCTGAGCCCCAGATTGTCATGTTTTAGCTCTAAGACTATGTGCCATATTACTAGAGAGAAGAGCAGCACCATCCCAGGAGGGATGAACACCATCTCTTTTCAACAGGTCAGGCTTGCCCCAAAAACTTTTCCAATTGTCTATGAATTCTATATTATTCAACGGACACCACTTAGACAACCAACCATTGAGTGAGGCCAATCTGCTAACTATCTCATCACTCCTGCGAACAGGAAGGGGGCCAGAGAAAATTACAGTGCCTGACATCGTACTTGCGAGTTTACACACCTCTTTAATATTAATTTTGGTGATCTCCGACTGGCGGAGTCGAACATCATTAGTGCCGACATGAATAATGATCTTAGAGAATTTACGATTAGCATTAGCCAGCACTTTTAAATTTGCTTTGATGTCAGGCGCTCTGGCTCCCGGCAAACATGTGACTATGGTGGCTGGTGTCTCTATTTTCACGTTCCGTGTGATCGAATCACCAATTACCAGGGCACAATCAACAGAATTCTCGGTGGGTGTTTCACTGAGTGGGGCAAATCGATTTGTTATGGTAATCGGAACGGAAGAGTTTTTTTTAATCCGCGACTAGAGCGATTTCTCACGGTCACCCATCTGCCCTGCTGCGTGGGCTCTACATCAGCCGGAACCGAATCATGTACAGAGTTCACTATGCTAGGCGCATCCAAAATAGTATCTAAAGCTCTAGTACTATCCTTACTATCCTCAATTAAAGTTTGGATGCGTGTCTCTAGCTCTGAAATCTTCTCCGTCAGCCTGACTGTCTCCTTGCATTTATCACAAATAAATCCTATATTGCCATCGGAGAAGGCTATACTAAACATATGACATGTAACACAGGTGACAATAACAGGACAAGACATTACTCACCGTTTTTGTTGACTGATTCTTACTTACCTGGGCTTTTATGAACTCAAAGGCGCGGGCGTGCGAGAGAAAATAAATAATAAATAAATGAGCGCGGGTGGCGCGTAAACACGCGTGCTGTGCTAACAATAACGGAAGCTAGCGATGTAAGGTTAATCTGAGATGGTGGGTAAACTATATTTAGTAATATAAACAACTAGAAATGATAGTAAATGATGGTTCAAAACAGAAAGAAATACAAAGCTAATACGAGGCGTAGAGCTTACAGCCTTTCGCTAGACCAGCTTACGCTAGTCTTTCCACGCCACCCGTGCTCATTTATTTATTATTTATTTTCTCTCACGCGCCCGCGCCTTTGAGTTCATAAAAGCCCAGGTAAGTAAGAATCAGTCAACACAAACGGTGAGTAATGTCATGTCCTGTTATTGTCACCTGTGTCACATGTCATATGTTTAGTATAGCCTTCTCCGATGGCAATATGGGATTTATTTGTGATAAATGCAAGGAGACAGTCAGGCTGACGGAGAAGATTTCAGAGCTAGAGACACGCATCCAAACTTTAATTGAGGATAGTAAGGATAGTACTAGAGCTTTAGATACTATTTTGGATGCACCTAGCATAGTGAACTCTGTACATGTTTCGGTTCCGGCTGAAGTAGAGCCCACGCAGCAGGGCAGATGGGTGACCGTAAGAGATCGCTCTAGTCGCGGATTAAAAAAAACACTCTTCCATTCCGATTACCATAACAAATCGATTTGCCCCACTCAGTGAAACACCCACTGAGAATTCTGTTGATTGTGCCCTGGTAATTGGTGATTCGATCACACGGAACTTGAAAATAGAGACACCAGCCACCATAGTCACATGTTTGCCAGGAGCCAGAGCGCCTGACATAAAAAATAATTTAAAAGTGCTGGCTAATGCTAATCGTAAATTCTCTAAGATCATTATTCATGTCGGCACTAATGATGTTCGACTCCGCCAGTCGGAGATCACCAAAATTAATATTAAAGGTGTGTAAACTCGCAAGTACGATGTCAGGCACTGTAATTTGCTCTGGCCCCCTTCCTGTTCGCAGGAGTGATGAGATAGTTAGCAGATTGGCCTCACTCAATGGTTGGTTGTCTAAGTGGTGTCCATTGAATAATATGGAATACATAGACAATTGGAAAAGTTCTGGGGGCAAGCCTGACCTGTTGAAAAGAGATGGTGTTCATCCCTCCTGGGATGGTGCTGCTCTTCTCTCTAGTAATTTGGCTCATAGTCTTAGAGCTAAAACATGACAATCTGGGGCTCAGGTCAGGAAGCAGACAGACTGGCTAAACCGACCGTCTGCTAGCGGCCTTGCGTCACCAAGGTCAGATAAATCCCATCACATAGAGCCTCTTTCACCATGATATCATCATATAGAGACTGTGTCTGTTCCCTGAATTTGGAAATCCAAAAAACGTCAGGTAAAAAATGTAATTGATGTTCAACAAATAAAAAACAGATATAATACAGATGAGCAAATGATAAAGCTTGGGTTGCTGAATATTCAATCCCTTACTTCAAAATCGCTCATAGTTAATGATATGATTTCAGATTATAATCTAGATGTGCTTTGTTTGACAGAAACCTGGCTAAAACCAAACGATTACATTACTTTAAATGAGTCCACCCCACAAGATTACTGTTATAAACATGAACCTCATCTAAAACGCAAAGGGGGAGGTGTTGCTGTAATTTAAAGTAATATTTTCAAAACCACTAAGAAATCTATTTTTAAATATACTTCTTTTGAAGTGTTGGTGCTTAATGTAAAAATATTTAGTGTAAACGATAAATCACATCTGAGATTTCTGCTGGCTACTGTATACAGGCCACCAGGGCACCATAAAGATTTTATCAAAGAATTTGCGGACTTTCTATCAGAATTAGTATTGGCTAACGATTAAGCACTAATTGTTGGTGATTTTAATATACATGTAGAAAATGAAAAAGATGCATTGGGATTGGCACTTAAAGACATTGTAAACTCAATTGGAGTTAGACAACATGTGTCAGGACCCACTCATTGTCGTAATCATACTCTAGATCTAATATTATCACATGGAATAGATGTTTATGCCGTTGAAATTCTGCAGCAGAGCGATGACATCTCAGACCATTATCTAGTCTCATGTAAATTACATTTAGCCAAGGCTGCAAAGCCGACTCCGTGTCTTTATCAATAATCTTCCTGATCAGTTTCATCATCTCAGCATCCCGGATAGCTTAGAAGAACTTGATATTGCAACAGAAACTTTTAACTCTCTCTTTTCCAGCACTTTAGACGCAGTTGCTCCGTTGAGCTTAAAGAAGATTAAAGAAAATAGTCCAACGCCATGGTACAACGAGCACACTCAGGCCCTTAAGAGAGCATCTAGAAAAATGGAGCGCAACTGGAAGAAAACCAAACTACAGGTATTTCGGATTTCATGGAAAGAGAGCTCGATTGCTTACAGAGAGGCTTTAAAAGCTGCTAGATCTGCTTATTTTTCAACCCTATTAGAAGAAAATAAACATAATCCTAGGTATTTATTTGAAACAGTAGCTAAACTAATGAAAAAGAAAGCTTCAAGCACAGAAGTTTCCGGGCAACACAGTAATGACTGTCACGCTGATGTGGAAGGAGAACCCAGGCGCAGACAAAGTACACTAAACACATGATTTATTGACAAAAACAAAAACCCACAAGGGGGCAAAACAGGACTGGAACAGGAACGACTATACTAGACTAAGACTTGACAAACTAGACTATAAACTAACAACAGAAACAGGATCGTATTACACTAGACAAAACTCACAAAGTACTCACAGGTAAGTTAAGCAATGACTCACACAGCGTAAGAGAAAGTCAAACAATGAACCGACACAGGACAGCAAACAAGGGGATTATAAAGGGAACACTAATGACGAGGACAGGTGAAACTGACTAGACAATAATCACAAGACGAGGATAACAAGGGGGCGGGGTAACGTAACGAGACACCACAAGCACATGGCCAAACAATTGGCCATGCGCTTGTACACAAAACATTGGTTCCGTCATGATCCTGCCACAAGACTTAGAATAATCAATAACATGATGTCAGAATCATGACAGAACCCCCACTTTAAGGAGCGGCTTCCAGACGTTCCTCAAAGGGACACTAAGCATAAGACAAGACTGAACGAGACATGGACAAGAACCAACAAAACATGGTGAACATCAACAATGGCATACATGAATAAACAATAACAGGGTTCGGGTGAAACATCAAGAACAACATGCAAGGCAGAGGGGGTGGAAGAAACACAAAGTTCATGGGGGGAGGTCCAGGGTGGACAGGAGGACTGGGGATCTTGGGTCCATGGGATGAGGGCTGAGGACGAGAACTCTGGGCAGGTTTAGACGGAGACACACGAGGAGAGGTCTTGGGGGAAACAGTCCGGGGACTGGTGGAAACAGGGACAAACGGGGAAACAGTCCGGGGACTATTGGAGACAGGGACAAACGGGGAAACAGTCCGGGATGCTGCAGCAACAGACTCAGACACAGGGGACACGGAGGATGAGGTAACGGGACTTCTGACAGGGGACATGGCAGGTGACGAGGCAGGACTGGGTGCGGCGCTCACGACGACCGGCTCGGGTGCAGCGCTCACAGGCTTGGATGTGGAGGACAAGGCAGGACAGACAGGGGGTTCAAGAATCGCGACAAGACGGGACAGGTAATTAGAAAGGGCCTTGGCCGCAATGACCGGCATCTCCTGATGAGCAGAAACAGCTTGCAGAACATCTTTAGCGGCTAGATCGGCCATAACTCTCTCTGCAGATCCTGGAACAGCGCTTGCAGTAGCGGGCTCTGGAACAGCGCTTGCAGTAGCGGGCTCTGGAACAGCGCTTGCAGTAGCGGGCTCTGGAACAGCGCTTGCAGTAGCGGGCTCTGGAACAGCGCTTGCAGTAGCGGGCTCTGGAACAGCGCTTGCAGTAGCGGGCTCTGGAACAGCGCTTGCAGTAGCGGGCTCTGGAACAGCGCTTGCAGTAGCGGGCTCTGGAACAGCGCTTGCAGTAGCGGGCTCTGGAACAGCGCTTGCA
Source organism: Meda fulgida (assembly GCA_030578275.1). Classification (NCBI taxonomy): domain Eukaryota; kingdom Metazoa; phylum Chordata; class Actinopteri; order Cypriniformes; family Leuciscidae; genus Meda; species Meda fulgida. Next base: position 25,762,724 of record CM060628.1, on the reverse strand, counting down.
GTAGCGGGCTCTGGAACAGCGCTTGCAGTAGCGGGCTCTGGAACAGCGCTTGCAGTAGCGGGCTCTGGAACAGCGCTTGCAGTAGCGGGCTCTGGAACAGCGCTTGCAGTAGCGGGCTCTGGAACAGACAGAGGGCAAGAGGCTCCCCTCTTCCTCTTCTTCTTCCTGGGTCGCGGAGCAGGGGCCGTAGCCGGGCTTCTGACCAGTTGAGGCTGTACAGCAGGGACTGCAGTCTCTGCGGAAGAGGACTCCGAAGTCGACTCCCACGACAGCCGTCTCTCTCGTTTGCCACGGAGATCAGCGGGTGCAGATGATGCCTCGGGAGTCGAAGTGGGACGAGTCTGGTCTCCAAGCGTCACGACGCCTAACATACGACCCTCCGGGATCACCGGCAGACAGGCAGGAGGTGACGACACGATGGGACCCTGCGGCTCCTTACGAGATAAACAGTCCACCATGTCCCGGAACGGGCGGTGGACCAGCCTCTCCCGTTCAGCCAGAGGAGGCGGAGTGTTGAGGCCCGCGATGAGGTAACGGTTGACAAGGATCTCAGGTAAGAAAAACCTCCTTGCTTCCACGGCCTGAGCATATCTCCTCAGGGACTTCTCTCCCTGGGGAGGGAAAGGAAGCTTGCCCAACTTGCTGTCGGTCTGCTGACTGTCGCTTAAGCAGGGAGGACATACTGTCTGCTGGGTTCAGTTCTGGTCGGTTCATTCTGTCACGCTGATGTGGAAGGAGAACCCAGGCGCAGACAAAGTACACTAAACACACGATTTATTGAAAAAAACAAAAACCCACAAGGGGGCAAAACAGGACTGGAACAGGAATGACTATACTAGACTAAGACTTGACAAACTAGACTATAAACTAACAACAGAAACAGGATCGTATTACACTAGACAAAACTCACAAAGTACTCACAGGTAAGTTAAGCAATGACTCACACAGCGTAAGACAAAGTCAAACAATGAGCCGACACAGGACAGCAAACACAAGGGGATTATAAAGGGAACACTAATGACGAGGACAGGTGAAACTGACTAGACAATAATCACAAGACGAGGATAACAAGGGGGCGGGGTAACGTAACAAGAAACCACAAGCAAACAATTGGCCATGCGCTTGTACACAAAACATTGGTTCCGTCATGATCCTGCCACAAGACTAGGAATAATCAATAACATGATGGCAGAATCATGACAATGACTTTATGAACTTCTTCACTTATAAGATCGATAATATCAGGGACAAAATTATAACTATGCAACCGTCTACTACAGTATCGCATCAGGGAGTGCATTGTAGTCTCCCTGAGGAAAAATTTTATTCATTTGTTGCTATAGGAGAGAAAGAATTCTGCAAAATCGTTAAATTCATCTAAATCGACAACTTGTATGTTAGACCCTATACCAACTAAGCTATTGAAAGAGATGCTTCCAGAGATCTTATATCCTCTTCTTAATATCATTAATTTGTCTTTGTCTCTAGGATACGTACCAAAAACCTTTAAGCTGGCTATGATAAAACCGCTTGTTAAAAAAACGCAACTTAATCCTTCAGAATTAGTCAATTACAGGCCGATCTCACATCTGCCTTTTCTGTCAAAGATATTAGAAAAAGCAGTATCCTCACAACTGTGTTCCTTTCTTGAAAGAAATGATATCTGTGAGGATTTTCAGTCAGGATTTAGACCGCACCATAGTACTGAGACAGCTCTCATTAGAGTTACAAATGATTTACTTTTATCATCCGATCGTGGTTGCAGCTCTCTATTAGTGTTACTTGATCTTAGTGCTGTATTTGACACAATTGACCACAACATTCTTTTAAATAGACTAGAAAACTATGTTGGCATTAGTGGAATTGCATTAGCATGGTTTAAATCATACTTATCTGACCGTTATCAGTTTGTAGCAGTAAATGAAGAGATGTCTTATCGATCACAAGTTCAGTATGGCGTACCACAAGGCTCAGTACTAGGACCGCTGCTGTTCACTCTGTACATGCTACCATTAGGAGATATCATTAGGAAACATGGAATTAGCTTTCACTGTTATGCCGATGATACTCAGCTGTATATTTCTTCAAAACCTAACAAAACTTACCAATTCACATAATTAACGGAATGCATAGCTAATATAAAAAATTGGATGACTAGTAATTTCCTACTACTAAACTCTGAAAAAACAGAGATTCTAATTATTGGACAAAAAACTTCCACACGTAATAACCGAGAATACTGTCTAACACTTGATGGCTGCTCTATTAAGTCTTCGTCGTCGGTTAGGAACCTGGGTGTGCTCTTTGATAGCAATCTTTCATTTGAAAGTCACGTGTATAGTATCTGTAAAAACGCATTTTTCCATCTTAAAAATATATCTAAATTACGACATATGCTCTCATTAACAAATGCGGAACAATTAGTTCATGCTTTCATGAGATCAAGACTAGATTATTGTAATGCTCTACTGGGTGGCTGCCCTGCACGCTTAATAAATAAACTACAGCTGGTCCAAAACGCTGCAGCTCGAGTTCTTACTAGAACCAGGAAATATGACCATATTAGCCCGGTTCTGTCAACACTGCATTGGCTGCCTATTAAACATCGTATACACTTACAAAGCACTAAATGGTAAATGGTAAAAAGTACTTGAGCGAGCTCTTAACGCATTATAGTCCTTCACGTCTATTGCGATCTCAAAATTCCGGCCAGTTAATAATACCTAGAATATCAAAATCCACTGCTGGTGGTAGATCCTTTTCCTATTCAGCACCAAAACTTTGGAACAGTCTTCCTACCATTGTCCGGGAAGCAGACACACTCTGTCAGTTCAAAGCTAGACTAAAAACACATCTCTTTGACCTAGCATACACATAATATATTATAGACTTCTATAATTCAATGTTAGGCTGCATAGATTAGGTCAGCCGGAACTGGGAACACTTCTCTTAAATCCTGATGTACTCGTTACATCATAAAAAGAATGGCATGTACGCTAATTTTAGTGTCTTTGTTTATCCCGAGGTTTTCCCGCAGCCTGCCGTATCCAGATCTGATTAGGAGCTTTGCCTGGACCCAATGACAACGCAGTGCTGAAGTGCCAACTAGCCTCTCCCTATGGAGGATCCCTTTCCCACTCTACAGATAAAATGTTGTGATCCCGATTCGCGTACCCACCCTGAAGTGATAAAATAAAACACAATTCTGTATCAAATTACAGTTACTGTAAATCCGGCCTCTAGTTCATAAACGCCAGAGGAGAACTGGCCCCCGACTGAGCCAGGGTTCTCCCAAGGTTTTTTTTTTTCTCTCCATTAAGTCACCTGATGGAGTTTTAGGACACCAGTAGGTCACTTGGAGTTTTTCGGTTCCTTGCCACTGTTGCCTTTGGCTTGCTCAGTTGGGGATATTCAAATTAATTAACCAAGCATTAATACCATTGATCAGCCCTACCAAACGTGGATGTTTTTTCCACTAAGAAACAAACATTGTTATGTTATTTGATTGATACTGTGAAGCTGCTTTGATGCAATTTATATTGTGAAAAGCAAATACACTTGACTTGACTATTACTTTTTATTAATATTCATAATCAGTAGTATTATGTATCTGTTTTTTGCTTTTTATATACATTCATAATCATTGGTAATCATTGTATTTTATGAATCATACTGTTCACATACTGTTCTGAATACATATGTGGGGGAGAGAGACTTTGGGTGACTTAGAGTGTGTGCTGGAGTTAGAGACTGAAAGTATATGCAGTGTATAGTTTCCACCGGGATTGGATACACGTTCCTATGTTAATGGGAACCACATGTTTCTCTGGTAATGCAGTTGTTGTTTTTTTGCCACCATATAAGAACTGAAACTCTTTGTCTATGGCAGAGAGAGAAATGACCAAGATGCAGGAATGAAGAGTTTTGTTTGGTTCGTTGTCACTCTCTCCTATGTCTTATATAAAATGATAAAATAAATAAGACATCTCTTGGCAGAATGGCTGATGTCTGTTTCCATGAAATTAAACAACAATAAGGGGAAGCAAGATTTTTAAATCTACAATTGGCAAGAATGGGGGCTTATATAGCTATAAGCCACGCCCATACTGGCGGACTCTAACGCGCTCTGGCGGCGAAGCAACCTGATTGGTTCGCGCATCTTAGCCGACTCGCCATAGGTTCGTGCAGTTGCCGCAGCACAGCCAATGACCACGCTAGACGCTAGTACACTAACATAAAGTAATGGATTGTTAATGCATGACTATGTCATGACTTTAATTGAAGGGGCGCATCGTAATTAATTCACTGTTAACTACTTACCAATTTAAGCTCATGATTTATCATAAACTTACAATCAAATACACATGTACTACAACTAGTATTCAGACCAGTTAAGTGATGTTGTGTGGCTTTTCAAAAAGTCAGAGAACGGAGGTATGGTATCAACATGGCCTGCGTCTGGATGGTGAGTGAACTGTACTGATCCCAGCAAACGTTCCTCTGACCTTAATTCAAGTTTGCTGTTTGGCTATTTTTTTGGGAACCAATTCCTCAGGAACTGTTGTAAGTCACAGTAGGTTTAGTTTGAGAGGAAAGAGAATATCACAAAATAGATTAGGACCTTTTAAGATAAATTATTAGTGTATTTATTATTTTTTATGTTTGATAAGGAGGATCCGTGAAATTAATGACAAACTAATCTTGTGCCTTTGTCACGATTTGGTCTTGTCTTAGTCACGTTTCATACTGCGTCCGAAACCGTATACGTCACTACTGTATACCAGGGGGAAAGCAGTAGGCACGCGAATAAGTATGTCCGAATCCTTATAAAAGAGTAGACGAGAATTACCAGTGATGTACTAATTATCACGAGATTCGGGCATACAAATACTTATAGTGCATCCGAATATTCCTACTGTCCTACTATATAGTAGGGAAAAACAGTATGTGAAAGGAGTAGTATGTCCGAAAACTCAGTACTCATAAAAGAGTAGGTGAGAAGTTCCCGGATGGCTTACTGCTTCAGCCAAGATTTTGAAGAGCTCGTATGCTAGATGAATACTTTTCTATCCCAGGAGGCCACGGCAGAGGATACGTAATAAAGAAGAAGAAGAAGAAGAGGATACGTCACGCGGGTGTTTTCAAATGTGAGCATTACAAACCAAAAACAAGGTTCCTTATTTTAATTTGCATTTGCTGAACTACTGAACTGTTGAATTTTTGAAGGTGTAACACGAAATAGTAAAGTTTTATTATGTATAGCTAACAGGGGAGCTCTAGTAAGCACACGCACGTCTCCAAAATAGATTTATTTTCACTCATTTTAAACCATATATATATATATATATACACACATGAATGTAGGCGCGCTGGAAGCTGTTTCATGTGAGGGGGGGTGAGTGCTGGATCGGAAATGTGGAGTGCACATGAACTGGAGGGCGCCGAAACTCAGCTTGTGCCTCACAGATTTGAGAAAATATAGGCCATCTATTATAGAAAGCTTGAAATATCTACTTTTAAACGAAACTATTCAAAACGAAAAGAAATAGGCTACTCTCTGATTATACATTTCTATCTGGCATTCATGGCGAGTCCGCATCGTCAACTTCATCTTTGCAGCGACACAGAAAACACCAGTTTATTAATAAAAAATTAAATGTCTCCTTGCTATTTTCGGCACATTCATAATAGTTAGTTTTGCCGGTTCTTTGTGGCAAGCTTTATGCGTCTGGTCGTGCGCTTGAATACGGCTATATTATGTAAACGCTCAATATCCTGTATAGCCTATTTACGTAAATAAATTATTATAAAGGGGCGATTTGTCGACTAATGGCTTAAATTAACAACTACTAGTCGACTAGAAAAAAACTTAAGTTGGAGACAGCCCTTATTCCACATATTTTGGTACCAGCAGACAATTCTGGGTTGAGCGAGCGACCCTGAGCGGAATGAGCGAGTGGAGCGTAATATTCAAAAATACGATTACGCTCTCCGCTCACGAGCTCTGATCGGAACAAAGCATGACAAATTCAAAATGTATTTTATTTTCTCTGTAGCTTGAACACTCAGTACATTAGGCATAAGAGCGTTAGTTAACACTGTCCATTGATGCCAATTTTATTTCTGGTTTTAAGTACAGTGTTATATTAGTCCACAGCCCCCGCAGCACCCCCCTTCCCGCGCCACTGCATGAATGTAAGTAATGTAAATAAATTTGCATAAAAAATAAACATAAATAATCTATTTTATTTGTCCATTAGTACAGTTGAAAAATTGAGGAACATTTGTATGAGGTGCCCCTAGGGACATTCAGAATTACCATGCACATACATGTACTTTTCCTCTCACATACACATATGAAACCAAATTCATTCACATACTATAGTGAAATGCTCACACACATACAACTGAAATGCTCTCATACACACAACTGAAATGCTCACACACATACAAGTGAAATGCTTTTACAAACATAACTGAAACGCTCACACACACACACAACTGAAATGCTCACACACATACAGGTGAAATGCTTTTACAAACACAACTGAAATGCTCTCACTCACACAACTGAAAAGCATTTCAGTATGTTGTATACAAGCATTTCAGTATGTTGTATGCATGCATTTCATTATGTTGTATGCAAGCATTTCAGTTGAAACGGAAGGACATTTCAGTTGAAACGGAAGGTGGTTAAAGTCCCCACTCCAGTTGGTGGCAGTAGTGCACCTCAAGACGAAGAACTAGAAGCTGTTGAAAGAAAGCATAGTACAAAAGCGCGCCTTTCACAATGGCCGTTTCTCAATACCAAGTACGCAAACTTCGCGTCACTCAGCTCGCTCTGGCTACTCCGGTTATATCTTTATGTATATTTTAGGCAACAATAAAACGAAATATGGTACAAAACACAACTCTGCCTCTTTTCATCATCAATAAAACGAAATATGTAATAAAACACCACTCTGCCTGCAAGTGTGGTTCAGGCAACGCACAATGATTATCTTCACTGCATATATTTATAACAACACGAAATATAAAACACAACCCTCCTTCTTTTAGTTTTCATTTTAAAAATATGAAACATTATTGATCATTAAAACTGACATTTAACAAACAGTGATAGGGTTGTGTCATTTTATTTTATTAATACATGTACAACAGTACATACAGTGAAGAGAATGTATTGTAAAATAATATATACAGTATAAAAAAGTTTTAATGATCAATAATATCCAGTATAAAAGTATACGTAGCCTAATAAGAAGCCATACAATGAGAAATAAAGCAAACGACTCAGTTAAACATAAGTCAGTTCTCCAATAGGCTACAAAGTTCAAGTTAAATAGCCTAAATATATAAAGTTATGAAACTTCACTTTGCCCTCAGCCAAAACGATTTGCCATGGAACAAACTATAGATTAAATGATACCAAAGATCGACTTATACCACTCCTATTCAACCTGTACATGCTCCCAAAGAGCCAAATAATGAGAAAGAACCAAATCTCTTACCACAACTATGCAGACGACACACAGCTCTACTTAGCCCTATCGCCTAACGACTACAGCCCCTTTGACTCCCTTTGCGAATGCATTGATGAAGTAAACAATTGGATGTGCCAAAACTTTCTTCAGTTAAACAAAGACAAAACTGAAGTCATTGCGTTTGGAAACAAAGATGAAGTTCTCAAGGTGAACGCATACCTTCAGTCTAGGGGTCAAAAAACTAAAAATCAAGTCAGGAATCTGGGTGTGTCTCTAGAGTCAGACCTTAGTTTCAGTCGTCATATCAAAGCAATCACTAAATCAGCATACTATCATCAGAAAAATATTGCAAGAATTAGATGCTTTGTTTCCAGTCAAGACTTAGAGAAACTTGTGCATGCTTTCATCACCAGCAGGGTGGATTATTGTAATGGACTCCTCACTGGCCTTCCTAAAAAGACCATAAGACAATTGCAGCTCATACAGAACGCTGCTGCCAGGATTCTGAGCAGAACCAGAAAATATGAACACATCACACCAGTCCTCAGGTCTTTACACTGGTTGCCAGTTACATATAGAATTGATTTTAAAGTATTATTACTGGTATATAAATCATTCAATGGCCTAGGACCTCAATAAATTGCAGATATGCTCACTGAATATAAACCCAACAGATCACTCAGATCACTAGGATCACATCAGCTAGAAATACCAAGGGTTCACTCTAAGCATGGTGTGTGCTTTTAGCTACTATGCCAGCCGTAGCTGGAACCAGCTTCCAGAAGAGATCAGATGTGCTCCTACAGTAGTCACTTTCAAATCCAGACTCAAAACACATCTGTGCAGCTGTGCATTTGCTGAATAAGCACTGTACCACTGTTCGTCCGACTGTTTGTACTGTATTTTATTTAATGTTTTAACTATTCTGATTTCATTTGATTATTTCTGTATTTTATCTTTTATTCTAAACTGTTTTAATTATTCTGATTTCTTTTGATTGTTTTAATTTCTTCTATGTAAAGCACTTTGAATTACAATTGTGTATGAAATGTGCTATATAAATAAACTTGCTTTGCCTTGCCTTGCCTTATACACAAGACAAATTATATCTCATGTTGAACCAGACTAGAGACATCAGAGCCAGCGGCAGACATCAGAAGGACTAGCCGAGGAAAAGCTGTTCCAGTCGGGGTTAATGAGCGGCGAACTCCCGGTGATCGCCTGGATCACACAACTCCGAAAACGTCAGATACATTTTTCAAATAGGCGCTATCTTTATAAATAAACCACAGATTTGAGCTTTAAACAACTACATTCTCGCCTGAAACACTATTAAAATTACATTTCGTGACACAATAACAGTAGTATTTTGATATCACGCGGGTTTTCTCTTCTGCTATTGACGCTTGCTGGTTGGTGCGAGATGCATTCTGGGATACCTGGCTGTCTCAAGTCCGCACAAGTCACCTCTCGATGCATCCATGGTAAAAGGGGCGGATCAAGAACACATCCGGGGATTTGAACTGGACTTGGCTAGATGTGAACTTTGAATTGGAACAGTACTTGGGCAGCGACTGATGACGTTTCACAAGTCCACAAGAACACAAGTACAGACAAGAATGCATATTGAGAAACGGCCAATACAAGCGACCGAAGTTGACCGTTCGTTCGCCCGCCAATCGCGCTACACGAGCGGTTCTCAAAGTGTGGGGCGTGCCCCACTGGTGGGAAATAAGAGACGTGACAGGTGGCGCGCGCCAAACGGGAGGAAATTTTCCTTTTTATGCCTTTATATCTTTATTCGTTGATGGCGAGTCCGCATCGTCAACTTCATCTTTGCAGCAACACAGAAAACACCATTTTATTAATAAACAATTAAGTGTCTCCTTGCTATTTTTTTCACATTCATAATCATTACCGGTTATTTGTGGCAAGCTTTATGCGTGCGCTTGAGTGCGGCAATATAACACTCATTATCCTGTATAGCCTATTTAAGTAATTAAATCAATATAAAGGTGCGATTTGTCCACTAATGGCTTAAATGATCAGCTACTAGTCCACTAGTAGTACAGTTATGTTAGTCCACAGCCCCCAACCAGGGGGTGCTGATGGTATGACGAGTGGCACTTTTATTTCTTTTCTATTTTTGAATTTTATGCAAGTTATAAAACAGCTGCACTATTATTTTCTTTATTTTTGAACTTGCTGTTATTTGATGTCTAGACAGTTAGTTTGTATTTAGATACAACTTGTTACTGTACCGATACTAGTTACTTCAATAAACTTAAACATTTTAAGCTTGTTGCATATTTCATTAGCGTTGGGGTGGAATAATTTCAGTTGTGTGTGTGTGTGAGAGCATTTCAGTTGTGTGTGTGAGAGCATTTCAGTTGTGTGTGTGAGAGCATTTGTGTGTGTGAGAGAGCATTTGTGTGTGTGTGTGAGCATTTCAGCTGTGTGTGTGGGCGTAATATTTTCAGTTGTATGTATGAGAGAGTTTCAGTTGTGTTTGTAAAAGCATTTCACTTGTATGTGTGTGAGCATTTCATGTGAATGAATTTGGTTTCATATGTTTTTGTGAGAGGAAAAGTACATGTATGTGCATGGTAATTCTGAATAATGTCCCTAGGGGCACCTCATACATTTGAGTTGGATAAAAAGCTACTTACATCAACATGTAAAGGTATTGAGCACATAAACAACAGAGGTAACGTGAATCTTGTCTGGATGTTACAGGGACGGATGAGCACACACGTCTGCTTATTTGGTGGACAGTGGCTCATGAAGCCCTCTTCACTGGAAAGCGGAATGCTGCCATCAAAGGCTTTGAGAGAGTATACTACAGAAATGAATACAAATCTGTTTGTTAAATCTAATGTTAAGTTGTAGTTTATTTAACTCTTGTAATTTCAAAGCACTTTTTGATTCTTGATTTCTTGGAATTTACTGCAGAGCTTTTGTGGTGGAGCAGGACCTGCAAGGCAGAGTGACTAGGATTCATAAAAAAGAAATTGGAAAACCTAAAACAAAACTATAAAGTAAAATCATTTTGTTACTTCTAATACAAAAATCAAAAGATATTGTGCTATTAAAATTACTTCTTTTGTATTATGCTTGTGCATTTATGCTTTTTGCAGGATCTGAAATGTCCGCAGACTGGGGTTAGCACTGAGGATGGAAAGCCCACAGCAGCATCCTGGAAGTGGTATTCTGCCACGGATGAGGCAATTAGGGGCAGACCTCCATCAATCCACCTGCCCTCGTTGCCTCATGTTGGCCAGATGTTGCTGTGGCCTCTTCATCCTCAGTGAGGCCAGAGCCAGCAAGAGCCAGGAAAAGGCCTAAAGATGTAGAGGACTTTATCCGGATGGAGGAGAGAGAAGAGGAGAGAGAGCGGAAAGCAGCTGAGAGGGAGGAGAGACTATGGAGAGAAGTGGAGGAGGAGGACAGAAGAGAACGAGAGAGACAAGCGAGAGAGGAAAGACAAGCAAGGGAAAGCGAAGAGCGATGGCGTCGGGAGGCAAGTGACAAAGAGGAAAAGAGAGAGTGGGAGAAAAAAGAAAGAGATGAGAGATTCTTTTCGCTTCTTGCAACAAAAAATAAATCCAAGTGAAAAGAGTTTTCTGATCATTTACACATTTGGGTTTATGTAAAGAACAAACATTTTAAAACACCTTTAACTTGAATATATATTATATACACACACACACACGTTGTGTTTTCATGTTTTATGGGGACTTTCCATAGACATAATGATTTTTATACTGTACAGACTGTATATTCTATTCCCTTACACTAACCCTATCCCTAAACCTACCCATCACAGGAAACATTCTGCATTTTTACATTTTCAAACAACATCACTTAGTATGATTTATAAGCTGATTTCCTCATGGGGACCAAAAAATGTCCCCACACGAACAAGGAATTCGGATATTGCCATCCTTGTGGGGACATTTTGTCCCCATAACGTAGGGTTTACCAGGCCCATTTTGTATGTAGTGTGTGACTTCTAAGGCCCCGTTTACAAGAAGGGAAAACGCAGATATTTCCCTGGGGTTTGGCCTCTCATTAACACGAAAACCCCGTTTTTATCACAAAAAACGATTATTTCTAAAAACTCTGGCCAAAGTGGAGATTTCTGAAAACGCTGGTTATGTGTTGCCGTGTCAACTGGGAGAAACAGGGTTTTATGGTCTCTCTCGTTGATTCTGAGGATTCTGATTGGCTTGCGTGGCTTTATCCTTCTCCCTACACTGTCGCCCATAGGTTTGGCATAGTTATGATGGCGCTCGCGGCATATTTATGCCGGTTGTGTATATGATGTTATTATTGAAAACGGAGGGGTGGGAAATATTAGTTTCTCTAAAAACCCGGCTTTGTGTAAACATGGCCTAAATGCATACAGAGCTCAGGCAGGGATATTCAAGGCAGGTCATGGAGGGTTCAGTTCCAACACACCTGTCTGTAATTTACTAGTAGTCAGATATTAATTGATTTAAATAGATTCAGGTGTGTATAATTAGGTTAGGACAAACTCTGCAGGACAATGGCCCTTCATGACCTAAGTTGGACTCTTTACACAAATTACCCTAAGTTTTGCATTACCTATACTCAGTGAAATAGTGACTTAAGGGTTAGTGCACCCAAATCAGTATTTACTTGCCTTCATGTTGTTTGATCCCTCTGTGTGTGTTATTTTTCTCTCTCCCCTGAATACAAAAGGTGATTTTGGTCAAGTTTGTTCTAATGGTTTAAAACAATATCAGTCAATGGATCTCTCACGCGCCCGCGCCTTTGAGTTCACAAAAGGCCAGGTAAGTAAGAATCAGTCAACACAAAAAGTGAGTAATGTCCTGTTGTTGTTACCTGTGTCACATGTCATATGTTTAGTATAGCCTTCTCCGATGGCAACATAGGATTTATTTGTGATAAATGCAAGGAGACAATAAGGCTGACGGAGAAGATTTCAGAGCTAGAGACACGCATCCAAACTTTAATTCAGGATAGTAAGGATAGTACTTGAGCTTTAGATACTATTTGGATGCGCCTAGCATAGTGAACTCTGTACATGATTCGGTTCCGGCTGAAGTAGAGCCCACGCAGCAGGGCAGATGGGTGACCGTGAGAGATCGCTCTAGTCGCGGATTAAAAAAAACACTCTTCCGTTCCGATTACCATAACAAATCGATTTGCCCCACTCAGTGAAACACCCACTGAGAATTCTGTTGGTTGTGCCCTGGTAATTGGTGATTCGATCACATGGAACGTGAAAATAGAGACACCAGCCACCATAGTCACATGTTTGCCGGGAGCCAGAGCGCCTGACATCAAAGCTAATTTAAAAGTGCTGGCTAATGCTAATCGTAAATTCTCTAAGATCATTATTCATGTCGGCACTAATGATGTTCGACTCTGCCAGTCGGAGATCACCAATTAATATTAAAGAAGTGTGTGAACTCGCAAGTACGATGTCAGGCACTGTAATTTGCTCTGCCCCCTTCCTGTTCGCAGGAGTGATGAGATAGTTAGCAGATTGGCCTCACTCAATGGTTGGTTGTCTAAGTGGTGTCTGTTGAATAATATAGAATTCATAGACAATTTGAAAAGTTTTTGGGGCAAGCCTGACCTGTTGAAAAGAGATGGTATTCATCCCTCCTGGGATGGTGCTGCTCTTCTCTCTAGTAATTTGGCTCATAGTCTTAGAGCTAAAACATGACAATCTGGGGCTCAGGTCAGGAAGCAGACAGACTGGCTAAACTGACCGTCTGCTTGCGGCCTCACGTCACCAAGGTCAGATAAATCCCATCACATAGAGCCTCTTTCACCTAGATATCATCATATAGAAACTGTCTGTTCCCCGAATTTGGAAATCCAATGAAACGTCAGGTAAAAAATGTAATTGATGTTCAACAAATAAAAAACAGATATAATACAGATGAGCAAATGATAAAGCTTGGGTTGCTGAATATTCGATCCCTTACTTCAAAATCGCTCATAGTTAATGATATGATTTCAGATTATAATCTAGATGTGCTGTGTTTGACAGAGACCTGGCTAAAACCAAACGATTACAATACTTTAAATGAGTCCACCCCACAAGATTACTGTTATAAACATGAACCTCGTCTAAAAGGCAAAGGGGGAGGTGTTGCTGTAATTTATAGTAATATTTTCAAAACCATTAAGAAATCTATTTTTAAATATGCTTCTTTTGAAATGTTGGTGCTTAATGTAAAAATATATAGTGTAAATGATAAATCACGTTTGAGAGTTCTGCTGGCTACTGTATACAGGCCACCAGGGCACCATAAAGATTTTAAAGAATTTGCGGACTTTCTATCAGAGTTAGTATTGGCTGCCGATAAAGTACTAATTGTTGGTGATTTTAATATACATGTAGATAATGAAAAAGATGCATTGGGATTGGCACTTAAAGACATTGTAAACTCAATTGGAGTTAGACAACACGTGTCAGGACCAAATCATTGTCGTAATCATACTCTAGATCTAATACTATCACATGGAATAGATGTTGATGCCGTTGAAATTCTGCAGCAGAGCGATGACATCTCCACCATTATCTAGTCTCATGTATATTACATTTAGCCAAGGCTGCAAAGCTGAATCCATGTTATAAATATGTTAGACCTGTAACTTCTGCCACTAAAGATTGCTTAATCAATAATCTTCCTAATCAGTTTCATCATCATGCCTCCAGGATAGCTTAGAAGAACTTGATATTGCAACAGAAACTTTTAACTCTCTCTTTTCCAGCACTTTAGACGCAGTTGCTTTGTTGAGCTTAAAGAAGATTAAGAAAATAGTCCAACGCCGTGGTGCAACGAGCACACTCAGGCCCTTAAGAGAGCAGCCAGAAAAATGGAGCGCAACTGGAAGAAAACAAAACTAGAGCTATTTCGGATTTCATGGAAAGAGAGCTTGATTGCTTACAGAGAGGCCTTAAAAGCTTATTTTTCAACCCTATTAGAAATAAATAAACATAATCCTAGATACATACCTGCAAACTCAGAAGGGCCGAAAAAGGTGACACATTTTATGCACCCCCCCCCCTTGTCTGTGCCTTTTCGCTCACTTTGTACTTCGTAAAAAGCTGCCCTAGGGGGTCCTTGTAGAGGGCCTTGTCTTTCCTGTCCATAAAGCCGTAGTAAAGAACCTTGTAGGCAGGAAGCAGCCTCTGGGTGCTAATGGCAACATAATAAGCAGATAGCCAGCGATGCTGAATGAACCTTTTGGGAGCGGAACCAGGAAGGCTCATGAACTCACATATCTCCCTGAAGTACGCCAACTGAGAAAGAGAGAGTCTTTCTCTCAAATCAGTCTTTTTCCTCAAAGAGCTCAGGTAGCCTAAATCTGTCAGTAGGGATAAAACAATTTTAGAATCTAGATTACATCTAGAAAATGTCTCCCAACAGGTAAGTATATTGTAATGATAAAAGGTTTAGTGTTCCAGTCAGTAGCATGAATCAAACTGAACTAAAAAATATCTCTATAATGGAAATTTTATATTATTAACTAACCTAGTCTGTAGCCCATTGATGATCTGCATGTGGGTCTCCAAACAGCCGTTCAAGATGATTGCTGAAAGGAGCTGCAAACACCTTTGCAGCATTGTGGATATGGTGGTAACTATCACCGTCAACATCAAGTAGGCCTGGGCAGTAGTTCTGCCACACTCTTGTTTCTAACCCCGTTTTACTTCCTCCATGGAATGTTGTTATCCTTAAAGAACTTAACTATCAAATTTTCTAGCTTGAGAGCGCTAACCTTGAAAATCCTAAAAAGCCAAGGTGCTCCACATCAACCGTCTTCCTGTCTGGGTTGAAGTAGCTGACTAGGATGGAAAGCACTTTTTACCACCATGGTTAGTACTCTCGTCGAGGTTGATGGAAAATGGATACTTCTGTGTATTTCTGAAGATCCTCTCTGAAAATGTAAATCCCAATCCATGCACCATTTTGTAAGCTGCTGCAGTGCGTGACAGCTTCAACCCACTCAGAGCTTCTTTGTCTGCAGGCAGCGTTTGGGCCAGCTTCACCATCACTGGTGCAAATGTAAAAGGGAGGGAATGTTCGGCGAGAGTAGCGAGAACCATTGCCTAGACTAAGAAAACATTATTCGATTTTTATAAGTAAAACTTTTGCAAATAGGCTGCCTTTTATTATAACCTTGTGACTGGGTTAATGAGTCTATTTCAACTCTAGTTCAATTGACTAAACACACCATGTACACTACATACAAATTGTCCTGGTAATGTAGCCTACTTCTATGTAGCCTGACAATAGCTTACTGGCAAATTTCAAGTAACATGTCAAGAGTGAAATAGTAGTTATTATTTAGTGACAGAGAAAACCACAAGCCTATTTAATGTATAATAATAAACACCTCTGCATTAGCAACCCGCTGACATGTAGGTACAGGCACCCTAACTCGCGCTCTCATGGCTTCAGGCCCCGCCTTGGGAGCACTTTGACTTGAGACTGGAAGGACACTTACAGTAGTCATTACAGTGCACACTTTTTGACGGTGCACCTCTGTTTGGCAGTGTGCCGAAAGAGCATGAGAGCCCTTGTTGCTATAGTTTATTTCTTTAGAGCAAAGGCTACATTTTGAATACCCCGCTTTGTCAATTTTTTAAAAATACTGTGACAGCGGGAAGCTGTGCTGAACTCCCTTCACCTCGGTCTTGACCTCAATCTTTAGCCAGGCCCAGCTCCATTTGCACCTCAGCCCTGAGTCAAGCTGTCTTATATAAATAGAGTCCTCCTCTTTAAGCTCGCTCATTCTGGAAAACAATTGTCAATATATTATCTGCTGGGCCAGAGTTCCTTTTTCATGATCAAACTTTTGTTAAGGCTAACTCCCACTGCATTAGTCAACATTAAATGATCCGCCAGAGCAGGTGTTTCGATCACTCATTGACGTTAAACCAGACACCAATGGGTCTTGTTTTATTACGTGTTTTGTTTTCATTTTGCTCATCTCTTACGACAAGATGTACAATAAAAAATTAGATAATATTAATGCAGCAGTGTTAATATTGACAGCAAATTTTTATTTTGTTTTAGTCATACGATTTGTTTTAGTCCCGGACAATACTACTTCAAATGAAATATTGCTATCAAAGAGCACACCCAGGTTCCTAACCGACGACGAAGACTTAATAGAGCAGCCATCAAGTGTTAGACAGTATTCTAGGTTATTACGTGTGGAAGTTTTTTGTCCAATAATTAGAATCTCTGTTTTTTCAGAGTTTAGTAGTAGGAAATTACTAGTCATCCAATTTTTTTATATCAGCTATGCATTACGTTAATTTTGTGAATTGGTAAGTTTCGTTTCCTAATGATAAGTCCTAATGGTAGCATGTACAGAGTGAACAGCAGCGGTCCTAGTACTGAACCTTGTGGTACGCCATACTGAACTTGTGATCGATAAGACATCTCTTCATTTACTGCTACAAACTGATAACGGTCAGATAAGTATGATTTAAACCATGCTAGTGCAATTCCACTAATGCCAACATAGTTTTCTAGTCTATTTAAAAGAATGTTGTGGTCAATTGTGTCAAATGCAGCACTAAGATCAAGTAACACTAATAGAGAGCTACAACCACGATCGGATGATAAAAGTAAATCATTTTCTAACTCTAATGAGAGCTGTCTCAGTACTATGGTGCAGTCTAAATCCTGACTGAAAATCCTCGCAGATATCAGTTCTTTCAAGAAAGGAACACAGTTGTGAGGATACTGCTTTTTCTAATATCTTTGACAGAAAAGGCAGATTTGAGATCGGCCTGTAATTTACTAATTCTGAAGGATCAAGTTGCGTTTTTTTAACAAGCGGTTTTATCATAGCCAGCTTAAAGGTTTTTGGTACGTATCCTAGTGACAAAGACGAATTAATGATATTAAGAAGAGGATCTATGATCTCTGGAAGCATCTCTTTCAATAGCTTAGTCGGTATAGGGTCTAACATACAAGTTGTCGATTTAGATGAATTAACGATTTTGCAGAATTCTTCCTCTCCTATAGCAACAAATGAATAAAAATTTTCCTCAGGGAGACTACAATGCACTCCCTGATGCGATACTGTAGTAGAAGGTTGCATAGTTATAAATTTGTCCCTGATATTATCAATCTTATAAGTGAAGAAGTTCATAAAGTCATTACTGTGTTGGCCTGAAACTTCTGTGCTTGAAGCTTTCTTTTTCGTTAGTTTAGCCACTGCTTCAAATTAATACCTAGGATTATGTTTATTTTCTTCTAATAGGGTTGAAGGAATAAGCAGATCTAGCAGCTTTAAAGCCTCTCTGTAAGCAATCGAGCTATTGATAGCTCGAGCTGCTAATCGAGCTGTTGATAGCTGCTAATCGAGCAGTTGATAATATCTAGAATATCAAAATCGACCGCTGGCGGTAGATCCTTTTCATGCATAGTATGTTATGACAATAACAGTAAATTAGGCATGTTTTACTACAACATATAATTTTCAGTAAGAAAATATGTAATATAATTGAGTATTAGTCAGTATTTATCATTATTATAGTGCATAATTGTTGGGGTGAGTCAATGCAAGTCAATGTTATGGGTTAATGTTATTTTTAAGAATGCATACATATTTAGAGTATGAAATTAATAGTCTTCTCCTGAGGCGAGATCTTCGAGCAGCTGCCCGACGTCTCCTTTGTACAGACATTGCAAACATTTTGCTGGTGTTAAAGAAAACTGTAATGGGTATGGTTGTCGAGGTACTGATGAAATCCGGTGTTGGTGCACCTGTTGCGCTTGTGATAATGTAGGTCACATGATAACGTCAACATGGCAAATGATGCACAGATCGCATTCATAATTAACGAGACCTGGCTATAAAGTACCTACTCTTTTAGTGCTCATTAAGTACTTATTAAAATTAAGTACCTAATGTTACACATTGAGTATGTGGTTTCGGACGCAGCCTTTAGGTGTGTTTGACATTTGCTGCGGCTGGATGTAACCGATTGGCGAGAGTTGCCACATGCAGACAGGGAGGAGCTGCAAACGAAGACGTGAAGTCAGACACTTTCTGGTTCCCGTAGTGAGCGCTCACGTGGTGTTTGGGGAGGTTCTCGCTGTGTCTATACTCGCTGTCTCCGCTGGGAGATCAATACTCGCTGGACGGAGAAAGAGAAGACATAGATGCTCGACCGGGACGGTTCTCGCTGTGTCCGCTGGGAGATAAATACTCGCTGGACGGAGAAAGAGAAGACATAGATGCTCGGCCGGGAAGGTTCTCGCTGTGTCCGCTGGGAGATCAATACTCGCTGGACGGAGAAAGAAAAGACATACAGTCGTGCTCAGAATTAATGGTACCCCTGGTAAATATGATAAAAAAATGGCTGGAAAAAATAAATCTGCATCATTTATCCTTTTGATTATTCATTCAAAATATTGGCAAAAATCTAAACTTTCATTGAAGTAAAAGAATAGAAAGTGGGGGGGGAAATCACATTATGAAATAAATGTTTATCTCCAAAACACGTTGGCCACAATTATTGGTACCCTTTTATTAAATACTTTTTGCAATCTCCTTTTGCCAAGATAACAGCTCTGAGTTTTATCCTATGATGCCTGATGAGTTCGGAGAACACCTGACAAGAGATCAGAGACCATTCTTACAGAATCTCTCCAGATCCTTCAGATTCTCAGATCCATGTTGGTGCTTCTTCTCTTCAGTTCTCTCCACTCATCAGGTCTGGGACGGTCATGGCAGAAGCTTCTTTTTGTGCTACTTAACACATTTTTGTGTTGATTTTGATGTTTGTTTTGGATCGTTGTCCTGATGGAAGATCCAACCACGGCCCATTATACGATTTCTAGCAGAGGCTGTCAGGTTTAGATTTTTTATCTGTTGGTATTTGATAGAATCCACGATGCCATGCATGTATCTGAACAAGAAGTCCAGGACCTCCAGCAGAAAAATATGACCACAACATTAAAGATGGTATATTAAATTGTACACATGGGGTACTTTTTATCCTTGTGTGCACCAAACCCATCTTGCATGTTTGCTGCCAAAAAGCTATTTTTTAGTTTCATCTGACCACAGAACCCTGTGCTGTTTGAAGGTCCAGTCATGTCTGACAACTGAATTTGCTGGGGTTTGTTTTTGGATGAGCAAGGAGGATTTTTCTTGAAAACCTCCCAAACAACATGTGGTGATGTAGGGGTTGTTCAATTTTTTTTTAATAGGCTTTCTGAACCCAAGACTCAACTAATCTCTGCAATTCTCCATCTGTGATCTTTGGAGAGTCTTTGGCCACTCAAACTTTCATCCTCACCATGCATTAATACAATATAGACACACGTCCACTTCCTGGCAGATTTGTAACATCTTTAGTTGATTGGAAGTGCTTAATTATTGCCCTGATGGTCAAAATGGGGATTTTCAATGCTTTAGCTATTTTCTTACAGCCACTTTCTATTTTGTGATGCTCAACAATCTTTTGATGCACATCAGAACTATATTCTTTGGTTTTACTCATTGTAATGGATGATTAAGGGAATTTGGCCTTTGTGTTTCCCCATATTTAAACTCTTGTAAAACAAGAAGTCATGGCTGGACAATTTCATGTTCCTAGTCACCCTGGTGTGCAAAAAAAAGGTAAATATGAATGGGAATATACTTAAGAGATATTTTACTCGTAAACAATTCTAGGGGTACCAATAATTGTGGCCAACTTGTTTTGGAGAAAAACATTTATTTCATAATGTGATTTCCCCTCCACTGTCAATTATTTTACTTCAATGAAAGGTTCGATTTTTGCCAATTTTTTGAATGAAATATCAAAAAGATAAACGATGCAGAATTATTTTTTACAGCCATTTTTCATCATATTTACCAGGGGTACCATTAATTCTGAGCACGACTGTAGATGCTCGACCGGGAAGGTTCTCGCTGTGTCCGCTGGGAGATCAATACTCGCTGTGTCCACTGGGAGATCAGTACTCGCAGGACGGAGAAAGAGAAGACATAGATGCTCGACCGGGAAGGTTCACGCTGTGTCCGCTGGGAGATCAATACTCGCTCGACGGAGAAAGAAAAGACATAGATGCTCGACCGGTAAGGTTCTCGCTGTGTCCGCTGGGAGATCAATACTCGCTGTGTCCGCTGGGAGATCAGTACTTGCTGGACGGAGAAAGAGAAGACATAGATGCTCGACCGGGAAGGTTCTCGCTGTGTCCGCTGGGAGATAAATACTTGTTGGACGGAGAAAGAGAAGACATAGATGCTTGACCGGGAAGGCTCTCGCTGTGTCCGCTGGTAGATCAATACTCGCTGGACAGAGAAAAAGAAGACATAGATGCTAGACCGGGAAGGCTCCCGCTGTGTCCGCTGGGAGGTCAATACTCGCTGGACGGAGAAAGAGAAGACATGGATGTTCGGCCGGGAAGGCTTTTTTTTTTATACCGATGAGGGTTTGGTGGGCTTTTTTGATATGGAATCGGTTGGTCCTAATGTAGCTTTGGAAAGCGTATGAGGACCATCTTCCAAGCGCTTGGATCTAATGCTGGGAGAGGCCTTTTTGGGCTGCTGAGGTTGCTTCCCCGATGCGGAAGGATTGGCTGGAGAAATTCTCTGCTGGGATGCCTGATAGTTGGAGAACAGATTTGAGGTGTTTTTGGAACCAAAAGCGTGTCACGGCTTTGTTGGAGTCATCTATGAATAGGGGTTCGAGATGGGATTTAGTATGAGAGTTTCTCAGTTGGAGGTATGCCAGTATGGTTTGGTATGGTTGAATTGGTGAGGGGAGGTTGAAAATGTATATGAAGTGGCCTTTTTTAGTTTGGTCTGGTTTACTTTGTTTAATCAGAAAAGAGATTGTTTCACTGTCAAGTACTGATAGGTCTGAGATGCTCGGGTAGACTTTTGTATCAAATCTGGAAGTGATAGCCAGTTCCGAGCATCTGAGAAAACCAAAAAAGAATAGAATAACTAGAATAAACATGGCATTGAGTGTGCGAGAGGTATTAAGGGATTGGTAGCCTGTGCGGAGGGTATGAATACATTTAGTAAGAATATCTAAAGTTATGGGTTGTCTGGTGTCCGGGCTGGTGGGCTGGGATCGTTGGATGCCTTTAATTAGGAGGGAGGTTTGTGAATTATTTATCTCGGGGGAGGGGGCGCCGTGAATGAATTTGTGAAACAATTGGATGCCCCTCAGGTAGCCTTTGATGGACCCGACTTGGAGGCCCTTAACGCGGTTAAGGTAAGAGATGAAGGAGGTTATTGAAAGGAGAGAAAAATCAGGGAATGGCATGTTATAGGAAAAGTGGAAGGCTTTAAAACATCTCCATGCGGTCACGTAAGATTGGAGAGTTCTGGGGGAAACTGCTTGGAGAATGGTGTCGAGCGATATGTCAAGGAGGGATTTTTGCGGATGGGTTATGGGAATATTAATTCTGAATAATGAGGTACTGGAGTTGGTAACTTGTCCACCTCTGGAGCCAGTATCCTGAATTTCTGAAACATAAAGCGAGACAGAGAGTCAGCAATTTGGTTTTTAGATCCGGGGATATGTTTAGCTATTAAAATAAGTTGATCACACGCTGAAATCCAGATTAGACGTCTTAAAAGTGGCATCAGGTGAATGAGAACGGCCTTTATTAATGCACTGGACTATAGCTTCGTTGTCACAATGCACTACGGTAATGCTAGAAGTCCATTCTTTCCCCCACAGGAAGGCTGCGACTACGAGAGGGTAAGCCTCGAATAATGCGGAGGACTGTAGCCTGTCCTGCATTTGGGGGTCCATGGAGACATGAACCAGCGTCCTTGGCAGAACCCCCCATAGCCGACTGAGGGGGCTGCATCTGTGAATAGCTGGATGTCGATGGGGGAGGAAATTAAATCCTTATAAAAAAAAAGATAGGCCGTTCCACTGTTTAAGGAATGTTATCCATAGCCTGAGTTCATCGCAGCATGCTGGAGTTAGGGAAACGAGATCCTCTAGTGTGTGAACTGAAGATGCGAGAGAGAGGAGATGAGAAATGAAAGGGCGGCCTTGTGGAATGATGCGCATGGCGAAGTTTAAGTGGCCAAGCAGGGATAGGAGTTTGCGTTTGGAACACTTTGAACTGTACAAGAGGGTAGATGAGATTATTCTATCTATTTTTTCCTTGGGCAGGGAGGCCTGGTATTTAACTGAATCTAAGTTAATGGCAAGGAACTCGATGGATGTGGCGGGACCCATGGTTTTTTCTTGGGCGATGGGGATTCTGAGCTCGGAAAAAACTTTTAACTGTGAGGATCTGGGCGGCTGGAATGGTGCCAGAAGGCAAAATTATTAGAAAATCGTCCAGCAGGTTAATGAGGTGCGTAGTTGTTTGACAAAATCCAGCAAACGGCTTCAGATAGCATATGGAAATTTTGGGGCTGCTTTTGCATCCAAAAGTTAAGCGCACGGCGAAATAGAATTTCCCATGCCAGCGCACTCCGAATAAGTGCCATGAATCCGGGTGGATGGGCATCACTTTGAAAGCCGAAGTGATGTCAATTTTTCGACTGCGTGATCTACGCCGTGGTATTTGAGAGAAAATTTGTCGAGTGGGATCAGGCTGTTAATGCTTGGGAACAGGGATTTATGCGGAGCTGACAGATCGACTATGAGGTGCTTCTTATCTGAAAACTTTCTCGTAGCCACTCCAATGGGGCTAATGCGAAAAACTTTGAACGGAGGATCATCAAAAGGGCCAATCATAAAGCCAATCAAAATCGACTTCTTTTTTAATCAGGTTGTCTACTGTGTCAGGTTCGGCGAGAGCCAATTGGAGTTTATCGCAGATGATGTTTTGGGAGAGCGGGCATACCACTCCAGGTTTAAAACCGTGTTGGAGGCCGGACAGCAGATATTCAGTGAAGTCGGAGTCCGGATGGTGAGCTAGTGCGATAGAAAGCCGAGAAATATTCACGGGAGTCGCTAAATAATTTTTTGATTTTTTATTTACATCTTTAAACACAGGGCATACAGGACGGGCATAAGCGCCGCCGCAGAAGCTGCATATGTGCAAGTACCGACTGACCTACAGACCACGCAAGAAATGTTCCTGCAGCCAAGGAAAACTCTGCTGTGTAGGTCGTGTCGAGTGCTCCCCAGTTAGGGCATTGGTTCCATTGGGAAACCCTAACAGCACATTTTGCTGAGAAGTGTTTGTGATAGGTGTAAAAGCGCCCTCCCCATAGGACAACGCGAGCTCGGCTATAACGCTAAATAGTCGTTCAGTTTGCGCCGCCTATGAGGGAAGGCTGAGCAAATGAGTTCTGTAAAGTGGCTGAAAGCGATTGAAAACTCAGAAAAAGAAAGTAAACGTGAATGTGTATTTTGGTTTTTTAACATGACTGAAAAATCCCCGCAGTCTAACTGGCGGTTAGAATCGGACACGGGAAGCAGAGAAAGTAAATATGAAAGGTCTATGCTTCTCTCAAGGGAAATTGAGAAAAGCATAAGGGGGAAAAGGAGGAAATGAATGAGATGCGTGATCCTGTGTTACAAGCGGAGGCAGTCTCGCACTTGCTTGTGCTGCAGGCCACTGAAAAGGGGAGGGGTTAGAGGTAGTTGCAGGAAGATTATGGAATGTCTGTGCCTGTGTCGCTAGCGGAGGCAGCCTCACGCTAGCGTCTGCTACGGGAGCTGGAGGCCACTGCAGAGGAAATGGGTTAAACAGCAGGAGGAAAAAGCTGGGAGGCAGAGGGTGGGCCGGCAGGCCCAGCTGTGTATGGCGTTACGGCAGGAGGCGCCATGCTGGAAAGCTGAGCTGAAGCAGGAGGCAAGTGAGGTCTCGCAGCGGAGGGATCTGGGGCTCGCAGAAGAACATGGAACCGGATCTTGTGCGAGAAGGTGGCGGAGTCGGGCGAGGCGAATTCGGGGCCTCCCGAGTTTTTTCCGTGCCTGCTGGCCGCCTTGGAAACTGGGGTGGACTTAGGAGAGAGATTGGATGATTGCAAGGTAACGTACAAGTTGTATAATTGCGCTTTGGTCATCATGCGCGAGGGCTGAATACTGGAATTTATCAGCGCTTGTCTCAGACTCAAGACTGTCCACTTTCCAATAGGCGGAATCGTCGGTACGGCCGAACGAGAGGAGGACGCTGGGGAAAAAGCTGGAGTCCTCGTCGGTGGAGGTTAGGGTAAGCCTCTGCGTCTTGGCGTGCGAAGGGTTGCTTGCGCAGACCGGTGCCCGCAAGATGAAGCCTGGGGCTCGGAGGCAGTATCAGGCGGATAAGAAGTGGTCCTGGGGCCAGCTGATGGCGGCAGAGGAACCGACAGTTCCAACAGACAGTTCAGAATCAAAAAAAGGCAATGACAACGAGTTTTCCTCTTCCTCACATTCATTCTGTTTGCTTTGAGCCCGCGTCAGAACCACATTACAAGTATCCCAATGAGGTATAAAATCCATCAGCGCAAGAAAATCATGGCCTAAAGTAACTGGGTATGGTAAGTTCTGTGCAAGTCCTACCCTCATCAAATAAGTTTGCCCCGCTATACCCATATATACATCCGTGACAGAATACTGACGCTCCTCCCCGTGAACACATCTCACTATCACTGGAGCATCACCACTAGGACCTAATTCAGGTACAAGTTCCGTTTCAACTAAGGTTTGCGTGCAACCTGTATCAATCAAAGCAGTGATTTTTTCCCATTCAACTCAACAGTTCTTATCACCTGCTTTGGAACGGGAATGTTCGCAGGTTCAGGTATGATTTCTCGAGGTACATAACACATGTTAGTAAGTGTTTTTGTCGACTGCGGACACATTGGCTTTTTATGACCTAATTGACCACATTTATAACACCTAATAGTCTCTGAAACAGAGATACCAGAGTTCTCGTTTTACACTTGCCTCAGTTGCCAACTTACTTCCCTGAGATGTTGAAATCGGTCGTCGAGAAGATCCATCTCGTGCTGTCTTCCAGCGAGTGAAACTCCAGAGCTCAGCTCTACGTTGCGCTGCCACAAACACATCAGCTAGACGCGCCGCCTCCTCAGCTGTAGACGCCCGTGCTCTTTAATCCACATCTGTAGCTCCGCAAAAATTATTCAAGGATGATTATTTCTCCGATCTCGTGGTTCGTTCTCTCTGCCGCTCTCGATGTCAGTAGGAACAACAGCACGCACTGCTCTCTTAGGCACCATTCTTTCCGCACTTGACTCTTTACAGACCGTCTCCTCCTGGACAGAAAACCACCGCTGCCACCATCTTATAAGGGTTCTTCCATAAAATTTTCAGGAGACATTCATGGAGTCAACAAAGTGTCATTTTATTGACTGCAACATTTACGTAATGACAACACATTGTGCAAAATAAAGAAAGAAAGGAAAAAAACAAAACACTGACTCATAAATCGGACATAAGCACATTACTGAGTTCTGAGTCTCAGATGTTTCTCAGGGAACCCTCACCAGAACTAATCCAAACCAAACCATTTTTATAATTACAGGGGTCTCAATTCTCATTCCATTACATCAAACCTCAAAAATATATACATACACACAAACTTAAATAAACATAAAAATCACATTTACCATAAAGCAATAATGAAAATACACTTAAACACACACACAAAGAAACTTCTTTAAACATATTCGAATTAACATACGACCCCAACCTATATTGTCCCGAAAACTACATTTCCCATAATTCCCAAACGAATATATAAAAGACACCAGGAAAGGCCGCACCCTTTTAATTCCAAGCCTTTGTTCCATGCTACAGTCATCGATCCCGGTGGAACCACGGGTAAGATCTACACATACCAACAAACATAAATAAAATCCATTTATTGGCTGTTGTTTCATTTTCTCACTAGCGTGCACTCTAGAAGTAAATGGTTATTGACTTTGTTGGAGGTTTAAGTTGCTAGAAAGCCAACATAGCTCCAATTCCAATATTTAGGTAAATTATATTTTAAAGAAACAAAAATATTACATAGAAAAAATTAAATGTTAATTCAGTGTGGCCTTAGCCTTTGGTAATTATATAATTAGTAATAGTAACGTACACCACGTGCAAACCACTGAAATCGGCTGATAAATGTGAACGTTATTATTGTTTTTATCCAGGAAAACCGCAGCTCACCCATTTACTTGCATTTGTTCACAGCGCAGTCTTGCCCTCCGCAAAATGGCGGACACTTTGACGTATCGCAGCAACGCTCCAAAGCGGCCAATAGGTCATCTATGTATTTATTATGTCTATGGCGGCAACAACGAAGGCTACCCTGATTCAAATGCAACGCCAAAAGCCACGCCAAATGCACTTTTGATTTTCCCATGAAAGAAAGGATACATAAATGGATCCTTAGCGGCCTATCCTACCCCATAGGTCATTGCGCTGGTGACGACAGCGTTTTTATTTTAAAAAAATGACGGCCGAGAGTTTGATGGTGAACGGCAAATTCACATTAAAATGTAAGTAGGCAATCATGTTTTCATTTACTTAAATACCTAGCCAAACCGGAGTTAAAAGCCACATGTTTTTCTTTCTTATAAACTTCATCTTAACTCCTTCGTTACCATTCTTTTTTTCACTTAAAATAATTTCTTTACATTTATTTAATTTTATGCAACTTTAAATGTATAAATAAAAGAGTATTGTAATGACAGTCATAATTTCTACATGAAACAAATTCTTCTATACCTTTTTTTTCCCCCAAATAAAATTGGTAAATGAAAATAATTTGGTCTAGGCTACATAAAAGTACTTTTTCCAACTATTTACAACATACTTTAAACATCCCAAAAAACATAACATTTTACATAATAGTATAAATAAAATGAATGAAAAAATGATGTAGACTTTTATTCAGCTGAGCAGAACAGGATGAGCTCCACAATAGAGACCCTGGTAAGGCCTCATGCTGGTGGGACATCATCTGGGATGGGCTCCAGAGTGTTTGAGTGGATATTTCCACTAAGTTGTCTACCAACAGGTTTGCAGGGCTGACTCATGGAATACATATTAAGATACTTTATTACGCTAAAGTACTTTTAATAACCACTAATACCACTAGTCATATATTTCAAACCTTGGTTAAGCAAAATTATCTTGCATACTCTAATGTACTTAAGGTATCAAGAGTAAAAGTAAAGGTATGTATTCTGCAGGAAAAAAAAAACTCCTTGTCAGGGTTTTTATGATGGCACACTGCATTACTGTGTATGTTGCATTTCACTTCTGAATATTTTCAAGGTTGATACATTTAAACTATATACTTTTGTGTAGTTTCATGTAAAACAATGCATCATATTGAAAAATAACATCATTTTGTAGTGTTGATGTCCTGTGTGGGAAAAAAGTACTTCACATTTTACGTGTCGTGAATATTAACGAAGTAGCCTATGTAGTTCCTTACATTCCACCACTGGTTATTTTGAAAATTAAAGTAACAAAATGTAGGACTATTGTCACAATATATACAAATTGTTTCTAATTACAGCTGCGTCCCATATCAAAGGGCACATCTGAAGCGCTCGGACCGGGCTTTTTTTATTGAACTGGGTTCAAAACCGTGTAAATATATTCACCATGGTCCATTTATGTACTTTTTTTTTTTTTAATACACTAGCCTACAAAATCGCATCAGAGTATGATATAAGTGAACATTTTAACCATATATATGTATATGTGCCTATGTATCTTTTCTTTTCATATTTCATTACATTATTTACGTAAGTTAGCACCCAATACTTGAACAGTTTAAAGTGTAGGCTAATGGGCAATACAGGACGCAGCCTCTGAATTGGTACGCAGCAAACCAGCTTAATTTACATAGCCATGGTCTTGGCTAAGCCGAAAATGACCGGGCAGCGCAGGGGCTGAAACATCCTCACCATGTCCTTCAGTAAAATATAAAACAAAAAAAAGACAATAGACAATTCTGGCTCCATAGCTGTTTACTCAATTATATGAAATGAATAATCAGGATGGCAGCTGTACTCTCGTACTTGCACCAGGAGCAGTAATCGGGAAAACCTGGTTGCGCAATTAGAAATCTTACGAAGGCTACATGCGAATAAGCTGCAGCCTTCACATTGGGATACAGCTCTAGTGTCAAGTTTCTGTGTCTTGTCATGTGATTCCCTGTTTATCATGTGATACTGCCATGTGTCTTGTCATTGGTTAATTGTCTGATCATTGTGTGTCCCTTGTCTTGTAATTAGTCTGTGTATTTAGCACTCATGTCGTCGTCAAGTATTGTTTTCTGTAGACCACTGTTTGTAAGTTCATGTGCATGTCCTGTTTCTTGAGTTTTGACAAACCATGTTTTTGTTTTATGTTTAATCATGTTTGTAATAAACTACACTTGGGTTCTCTAATACTTGCCCTCAGTGGATCCTTATGTTACAGCTTTTCGGGAATGTTTATGACAAAGTTGCTGATGTTAATAGTTTAAATTATGACTAATAAATTGTTTAGATGTGTTTCAAAGTCAAAATATTTCATATTTATTCTTACAGACCCTGATTGATTTAGTTTACCCCTAAACGTTAATTCATGCATTAACTATCCAACATGTACTAACATGTTTAAGGCTGATGTTATTCATGCATGAATCATTATGACTCCTGTCATGGTTAAGGATCGTTCTTCATTGGTTCATGATTAGTTCATATCTTCACTAATCATGTTGAAGTAACTATTAATTCAGGTATTAGTACATGATTATTCATGTCCTGTTATTGTAAAGTTGTAACCCTGTCTATGCGTGCGTTAATACTCACCAAGACAGATATTTTGAAATAATGCGGTGTATCTAACCGTTTGAGTAGCCTATGGAAGCTTGTTTCTGCTACAGAATAAAAAAATAAAAAAGGTAATTTTGACTTTTTTCTCTCAAAATTGCATGATACAAACTCACAATTGTGAGTTATAAAGCCAGAATTGCATGATATAAAGTAACAATTGCGCGTTATAAAAGTCAGAACTGACTTTTTTCTCAAATTTTTTTCCTCAGAATTGGACTTTATATCTCACAATTCTGAGAAAAGAATCCCGAATTGTGGGATATAAACTCACAATTGCGATGAAAATAGTCAGAATTAGTTTATATCTTGCAATTCTGACTTTATTACTCTCCATTGCGAGTTTATAGGCTATTCCACAATTCTGACTTTATAACTTGCAATTGTTCAAATCTGAGAAAAAGTCAGAATTGCGAGATGTAAACTCTTTGTAAACATTACAAAAAAAGTACTTTTTTATTACACTGTGGCAAAAACAAGCTTCCATATTCAAGCGCAATACGTGCTAAAGAGAACGGAATCCGTGAACGCATGCTGTCTGAAAGAGTTGTTTTAATATGTGTGCGTTTCATGCTTCAGTCAGTCAGCGGGATTGCGAGTAACACATTCTTTTTTTCGTGGCTTATTGCACTTAATAGCCCTAACTCCCCTTAACATCAAGCATGTGCACTTTATTTCCTCATTCATGCATGTTCTTTTCATAAAAACAGACACCAAAACATCAGAAGCAGTATCAGTTATGTTGTTTGTATGCATCATTACAGAATCATTCACATCAGCATTGCAGTGCATTGTAAAAATGTGAGTCATGCATTGTGGGCCACATTGGGCACTAGGTTTACTTTATTTACACATTCACATAATTTTCAACATTTCTGTGGATATCTCTCTCTATATATATATCTTGTCTCTAGGATACGTACCAAAAACGCAACTTGATCCTTCAGAATTAGTCAATTATAGGCTGATCTCAAATCTGCCTTGTCTGTCAAAGATATTAGAAAAAGCAGTATCCTCACAACTGTGTTCCTTTCTACAAAGAAATGATATCTGCGAGGATTTTCAGTCAGGATTTAGACCGTACCATAGTACTGAGACAGCTCTCATTGGAGTTACAAATGATTTACTTTTATCATCCGATCGTGGTTGTATCTCTCTATTATAGTGTTACTTGATCTTAGTGCTGCATTTGACACAATTGACCACAACATTCTTTTAAATAGACTAGAAAACCATGTTGTCATTAGTGGAATTGCACTAGCATGGTTTAAATCATACTTATCTGACCGTTATCAGTTTGTAGCAGTAAATGAAAAGATTACGATCGATAACAAGTTCAGTATGGAGTACAACAAGGCTCAGTACTAGGACCGCTGCTGTTCACTCTGTACATGCTACCATTAGGAGATATCATTAGGAAACATGGAATTAGCTTTCACTGTTGTGCCGATGATACTCAGCTCTATATTTCTTCAAAACCTAACGAAACTTACCAATTCATAAAATGAACGGAATGCATAGCTGATAAAAAAAATTGGATGACTAGTAATTTCCTATTACTAAACTCTGAAAAAACAGAGATTCTAATTATTGGACAAAAAACTTCCACACGTAATAACCTAGAATACTGTCTAACACTTGATGGCTGCTCAATTAAGTCTTCGTCGTCGGTTAGGAACCTGGGTGTGCTCTTTGATAGCAATCTTTCATTTGAAAGTCACGTGTCTAGTATCTGTAAAACCGCATTTTTCCATCTTAAAAATATATCTAAATTATGACATATGCTCTCATTGACAAATGCGGAACAATTAGTTCATGCGTTCATGACATCAAGGCTAGATTATTATGATGCTCGACTGGGTGGTTGCTCTGCACGCTTAATAAATAAACTACAGCTAGTTCAAAACGCAGCAGCTCGAGTTCTTACTAGAACCAGGAAATATGACCATATTAGCCCGGTTCTGTCAACACTGCATTAGCTGCCTATATTAAACATCGTATAAATTTTAAAATATTGTTGATTACTTACAAAGCACTAAACGGTTTAGCTCCGCAGAGCGAGCTCTTAACGGATTATAGTCCTTCACGTCTATTGCGATCTCAAAATTCGGGCCAGTTGATAATACCTAGAATAGCAAACTCGACTGCTGGCGGTAGATCCTTTTCCTATTTAGCACCAAAACTTTGGAACAGTCTTCCTACCATTGTCCGGGAAGCAGACACACTCTGTCAGTTCAAAACTAGACTAAAAACACATCTCTTTGACCTAGCATACACATAATACATTATAGACTTCTATAATTCAATGTTAGGCTGCATAGATTAGGTCAGCCAGAACTGTGAACACTTCCCTTAAATCCTGATGTACTCGTTACATCATAAGAAGAATGGCATCTTCGCTAATTTTAGTGTCTTTGTTTATCCCGAGGTTTTTCTGCAGCCTGCCGGATCCAGGTCGTATCCAGATCTGACTAGGAGCTTTGCCTGGACCCGATGACAACGCAGTGCTGAAGTGCCAACTAGTCTCTCCCTATGGATGATCCCTTTCCCACTCTACAGATAAAACGTTGTGATTAGGGTTCGCGTACCCACCCCGAAGTGATAAAATAAAACAAAATTCTGTATCAAATTACAGTTACTGTATATCCGGCCTCTAGTTCATTAACGCCAGAGGAGAACTGGCCCCCGACTGAGCCTGGGTTCTCCCAAGGTTTTTTTTCTCTCCATTAAGTCACTTGATGGAGTTTTTCGGTTCCTTGCCACTGTTGACTTTGGCTTGCTCAAATTAATTTCAAATGAATTAACCAAGCATTAATACCATTGATCAGCCGTACCAAACGTGGATGTTTTTTCCACTAAGAAACAAACATTGTTATGTTATTTGATTGATACTGTGAAGCTGCTTTGATACAATCTATATAGTGAAAAGCGCTATATAAATATACTTGACTTGACTTGACTTGATATACATTTACAGTATTTCATCAGTAGCCTACTCCTCCAAAATAAAAGATTGAACTTTTTTACATTTGAAAGTGAAGAATTTAAGACAATTATTAGTATTGTAACTTGCAGAGAAAATAAAATAATTATTAGGCCTATAATTATCATATATACAGTACATTTTGCATTTTATTTTACAGAACACATAAAAACAGATTTGTGAAACGCAAAAATCACACTGTGTGAACCGATACAGTGTATTACTAGGCGGAAGACATGTTTCTCTAGAGCTCAGCTCACCTCTGATCTGTTCAGTGAGGAGTACAGATAGAGAGAGATGGTCTGAGCAGCACAGAACAATGAGCAGCATATTATTATCGTAATGGGTAGCCTAATTCTCTACTTTGCATAAACCGTGTTTTATAAATCTATTTGTAAATCCATTCCCATTGTGTCCTACATTCTTCTTGTATTTAGAAAAAAAAAAAGATTACTATGTGTTTACGATCAATAGTTCGACAGACAGACAGACAGACAGAAAGACAGACACACAGATAGATAGATAGATAGATAGATAGATAGATAGATAGATAGATAGATAGATAGATAGATAGATAGATGTCTCATGCTGTCGGTGCCTGACAGTTGCAGAAGATGGACAATACTGTGTATGAGAAGGTGTGGTGTGTGTATTTGAGATAATATGTGAGGAATTTCAAGGTAAACCAGACCAACTGCCTCCACAGTATACACACACACACACACACTTATTCTTTTCTAGTTCTGCAGTGTTTACATGTTTTTGTAGGTCAAACTGGAAGTTAGTATCACCTTAGCTCAAAACTAAATAGACATTATCTCTAAATTTAAGTATGAAAAACAGTAAAAGTGGGCAACAGCAAGCTATCTAAACAGTTGCTCACTTTAAAACTAAAAATAAGACATGTGCTGACATGACATAAAATAAACAAAAGAAATAAATGGACACAATATTATTACGGTTTTTATTTGATTATATGCTTAGTATTTGCATTCTTTTTAGAATTAATAGCATTAATTAATAATCAATGACACTTGTCACAGTGAATTTAGCAGGATGGCACTGAATAACTGGCTCTTGATCTTGTTTCTGAGAATTCATCACAATCATACAATTCAAAGAAAGAAAGAAAGATATCAAAAAACATGTTGTCTGTCACGGAGGAGAGGGATGATGCATCATCCTCCAGTCACAGGAATTTGATAATGATTAAAGTACTGTTGTTCATCAGAAATGAAAAGTTAATTGTGTGTGTGTGTGTGTGTGTGTGAGAGAGAGAGAGAGAGAGAGAGAGAGAGAGAGAGAGAGAGAGATCTGAGTGCAATTGCTAGACAAACAAGTCAGTTAAGGCCTCTGTCCTAAATGATTCATGATTCCCATGAGGCAAAGACTTTTATAGTCTCTTATACTATCATGCCACTAAACAAGACAATACAATACCTTGGAGACAAGACACATGACCTGGGATATTCCAAGTCATTTCTAATGTCCACTATCCTGATTTATGATATGCAAGGGGGCATGGGCGTTAGTTTGGTTTGAAATGTGCTGGGGACAGAGACGCATTTGGAAGTGCATTTTCAAAAGTGCTGGGTACAATGACGCAATGTACGTAAATATACGGTTAGTAAAAAACAAACTAATATTAACTTTTTATATTATATTAATATAAACTACAAATCTGGTGGCCACCGTCCCCTCCGAAATAGACGCCTATGCAGGGGGGTTTGGTTCAGTATGTGATCTAGACAGATGATTGTAAAAGGTCTACTCCCACATAATTGAGAATTCAGATGTTTGGTACAATCTGTTGCAGGCCTGAAAGGAGGAAAACAATTGAGCAAACTTGACCCCAATATAACACTCACAATGAAGAAACAAATAAGGACAATAAGCAAGTAAACCAATCACTGAATGAGAAAGAGTGAATAATGAAAAACAAAAGATGGCGAGAGAAAAAGAGATGTATAGCAACACATAGTGAGCTATATACATAAACAGCATTTTAAGGTATAGGCTCATTCCTGATGTGAAGATTATTCCAAAAAGTAGGAAGCATTATTGTGCTGCCTTTTAAGATATTATCTTTTGGACAATTTTAATGCAACATTGCATGTATACTTCGCATAGGAGATCCAACGATGCATTGCGACAAGCTCAATTAAAAAAATCAGCTGGCAGTAGACAGCAAGGCAGCTCACTAGGTGTTGGAATAAAGCCAGAAAGATTGTCTTTGTGCATAAACAGGATGAATCCATGCAGGACTAGAGCCAAGGTCTCTATCTTCTTTCTCTCCCTATCTACTGTACTACATACTTCCTGCACCTAACAGTGACCAAAATAAGACCCAATAACAATTTCTGGCCCCAGTGATGCCTGCGTCCAGAGAAGGGTTTCATTTGCCATGCAGTGTTGGGTTCTGGACACGTGCATTTGGGGAAGGTCTCAAGCCCACAAAGTGTGTGACGACACACTCCAACTACAGGTTTGAGTTCAGCTGTTGTTTACATCCCTCCATTGAACATTTTGTGATGAGGAGTTATACACAAGCTGTTCTCTGATTCACATGGTACAGCAACAAAACATCAGGATTTTGTCCATGTTTCGCAACATCCTCTGCATTACAATGGTGTTCCTTTTAACCCCTTCATCATAAAACATGGAAAATGAGGATTAAATCTCAGGCTACGTTTACACGTGCAAACGTGCAAACGAAGTTTTCCAAAATCTCCACTCTGGCCGGAGTTTTTAGAAAGAATAGTGAATAGCGAATTCTCCGTTTATGTGTAAACGAAGGGCACAAACGAAGGGAAATGTCTCCATTTGCAAAAATAACCATGTACGTGTAAACGGGGCCTCAGATGAAGCGAGAAGGTAAAAGTGTTAATTCAACAAAAGCACAGTTTCAACACGGATGATAATAAGAAATGTTTCTTAAGCATCAGGGGCCTCATTTATAACTGTTGCGTGTGCACAGAACAGGCCCTGAAAGAGGCGTACGCTACTTTCAACGCATAAGTTGTGATTTAGACAAACAAACTTGACGGGCAAATTTGCGAACCTGCATGCAAACTCTGACCCATGCGTACAAACATTCTGGAAACGGAACAGATTGGCGATACGGATGGTGAGCTTAAATAAACTTTGGTCACTTTTAGACAGGAAATTTAAAGAAAATTACACATATACAGAAAGATAATACAAATATAATTTCACTCACCAAGCATATCACTTGAAGCTAACATCCCTTCTTAAATGTCTGAATATATCTAACGGCAGATGAAGGAAAACTGTAAATATTCATTAGGAGTCCCAATAATAAATAAAGTGCATGTTCACATTGTTAAATAGCAGAATAATAAATAAAAGAATGATTTAAACTAAGGTTTACATCTGATATAAACTGTAGCGACAAATGACCATCTTGTCACTCAGAGGTGTTTGTAGGGATATCTGACTGCATTTACACTCTTTATTGGGTTTCAGCTCAGATGCTCTAAAAGATTGCCATCACCAGTTAGCATGTCCTCTCTTGTTCTTGACACGGTCAAAAATTGTTTACTTCCCTCATTCATTACACCTGGTGTTTCTTACTCATTGGCTACCTTTATACCAAATGAGACCCATACTCCACCCAGTGTTCACCAGTGAAACTACAATAGACATTAAGTGAGCATAATGGCTCTTACACACCGGCCCCTAATTGTACCTGACAGGTAGACATTACAATTCAATACAATATTTATGCAAAGAGCCATTAAAGTCCAAAGCGACACTGGAATCATTGCATTTAAACAATCTTCGTTTTGTTAGAACATATAGTCTTTGCAATCAGTCTTTACCCTTCCAGGCTGTCATACAGTAGACAAAGCTTGGTCAAAGGTCTCTCAAGTACACTGGTTTTAGTTTGTACTCGCACAGAACGTACAAGTCCATTTTTATCAGGAAAAACTTCCAAGACTCGTCCCATCAACCAGGAACCACGTGGGGCTGTAGAGTCCACAATGACTACAATATCACCAGGAACAAAGCTCCTCCTTTCCGTGTTCCATTTCTGTAGCTCTTGAAGCAAAGGCAAATATTCATTTGCTCATCTTCTCCAGAATAAGTCGCACATATATTGGACCTGTTTCCATCTCCTCTTGCTGTATAACTCTGATTGGCCAAAGAGTCCAGGTGGTAGATCCGGTTGATTTGAAGAAGGTGATTTGGAGTAAGTGGCTCTAGGTCATTAGGATCATCTGACAGCTTTGTTAATGGCCTCAATTTCACATAACACAGTATGAAATCCCTCATCATCCAGAGTTTGTTGATGTAAGATGGAACTCAAAATTTTCTTGACCATTTTGATCATACGCTCCCACACTCCTCCATAATGTGAGCCTCCTGGAGGATTGAAACTCCACTGAACACCTTCCTGAAGCATTGCCTTTTGAATCTGGCTCTTATTCCATGAATTAAGTGCTTCTCTTAACTCTCTTTCTGCTCCAATAAAGTTGGTACCATTATCTGATCTTATTTGCACAACTTGTCCTCGTCTGCAAATAAATCTGCGTAGAGAATTAATGCATGCATCGGTGTCCAAGGAATAGGCGACTTCCAGATGAATTGCTCTACTTGCCATGCAAGTAAAGATGACCCCATAACGCTTCACCATGGAGCGTCCTCTTTTAACCTCTACAGGACCAAAATAATCCACTCCTACGTTCGTAAATGGAGGAAGGTCGGGAATGAGTCTCTCTTTTGGCAAGTCTGCCATCTTTTGCTCACCAACTTTAACTCCATGACGTCTAAAATGGCCACAACAAGATATGATTTTCCTAGCAGCTGCATTACCTTTAATGATCCAATATTTCTTTCTCAGCTTGGAAAGCATATGATTTCTTCCGCTATGACCCAATTGTTGATGAATATGCCGCAAAATGAGTGTGGCACAGTGCTGATCTTTATAAAGAATGATAGGATGCTTCCTTTCCTCAGGCATAGCAACATTCCTCAGTCGTCCGCCAACTCTTATTAGCCCATCTTGAAAGACAGGATCCAACTTATACAACTTGCTGTCCCGTTTTACCCTTAAAACAGATGAAGCTGATAAGGCAGCAATTTCCTTTCCAAACTGTTGCTGTTGACTAAATGCAACAATTGCGGTTTCCGCTTCAATCAGATCCTCCAAAGTTAAGTTCCTTGTAGTCGTTGAGAATGTTAGCTTTTGAAGCCTTTTCTCTATTTTCTTAGAAGATGGCAATACACCCAAGTAATCTAAAGAGGTTTTGATTTCTTTTCGCCTTTGACTCCGTTGCCTAAGAACTTTCTTTAGCTTCAAAAACCAGGCAACAGCAACTTTCAGCTTCATCCGATCTGAGAAGTGTACAATCAGTCTATGAGTGGCATTTGTTGCACTCGACACCTCATTTACACCAATGGTGTTCACACTCATGTTCCTCTTTACCTCAGGATCATTGACCTTAAGAGTAGAATCAACTATTTGTACTTGCCACTCTTCCTGTGGTTTCCACAGATAGGGTGGTCCACTAATCCATTCTTCACTTGATAACAGCTGGTCTGCTTTCATACCTCTTGAACAACAGTCGGCAGGATTTTGAGAGGTAGATATATACCTCCACTGCGACGGTCTTGTAACTTCTCTTATAAAAGAGATCCTGTTGGCCACAAAAGTCAAAGCGTTTGTCCTCATTCTTTATGTATTTTAGCACAGATGTACTATCTGTCCAAAATACTGATTCCACCAATGGCAACTGTAGCTCTGCCCTCAACATCTTGTCCACTCGAGCAGCAAGTACAGCGGCTGTCAATTCAAGACGCGGAATTGTCACATGCTTCAATGGTGCCACTCCTGATTTGCCAAGTAGGAAACGAACATGGACATCCTTGTTTGTCTCCATCTTAAGATATGTTACAGTACCATATCCAAGTGTACTTGCATCAGAGAAATGATGCAACTGAATGTTGGTAAGTTGGTCCAATCCTGTGGGCTTTAAACATCTATCTACCTTAAAGTCTGCAATCCTCTCAAGCTCTTTTAACCAAAAAGACCATTGTCTTTGAAGATTTGAGGGTAGTGGATCATCCCATCCATATCTTGTCCTACACAGTTCTTGCAAAAGAAATTTTGCTGTAAGAGTGAATGGTGCCAAGAATCCTAAAGGATCATACACAGAGCATACAATCGACAAAACACCACGTCTGGTGTAAGGATTGTCTTTGATGGTCATTTTAGACTTGAAAGTACCCGATTCAACACACCACAACAAACCAAGAGCTCTTTCCACTGGTAGTTGATCCTGGTCCAGATCCATAATTTTTATGCCATGTGCTCTGTGTTCTTCAGGTACGGTTTGTAGCACAGCACGGCTATTACTGACCCATTTGGTCAATTGGAAACCTCCAGTTAAACACACAGCTGTGAGATCCTTGATCATCAAAATGGCCTCTTCCTCTGAAGCTACACTTTTCAGACAATCGTCCATGTAGAAGTTGGCATGAATTGTGTCAATGACCTTTTCTGGAAAGTTGGACTTATTATCTTCTGCTGTCCTACGTAGTGCAAAACAAGCACAACTTGGGGATGACACGGCCCCAAACAAATGCACGTTCATCCTGTATTCCACAGGTTCTTGCTTCAAGTCACCATCTGGCCACCACAAGAAACGAAGAAAATTTGTATCCTCTGTGGCAACTTTGACCTGATGAAACATTGCTTTCACATCAGCCATAAATGCAATAGGCTCTTGTCGAAACCTCACAAGAACTCCCAAAAGTGAATTTGTCAGATAAGGGTCCTGCAGTAATTGATCATTAAGCGATGTACCTTTGAAAGCAGCTCCACAGTCAAATACCACTCTTAACGTTCCTTTCTTGGGGTGATAGACCCCGTGGTGAGGGTTATACCAAACTTTCCCTTTGTCCTGTTTCAACTGATGCAATGGTACTCTTTCAGCATAACCTTGATTGATGACCTCATCCAAGCAAGTATTATATTCTTGATGAAACGTCTTATTTCTGTCCAATTTCCTCTTTAATCCCACGATTCGCTGTTTAGCCACACAAAGGTTATTTGGCAACATGGGATTTTCCATTTTAAATGGAAGATTCAATTTGTAGTGTCCATCCTGAAGCTTAATTGACCCATTTACCTTTTCCATAAATGCATGATCTTCTCTTGACATTTCTTTGTTTTCAGAAGCGATCTCATTAAAGTCGTGGTTATACTGTTTATTGAGCATCTCCTCCAGCTTGTCAACAGAAATCCTATTAACAGTAACATCCGGACATTCACTTGTGTTTCCATTGTCCTTTCTTCCTTGGAGAGATCCATTCACAACCCACCCCTGTAGGGTTCTAATTTCATAAGGTCCTTCTCCATCACTGTTTTTAACCTCCCAGGGCTCTATTACCTTGGAAGCATTTGCCCCAATTAACAAATCCACATCAGCAGGAATTTGAGGGATCTTAACACCTTTCAAGTATGGCCATCTATGCAAATCCCCTTCAGTGACAATATTATCTTTGGACACAGGCATTTTCTCTTGAGTAAAGACTTCCGGAAGACTGTAAAAAATGTCATCATAAAGGCTAGACACTTCCAATCCAGTCAAAATAGAACTACTAACAGATCTTTGATTGCCCATTGTTTTCAAAAGAATGTTAGTCTTCTTTCCTTTTAATTTCAAACGATGCATTAAGTGTTCTGAACAAAATGTAGCAGAACTACCAGGATCAAGGAATGCATATGTTTGAATTACCTTTTGTCCCTTACAGGATTTGACCTGAACTGGTACAATTGATAATGCACATTCTCCATCACCGGCCCCTGTTTGACCATACGCTTGAAGGGCACTTTGGTCACAGGCATTACTTAGTGATGGAAGATTCTGTCCTTGAGTGTACACTCTCTCTTTTTGTTGAATATGCAGAATGCTGGGATGCCTTTGGCCACATACTGTGCAAGTCAAGCGCTTGTCGCAGTCTCTGCTCATGTGTCCAACACAAAGACAGCCAAAGCAAATATCTTTCTCCTTTAGAAAGTTCAGCTTTTCATTGTGCATCTTGTTTTGCATTTGTGTACACTTCTCCAAAAAATGATCACGTTTGCAGTACAAACATAAAACTTGGGAATTTGATCTGAAATCAGACCCACAACACTGACTTGATTTGTTGTTAGTAACAACCGTTGTTGCAAAGCTGTTTCTAATTGTATTCCTAGGTTGAGGTTTCTGCTGCACAGTTTGAGTATTCTGGATATCACCAAAAAATGGATCAGATAACATTTTGACTTGACGTTCAACAAATGTTACAATATCCCTGAACTGTGCTCTTCGATTGTGCCTTTCCAATAGTTCACAAGCAACAGTTCTCCAATTTTCCCTTAATTTATAAGGCAGCTTCATGATGACTGTTTTCAAATTACTTGGCATCTCCAGCTCCTTCATATACTCCATTTCTTCCATTGCATCTTAGTATCCACGCAAAAAGAGAGCATAACTGTGCAATGAACTTACATCCTCTGTTTTTACTGAAGGCCATCCAAGTACTTTCTCTATATATGCAGCAGCTATTTTGAACTCATTGCCAAAATGTTCCTTTAACAATGCTTTAGCTTGCACATATCCTCTTTGTGCATCCATGTGCTGGCAACTGCGCACAAGTTCCTTAGGTTGACCTTGTGTATGTTGTTCCAGAAAGTACAAACGATCTCGATCATTGCTGGTTTTGTCCTCCATTCCATGTTCAAAGGCTCTGATGAATGTTCTATATTGCAAAGGATTACCATCAAACACATGAATATCTCTTTGAGGCAGTGTGCTGGCTTGTTGTTGTTGTACAAGAAGAGCAGTAATCTCATTTTGCCTTTGCATAATACTGCAGATGTTTGAAATTGATGTTCCATTGCTGTTCTGTATTACACTTGAAGTTTGCATTTGTGAAACAGAATGAAGATCAGATTGCCGTGCGCTGCGAGTTTGATGAATCACATTCCTTGATCTTGCTTGCTGAGAATAATTCTTTGGCATATATTCCTCAACATGAGGGTTAAGAGTAACTTCTTTGCCACTCATTAGAGTTCCCTTATCATAATATGCATTCATACCATCAGAAAGGGGTTTAGGATGCTGATTGTCAGAATTGTTTAAAACCGCAATTTTAGCAGTAGCAGCAGCGATTTCTGCATCAATATCCATTTGCTCTTGTCTTTGCCTCAGTTGTTCCTGTTGTACCTCCAAGGCATGTTTCTCCTTTAAAGCAGTTGCACGTGCAATTAAGGCAGCTTTTTCTGCCTCTGCTATAATTCGTGCTGCAGAAGCAGAAGATCTTCCAGTACGCACACTGCTAGAACTTTTTCTACTGGATGGTTTACCTGACCCTCGTGAGGAAATGTTTGAAACACTATCATTTGGTTGA
This sequence comes from Meda fulgida, assembly GCA_030578275.1. Taxonomy (NCBI): domain Eukaryota; kingdom Metazoa; phylum Chordata; class Actinopteri; order Cypriniformes; family Leuciscidae; genus Meda; species Meda fulgida. The sequence continues at coordinate 25,721,036 of CM060628.1, read as the reverse complement.
ATATCATCTTGACAAGCATTGCCATCGACACCGGAACATGAAACTTGACTTTCAGTACTCAACCATTTTAGAACATCATCTTTAAACCCATTGTAAATTAACATCTTTCCATTGAACCATGTTTGTTGCTTTTCCTTTTCGGCATTGGGCAAAATAACCATCACAGAATTGTGCATTTCTCTTGCTTCATCACACAGTCTTATGAATTTCCCAAAGGAACATTGCACTTCCTTTTCATACTCTCGGTTAGGCATAAAATCTTTTATAATAGCCATCAAGTTGTTTGCTTTGTTGAGTTTAGTCTTTCTTGTTTTCTGCAATGTTTCCAATTTTTCTAGTAATGCCCTTGGAGTAAGTTTGATACACCGTTTTTCTTTTACAGACTCCATCTCAATCTTTTCAACCGGCACACTTGTCTCTGTTTGTTTACCAGCAGCCGTAAAATCTTCAACACCATTATTCACACTCATTTTCACAGAGTGTTTAAGTTAATTTCCCTTGTCAGTAACTATAACTTAAGCAACCAATCAATTGGATTTACGCTACTAAAGGTGTACACACAAGAGTCCGTCATAGGTAGCGCTACACATACCTTGAATCCATTAGCTCGCTTCGTCACAACTGGTCCTTGAATCATACGTCCAATTAATCCAAAACCACATCGGAATCCGTAGAAAGTTCAAAAAAGTTCCAATCCACAAAGAAGTAGTTTTTGACAACTTTCCAATAATACATTTTTTGACAATAATAAATAAAGTGCATGTTCACAATGTTAAATAGCAGAATAATAAAAGAATGATTTAAACTAAGGTTTACATCTGATATAAACATTTAGATTGCATATGCCATTCTTAAATGGCATATTTTAAACACTTGAATTACATGAAATCATTACTGAGAAGTTACTACATTTTTTATATTCTAATAAATATAAATATTTATAGTGGATGCAATGCTTTTGAACACATTTCCCGTGGCATGCTGTGTTTTAATGTTTTCACTACAGAGGATTGCTTATCATAATAAAAGCAGATTGTCTTAGAAAATATTTTCGTGCAAATAATGCACAATAAGGCCTATCTATTTCCATTTAAAATATAAATCAATTAAAAACACTATTTGGCCAGTGGAAAAGATTGAGAAAAACATTCTCTGAAATGTATTTTATACTATTTTATTTATTTATTTATTAAAAAACAAGGCAAGTATATATAGGCTACTAAATGATTTTTAGCAATTTAATGTGACGGCCATATCTCGTATTTTCTCATATTATAATGTCTTGTACCGTTAAACATGGTATCACGTGGATGCATATGCAAATGATAAGCAGATGAGGATATGCATAGTAAAACTAGGCTTTGTAAGCTCCATATATGGTTATTTTGGCGCTAACTGGGATTTATTGTAAGACTCCTCCTGCAACGACTCTCCAAGCCACTAAGGAGAGCTGTCTGCTCCTTCCTGCAGTTACTCTCCCAGCCACTAGGTGGCACCACCTGCTGTGAACTCTTTAGTTATGACTGCTAATCAAGTTAATGTGTTCCACCTGTATTTTGCCCTATTTAAGTTGGCAGTTTTCATTGAGCTGTGTTCAGTCTTGAGCCTACCATCTATGGATTTCCTGAGTTCTAGAAGAGTTAAGTGCTGTTTCTCTGTTGTAATTGGGCTTACTTTATGTTTTGTAAAGCTATGCCTGCTCTTGTGTTTGTATTTGAGAACTGAGATCAATAAAAGACTGCCTGCTTTTGAGTTGTCTGAGGCTCCTAGTTTGCTTTTGCTTCTGCACATGGGTCTTCTACAAACTGTTTTCCCCAGTAGACCAGAGGTAGAAAAATAGCTTTCTCTGACCGGGAGACCTGGAAGATCCACCTTCGACACTTCATGTCAGTCAATTGTAACAGCAAGACTGAACAATGGAAGTAGACCCAGTAGATGAACATACTCCTCCCTCCAACGTTGAACGCATCCTCTCTAGCCAAGCTTTGGCCATTAACAAGCATGAACAGATTCTAACTGAGATTCTCCACCATCTAAGACATCAGTCTACATCTCAAGCCTCTCCAGTCCCACCAACCCAGTCCATATCTCAAGCTGTTCCAGTCCTACCAGCCCAGTCTCAAGGTACCCCTCAGCCAGGTCCACCAGCAGGTCTCCTACTCGAGCCTAGACTTCCAGCCCCTGAGAGGTATGAGAACCCAGAGAGGTGTCGAGGATTTATAACAGTGTGCTCTTGCTTTACAATTGCAGTCTAACAGTTTCTCTACAAGGAGCAGCAGAGTGGCATATTTGACAACCCTTCTCGTAGGAAAGGCGTTAGATTGGGCTACAGCTCTCTGGGAGCGGCAGTCTCCTCTCACGACCAGCTGTGACCTCTTCATATCAGAGATGAGGAAAGTATTCCACCACCCTGTTAGTGGAGCAGAGGTTGATCATCGACTGCTTCAACTCACACAAGGAAGATGCAGTGTTGCAGAGTTTGCTATCGAGTTCTGCACCCTAGCTGAAGAGAGTGAGTGGGATCAGCGAGCCCTGAAAGCTGCATTCCATCGTGCCCAATCACATGAATTAAAGGATGAGTTGGCATACAGAGACCTAGCCCCTGATTTGGAGTCTCTGATCGATGTTGCCATCAGACTGGACAATCGCATCCGGAATCGACAAGGTGAACGTTGTTGTGAGACTCGACTGCCCAAGTTTAACACTTCCACCGGTTCTATGGAGCCTTCCTCACTGATTGGGTGTTCTGAGGAGCCAAAGCAGCTGGGGAGAAACCGGTTGTCACAGGTGGAGAGGGAGAGACGGATGAGAGAAGTGCTGCCTGTATTGCTGTGAGTCAGGTCACTTCCAAGCCAACTACTGGTGGAAAAAGGCAGCTATCGCCCAAGAAGAGAGGGCCTGGGACGAGAGTAATCACTTACCCCAGACCAGCAGCTTCGGGTCTTTCCATTAATTTGTCCCTCTCCAGGGGCAATGCACTTCATGAGCTCATGGCTTTCATAGACTCTGGTGCTGCAGGGAATTTCATGGACTCTGGTGCTGCAGGGAATTTCATGGACTTTACACTGGCCTCTTAGTTAAAGATTCATCCCATCGCTCTCCATGATCCTCTGACTTGTACTGCATTGGATGGGAAGCCCCTAGGTTCTGGCCAGGTAAGCCAGTGCACCACATTCCTCCACTTTCAAGCGGGTTCTCATAGAGAAGTGATAGTTCTTTTTAATCAATTCTCCCGAATTCCCTTTGATCCTTGGGTATCCTTGGCTAGTTTTGCATAATCCACAAATTGATTGGTCTGCCAACCATATAAATGAGTGGGGGCCTAACTGCTGTGTGTCTGGCTTGTCTCTCTGTCATTCTCCTGAGCCACAGACGACCTTCCCTACACTAACTGAATCATCAGTCCCATCCACAGAGATGCTGGCTATTTCTGGGCTGAGACAAGTGGCTTCCAGTGATCTTACTGCCTCTCCCGAGTCATCTCGTGTCCCCCAGGAGAATACAGATCTCTGTGAAGTGTTCAGCAAGGAGCGTGCTGCTTCTCTTCCATCCCATATACCTTATGACTGCGCCATTGAACTGCACCCTGGCACTTGTCCACTACGAGGGAGACTATTTTCTCTGCCCCAGAAAGAGCATGTATAGAAGAATATATCAACAAGGCACTTGACAGTGGATTTATCCGCCCCTCAACCTCACCGGCAGGAGCTGGGTTTTTTGAGTGGAAGACTGCATTCAACATCCTGACTGGTCACTATAATTATATGGTAATTTGACCTAGTCAATGCCCCAGCCACTGGCCCCAGCCGTGCTCTGTCAAACAGGTACAGGGCTTTCTTGGTTTTGCAAATATTTATAGGAGATTTAAATGGAATTTCAGCTCCATTGCAGAACCCCTTACAGCCCTTACCAAAAAGACTTCAAGGCAATTTCAATGGACGAAAGAGCTAATTAAGCATTTGAGCTGCTCAAGCGAAGATTCACCTCTGCACCCATCCTGACCCTCCTGGATCCAGAGTAGCCCTTTGTAGTTGAAGTGGATACATCAGATTTTGGAGTGGGAGCTGTTTTGTCTCAAAAGGCCATGGGGGACATTAAGCTGCATCCTTGTGCCTTTTTTTCCACGTCGACTCATCCCAGCAGAAAAGAACTCTGATATTGGTAACCGGGAGTTGCTGGCGGTGAAGTTGGCGCTCCAGGAATGGAGACACTGGCTGGAAGGGGCCAAACACCCATTCATCATTTGGACCGACCACAAATGCCTCACATACATCCGGGAGGCTAAAAAAATGAATCCACGGCTGGCTCGATGGGCTCTCTTTTTTTACCGCTTAGAGCCTGGTTGATAATAGAGGATGAACTCAAAGAACTCTAAGCCCAATGCCCTTTCAAGACAGTTTGAAATGCCAGGGGTGGAGGACAGACCCGAACCCATCATTCGAGGCTCCAAGGTGGTGGCAGGGGTTCAGTGGGGAATAGAGTTGATGGTAAAGAAGGCTCAACGACAACAGCCTGACCCAGGTAATGGCCCCCCTGTTAGCCTTTTTGTTCCTAATGTTGTACGATCTGATGTGTTGCAGTGGGGACATGCATCTCTTCTTTCAGGTGACCCTGGAGTTACAAGAACTTTGAAGCGTATCCAGACACGGTTCTGGTAGCCCAGTATGCAAGCGGATGCCAGCAATATTTTCTATTTTTATTTCTAAAAATACAGCCCATTTTTATTTGTATTACCTGATAAAAAAAATATTTGCACTAAATGCTGCACAAAACTCTTCCACTACTTGAGAAATGCCGTAGCCGCGCGATGATTTCACCGCTGCATATTGTGTGAAACGTCCATAAGGAATCATGCGGCACGGGATTAAATTTTATAGTATAAAGACTAGTGTTGTCACGGTACCAAAATTTCAGTATTCGGTACCAATACCAGTGAAAATCCACGGTTCTCGGTACCAATTTCGGTACCAAAACTTAATTAGGGCCCAAGCCTTGAAAAGGCGAAGGCCCTATTGTTTTCCTTAGGATTATTTATTATTATTATTATTATTATTATTATTATTATTATTATTATTATTTTACTACCTTTTGGGCACTTTTGGGGCCCTTAACGTGCTCGAAAACTCTTGAAACTTTGCACACGGGTCAGAACCCGCGGCCATCAGGGCCGGGCTGAAGATGGTACCCGGGCGTGGCAGGGGGGCTCGACAGCGCCCCCTGGATTTGAAAACATGTCCGTATATCAAACACGCTTGCATGAATTAATCTGAAAATCGGTACACATATAGATCTCATCGTTTCATATATCCTTTGCACTCTTACTTTTTACGCCAGCCCAACAGGAAGTCGGCTATTATGGGTTGTTTGGACTCTCATGTTCAGGAATTTGATATACTCCTCCTAGGGAATTCACCCGATCGTCACCAAACTCGGTGTGCATGAAGTCAAGACATTGAGGATGAAAAATTGCCAGGGGATTTTTGATATCTCGAACGGTTTGGCCGTGGCGAGGAAACGAAATTATGGCGAATAATGGAAACAGGAAGTGTGTTATAACTTCTGCATACATTGACTGATCTTGATGAAACTTCAGCAGTGTGTTCGCTGTAAGAGGCCGATCACATGGATGTGACTATTGTGAGTCAAAGTTATAGCGCCACCAACTGGCAGCAGGAAGTGTGTCACTTTCAAAATGCTTTGAAATCACCCTCTTATTTTTACCCGATTTGCTTCAAACTTTATGTGTATAATGTAAACACACGGCAGATTTAGACCTGTGAAAGGATTATTGATATCTTAGATACTGTTGCCGTGGCAACGTATCAAACTTTAAGATTCTTTTTTGATGCTTTTGAGACTCTTAGCATACTTGAAATTGCATGAAACTCGATAGACACATCACATTTATTAGCCAGTAGACATGTGCAAAGTTTCAGAAACGGGCGTGGTGCCGGGGCTCAGTAGCGCCACCTTTTGACAAAAGAGGGGGAGTTAGGTCTATACTTTTATCTACAATCTTAAAACTCAGTATGTATAATGTTCATATCGAGCTGGACAACTTTCTAATTTACACTTATTAGCTCAGACCAACAGGAAGTCAGATATTTTGGTTTGAATGTGGATGTTTTGGAGAATTTTCTCTTCCCCTCTCTCTGACTCTACGTCTCTCCGTGTGTTTGAGGGGAGGGGGGTTTGTCTGCTGAGTGAGAATACTTTTATTTTAGTTTTTCAAGGTTTTGGGGCCCTTAACGTGCTCGAAAACTCTTGAAACTTTGCACACGGGTCAGAACCCGCGGCCATCAGGGCCGGGCTGAAGATGGTACCCGGGCGTGGCAGGGGGGCTCGACAGCGCCCCCTGGAACGGGATTCGAACACTTGTCCATATATCAAACATGCTTGCTTGTAATAATATGAAACTCGGTACACTTATAGATCTCATCGGGCCGAACAACTTTCGTGCTCTAAGTTTTACGACAGCTCAACAGGAAGTCAGCTATTATGGGTTGTTTGGAAAATGCATGCTTTTATTTTTGATATACTTCTCCTAGAGAATTAATCCAAACACCACAAAACTCGGTTAGCGTGAAGTCAAGACATTGAGGATGCTAAATTGCGAACGGATTTTTGATATCTCAAACGGTTTGGCCGTGGCGAGGAAATAAATTTATGACTAAAAAAGGACACATAAAGTGTGTTATAACTTAGTTAATTTTATCTACAGTTACAAAACTCTGCGTGTATATTGTTCTCGTCAAGCCGAACAACTTTCTAATTTATTGTCATTAGCTCAGACAAACAGAAAGTCAGATATTGTAGTTTGAATGTGGATTCTGAGAATTTTCTCTCCCTCTCTCTGACAGAGAGAATGCACCCTGGCATTCTGTATGTGTGTGTGTGTGTCTGTGTGAGGAGGGGGAGGGGGTATCTTCGGGTGATAGTTTAAACACAAAGTCATTCATGGGGCCATACTGCCCTCTTGTGTCCAAAATTGTATTTATACGCACTTTTATTCATTTATTACCTGTATTACACACACACACACAGTTCGATCGCACCCGCGCCTCTCTCTCTCTCTCTCTCTCACACACACACACACACACACACACACACACACACACACACAGTTCGATCGCTCCCGCGCCTCTCTCTCTGTCTCACGCACACACACAGTTTGATCGAGTCCGCGCCTCTCTCTCACACACACACGCACACACACACACACAGTTCGATCGCGCCCGCGCCTCTCTCTCTCTCTCTCTCTCTCTCTCTCTCTCTCTCTCTCTCTCTCTCTCTCTCTCTCTCTCTCTCTCTCTCTCTCTCTCTCTCTCTCTCTCTCTCTCTCTCTCTCTCTCTCTCTCTCTCTCTCTCCAATGTGCTATATTAGATCAATAATGTGCTATATTAGATCAATATGTTTTCCTTAAAAATTTTATTCTCTCTCCCACACACACACACGCACACACACACACACACAGTTCAATCGCGCCCGCTCCTCCGTCTCTCTCTCTTTAATGTGCTATATTAGATCAATGTTTTCCTTAAAAAAATTTTGCACACTACATTAATTCTCATCACATTTATAAATTATTGTATAAAATAATACTACCATTAAAAAAAACACATTTGATTTTCTATTTTAATCAATGTAGAATGTGTAACTTAAAAATAAACAGATCAGTGCTCTGTTTGAGGACAAGAAATTAAAACCAATGCAATATGATGAATGTCCAAAAGATGGCACTCACAGACTGTTTTTAAACGAGGTTGGATAAATATTTTTTGCTTTTAAACTGTGTGTGTGGGTGTTGGTGTGTGTGGGTGAGATTTTGGTTGGGGGACAGTTGTAGGTTACAGTTTGAGTTTATAGTTTGACAAAAGCACTTTGTGTTTTATTGTGAGTGTACATACATATAAATAAACACTTTGCAGTTTGAATTTACGTCCTCGATGAACAAAATGACGGAGTATGTTTTTATGTGTAACAGTTCAATCGCACCCACACCTCAACCACACACACACACACACACACACACACACACACACACACACACACACACACACACACACACACACACACACACACACACACACACACACACTCACACACATATTGGAACGTGAGTGAAGTACAAAGCCTATAATAAAGAAAAAATTAGCATCCAAATACATCACAAATGTTGAAACAGTTTGATTCTAATGAGAGAGTTACGTGAGCCCAACACCACTTACTTTGACTTTCGCTTTAGATTATTTCGGTTACTTCTTGTTTATAGTTTTTTAAAATTCTTGTTCTGTTCTGAATATCATTACATTTAAACGATTGCTTGTGTAATATTTTGAGTGTATCATCAAATCAGAATAATTATCTCGGTTTCCCTAGTTATTTATTTTTATTTTTTCATTTTACTAAACAGGTAAGGCAAGTAATATTCTCTGTGTCTTTATATATGTATATCTATCTATCTATCTATCTATCTATCTATCTATCTATCTATCTATCTATCTATCTATCTATATATATATATATATGAATTATAAATAACTTATTTCTGTATAAAATAAAAATTCCCGAATAATCCAGACCAATCAGAGCGCACTATTCCTACAACATCGTCAGTGCTGAAGCGGAACTACCAGAGCCGTTCGGCAGATAGCGAGCAGATGCAGCATATGTGTTGTATCGAGGCAGGGTCAGGCCAGGGGAATCCATTTGCAGCTTTTTATTAAGAATGGTCAAGACAGGCAGGGTGAACTATGGCAAACAGGACAGAACAGAAAAAGCAGAGACAAACTTGGTTGACAGGCAAAGGACAAAGACCTCCAGATAAATACTGGGCTTCTGGATTTACACATTTAAGTGCTGCAAAACATATTGACCTAAAAATTATTCTAATTTTAAATGATCTCATATATGTGGCTATTGTGGTTCACGATCATAGGCCCTGTCCCCAAATGGCACACTTCATATGAATTTTCGGTCTTGTGTACTTATTTCATGTGTCTGTTAAATCCATGAGACCGTAGGCTGTCTCATTTTTCAATTTGGGTTCAGAAGGTTGCTCACGCATACTTTGTGGTTTATATGTGCCCTGGATACGCACTTTTGCAGAGGCCACACTGATGCGAGCTCTACAGCACACTTCTTTTCAACAGTCAAAGCGGGGTTACGTTTTTGCACGTCGTGCACAATAACCCTAAAGGCACCGGGGCGGCGGTGCCACCGGCTTGGGCCCGCAATCGCTGCTCGCAGCTATATTTTAGATTAAATTTACATATATTATTAAAGTGTGTATCACAGTTACAAAGATGGAAACTGTAGTATTAAAAACACTTTACAATAAGATTATATTTGTTAGATAACATTAGATAAAATGACCTAACAATTAACAATAGTTAAATACTGTAGCAATTATTCTCCTTGGGGTTAATTAAAAAATGTAGGCTACTAATAAATTTTTAAAATCAAAAGTTTTATCTGTCAACATTATTTAATGCACAATGAATGAAGTAAACAAACATGAACAATCAAGTGTTTGTATTAAATAACATTCGCAAACATTAATTCATGTTTATTGTATATTGTTCACTCAATGTGTTGATAGATAAAGCATTAAGTAATGTTAATGAATGGTATCTTATTGTAGTGTTACCAAACTATACAGGAGATAAAACATGTTTTATTTGACCAAAACTGCCAATAATGTCACTCTTGCCTGTCTTCAAAACTTGAGAACCCTGTAGCTGATTTCTAATGCAAGGGCTAGAAATCAATTAATTCTTTGCTGATACTTCCTCGTCAACATGAAGAGCGCAGTTCACACCGCTTTCTCCTTCTTTCCACAAGCGCTTGCTCTCCCGTGTCTCCGCTATGCAACCATTAACAGTGGCGCGCCTGGAGAAACAAGCTTGCACGTCGCTTCTATTATGAGCGCGCTTGCCGCGCGCCTACATTTGAAATAACGAATTTGCACGAGCTATGTGAACGGCCCCTTATGGCAACGTGACATTAGCCTAATTCAAAATATTTCCGTATGTGGCTCTTTCCTCCTTTCTTGTCAACAAGTGGATTCAGAGCCATCGCATTAGCAGCGCCACCGATCGCCATGTCTCAGAGTTTTTATGAAAAGGTCGCAACTCTGCACCTTTCGGACAGCGCATAAAGAACCGGATTAACCCGGTACTACCGGTACTTAAGAAAAGCTGGCACCGTAACCATTTAATTTTTTTAGTACCGTCTTGGTACCGAAGTACCGAGTTCCCTTTCGTTGTCACTCCGAGTTCCGTAGGATGACGACGAATGGGTTTTCACTTAGAAAACCTATCAGCTTCGAGTATTACAAAACGAGCCAATGGCAAAGAAATGTCATGGGTCTGCGGAATTTGCATAGCGTATCTCTGCCCTACCTCGTGGGTATAAAAGGGAGACGCCGGCAACATGCAGATATGTTTTCGCTTCGGAGCCAAGTGTATTCTTCACTCCACAAGCCATCTCTGATTGTCAGTTTTACGAACGAGTCCTCAAGTGTTGGTGTGAAGGCGATCTCCAGCGAGTGCGCACTTCCTGCTTATACGTGCAGTGGTTTGCCAGAGAGTGTGTGTTTCCCTGGGCGCTTCAGCATTTGAGTTTTTCTCACAAAAGAGCTTTCAAGCGGCAAGTCTTTTTTTAAGATTCCTCGCCCGTGCACTTCTGGTTGCGGTAGACTTGTGTCAGACTCTGATGGGCACAAGCGCTGTCTAGTGTGTTTGGGCTTGGATCACGCTAGAGCAGCGCTCGTGGATGACTCATGTTCTCTCTGTGGGAACATGACCATCGCGTCACTTAGATCAAGACTCAATGAGCTCGCAAGAGTGAGAGTCCCCTCATCCGCACCCCATTCTAGTGTCTCCTCACGGGGCACTACTTCGGCTGGCGGCCAGGGTGATCTGAGGGTTACGGTGAGGCAACAAGCGCCGACTGTTCGTCCGTGCGCCACACCCCCCTCTTCAGTGACGGTGCCCGTTAGCGTGCAGGGGATTCCCGCAGGCCGATCTTCGGATGTCCCGCGTGTTTCTTTCGGCGCTACAGAGGATGATGCGATGTCTGTCGCAGCATCACAAGGTGGGCAGGATTCATCTGGAAGTGACGAGTCATCACAGCTGCCACCTTCCGGTGTGCATACGGCTGTGCCTGAGTCCGATCCAGAGATGACGGCCATGCTTTCCCTGGCAGCCGCGAGCATCGGTTTAGAGTGGAGGCCTCCACCCTGTCCCGAGCTCTCGCAGCTGGATGATTGGTTTTTGGGTGCGGCTGCCGACTCTCATCCACGGCCAAGCCCAATACCTTTCTTCCCGGATGTGCATGATGAGATCTCGAAGTCCTGGAAGACTCCCCTGTCTTCTCGGGACCGCTCGTTGGTCTCATCCGCCTTTCCTCCCCTCGATGGGGCAGCTGCCTGTGGGTACTGGGCTCCCCCCGGTTGAACGCTCTGTTGCAATGCAACTGTGTCCTCAGAGTGCTTCTTCTCGTGGCGAGCCTAAGCACCCATCCAAGGTCTGTAGATTTTCGTCTACATTGGTGGCGAAGTCTTACAGAGCGGCGGGACAGGCAGCTGCTTCACTGTATGCTATGGCCACTCTGCAGGTCTACCAGGCCCAGATGCTCAGAGACATGCACAAGGGCAGGACAGACCCAGGGCTTTTCGATGAGCTGTGTGCCGCCACCAACCTTGCTCTACGGGTGACGAAGGTGACTGCACGCTCCCTGGGTTTGGTGATGTTCACAGCTGTGGTCAAGGTGAGACATCTCTGGCTGAACCTGGCTGACATGCGGGATGCCGAGCGGTCTCGTCTGCTCGACTCTCCCATGTCCCAGGCCGGCCTTTTCACTGGTGCAGTCGAGGACTTTGCCCAACAGTTCTCGACCGCGCAGAAACATACTGAGGCCATTAAACATATTCTGCCCCGTTGGCCCACTACTGCCTCCACCCAGTCGGCCGGGCAGTTGCCTCAGCCTGTTCGCCTCCGAGGGCGCCCTCCTGTGGCTCCCGCCCCTCCCGCTCGGCCCAAGCAGCAGCCTTCACCCACGCCCGGTCGTGGAGGAAGCCGCAAGAAGGCGCCCCAGCCCTCTCCAGCCCTCTCCTGCGGGACGACCAGCCTTGCGCAAGGTCAGGTAGGACGAGGAGCAGGTCATTCTGATCGCGCCGCACTGGCCCACCCAGACCTGGTTCTCTGTACTTGTACTCCTCGCGACAGCACCTCCCTGGCCAATCCCTCTGAGGAAGGACCTCCTTTCTCAGGGACGGTAGGACCTGCCAACCTAGAAGAAATTTTATGAGTACAACCCCCATTTGGGGGGGGGGGGGGGTTGTATCATACACAGACACATGCCTATCTTCATAACTCTAATTTGACACTAATACAAAATTTAACTTGCACTGCAATGCAACAGTGAAAGTCCAAAGTTGCAATCCTGCTCAACACCATTTCTTTGTTCATGATTAATATTGTATTGCATATAACCTGTACTGGTCAATTAGTCTAAAATTAAGAACCCCCTAGATAGCAGTCAACAAAAAACAAAACAAAAAACATATTTGTTTACATGTTATTTATTTTAAATTGGCTACTTAATTTATTATTCCAATATCCAAATATGATATTAAATCCCACAGGGAAAAGGGCTTATATTTGTGACGTGCTGTGTTTGCATTTGAACATTAGGCTACACATTATAAACAGGACACGCATTAGCTGAATAAACTTTAGCCAATCCAAACATATGTATAGAAAACAGTTAACAGGAGTCTATGGAAGTAAAATAATGCCAAATGTTTTTGAAACAAAAAGCCTGTTGAATTGCACTACTTGAAAAAAATATGCATTGCATTATATGCTTGCATTTTAATGCATTGTATTTTTAGAACTTGCATTTTTTATTGGCTCAAATTCGACATGGTTGAATATTTAAGCTGTGAATATTTCAATTCAAAACTTTTCAAACACATTTTCATTATTAAAAAAATTAAATAATCCATATTCACCCTTCATATTTCACTCCCAAAATATTCAAACTGTTTAAAAATACAACCTATAATATTCAACAGGTAATTATCGGTCCATTTTATTTCGCTTTACAAATTCGCTTCCACAAATTCAGTGGTTCAAATTCGACAGTAAATTCAACATTGACATCCAGGAACTGCAGGAAAAGCAGTGGATTACCGAGCGTAATCTCCATCTGCTTGCGCGTGTTGTTGACGAAGACCGAGCAACAGTTAGAGCAAGCCATTCATTCATAAAAACTCATTTATAGAAATGTAAGTGTATTTGTGATATCTTTCTCTACCGTGAACGAGATTATAATGTTATTCCCCCGATGCTGATGTACAGATCAAATGTTAGGCCTACATTTGAGGTAGACATATTTCTCTTGGTTGTTTAGTAGCCTTAACTTTATATCTTTATATATGCTGCAGTACTAGGGTTTCCCTCAATACTTCACGATTGCTGGACATATAAAACTCGTAACTAATACAGTGATCTAAAAGACCAAAATCGCACCTTATTGAGAAGGCTGTAGGCTACTATGGCTATAGGCAAGCAGATGGACTCAGAATATGAAATTTACTCGCTAAGTTTCACACTAAGCGTTTCCCAGTGATTTACTGGCATAGTTGGCTTGACATTGGACATTCGCAAATTTAAGGACCGTCTGTAAAGTTACACATTGGTACACACGTTTCTAACTTCAATAGAATTGGGAGAGAATGACTTACAGAAAAGTGGTAGGTGTCAGGCATGATGCACACACCCTTTTAGATTTTTGATATGTATTCAAATAAATGAGTTTGCTACTGAAGTTAGAAACCTGTGTAATGTTTTGTGTAACTTTAGAGACGGTCCCTACGTGCGAATGTCCAATGTCAAGCCAACTTTATGCCAGTAGGAATATGCATCTATAGGCACAATTTGCGGGCAGATATTGTCCCCACCACTTTTGAAACCACCTCTCGCAGCACGATGTAGGCCTACATACAAACAAATAGCCTAAATAAAACATCTCCAGTTAACTAGCAGAGCATTCATTTTGTTCGTCTGTTAAATAAGAGGCGATCTAGCGCCGAAATGTGTTGTTTATGAAATCAAGTGCTCGTTGCCACGGCGATCAGTGGTGTGGATACAGTATATCTTGTGGCTCGCGCACATTCTTAACTCGGACGGAGTCAATCGGTTGCGGAGACTCTCTTCTCTATTCGTTCCGGTGAAATCACAAAACAAACTGCACTCAAACGTGTCCCTGCTTGATATACAGCCACTGATAAATATAATTGGTTTTGATGAGGGAAAAAACTATACAAGTGCATATTAGAACCCAGAAACTCGCTTGGCAAAAATTCTCGGCACTAACAACAAATTAGATCTCATTAAACAGGACAGATGAAACCCAATGTACTATTTAAATCGATTGCTGGACATCGTAATGTTATTGTACATAGTCTCCGTCTGATTTATGATTTAACATTGTATTAGCAACACACACACACACATTATGCCACTGAGTATATCCCAGGATACTTTGCGCGTTAAGTTCATTTTCGGAGTCCATCTGCTTGCCTGTAGCAGTATAGTAGCCTGCAGCCTTCTCAATAAGGTGCGAGTTTGGTCTTTTATATCACTCTATTAGTCCATTAAGATACTTTAAGTGCTTTATATTCCAGCAATCCTGAGGGAGACCCTTGTTTTGAAGCACATCGCTGCGATATAAAGTTAACAAATACACTTATATTTCTATAAATGAGTTTTTATGAATGGCTTGCTCTAACTGTTGCTCGGTCCTCGTCAACAACATGCGCTTGCACCCCCTGCTGGTGAGGTGACTAACAGCAGATGGAGATTACGCTCGGTAATCCACTGCTTTTCCTGCAGTTCCTGGATGTCAATGTTGAATTTACTGTCTAATTTGAACCACTGAATTTGTGGAAGCGAATTTGTAAAGCGAAAAAAAATTGCCTGTTCAATATTATAGGTTGTATTTTTAAAAAGTTTGAATATTTTGGATGTGAAATATGAAGGGTGAATATGGATTATTGAATTTTTAATAATGAAAATGTGTTTGAAAAGTTTTGAATTGAAATATTCACATCTTAAATATTCAACCATGTCAAATATGAGCTAATAAAAAATGCAAGTCCTAAAAATACAATGCATTAAAATGCAAGCATAGTTAATGCAATGCCTATTTTTTCAAGTAGTGCAATTCAACAGGCTTTTTGTTTCAAAACCATTTGGCATTATTTTACGTCCATAGGAGTCCTGTCACATGACCAATAATACAAGTGTTCGAATAAGACGAATCCGACACAATGAGGGCTGTTAACAGTAAAGCGTCCGTCGTTTAACGAATTTTAAAAACATGAATGGATAATACAAAAAGCTTTGACAATTTGACATAAAAAACACAAGCAAGAACTTTGGCTGTCAATTTTTATTCTTTAAATATCTTCTCTCTCTGTCTGCGCGAGTCTGTGTTTGTGAGAGAGCTCGCACAGCACTGATACATGATATCATACAACGGTAATTTTTAATCCATAAGTACGCCAACTAACTCGCTAGTTTTCATACAAAATAAATATGTAACATAATTCGGTACTTTAGTTATTAACATAATAACGTAAAACATGCAGGCTACTTTTTCTCAACACTGATAATGAAAAAATAAACGCCCGTTTCTCCAGATTCGCGCTTAACGTTATCAGTCTTTCACAATCACTAAGACATAGCGATTTCAATTTTATTTAGATTTATTGTTCAACATTATTTGAGCATTTTATAATTTGCCTGGCTGAATGTCTTCCTCTTATCTGAGTTACCATGAATGAATTATTATGAATGAATGAGTATTTTTTAAATAGTCCCAGTCCCGTGTGATAACCAATCCATTTTAAATGAACTCAAATACAATATTTCAACTTTCGACATCCACCCCAGCCCGTTTACCTTCAGGAGTCAGAAGTACAGTGACTACTGTAGGCCTACTGTCCTCACTTAAATCAGTCAGACGGCGGGCGCGTTCCAGTGGAGGGTGGATCGAGCAGGATTCTTTATTGGTGTCGATTTTCAGTCTCTTTTTAATTATAGGACTTACGCATCTGTCAATCATCTCCGCTTGCAACTTGGGGAATGAACCCAGCGCTATGATTGGTCGGACTCTTCTTCTTTTGCTGTTACTTGATTTGAGGACTGCGCGTTCAAAGAGGCGTCACCAGGTTTTTGCGTAATTTAGAGTGACAAATCGTACCAGCGTATTTAGTGGTCAAAATGCATGCCCGCTACGCAAAATGCGTACATGTTGGCAGGTCTGGGACGGGGCACCCTATGGCACCCTCGTCCTGATCTTTGGAACCTCCACGTGTGGCTCCTGGACGGGACGAGGCAGGTTTGAGTACCCTACCACCAGCGGTGGTGGCTACCATCACTTCCGCTAGAGCATCGTCCACGAGACACGTCTACGCATTGAAGTGGAACCTCTTCGTCAGCTGGTGCTCTATTCACCGAGAAGACCCCCGGAGATGTTCGATCAGTTCGTGCTTTCCTTCCTTCAAGAAGGGTTGGAGCGAAGGCTGTCTCTCTCCACCCTCAAAGTCTATGTTGCCAAAGTCATTGCCGCACACCATGACCCAGTCGAAGGTAAGTCTGTGGGGAAGCACGACCTGATCGTCAGGTTCCTGAGAGGAGCGAGGAGACTGAATCCTCCTCGTCCTCCTCTCGTTCCCTCTTGGGACCTCTCAGTGGTTCTAACTGCCCTGCAGATTGCTCCCTGTCACTGAAGATAGCGCTCCTGGTTGCATTGGCCTCCATAAAGAGGATAGGGGACCTGCACGCATTCTACGTTGACGAAGCGTGCCTGGAATTCGGGCCGGGTTACTCTCACGTGATCCTGAGACCCCGGCTTGGATATGTGCCCAAGGTTCCCACCACTCCCTTCCGGCACCAGGTGGTGAACCTGCAAGCGCTGCCCCTGGAGGAGGCAGACCCAGCCTTGGCACTGCTCTGTCAAGTACGCGCTCTCCACCCCTATGTAGACAGAACGCAGTGTTTCAGGACCTCAGACCAGCTCTTTGTCTGTTATGGTGGGAAGCTGAAGGGAAAGGCTCTCTCCAAGCAAAGGTTGTGTCACTGGATAGTGGACGCCATTGCTTTGGCATACCAGCAGCAAGGTCGACCGTGCCCCCTTGGTGTGACTGCCCACTCCATCCGGAGTGTGGCGTCCTTTTGGGCTCTAGCGCACGGCGCCTCGCTAACACACATCTGCAGAGCTGCAGGCTGGGCGACACCTGACACATTCGCCAGATTCTACAATCTCCAAGTGGAGCCTGTGTCCTCTCATGTACTCGCTTCAACCAGCTAGTACTGGACCCGCTCAGGTGTCTTCGCTTGCTCGCCATTCCACTCTACGGACTGGATACGTGCGATATTTCCTCAGGTGAGCTTCTCCGCAAGTCCTGAGCTCCTCCAGCACTGTTGACGTCGACGTCAGTGTCTATTCCCTGCACGTTGGCTAGGTGCCTCCCGTGTGCATGGTCCCTCCCCTGAGTGACCCCCACATGTGTATTTCCACTGTAAGCCTCTCTGAGCATATGTCTGTCCCTTGGCAAGCCACCTTGCCACCCCTGGGGTGGAAATATTCCACCTGTGGCTGGACACCCCAGTGTTCTCCATATGTTTCCCTCTGGGTCATATGTGTATTCTCTAAGTCCCACCCCCTCTGGGCTGGCATTAATTGCATATTTCTCTGAGATATGAGATATGCTCCCCAGTGTACCTTGGTATTCCTGTGCTAAATAGGAGTCCTTCACCCGTGCTAGTCTCACGACAGGGATCTCAGATTTACGCAGGGCACTGGAAGACAGCTGTGAAGGTGGAGTGATTAGACTGGTATCCCCATTCGTCGTCATCCAACGGAATTCGGAATGACAACGAAAGGGAACGTCTCGGTTACGGACGTTCCGTCTTCCTGCCACTTCCTCTGTACCGCGGGGATCGCCTGAGTTCAGTCTCAACTCCTCAGCGAAGAAACATATCTGCATGTTGCCGGCGTCCTCCTTTTATACCCACGAGGTAGGACCGAGATACGCTATGCAAATTCCGCAGACCCATGGCAT
The DNA here is from genome assembly GCA_030578275.1 of Meda fulgida. NCBI lineage: Eukaryota > Metazoa > Chordata > Actinopteri > Cypriniformes > Leuciscidae > Meda > Meda fulgida. The sequence goes on along the minus strand of CM060628.1, from coordinate 25,702,896 downwards.
TTCTTTGCCATTGGCTCATTTTGTAATACTCGAAGGTGATAGGCTTTCTAAGCGAAACCCCATTGGTCGTTATCCGACGGAACGTCTCCGTTCCCTACTCAGGGAACGAGGGTTACATCCGTAACCGAGATGTTTTTTGACAACACTAATAAAGACGGTAGCGGTCAGAACTCCGGTGTACCTACACTTTGGACGGAGCGGGCGGTCTTTATGTTATTTATATCTCATTTTTTTTACAGTACAATGTTAAAATATTATTTTATATTAACACAAACACAATTTTTGTATAGCTTTTATAATTGTTAAAGGCTACTTAATCTCTCTCTTTCCATTAGAGACATTTCAATGTTCCGCAAAATTTTGCGGACCCGTCAGGTCGGGAAATAAAGCGGGTGAACACAGAGTGTATTTTAAGCGGTTGCTGAATAGAACCTTGTGGGAGCGGGACGGAAAAAAAACAGTCCCGCACAGACCTCCTTAAACCTTAGGTGTGTAAGTGTGTGTCCCGAATAAATAATAATAAAAAAAAGGAATAAAGTTCAAAAGTCGGACTGTAAGCAAATGAGGCATGACTGCTATTCACACCTTTCTTAAAATGGCTGTAATCTGTTACCACAATACTACTTGATCTGTTTAAAATGATTTCATTGATATATGCCTACTAAGGTGTTAAATTAAAAATAAAAATAAAATTTGTCTCATCCAGTAATTAATTTTTTCTATTTTTGATCTGAGCACACAATCAGAAAAATCAGAAAACCCGTCGTTATTCGTTTTTTCATTTTAGTTCAGGAAATAAATAATGGAAAAACAAGTCGTTTTTCATTTGTTTATTTTTGGTTTTAATTATTTTAATAATTTATTGGTTTTAATTCAATAAATGATTGAACGAATGATACAAAATATTGTAAGCTATAGGCCTACTCCATGTAGCTGGCCCACCATCTACTGGCTAAAAAAAATATTGGCCCACGGCCAAAGTTATTTTCCGACCCCTGCTCTACACCATTCATCCTTGGGCATGTCTCCTTTTGAATATCAATTTGGGTTTCCTCCATCTTTGTTTCCTGAGCAGGAACTGGAGGTCCAGGTACCAGTTTCAAACCAATTAGTCCAGAGGTGCTGCCAGGCCTGGCGGAAAGCACGCACGTGAGAGCATCGCAACGGCAGCAGAAACAGGCCAACCGGTGCCGTAGAATCGGGCCATCGCTACATCAGGGTCAGAGGGTGTGGTTGTCAACTAAGGATCTTCCACTTCACCTAGAGTCTCGGAAACTGGCCCCACGATTCCTCTGTCCTTTTAAGATCCTTAGGAAGATCAACCCTGTGTCATACTGGCTACTCCTACCCAGATCTATGCGCATCCACCCCACTTTTCACATTTCAAGTTTGAAGCTCTGTCCACTGCCAAGAAGCCCCCCCAGTGTACACTGTCCGTCGACTGCTGGATTCTCGTCGAGTCCATGGAAGGATCCAATACCTAGTGGACTGGGAGGGTTATGGCCCAGAAGAGCGCTCTGGGGTGCCAGCTGGGGACATCTTAGATCCAGACCTTATCAGAGAGTTCCACCATCTGGATTCCAACCGTAGCCAACAGAACGTCAGGCGCGTTCCTGAGAGAGGTGCTCCTGTGAGACTCCTCTTGCAACGACTTTCCAAGCCACTAGGGAGCACTGTCTGATCCCTCTTGCAATGAGACTCCAAGCCACTAAGGAGAGCTGTCTGCTCCTTCCTGCAATTACTCTCCCAGCCACTAGGTGGCACCACCTGCTGTGAACTCTTTAGTTATGACTGCTAATCAAGTTAATGTGTTCCACCTGTATTTTGCCCAATTTAAGTAGGCAGTTTTAATTGAGCTGTGTTCAGTCTTGAGCCTACCATCTATGGATTTCCTGAGTTCTAGAAGAGTTAAGTGCTGTTTCTCTGTTGCCATTGGGATTACTTTATGTTTTGTTTTGTAAAGCTATGACTGCTCTTTTGTTAGTATTTGAGAACTGTGATCAAGTAAAGACTGCCTGCTTTTGAGTTATCTGAGCCTCCTAGATTGTTTTTGCTTCTGCACATGGGTCTTCTACAAACTGTTTTCCCCAGTAGACCTGAGGTAGAAAAATAGCTTTCACTGACCGGAAGACCAGGGTTCTAGACCCACCTTCGACACTTTATGTCAGTCAATTGTGACATTTATAAAGGGAATTTTGCGCAAGGATCTGGCATACGCACGATTCTATAAGTCTGATTATTTTTTTTGGAGTACACCATGTTTGGCTTTCGGGCACACGCAAATTTTTAGTAAAGAGCCTACGCACAGTTTTATAAATGTGACCCCTGATCAGCATATTAGAATGATTCTGCAGGATCATGTGACACTGAAGTAATTTTGCTGAAAATTCAGCTTTGCATCACAGAAATATTTATCAATAACAATATTTCACAATATTAATGCATTAATGTATTTTTGATCAAATAAATGCAGCCTTGGTGAGCATAAGAGCATATGTGTCAAAAACATTTTTAAAACTCCTACTGAATGCAAAGTCTCTCAGGGAATCCAAACATTTTGCGAGTGAACTCAAATGTTTTAAATCTTTGTTTTTTCCCAACACTGTGGGGCTCCAGATCAACCCTCTTGCCTTTCTGAAGACATAATTATGTATACCTCATAAATTAAAAAAAAACACAACTTGATCCTAGAGAATTAATTAATTACAGACATATCTTGAATATCCCTTTTCTGTCAAAAATACTAAAAGGCAGTATCCTCACAACTACATGTTCCTTCTTAGAAAGAAATGTTACTGTATTTGCGAGGACTTCCAGTCAGGATTTAGACCGTATCATAGTACTGAGACAGCTCTCATTAGAGTCACAAATGACTTGCTGTCATCATCTGATATCTCTCGATTATGTTACTCGATCTTAGTGCTGCATTTAATACTATTGACCACACCATTCTTTTGAATAGATTCAAAAATTATGTTGGCATTAGTGAAAAGACATTGGCATGGATCAATTTATACTTATATGACCATTTTCAATTTGTACCAGTGAATGAAGAGGTATCATATCGATCACAAGTTCAGTATGGAGTACCGCAAGACTCAGTACTAAGTCAAGTTATCTTCATTTATATAGCGCTTTAAACAATGTAGATTGTTTCAAAGCAGCTTTACAGAGATAAACATATAATTTAAGGTTTCAGAGATTTTGACTTTATAGCGGTTCTTGAATAAGGTTATTTTCCAGCTAAAGTTAGTTTTGATTGATCATTTCCGTCGAAATGATCATTTGTTATAAAATTAGGGGCCACTAAGACGACACCATTCTCTCTAAACAGACTTTGAATGCGAACCTGTGATAAACGCTGATGGCGTTCACATGCGCATTAATAATTGATTCTATAGTTATGTGCGTTTGAATATATGTGCGCAGATTTGTAATTCCCTACAAACCATGCCTAAACAAACTACTTGTCTTGCCTAGAAATTTTATACAGAATTTTATTTAATTGTATCACTTCGGGTTAGGTACGACGTGAAGTAATTCCCCACTACGCTTTATCTGTAGAGTGGGAAAGGGATCCTCCATAGGGAGAGGCTAGTTGGCACTTCAGTACTGCGTTGTTATCGGGTCCAGACGAAGGTCCTAGTCACATCTGGATATGGCCTGGATCCAGGCTGCGGCAAAAAACCTCAGGATAAACAAAGACACTAAAATTAGCATAGATGCCATTCTTCTTATGATGTAACGAGTACATCAGGATTTAAGGGAAGTGTTCCCAGTTCCGGCTGACCTAATCTATGCAGCCTAACATTGAATTATAGAGGTCGATGATGTATTATGTGAATGCTAGGTCAAAGAGATGTCTTTAATCTAGCTTTGAACTGACAAAGTGTGTCTGTTTCCTGGACAATGATAGGAAGACTGTTCCAAAGTTTTGGTGCTAAATGCTTGTAATGCTCTACTGGGTGGTTGCCCTGCACGCTTAATAAATAAACTACAGCTGGTCCAAAACGCTGCAGCTCGAGTTCTTACTAGAACCAGGAAATATGACCATATTAGCCCGGTTCTGTCAACACTGCATTGGCTGCCTATTAAACATCGTATAAATTTTAAAATATTGTTGATTACTTACAAAGCACTAAATGGTTTAGCTCCGCATTACTTGAGCGAGCTCTTAACGCATTATAGTCCTTCACGTCTATTGCGATCTCAAAATTCGGGCCAGTTGATAATACCTAGAATATCAAAATCGACTGCGGGCGGTAGATCCTTTTCCTATTTAGCACCAAAACTTTGGAACAGTCTTCCTACCATTGTCCGGGAAGCAGACACACTCTGTCAGTTCAAAGCTAGACTAAAAACACATCTCTTTGACCTAGCATACACATAATATATTATAGACTTCTATAATTCAATGTTAGGCTGCATAGATTAGGTCAGCCGGAACTGGGAACACTTCCCTTAAATCCTGATGTACTCGTTACATCATCATAAGAAGAATGGCATCTACGCTAATTTTAGTGTCTTTGTTTATCCCGAGGTTTTCCCGCAGCCTACCGGATCCAGGCCGTATCCAGATCTGACTAGGAGCTTTGCCTGGACCCGATGACAACGCAGTGCTGAAGTGCCAACTAGCCTCTCCCTATGGAGGATCCCTTTCCCACTCTACAGATAAAACGTTGTGATTCCGGTTCGCGTACCCACCCCGAAGTGATAAAATAAAACAAAATTCTGTATCAAATTACAGTTACTATAAATCCGGCCTCTAGTTCATAAACGCCAGAGGAGAACTGGCCCCCGACTGAGCCTGGGTTCTCCCAAGGTTTTTTTTTTCTCCAGTAGGTCACCTGATGGAGTTTTAGGACACCAGTAGGTCACTTGATGGAGTTTTTCGGTTCCTTGCCACTGTTGCCTTTGGCTTGCTCAGTTGGGGATATTCAAAATAATTAACCAAGCATTAATACCATTGATCAGCCCTACCAAACGTGGATGTTTTTTCACTAAGAAACAAACATTGTTATGTTATTTGATTGATATTGTGAAGCTGCTTTGATGCAATTTATATTGTGAAAAGCGCTATATAAATACACTTGACTTGACTTGACTTGACTAAATAGGAAAAGGATCTACCGCCAGCAGTGGATTTTGATATTCTAGGTATTATTAACTTGCCAGAATTTTGAGATCGCAATAGACGTGAATGACTATAATGTGTTAAGAGTTCGCTCAAGTACTGCGGAGCTAAACCATTTAGTGCTTTGTAAATGATCAACAATATTTTAAAATTTATACGATGTTTAATAGGCAGCCAATGCAGTGTTGACAGAACCGGGCTAATATGGTCATACTTCCTGGTTCTGGTAAGAACTCGAGCTGCTGCGTTTTGAACTAGCTGTAATCTGTTTATTAAGCGTGCAGGGCAACCACCCAGTCGAGCATTACAATAATCTAGCCTTGATGTCATGAACGCATTAACTAATTGTTCCGCATTTGTTAATGAGAGCATATGCCGTAATTTAGACATATTTTTAAGATGGAAAAATGCGGTTTTACAGATACTAGACACGTGACTTTCAAATGAAAGATTGGTATCAAAGAGCACACCCAGGTTCCTAACCGACGACGAAGACTTCACAGAGCAGCCATCAAGTGTTAGACAGTATTCTAGGTTATTACGTGTGGAAATATTTTGTCCAATAATTAGAATCTGTTTTTTCAGAATTTAGTAGTAGGAAATTACTAGTCATCCAATTTCTACATATACAGCTGAGTATCATCGGTATAACAGTGAAAGCTAATTCCATGTTTCCTAATGATATCTCCTAATGGTAGCATGTACAGAGTGAACAGCAGCGGTCCTAGTACTGAGCCTTGTGGTACGCCATACTGAACTTGTGATCGATAAGACATCTCTTCATTTACTGCTACAAACTGATAACGGTCTGATAAGTATTATTTAAACCATGCTAGTGCAATTCCACTAATGCCAACATCGTTTTCTAGTCTATTTAAAAGAATGTTGCGGTGAATGGTGTCAAATGCAGCACTAAGATCGAGTAACACTAATAAAGAGATACAACCACGATCGGATGATAAGTGCAAATCATTTGTAAATCTAATGAGATCTGTCTCAGTACTATGGTACGGTCTAAATCCTGACTGAAAATGCTCGCAGATATTTCTTTCTAGAAAGGAACACAGTTTTGAGGATACTGATTTTTCTAATATCTTTGACAGAAAAGGCAGATTTGAGATCGGCTGTAATTGACTAATTCTGTAGAATCAAGTTACGTTTTTTTAACAAGCGGTTTAATCATTGCCAGCATAAAGGTTTTTGGTACGTATCCTACAGACAAAGACGAATTAATGATAGTAAGAAGAGGATCTATGACCTCTGGAAGCATCTCTTTCAGTAGCTTAGTCAGTATAGGATCTAACATACATGTTGTCGATTTAGATGAATTAACGAATTTGCAAAATTCTTCCACTCCTAAAGCAACAAATGAATAAAAATTTTCCTCAGGGAGACTACAATGCACTCCCTGATGTGATGCTGTAGTAGACGGTTGCATAGTTATAATTTTCTCCCTGATATTATCAGTCTTATGTGTGAAGAAGTTCATAAAGTCATTACTGCTGTGTTCCTTGGAAACTTCTGTGCTTGAAGCTTTCTTTTTCGTTAGTTTAGCCACTGTTTCAAATAAATACCTAGGATAATGTTTATTTTCTTCTAATAGGGTTGAAAAATAAGCAGATCAAGCAGCTATTAAAGCCTCTCTGTAAGCAATCGTGCTCTCCTTCCATGAAACCTGAAATACCTCTAGTTTTGTTTTCTTCCAGTTGCGCTCCATTTTTCTGGCTGCTTTCTTAAGGGCTTGGGTGTGCTCGTTGTACCACGCCGTTGGACTATTTTCTTTAATCTTCTTTAAGCGCAACGGAGCAACTGTGTCTAAAGTGCTGGTAAAGAGAGAGTTAAAAGTTTCTGTTGCAATATCAAGTTCTTCTAAGCTATCCAGGATGGTGAGATGATGAAAAACTGATTAGGAAGATTATTGATTAAGCAATCTTTAGTGGCAGAAGTTATAGGTCTAAGATATTTATAACACAGAGTCGGCTTTGCAGCCTTGGCTAAATTAAGTTTACACAAGACTAGATAATGGTCTGAGATGTCATCGCTCTGCTGCAGAATTTCAACGGTATCAACATCTATTCCATGTGACAATATTAGATCTAGAGTATGATTACGACAATGAGTAGGTCCTGATACGTGTTGTCTAACTCCAATTGAGTTTACAATGTCTTTGAAAGCCAGTCCCAATGCATCTTTTTCATTATCTATGTGCAGAGGTGTCAAAAGTATTCACATTCATTACTCAAGTAAAAGTATAGATATAGGGTTTAAAAAGACTTCTGTAGAAGTTGAAGTATCAACTCAAGCTTTTTACTCAAGTAAAAGTGCAAAAGTACTGGTTTCAAAACTACTTAAAGTATAAAAGTAAAAGTGCCAGGGAAAAAAAATGCCATTAAGGACACAAGCTTAGGCCGCGACACAGGGGCCAATAGTGCACTGCCCCACCTCCTCAAAATCATTTTTATCTAAAGGCCATAATGACTATAATGTTAATGTTGAAAAATTTGGGATGCACTAGGTTCACTGTTTCAGCCACATATATACCCATAGAAAATGAATTTCAGTTTTATTTCAATTTTAGTACAATCCAAATACATTAAAGAACCATATATGTGTACTACTGTGCATTAACATGTGTTTCATGAACCGGAAGATAGAATCACCGATCACAGAAAACGTTCTACATTTTTACTTTAAACAAAAAAAAAATCCCCACAAGGACAAGGATTTCGGAGATTGCCATCTTTGTGGGGATATGTTGACCCTATAATGTAGGGTTGCGCGCGCACACACACACAAACACACACACACACACACACATTATCTCCTCTCTCTCTCTCTCTCTCTGTCTCACTCACACACACACACAGACACACACTAACGATTATCTTTGCCACTTATCCCGCAATTGTCATTCAGTATATTGTAAAAACAGCTGTCCCCAAATCGATAGCCTATTTGACGCGATTTGCCCCGTATTCTTGAGCAGAAAACTGTTGATTTCTCCGTCGCTTACCGCATCTCTAGGTTTCCTTCGGAGTTTCCTGCCGCTTCACACAACCATATTTAACTACAGCCTCTCACAAGTTAGAAATAAAATACAAAGCCAATCAGTTTAGCGATGTGTGTTCAGGAGGCAGGACTCAGATCTATTAACCGTGTGTGTTATTGGTCTTTTTTTTTTTCAACGATGACAAGCCGGAATTGACAACAATCCGAAATGAAATAGGAGTAACGAGGCTATTTTTAAAATGTAAGGAGTAAAAAGTACAGATAATTGCATGAAAATGTAAGGAGTAGAAGTAAAAACTCGGCTGAAAAATAATTCCTCCAGTAAAGTATAGATACCCAAAATTTCTACTTAAGTAAGGTAACTAAGTATTTGTACTTCGTTACTTGACACCTCTGTCTATGTGTATATTAATATCACCAACAATTAGTACTTATATATATTAGTACTATTATATTAGTACTTCTAGTATATCTGTAGCCAATACTAATTCTGATAGAAAGTCTGCAAATTCCTTGATAAAATCTTTATGGTGCCCTGGTGGCCTGTATACAGTAGCCAGCAGAATACTCAAATGTGATTAGTCGTTTACACTATATATTTTTCCATTAAGCACCAACACTTCAAAAGAAGTATATTTAAAACTTGATTTCTTAGTGGTTTTGAAAATATTACTATAAAATTACAGCAACTCCTCCCCCTTTGTGTTTCGGACAAGGTTAATGTTTATAACAGTAATCTTGTGGGGTTGACTCATTTAAAGTAATGTAATCGTTTGCTTTTAGCCAGGTTTCTGTCAAACACAGCATATCTAGGTTATAATCTGAAATCGTATCATTAACTATGAGCGATTTTGAAGTAAGGGATGGAATATTCAGCAACCCAAGCTTTATAATTTGCTCATCTGTATTATATCTGTTTTTTATTTGTTGAACATCAATTACATTTTTAACCTTAGATGGGTTTGGACGTTTTTTGGATTTCCACATTCGGGGGAACAGACACAGTCTCTATGATGATATCTAGGTGAAAGAGGCTCTATGTGATGGGATTTATCTGACCTTGGTGACACAAGGCCGCTAGTAGACGGTCGGTTTAGCCAGTCTGTCTGCTTCCTGACCTGATGCCAAATTTGTCATGTTTTAGCTCTAAGACTATGAGCCATATTACTAGAGAGAAGAGCAGCACCATCCCAGGAGGGATGAATACCATCTCTTTTCAACAGGTCAGGTTTGTGTCAAAAACTTTTCCAATTGTCTATGAAATCTAGATTATTTTCCGGACACCACTTAGACAACCAGCCATTGCTTGAACACAATCTACTAACTATCTCATCACTTTGGCGAACAGGAAGGGGGCCAGAGCAAATTACAGTGCTTGACATCGTACTTGCTAATCGTTAATATTAATTTTGATGATCTCCGACTGGCGGAGTCGAACATCATTAGTGCCGACATGAATAATGATCTTAGAGACCATTGCTTTTTACCCGGTACATGCTACCCTTGGGATTAGAGCTGTGCACAGACATTTTGGGGGACAGGTGCTCAAGTGGAAAAAAGTCTTATAAATTGTAGAATTAAATCTTAAAATTAAAGAATTGTATTCATTTAGCATGAGATGGCACTGAATAGTTTATGAACCCTTTACCACAATATGTATCTAATAGAATGTTAAAAATCTGTGAAACATTTACATTAAAATCATCTTATTAAGCTGGAAAAGGCATTTCTTACATAAAATAACCCAACCCGGTAGTTGAGCAATTGGGGTTGGCACTGAAGGACGTAAACAGCCATGATACTGTACAATATGGACTGAGGTAAGAGACTAGTGGCATCTAAATTGCTTCTTTTGGATTTCGGGGGAAGATTCCAGACTTTGGTAACCTGGCATCTGATCTGGTGTGTGTCAGTGTTGTGTGTATTAATATTAATCATCTTAAATAGCAGATATTACACAGAAATAACATAGCATTTCAGCACAGTTTATAACAGAGGAAAGGTTCATAACTCATCTCATTTATTGAAAAATGAGGATTGTCATTTGGAACAACACATGCTAGGAAGCTGGTTTGCAGGATTGCTGTGCATTCAAGTCTTTACGCTCTGAGTCCAGCCAGTGCATATGAGACTTGGTGTTTATCATAGTGAGGAATGTGCACTATTTGGTAAGTCAAATGCTGGCTCGATAGTCAGGATGTGTACAAACACGTTCTGGTTAATAGGCTCATCTGTCAATTCCATACAGAGCCAAAGCACGTAGTGCAGATAGCCTTGCTAGCATGTCTGTGTACCTACCTAATGTCAGTCTCAGTACCAATTAACACTTAATAAGCATAAATCTCACAATATATATATTTTTAAATATGTTCCTGGCATTTTTCACCCTAAAATTATTATTTTTTGCATACAGAAAATAAAAATTATGCTTGTTTTTAGGATCAGTAAGATGTGTGTAGTGTCTAAAGATATATTATTTATATATTATAAAATTATATGGTTCTATCTATATTATCTATATTTATTAATTGTTTTAGCACTTGCCATACTGAATTTCATTTATGCTTTTTATTTTATTTTGAATATGGTTTGTGCTTTACTGTCATAAATCATTTTTGAATTTGAATTTTATTTTGAAAATCAGATTTTAAAATGTTTTTGAAATTCTATTCTGCTCACCATTTGTTTGATGACACAAAACACAATTATTTTGTAACATTATAAATGTCTTTATTGTCCCTTTTGTTCAGTTTATTTCTGAATAAATGTAATAATTTCTTCAGCATAAATGAATGGTTTTTTTATACGTCCATGTATACTTCTTTGAAAGAAATATATTTAAGAATTTTGGGTAAAGGTCCATAAATGTAAATTAATTTAAAAATCTAAAAAGAATTATAGTCTGATAGTGATCTCATAATAAATACTGGAGAGGTCTGTGTAATATGCTGCCACACTACTGTGCATGCAAATTGATTATGAAGCATTTTTATTGCATGACTATCGAAAACTATTCAAAATCACTTATTCATATCCATAATGCAATATTTTTTTATGTCATTATTGCACAATCGTGTCATGCTTCCTATGAATGCAAGTATCCTAGAAACATCCTTCTCATTTACCCCAACTAAAATGTTACAGGAGGTGGGCAGCAAAACTCACCAAGATGGTATTACCAATAATTGGAAGACTGGGCTAAAGATGGAGTCCAAACAGCTCTTTGCAACAACGAAAGTGTGTGATGACAATGGCTATTCGCTGGACATTTTTGGTTGAACTATCTATCTCTTTAAGGCTTTAATGTAGTGTTGTCACGATACCAAAATTATTGTTTCGATACCGATACCAAGTCAAGAATTGCGATTTCGATACTTTTTCGATACTTTTCCTGAAAAGGGAGAAAACTCTCAAATATCATTGCTGTGCTTTATTTTAAAACCGGGACAATAGCGCGCGCTTTCCGTGGGCGTGTTCACATTAGAAGAATAATGAGCTGCAAGAATGATAATGAGAACGACTGACATCTCTCTCTTTTTATATAGATTACATAAACAGAAAATATTTGTTTCAGTTTTAAATTAGATCATTTAAAAGTAGACACTTTAATGATTATAAAGATATATTGCTCATGCCTGGGTGAATAGGATTCGCTGAGTTTTGTCTGGGTTTACAGGCGTGCACAGAAAGCACAGCCTTTTTTCTTCTTTATTTTACAAAAGCACAGTGTTTTATTTCGATTGTAAGTAGGCTAGACACATAAAAAAGTAGACAAAAATGACCGATTATTTTAAATCTATTTAGCTGCTATGTCACTGTCAGAAAGGTAGGCAAAGTGCTTCCATATTTCACTCCTCCTCGCGTCATCTTTTTCTACCAGTCGTGCACCGGCGGCCACATTATCACTTGTGCTCGCACACGCAGCGTCTCTAATTTAGCGTAATTAATTTAGGAATCGTGACGTTTTTAATTTCTGAGAATCGCGATACTTTTGAAGTATCAGTGCACCGTGCAACACTACTTTAATGTGAAAGAAGGCCTACTCGTCAGTGCTAAGCAGAACTATAAATTAAGAGTTTACATTCTTTTTCATGTAAAACATGGTGCCTCGAAATCGGATGGGTTGAAAAGTGCTTTATGAACCTAACACCCTATATCTGCTATGACAGGGAAAAAAGTCCAGAGTCTTGCCAAAACACTCTTACAGTCATGAAATACCCCATATATTTTTCCTCAAATAAAATCCGGAGGCATTTTCATTAACAGTTGATACAGCACCTCACTCATAAACACCACATCTACAAGAAAAGTGGATAGGAACGAGAAGGTAAAGCCTTAAAATGGAAGTCATCTGATACATGGCAGTAGTGCTGTGCTTGGCCCAGGGTCACCAAGTAATAAACAGTTATGAACACAGTTATCGCCAGGCTGAAGGGGTTTCACTCTGGACTAAACCACTGCAAGAGATCAGAGGGTTTATGTGAGGGGGTTCTCAAGTATTAATACTTTACAGTGCTCCTGTAATGCTGTGGCTGTAATGAGTGCACGAAGATAAAAGAGATCAACAAAACAGTCTTTAATCAATCCAAAAAGGTAATAAAGAACACACAGGAATTAGTTTAGCACAACCACACTGAACAAAGGGAACTAAGGGCTTAAAGTCCAAACTGTAGTGCCTTGAAAAGTGTGGCATTATTCAGTGTGTTGACATAATTTCCCCTGAAACAGGAAGACAGAGTGAGGCATATCGAACAGCTCCTCCATTAAAAAAAATAAATAAAAAAATAGACAATAGTGTTTTGTTTATATCACAGCTTGACCCAAAGCCATTGATTGAGCCCGGCAAAGCCGCATTTGACAGCTTATGATAGTCACACTGTAATAGATTAAATATGAAACTATAACTAGTGCAAAACAGTCTCACCAATCTTATCTCTTCTAGTTCTACATATCAGTGCTGTGTCTATGCAGAGTCTGTCTAACCATTTCTCCTCCCAATATCCTCTATATCGCTTTAAAATACAGCATTCTGTGTAGAATTCAAATGGGTCCGATATGTTTTGTGCAAATACAGAAGTGCAATATGTGCAATTCACCATTTAGAAAATAGTCTAGTAATTGTGTGAACAAGTGCCCAATTTCTGCCACAGCTTCAGGGTCTATTTATAGTGTAGGAGGCGGGAAGCAGCAGATTCTAGAGAGCATTTAATTGAACAGGAAATCTGACTAAAAGCTGAAGTGCAGGTTGATGTCAGCAAAACAAATAACTTTAACATTCATGCCTTTGTCATCTGATGCTGACCTTTATATATCGACCGCCAAAATTAGCTGGAAAACAGTTTGATTGATTGGAAAACAGTCTCGACTAGTCGAGCCACGAACGCTGTGCTAAGTGAGATGAATTGTGACTTGGAATCTCATATGGTCCGTTGTTTCCGGAAGAAACTATTTTAATAAACAGATATAATTCATGCATTTCCATGTAATTAGTTTCACAAACGTAATTCCTATCGACCAGCTCATTTAGCACGGCGTTCGTGACTCGGCTAGTCGAGACTGTTTTCCAAGATGGCTCCTGCCAGTATACGCTGTATACTGTATACTGTCTTTCTAAAGTATCTTCTTATTAAACTGTTTGTACGCTTACAAAGTTCTCAATGCTTCGGTTTGCATGTAGGGACGCTCATTATGCTACCTTGTTAGTGTGAGGCTATTTTGAGCCTTGTTAGTGGTATTAACTAGCGATTTACTATTATCAATGTTGAAAACAGTTGTGTAAAAAAAATTTTCAGGATATGACGAATAGAAAGCTCAAAAGAACAGCATTTATCTGAAATAGTATAGACATTTATAATGTTGCCAAATCTTTCTGTCACGTTTTATCAATTTAATGCATACTTGCTGAATAAAAGTATTAATTTAATTTATTTCTTTCTAAAAAAAAAAATTCTAATTGACCCAAAACTTTTAAATTGCATCTTAAAATATATTCAAATAGAAAACAGCTGTTTTAAATTGTAAAAAAAAAAAAAAAAAAATCACAATATTACAGTTTTTGCTGAATTTTGAATCATATAAAAGAAGGCTTGGAGGGCAGAATAGACTTCTTTTAAAAACATTAAACAATCTTACTGGTAGTGTATGTGTGTGTATGTGTGTGTGTGTGTGTGTGTGTGTGTGTGTGTGTGTGTGTGTGTATATATATATATATATATATATATATATATATATATATATATATATATATATATATATATATACAGTATATATAATTTATTTTTTCTGGTGATCAAAAATCTATCTAAAAAGAAAGAAATAATGATTAAATATTACAAATTAGTCCATTATTAAATGCCTATAAATATAAAAATGAGTCTATTAAATAATATCTATTAATTTAAACAAAACAGAAGTGAATTAATGAAGACTTTTGTCGAGAGGTTTTGAACGAATCTCTTCAAAAACATTTTAGAAGTCACGAATAGCCAAACAGTAAAGATCTGCAATCTTTATTTTAAGCTAAATTTTTGTTTAAAGGGTATTTACTTATTTCGATAATAATTTTGAAGGTTTAATAGACAGGTTGTCGCTGTCATTTAGGAATAATATTGTGTTTGAATCAAGAATGCCATTATTTAATGATAAATCGTGCACACGGAGCTGTAGCCTATGAGTTTTCGAATTTAATATTTGTATGTTAACGTATACAGAGAAAAGTAGGCTAACCCGCGCTAACCATGTAGCCTATAGATAGGCTAACCATGTAGGCTATAGATATTAGAGAATATGGGAATTTGTAAATAGGCAAAGTATTTTTTTTTAATCCGAAAACTAGCCTGTATATAATAAATGACAACTACATTTAGGCCTAGCTACTTAAAAAAAAAATACTCAAGTATAAGCTACGTGACAACTCATTAATAAAGTAGGCCTACGAATTTATCCGTGGGGGAGAGCGCCATCCGAATTGTCCTCTTAATGCGTGTGCCAACGTCATGATCATATATTTAGAAAAACACAATAAATACTCTGACTACTATAAACACTTGACACTTGATACATTCGATGGAAGCACACTCGCTTAATAATTCAAAAATACTCGTGTGCAAAGTCACTCATTTCATACATTAAAGCTGCAGTCCGCATGTCTGGCAGATTGAGTGGATTTAGGCAAAATTGTGAATGTTTACAACTCTCATGCCCCTCCCTCATTATCAACGAATACCCTCCCTCCGAGTTCCTGCATGTGCACCGGATTTTCTGTGAACGCGCCGTCTCATCAGCATCCATCAACACCATGGAGTATTTGGAGGTATGCTGCCCTGGCTAATCTACCGATAGATTGCAATTGCTAACTTCATTTATACTCTAAATGAGCTTACGTTCACACAGATTTCAGTGCAAACAAAGCTAACGAACCTGCCCAACAAGTGCTAACGTTAGCTATCCATACCAACATATTTGGGCAAACACAATTAGATTACTAACATAACACTAAGAAAAAAAGTAACTGGTTGATAAAGCACAATTAACGTTACCTGTCGAGAAGAAATGTTGCAAGCTCTGAATCCAGCTTGAACCCAATTAAATCACGTAAATCTCTCCACCTTTCAAATGCCGATCCGATGTTGATCCTGGTTTTATTACGGGCACGGCCGCTTGCTTGCTTTCTTTCTTTACTTTTTTCTTTTCAGCAGGTGTTCTCTTTTCCTGTGTTGTTTCTGACCTCCTAGCTCGAGGTTAACCGAGGAATTGGAATCTTTTCCGCCATCACTCTTCGTTACTGCGAACTTCAGGCGTGTGCATATGATTGTAACGTGCGCGAGGGGTGGCGATGTGTGCAAGAACTGATTGACAGTCAGATCTCACACCCCCCAGCGCTGATTGGACCCGATGAACCGGGAGCGGTGGATTTTTGCAAAACAAATAACAGCTCCAGGTGGAGTTAGAAGCTCGGGTTTTTTTTAAACCACTTTATTTATGTTGTTCTGTCGGATTATAGTGTTGATTTCACTGAATATGATAAAAATAAAAATAAATCTTGCCGACGGCAGCTTTATCATGTAGACTACAAACGTTTTTATACGTGTTGGTAAGTAACACGTTTCTAATTGTTGATGCAAAATTTGTAGCAAATCTGAAATTCAGTTTAAAAGTTAATTTCTTGACCAAAAATGCAATAAACGATCGAGTGTGCCTTAAGTTTAAAAAAAAAGTTAAGCTTACCTCTTTTCACCGTCTTCACATATGTGCTTCACAAAATGGCTCCAATTTCTGGCTGGAAAGGCGTCACAGGAAATTGCATATCACGTAGCTCGTATAGTTAATTAAAATGTTCTGCTTGATTTACTTAATTTTGAAGCAATTATTATAGTAGTTGACATGACTTATGTTTTTTTCATTTTATTTATGCATACACATGAAGGTAAATAATACATATAATTTTTATGAATTAAATATGTATTAAATTACAATTAAGCTTTAGTGCAATCTTAAATGTAGGTGTATGCGCCCTACAGTGAACTTTGCCGCTAACAGAGATATTCTCACTCCTTTTTTCCAGTAGCACCTCATTGCAGTACATGAGATCCAGGGGGCGGAGTTGGATCCAGATCTAAGGGGTGGAGATGGGTAGGTTTAGGGGTGGGTTTAGGGATCAGGGGGTGGAGCTGGGTAGGTTTAGGGGTGGGTTTAGGGATCAGGGGGTGGAGATGGGTAGGTTTAGGGATATGGGGGTGGAGATGGGTATGTTTAGGTATATGTAAGGTGGGAGGAGTTGGATCTGGATCCAACTCCTCCTCCTGGATTTTGTGTTCTGTAAAGCACAATCCGCAAACAGTGCCATCCTACTGTACGTTTATTAGCAATATAACAGCAAATATAGAGCATTTATTCACAAGACAAATGCGTAAACCACAAGAAACTGATTACTGTAAACTGTAACTGACTGTCATAAAACTTTGAACGCCGGGCACTTACGTCACTGCCATTACACGATAGGCTGAGGTGCCTCACATGATCCAAGTTAGCCGTTACGCTTTCTCCAATGTTACAACCCAGACCCTTTCATCTCCCCATATAAAACCCATATAAAACAATCTCTGATACATCTGGATTACATTCATACTACATGCAGACATGCTATATGTACCTTTTTTAGCGGTAGCAGAGTAATTACTTATTCAAAATAAGTACCTACTCAAGAGATGTGATTTCATTTCTTGATTTCATCAAGAGAATAATCACCTGACCTGGGATTTGATGCTATCCTGAGCCTCATCTCCTCCTGATTACTGCTGAAATCAGGCAATCATGCATATTCCTGAATCAGTATTAAATGTGAGGAATGTAACTCATCTAACTTCAGTTTAGCCTGTTCCAGCTGAAACACAATCACAAAAGAAAATACATCTTGTATTTATGAGAAAGTGTCAAGCATGGCTATTTTGTGATATTTAAAGAGATTAAGGTCTACATAAGGTGAATCTGCAGCTTTAAAGAAATTGTCATTGATAACACTCTAGCTCTGTTATTCAACAAGATGAACTTGGTACACTTGTCCACTTGAGTGCTATGAAGTTTCATGTAAAATGAGATGCGATAAATAAAACATTGTTTTAAATTGACATTACATTTCAGTTCAGTTGTATTTTCAATATTTCAACAAAAGATCACAATGTAACAAGCATTGATTCAACAACATTGATTTGATTATTTTATGTTGATTAAGTGACATTGTTGACATTGTTTGATGAAAATGTCATCTACACACAGAGCTACAGTGTGAACATTCTTCAAAAGTTCTCCTTTTGTGCTCCATGGAAAAAGTTATGCAAATTTGGAATGACATAATTGTGAGAAAATGAGAAAAGAGGACAAAAGTATTTGTGTGTGTGTGTATATATATGTATATATATGTATATATGTATATATATATATAAATTAGACTTTCCAGGTTAACTTTTCCATGTCACATTTGACCTGCCTCAGTTTTATTGCCACAAACAAAAGGCCCAATCTCAATGTCTGCTCTCAAGTAGACTTTAACCAGCTGTAAAAGCATAAAGCACCTTGTTCCTGAGATTACAGATACTTCTAAACCTAATATACTGGTATTCACCAACTTGTTGCAAAATTTTTCCTCATTAAGAGCTTCAGGCTTTTAATTAGGTTATCTGAAAAGAGATTTAGAGCCTTTATTAGGTTAAAACCTAACTGACCATGATATTTGCAAGACTTCCATATCTATGGGCTTCCTAACCTCAACTTTTGAACTGAAGGTCGATATTGTAGAAGTTCATGTTGTTTAAATGCTTGTTGTGTAAGTGATGATAGTTAATTATTAAACTTTATTTTCTGGTTCTAAGTTTATTGGTTAAACAAAGGAATTGCATTCTAAAAAAAAAGAGCTATCAAGGTCAAGTGAGTGTGCTTCAATGAACTTTTCTGAGTACTATACACTATTTGGACTCTTTCACGAGCCATTTAAAAAAAAGTTATTGGGCATATATATGTATAATCAGTGTTTACTTATTTACTTTCTAGTAAGTGAGAGAGAGAAACAGACATTTGTGTGTTTTAGTGTGTGTGCACTGTTGGCAGCCATAGAAGGATCTCTTTGCTTGGCCTAAGGAGTGAAGAGGATGCTTACAAACACACACACAGGCATGGCAGAGAGCTCTCTTGCTCCACTCCATGAATGACCTGCCTCAGCCTCCACATAAAGACGATCTATGTGACAGATCGCCTGGCCTGCCGAGTCACATGACCTGTGAAGGAGTCAATTGATGACAGTCCAACAGGATAGAGCTCTGCTCAATAGCATGAGCTACAGTGCTAGGGGAAAACCAGGGAGGGAAATTAACAGTCTCTGATATTTAAAGTGGGTAACTTAGACGCTACACAATATATAACAGGGATAAATCAATACTAGACATAGTTATCATAGCATAGCTCTGTGTATACCCACAATGTACATTTTTAGGTCACCCAAATCCCTGCCTATATGCTTTCCTAAAGGTGCTGTCAGCCATTTTATGGAACAGCAAGCTGGAAATGTCCTGGTACCTGACAGATATCACTCAAATTGATATCTTGAGATGACACACATGTATCTGTGATTGCATAGAATCTAGAAACATGTACGCTATTGCTTAGCCAAATGGTCCTGATTTCGCTTAAAGTTGACATGAAATGAAAATTCATCCTATTATGTAAATGCAGATTGTAGAATGTAGATTTTTTTTCAAGTAAACTCAGCCTAAAATCAGCCTATAGCTTACAGTATTCCCTTTCGTTGTCACTCCGAGTTACGTCGGATGACGACGAATGAGGTTTCGCTTAGAAAGCCTATCAGCTTCGAGTATTTAAAAACGAGCCAATGGCAAAGAAATGCCATGGGTCTGCGGAATTTGCATGACGTAACTCCGCCCCACCTCGTGGGTATAAAAGGAGGACGCTGGCAACATGCAGTTATGTTTTCGCTTCGGAGCCAAGAGCCTCTCTTCACTCCACAAAGCCATCTCTGAATTTGTCAGCTTTCACATACGAGTTCCTCTGGTGTTGGTGTTTGTGGCGATATCCAGCGAGCGCGCGCTTCCTGCTTATCTGTGCAGTGGTTTGCCAGAGAGTGCGTGTCTCCCCGGGCGCTTCGACATCAGAGTGTTTCTCTCTCTCATAAAAGAGCTTGCACGCGGCACGTCTTTTTAAAGATGCCTCGCCCGTGCACTTCTGGTTGCGGCAGATATGTGTCTGACTCTGATGGGCACGAGCGTTGCCTAGTGTGTTTGGGCATGGATCACGCTAGAGCAGCGCTCTTGGATGAGTCATGTTCTCTCTGCGGGAACATGACCATCGCGTCACTAAGGTCGAGACTCAATGAACTCGCAAGAGTGAGAGTCCCCTCATCCACACCCTGATCTAACGCTCCCCCGAGGAGTGCTACTTCGGCTGGTGGCCAGGGTGACCTGAGGGTAACAGTCTGGAACCAGGCGCCGACTATGTGTCCGCGACCCCAGCCCCCCTCTTCAGTGACGGTGCCCGCTAGTGAGCCTCCGATTCCCGCGGGTCTACCTTCGGGTGGCCCGTGAGTTTCGGTTGAAGCTACAGAGGAGGATGCCATGTCTGTAGCAGCATCACAAGGTGGGCTTGATTCTTCCGGAAGTGAAGATTCAGCGCAGCTACCACCTTCCGGTGTGCATACGGCTGTGCCTGAATCGGATCCGGAAATGACGGCCATGCTTTCACGGGCAGCCGCGAGCATTGGTTTAGAGTGGAGGCCTCCACCCTGTCCCGAGCGCTCGCGGCTGGACGATTGTTTTTTGGGTAAGGCTGCCGACCCCCGTGGTCCACGGCAAACCCCAATACCATTCTTCCCGGACGTGCATGATGAGATCTCGAAGTCCTGGAAGACCCCCCTGTCTTCCCGGGACCGCTCGCTGATCCCATCCGCCTTTCCTCCCCTCGATGAGGCGGCCGCCCGTGGGTACACTGGGCTTCCCCCGGTTGAACGCTCTGTTGCGATGCAACTGTGTCCTCAGAGTGCTTCTTCTCGGGGCGAGCCTAAGCATCCATCCAAGGCCTGTAGATTTTCGTCGTCTATGGCGGCGAAGTCTTACAGAGCGGCGGGACAGGCGGCTACCTCTCTGCATGCTATGGCCACTCTGCAGGTCTACCAGGCCCAGATGCTCAGAAACATGCACGAGGGCAGGACAGACCCAGGGCTCTTCAATGAGCTGCGACGAAGGTAGCCGCGCGCTCCCTGGGTTTGGTGATGTCCACTGCGGTGGTCCAGGAGAGACACCTGTGGCTGAACCTGGCTGACATGCGGGATTCCGAGCGGACTCGTCTGCTCGATGCGCCCCTGTCCCAGGCCGGCCTCTTCGGCGGCGCAGTTGAGGACTTTGCCCAACAGTTCTCAACTGCACAGAAACAGACTGAGGCTATTAAACACATTCTGCCCCGCCGACCCGCTGCTGCCTCGTCGTCGGTCGGGCAGACGTCTCAGCCTGTTTCCCGCCGAGGGCGCCCTCCTAAGGCTCCCGCCCCTCCCGCTCGGCCAAAGCAGCAGCCTTCACCCAGGCCGACGCGTGGAGGAAGCCGCAGGAAGGCGCCACAGCCCTCTCCAGCCCCGCCCCCGCCAAGCGCCGGGCCAAGCGGCGCTCCTAGACGGGCTGCTCAGGGATGACGTTTGTTTCTCAGGAGATGGCAGCAGGGCCACTCCTTCCCCCGGTGGAGGGCCGGGGGAGAATCTTTTGTTCTCCACTCCCCGCTGCTCACCCACGGGTGGGCAGCACCCTAATGTGGTTAAAGACAGAAACAAACCTCTCACCCCTGAGCACACAGAGTTCTCGGACGACACAGAGCGCCGCCCACCAGCCGTGCTCTCCTCGTCCCCCTCTGTCCCAGAGTCGGTTGACACGGCGTGCCGCCCACGGGCCGTTTCGTCCCTGTCCCACTCTGTCGCCAGACCCCTGGCAGAGCAGGCCCCCGTGGAACGCTGGTCCTTCCCTGGCCTCCTCTGTCAGGGCGCGGATGTTAACTGCGCCCCCACACCGGATCGCTATGCCGTCCACGTCCGGGCCAGTTACTCCGCTTTGCTGCCCCTCCGGGGGGACGCCGTTGGTCCGCATGACCCCGCTGGTGCAGTTCCTAGAAGCCTGGCTAGAGCTTCCCCAACTGTCCCGCTGGGTCGCCCGCACCATCCGGTTCGGCTATGCGATTCAGTTCGCACGGTCTCCTCCCCGATACAGGGGAGTCCGCTCCACTTTGGTCGGTGGCAACGCCCCGGTCATGCGAGCTGAGATTGCCACTCTGCTGGCGAAGGGTGCAATCGAGACTGTCCCTCCAGCCGAGATGAAGTCCGGCTTTTACAGCCCTTACTTCATTGTCCCCAAGAAAACCGGTGGGTTACGACCAATCCTGGACCTGCAAGTATTGAATCGCTCCCTTCTCAGGAGGCCGTTCAAAATGCTCACCGCCAAACGCATTTTCGAGTGTGTGCGGCCCCAGGATTGGTTTGCAGCGATCGACCTGAAGGACGCCTACTTTCATGTCTCCATTCTCGCTCGTCACAGACCGTTCCTCCGGTTTGCTTTCGAGGGACAGGCATATCAGTACGCGGTTCTCCCGTTCGGGCTAGCCCTGTCTCCTCGCGTCTTCACGAAGGTCGTCGAGGCAGCCCTTGTTCCCCTTCGGGTTCACGGGGTTCGCATTCTGAACTATCTCGACGACTGGCTGATTATAGCTCACTCTCGAGACCAGGTTTGCGAACACAGGAACCTTGTGCTTCGGCACCTAGCCCGTCTGGGCCTTCGGGTCAACTGGGAGAAGAGCAAACTTTGCCCCATGCAGAGGATCTCTTTTCTCGGTATGGACATCGACTCGGTCGCCATGTCCGCGCAGCTTACGAGCGAGCGCGCGCAGTCACTGCTGACTTGTCTGAGACAAATACAGGGCAAGAGAGCGGTTCCACTGAAACATTTTCAGAGGCTCCTGGGGCATATGGCATCTGCAGCAGCGGTGACGCCGCTCGGATTGCTTCATATGAGACCGCTTCAGCTTTGGCTTCGCGACCGAGTCCCGAGGTGGGCATGGCAACAAGGCAAGCTCCGAGTTCCAGTGACTTCGAGCTGCCGTCAGACCTTCACCCCGTGGTTGAACCTCAGTTTTCTCAGGGCTGGTGTCCCCCTGAGACGAGTGTCGAGGCATGTTGTTGTCTCAACAGATGCCTCCACCACGGGCTGGGGCGCCATGTGCAATGGTCATGCTGCCGCGGGCTCCTGGACAGGACCCCAGCGCCTATGGCATGTCAATTGCCTCGAGTTGCTGGCAGTACGCCTTGCTCTGCACCGCTTCCGAGCGCTGCTCTTGGGTCAACACGTACTAGTCCAATCAGACAATACCGCCACAGTAGCGTACATCAACCATCAAGGTGGTCTACGCTCCCGCCGTATGTCGCAACTCGCCCGCCACCTCTTCCTATGGAGTCAGAAGCATCTGAGGTCCCTTCGTGCTATTTACATTCCCGGAGCCCTGAACCGTGCTGCCGACGAGCTGTCACGGCTTCAGCCCCTCCCTGGAGAATGGCGACTCCATCCCCAGTCGGTCCAGCTAATTTGGGACCAGTTTGGCGACGCACAGATAGATCTGTTTGCCTCCCGCGACTCATCCCATTGCGCCCAGTTTTATTCTCTGACCGAGGGCACGCTCGGCACGGATGTACTGGCGCACAGCTGGCCGCAGGGCCGCAAGTATGCGTTTCCCCCAGTGAGCCTTCTTGCGCAGCTCCTGCGCAAGGTCAGGGAGGACGAGGAGCAAGTCCTTCTGGTTGCGCCGTACTGGCCCACCCGGACTTGGTTCTCCGAACTAGTGCTCCTCGCGACAGCACCTCCTTGGCCAATTCCTCTGAGGAAGGACCTCCTTTCTCAGGGACGGGGCACCCTATGGCACCCTCGTCCCGATCTGTGGAACCTCCACGTGTGGCTCCTCGACGGGACGAGGCTACCATCACTTCGGCTAGAGCGTCGTCCACGAGACATGCCTACGCGTTGAAGTGGAACCTCTTCGTCAATTGGTGCTCTTCTTGCCGAGAAGACCCCCGGAGTTGTTCGATCAGTTTCGTGCTTTCCTTCCTTCAAGATGGGTTGGAGCGAAGGCTGTCTCCCTCCACCCTCAAAGTTTATGTTGCCGCTATTGCCGCTCACCACGACTTAGTGGAAGGTAAGTCCATAGGGAAGCACGACCTGATCGTCAGGTTCCTGAGGGGGGCGAGGAGACTGAATCCTCCTCGCTCTCCTCTCGTTCCCTCTTGGGACCTCTCAGTGGTCTTAAGTGCCCTGCAGAGTGCTCCCTTTGAGCCTTTGCAATCAGTAGAGCTTAAGTTCCTGTCAATGAAGACAGCGCTCCTGATTGCATTGGCCTCTCTCAAGAGGGTCGGGGACCTGCACGCATTCTCCGTTGACGAAGCGTGCCTGGAATTCGGGCCGGCCGGTTCTCACGTGATCCTGAGACCCCGGCTTGGATATGTGCCCAAGGTTCCTACCACTCCCTTCCGGGACCAGGTGGTGAACCTGCAAGCGCTGCCCTCGGAGGAGGCAGACCCAGCCTTGGCACTGCTCTGTCCAGTACGCGCTCTCCGCGCTTATGTAGACAGGACGCAGTGTTTCAGGACCTCAGACCAGCTCTTTGTCTGTTATGGTGGGAAGCTGAAGGGAAAGGCTCTCTCAAAGCAGAGGTTGTCTCACTGGATTGTGGACACCATTGCTTTGGCTTACCAGCAGCAAGGTCGACACACCCTTGGTGTGACCACCCACTCCACCCGGAGTGTGGCATCCTCCTGGGCGCTGGCGCATGGCGCCTCGCTAGCAGACATCTGCAGAGCTGCAGGCTGGGCGACACCTAACACATTCGCCAGATTCTATAATCTCCGAGTGGAGCCAGTGTCCTCTCGTGTTCTCGCTTCAAATAGCTAGTTCCGGACCCGCTCAGGTGTCTTCGCTTGCTCGCCATTCCACTCCGCGGACTGGATACGTGCGATATTCTGCTCAGGTGAGCTTCTCCGAAAGCCCTGAGTTCCTCCAGCACCCCTGATGCTATCGCCAGTGTCTATTGCCTGGGCGTCGGCTAGGCGCCTCCGTGTGCATGGTGCCTCCCATGAGCTACCCCCACACGTGTATTTCCACTGTAAGCCTCTTTGAGCATGTGTCTTTCCCTCGGCAAGCCACCTTGCCACCCCTGAGGTTGAAATATTCCACCTGCGGCTGGACACCTCAGAGTTTATCCATATGTTCCTTCGGGTCATATGTGTATTTTCAAATGCCCCCCCCACTGGGTTGGTGATATTTGCATATTTCCCCTTAAAAGCTTGGGATGTGTACCTTGGTATTCCTGTGCTGAATAGGAGTCCTTCGTCCTAATATCTCGAGGGCTCAGATTTTCGCAGGGCGCTGGAGGACAGCTGTGAAGGTGGCGTGATTTGACTGGTAACCCCATTCGTCGTCATCCGACGTAACTCGGAGTGACAATGAAAGGGAACGTCTCGGTTACGAATGTAACCCTCGTTCCCTGAGTAGGGAACGGAGACGTTACGTCTTCCTGCCACTTCCGCTGTGCCGCGGGGATCGCCTGAGTTCAGTCTTGGCTCCTCAGCGAGAAAACATAACTGCATGTTGCCAGCGTCCTCCTTTTATACCCACGAGGTGGGGCGGAGTTACGTCATGCAAATTCCGCAGACCCATGGCATTTCTTTGCCATTGGCTCGTTTTTAAATACTCGAAGCTGATAGGCTTTCTAAGCGAAACCCCATTCGTCGTCATCCGACGTAACGTCTCCGTTCCCTACTCAGGGAACGAGGGTTACATTCGTAACCGAGAACCGAGGTTCTCTTTTATAATATTGCATGTTACCTTTGACTAG
Organism: Meda fulgida; assembly: GCA_030578275.1. NCBI lineage: Eukaryota > Metazoa > Chordata > Actinopteri > Cypriniformes > Leuciscidae > Meda > Meda fulgida. The sequence continues at coordinate 25,677,338 of CM060628.1, read as the reverse complement.
AAATGACACAAGCAAACATCAGAGTGAAGCATGAGAGTTATCACAAAAAAACAGTAATAAAAATTCGAATTATCATTACCACTTCAGCACTAACTTCATGGCCGAGTCCCGAGGTGGCCGTGGCAGAGCGCAGTGTTGGGAACTTTACTTTAAAAAAGTTATTAGTTATAGTTACTCACTACTTGTTCCAAAAAGTAACGGAGTTAATAACTGAATTACTCTATAATAAAAATAACTCGTTACAAGGGAAAGTAACTGTTTGCGTTACTGTTAAAAAAGACGTTTTTTTTAGCAGTTTTCACAAGTCAGTTGAAATGAGTAGAACAGAAGTAGTGCTTATATTGCACTTTGAAAATGCCAACTTTTCATCGGATTGCTCCTGTCTCGCCATCTCTGCTGCTTCATCGAATCTCTGTTTAGCTGTTGTGTGTGTGTGTGGCGCTTGTGCTGGCATGTGTGTAAAAACACTGGCTCTGATTGGCTACCAGGAAACATGACTCTGCCTAAGCCAATCATAAACGCTTACCTTGTTATTAACCCACCTCCTCACTAGCTGTGTGAGCCATGGGGTGCGTTCGGATAACAGTTTATTCAATCAATACATAGTAACCTTTACTGTCTATAATAGTAACGCACATAGGCGTCGATTTCGGTGGGTACACATCACCACCAGATTTCGTCATGAGTCATTTTGTACCCACCACTTTTTGAAACATTGAGGCACGGATGTTAATACAAATAAATAAAACATCTCCAGTTAGCAGAGCATTCATTTAGTTCGCTATTAAATAAGAGATCTAGCGCTAAAATGTGTTGTTTTTGAAATCAAGCTGAGCGCTCATTCCCGCTGCTATCAGTTGCATGGATAGTTGTTTTCTTGTGGCTCGCGCTGTTGCGCACGGTCTTCACTCGGACGCGCGCTTCAATCTATCGCCGTTGTGGAGACTCTATTCGTTCCGGTGAAATCACAAAATAAAATGCACACAAACGTGTCCCTGCCGAATATATTCAGTTTTGATGAGAGGAAAAAAACAACTATACAAGTGCAGATTCGATTATTCGAACCCGTAACCTCTGACACGCTTGATGACAAATGATCGGCAAATGATCTACCACTTTACCATTTAAGAAGCACTCAAATAATATTTGTGGATCGATGGATTTATTTACTGGTTGAGCAGAAAGGCTGCACGGTTTGACAAGTTTGTACCAGCATTTCTGAAAATGCACTTCCGAATGTGTCTCTGTCCCGAGCACATTTCAAACCAAACTGATGCCCGTGGTAACGCACTGCATTTAACGTCCAGTAACGTTAACGCCGCTGTAACGACGGGAAAAGTAATTAGCTAGATTACCCCGTTACTGAAGAAATAACGTCGTTACCTAACGCCGTTCTTTTAAACGCCGTTATTCCCAACACTGGCAGAGCGGCACGCACCTTTTGTTTTTCTCTGGGCCAATGGTCCCTAGAACGAGTGTCCACCAATACCGGCTGAGGGGCCACATACAAAGGTGTAACAGTAAGGCATGCAGTAACGGAGATCTGGGCGGCCCTCCGACTGCATTGGCATCCATTGCCTTTAGTTGCTCGCAGTTCATCTCACTTTGAGACACCGCTACTCAGCGAATTTGTACTGATCTGAAAAGACAACATTGTGACCATTGTGCTAAGCTTCCCTCGCATGTCACAACTCGCCCACCACCTCCTCCTCGGAGTTAGAAGCTTCTGAGGTTGAAGCATCTGTTGCCCCTCCAGACTCGTCCCTCCGCCAGTTGTTTTTTTCTCTTGTCTGAGTGGACATCCCTCGACACAGAAAAAACTCTGGCCACAGCTGGCCCTGGGGCCCCCGCAGGAAAATAAAAAGCAGTGAGCATTCTTGCACACAACTGTGCTAAAGTCAAGGAGGAGATGGAGCAGGTCTTACTAGTTGCCCCCTAATGGCCCAACCAGACCTCTCCTCTCGACAGCCCTTCCTGACTCCTTCCTCTGAGTACATTCTCAGGGATGGGGCATGATGGCACCCGCGTTTAGACCTTGGAGAGTTCCAGGTCTGGTTCTAAAAAGAACCAGGAGGTTCTGGTTACTAATGGTTACTACCACAAGATTTTATGCCGTAGAGATCATCACTTCTGTGAGAGCACCCTCTCAAAATGAGGCATGCTCCCCCTTAGAAGTGGAACCTATTTTTTGAACTGAGTCTTCTCTCCGATGAGGAGATCCCAAAGGTGTTCGATCACTTCAGTGCTCTTCCTGCAAGATGGGTTGGAGTGAGGCTGTCTCTTCTACCCTCAAAATGTATGTTGCCTCTGTATTGATGATGACGTCATAATACAGTAGTCAGAAGCTTCTGAGGTTGCTTCATTCCACTTATTACTTCTGGCCTGCTCAATCATGCCTCACAACAGCCTATGGCCTATGGAGAGTCGAGTATCCGTCCCCCAGGCAGTCCAGAAGTAATAAGCTTCTGATGCAGTATTCATGCCCTGACGAAACTTACCAATTCACAAAATTAACGGAATGCATAGCTGATATAAAAAATTGGATGACTAGTAATTTCCTACTACTAAATTCTGAAAAAATAGAGACTCTAATTATTGGAAAAAAACTTGATAAATCCTGATTAAGAAGTATGGCATCCGCGCTGATTTTAGTCTCTTTGTTTATCCCAAGGTTTTCCCGCAGCCTGCCGGATCCAGGCTGTATCCAGATCTGACGAAGGACCTTCGCCTGGACCTGATGCTGAAGTGCAAACTAGCCTCTCCCTATGGAGGATCCATTTACCACTCTACAGATGAAGCATTCTGGGGAATTCGATTCGCGTACCTAACCCGAAGTGATAAAATGAAATAAAATTCTGTATCAAATTTATAGGCAAGACAAGTAGTTTGTTTAGGCATGGTTTGTAGGGAATTACAAACCTGCCCACAAATATTCAAACGCACATAACTATGGAATCATTTCTTAATGCGCATGTAAACGCCATCAGCGGTTATCACAGGTTCCCGTTTAAAGTCTGTTTAGAGAGAACGGTGTCATCTTAGCGGCCCCTCATTTTAATAACAAATGATAATTTCAACGGAAGTGAATCAATCAAAACTAACTATAGCTGGAAAAAAAAACATTATTCAAGAACCGCTATAAAGCCAAAACAATCTCTGTTACCTTAAATTATATGTTTACCTCTGTAAAGCTGCTTTGAAACAATCTACATTGTTAAAAGCACTATATAAATGAAGATGACTTGACTTGACTAGGGTGCAAATCCTTGGAAGCACGATTTGTTCGTCAGGTGAAAGGAGATTGAATCCGCCTTTGGCCCCCTCTCTTACCTTCTTTGGACTTATCTCTGGTGCTACTGCACTGCAGAGACCTCCCCTGCGCCACTGCAGGCAGTGAATTAAAAGTCCTGTTTTTAAAGAAACAGTTTTCCTGCTTGCTTGGTCTCTACTAGAGGTTAGGGACTTGAACACATTCTCGGTCAACGAATCGGGCCGGCTTTTCTCATGATATCTGAGACCCGGGCCTGGATATATGCCTAAGGTTCCCACCTCTCCTACGGGACCAGGTGGTGAGCCTGCAAGCGCTGCCATGGAGAAGGCAGACCCAGCCCTGGCTTTTTCTCTGTCCGTCCACTCCATTGTGGTTATACGTGCTCAGAATGCAAAGCCTGGACCTCAGATCAGCTCTTGTCTGTTACGGAGACCAGCAGAAGGGAAGGCTGTTTCCAAGCAGAGGTTGGCCCACTGCATGTGGTTGCCTTCATCTTGATGAGAAAGCTTTCCCAGGATGCACGTGCCCACCTGGGTGGTGAGCTCCTACTAAGTGAGAGTATTGCTCCCTCCTAGGCGTTGACACAGAGTGCCTCGCTGAACAGATGCGAAATAGAGTTGGGGGCTGAGTGACACCTATCACGTTTGCTAGAGATGTAGTTTGCTAGCCTATGTGTCGAATCGCTGCTTCACGTGGGATCCCTTCACATGAAGCCAGTTTCACTGTAAGCCCGGTTTGAAGTGCGGGCTTGCTGCGCCATTCCCCTCCTATGGACTGGATACGTCCGCAATTCTTGCTACAGTAGAGTTCCCCTTATTAGCCGAACCCTGTTGAGTTCCTCCATACCTTTCGGCAACGGACATGGCGGAACGTCCGAAGCCAGGCCTATCACTCAAATGCACTGTTGGAACCTGTGTTAGCCTGGGTCCATATTTTGTGATCCCAACGGCGATCCGTTATGTGTATTCTTACACAGTACGGCCCCCTGTGGTGAGCCCGTGTCTTCCCTCAGAGCCTGCTCTGCCGTCACTGTCCGGTTAAGTCTCCCCCCTGTCATAGGCTGGAGTCATCCCAGTGACATTCCATATGTTGTACTGCCCGGTCATCCGCCAGTCCATATGTGTATTCTCCACATGTTACCCCCCTTCAGGCAGGATGTGGCTTCCGCAGCATCCCTTCCTTCCATTGAGAGGGTATGCTTTCCCAGTGGTCCTGTGGAACAGCAGTGACTTCCCTGGCCTAAGCCCTGTCCAATCTCCCCTCAATAATGCGGGGGGATCAGGAGGCTTTTGTCTAGGCACTGAAAGGTGGCAGCACTAGTGGCGTTTTCAATGGTGATCTCATTCAGTCGACGTTGACTATGTCGAACGTGAATGACTGAAAGGGAACGTCTCGGTTGCATATGCAACCCTCATTCCCTGAAGGAGGGAACGGAGACGTAGTCCCTTCGCTATTATTGCTGGACCACCGTTTCCATTCCATTGGCTTGTTTCAATAATACTCGAAGATGACTGGCTCCCTGGGGTGATCCCATTCAGTCGACGTCGACTACGTCTCCATACCCTCCTTCAGGGAACGAGGGTTGCATACGCAACCGAGAAGTTCCAGCAGTAAAGCTTTAGTTTCTTGATTGATGCTGTCATCCAGAGGTATATCACTTAATTGCTATGGTTGAAATGCTTTCAAAAGGTTTGGCTTTCTGCTCAAAGTTAAGCTCTAGGTCTTCCTTTGCCGATTAACTCCAGCTTTTCTTTAGAAGTTAATCTTGAAAACAGCGTGGATAACAAATTAGCAACGATGTCCTCCTAATTAATGTTGCATGCGGTTTCCATAGCGTTTTTTTTTCTCTCTATCGTGTTCCTCAACGCGTCATAATCTTAGCATCCAATCCATTAAAAGGAACGATTTGATTGGTCAAATTTTCCATCAATTGAAATTCGCCTAACATTGATTTATGGCTTGGCCGTCTGTAATTTCACAGTGGAAACGGACTTAAAGGGTTTATTTCCTCAAAAAGATTTAGATGTTTGTTGTCAAATTATAAATTATTAAAATAACATTAGAACTGATGACTTTGTATTTAAAAAGTTTTTACTTTTTAAACTATTATTTAAAATTAAAATAAATTTTTTTACAATAGTGAATACCCTCTCTAAATTAGTTACCAGGGCCTAGAGGCCCCTGATCGTTTCTCTTTGACATGTACATGTGTAGGCCAACTAATAACAACTTATAAGTTTTACATTTATAATTATTCCCCATCTCCAATTCACTCACACCGCACCCTTCAAAAAGATGAAACGTCAGGTGGAAAGCATTACATTGTGGGAAACAGTATCCCATGCAGTTTCCTTGGATGTATACATCAATCTTTCAGCAAATGTAGTACGTAATCTGGGAATTCCATGCATACAGAAAATTCACAGTATACACATCGCATACTTGCAATATAGTAGGAGTTGCATGGTAGTATGCCATTTCGAACGCACCCTCTATGCTGATTTCAGTATTCTTGAGTTGTATTTAGCAGATGCTGGCAAATATAGTAGGTCATCCGGGTATTACATGCATACAGAAAATTTGCATTCTACAAATTTTGTATGCATCCTGGATACTGCAGAAATAGTAAGAGTAGTGTAACCAGAATAAGTATGCCATGCCTTTAAGCGGTCATGTGATGTGATAGGGCCGGCCGCGTTTAAAGTCTAAGCAGGCGCCAAGGAAACAGCGTTTGTTCTGTTCTCCGCTCGATGTGTGTGTGTGTGTGTGTGTGTGTGTGTACTTGTCTACCTATCTAAGAGGGGACCTTGGTGTCGTTACACACTCACCAACAGGGGACCGCCGAGCCAAGTGGGGACATTTTTCAAGTCCCCTGTTGGTCATGCCTTAAAACATGTTAAAATCATCTAAAATACGCTCTGGTAAATTTTTTACATTTTTGACCAAGTGGGGACCTGCAAGTGTGTGTGTGTTTAAGCCCATACTCAGCAGCGCTCCTGTAGGCTGGAGCAGGAACTGCAGTGGCCCATTAACACACGTCGTTCACACTTCTCTGTTGTTTGAATGGCTTGCTGTCTCAGAGAGGCTCTGAAACTGTAGAGCTGCTGTTTAACTGCTGCTTAGTTAAAGAACTTACGGTAACTTTATAATAACTCCACGCTATGTATCATTAGTTAAGCATTAGTAAACAGTTAATTCATAATTTATAAAGCATTAATAGACATTAATAAGCAGTATATTAATACAGCTATAAAAGCTTTATTCTTGCTTTAAAAGCATATCTATAATGTGTTTAATAATTGTATTTTCATACTTTATTAATGATCAATTTATCATTTTTAAATGAAGTATAGCATTATTTACAAACCAGTTATTTAGGAGTTGTCAGTGGTTCATAAGATCACTTAGAAAGTGTGAGTAAAATGATTAATAAACTATTTCAAATGTACATTCATACATTATACCGACATTTTGTAATAGGTACTTAGTGTGTTAATAAATGCTTTATTAACATGTATTTCTACTGTAATTCAGGTAGTTATAAAGCATTTGGTAGTGGTGAGTATAAGTATTTTAGAAAGTGAGGACTTGTTATGCCTTGTAAAGCTTTTATAAAGGAGATTTAAAGGTTCAGTTATATATTTCTATGTTCTGTATCACAGTGTTGTGTTTGTTTCATTTTTCTGTTTAGAAGATAACTGAGTCTTTAAATCTCCTTTATAAATGCTTTATATTTTGTGATGAGCTCACAAAAATAGTTAACTGACCACTACTAAATGCTTTATATTTTGTGATGAGCTCACAAAAATAGTTAACTGACCACTACTAAATGCTTTATAACTACCTGAATTTACTGCATTTACTTACACTTAAGTGATCTTATGAATCACTGACAAATCCCAAATAACTTGTTTGTAAATAATGCTATACTTCATTTAGAAATTATAAATTGATCATTAATAAAGTATGAAAATACAATTATTAAACAAAATATAGATATGCTTCTAAATAAAGAATAAAGCATTTATACAAGAACAAAGCATGTATAGCTGTAATTATAAACTGCTAATTAATGCATATTAATGCTTTACAAATTATGAAGTAACTCTTTACTAATGCTTAACTAATTATTAATAGTGTGCAGTTATTATAAAGTGTTACCGAACATTCAAGTATTTTCAAACATGCCCAAACATACATATATATGTAATTATATAATGTTCACACAGGCATCAGAGATCACAATATGCATAGATAAACATAAACAACTAAAAAAAGAATGACCAAACCATCAGTTATCAATAATGTACAAATTTGAATTGCTTGAGGAAAGACCATTTAAATCTACAACGGGGTAAAAAATACCGACGGCAACAGTTCAAAAGCAGAGGCGAGAAGACGCCTCTTATCATTCATATTAATATTATTTTTCTTATTTAACTCTTTTTCTTCATAGATACTTTCTATTCTTAGTTATGCAGTCCCTAACACTTTATTTGCAATTATTATGTGCCATTGTACAAACACACACATACATGTAATATATATGAACAGAGCAGTGTCGCTCTACACTGGCCAAGAGGGGACCTGACCTCCATCTCTGAACGATCTCTAACCATCCAAGTGGGGACTCTCATAGCCTGCAATGAAACTGTGTGTGTGTGTGAACAATGAAGTCTGTCATCATTATGTAACACATATAAACATTATTTATATATATATATATATATATATATATATATATATATATATATATATGTGTGTGTGTGTGTGTGTGTTTGAGTGTGTGTGTGTATTTTCACACTAGCATCAGAGATCACAATATGCATAGATAAACATATACAATATACAATTAAAAAAGAATGACCAAACCATCAGTTATCAAAAATGTAAAAAAAAAATTTTCAGGAAAGACCATTTGAATCTGTATTTCAACGGGGTAAAAAAATATCGGTGGCAACAGTTCAAAAGCAGAGGCCTTAAGATATTCATATCAATCATAATATTATTTTTCTTCTTTAACGCTCTCTCTTCATAGATACTTTCTATTCTTGGTTATGCAGTCCCTAACAATTTTTTTGCCATTGTTATGTGCCATTGTACAAACACACACATTTCTATATTACTAACAGAGCACTGTCGCTCTACACTGGCCAAGTGGGGACCTGAACGATGTTTACCTATCGAACAGGGGACTCCCATAGCCTACAATGGAACTGTGTGTGTGTGTGTGAACAGTGAAGTCTGTCTTCATTATTTAACTTTTATATATATATATATATATATATATATATATATATATATATATATATATATATATATATATATATATATATAATGTTTATATATTATATATGTAATATGTAATTATATAATGTTTACACAGGCATCAGACACACACAAACACACACATTTCTATATTACTAACAGAGCACTGTCGCTCTACACTGGCCAAGTGGGGACCTGAACGATGTTTACCTATAAAACAGGGGACTCCCATAGCCTACAATGGAACTATGTAACTCGTGTGTATATATATATATGTATATGTATATGTATATGTGTGTGTGTGTGTGTTCATACAGGCATCCGAGATCACAATATGCATAGATAAACATATACAATATACAATTAAAAAAGAATGACCAAACCATCAGTTATCAAAAATTAAAAAAATTAGAATTTTTTGAGGAAAGACCATTTGAATCTGTTTTTTACCGGGGTAAAAAATACCGATGGCAACAGTTCAAAAGCAGAGGCTCTTATCATTCATATTATTATTTTTCTTCTTTAACGGTCTCTCTTCATAGATACTTTCTATGCTTGGTTATGCAGTCCGTTTAGGGTTCATGGGATAAATCAAACAGAGCTCTTTAAGGTAACAATTTCAGGTCACTACTTTATACAGTCAATAATGATTATATTAATCAAAATGAACTTCGCGTCCCCAGTTGGATGGTAAAGAGCGACACCAGTTCTTCTGCTTTGTACATTTCTTGCCATCACAAAAACACGGTAAAGATTTTGGAGGTCAATCTCAAAATGTTATGTTGACTTGCTGCACTGAACAATTTTACTTCATTCAGTTGAAATATATGAAGTAGAGATGTTCATTTAACATTTTGTTTTCTGACTGACAGCTGATGCTTGTTAACCAGTCATCAGCAGTTAACTGACATTATTTTAAGGTTAGATTAGAATTAAATGTAATTAGAAAAGATAAGTGTCTGTGACCAATTCAAATACCTCAAAAATGTAGATTTACATGTGCAAATAGCAGCATAAACAACAGAACATGAGGATTCACACACACCGTCACATCAAGCACCCGCAGTGCTTCTGTGAACACAGTAAACCAGAATAAAAGTGTATATATAACTGTATATATATATATTAGTGCTGTCAGTTTAACGCGGTATTAACGGCGTTACCGCAAACACATTTTAACGGCGTCAATTTTTTTAGCGCGAGATTAACGCTCTTTTTTGGCCTAGCAAACATTATAGTTTTTTCACATGCTGTTGCAACAACTGGTAACGTTAGAAAAACTACAACATCACCCCGGATAGCTAGACCGGAAACAAAACAAAACGCGGGACTAGATTTGATGGCCGAGTGCGAGCGCGGGCGGTAATGCACTCACTCTGTGTGTGCGGGTACGGGAGAATACAACGATTCGGGACTCCCACAAACTAGAAAAATCTATGAATAAAACATAAAAACTAATACATTTTTATTCTTATGTTGCAGAAAAGCAACAAGAACAACTAAAACAAAATAGAAACGATTTACAGGCCAGAGTTACTTTTTATAACATGTTTGCAGCGTTGAGCGATGTAGCCAATCACAGACATGTGTTGATTTCTTAAACGCAATGGCCAATCAGATGCATTTAAAATAGACTCCCCTCACTGCTCAAAACTGACTTTTTGTTCAGTGCTGAATTCTGGATATTGGCAAATCCTCTAATTAAAACAAACAAAGTGTATATATTCTGAAAGATTCATTGTGCAGTCAGCTTCATTGATAATAACAGAGATGTGTGAGATTGCGATGAACTGATGTCAGCTTTTTAGGAATTTTTAAAGGATTGCACTTTGTGCGCATTCAGTCATCCCAAACCATGCACTCAGTAGCCTGCTTGCTTTTATATTATAACAGTGGTTTGTGTGTTAATGCTTTAATAACAAATAATTGATCAGGAGCATTTATGCTGATGTGTATGGTGGCGACACGTAGGCGAAGTAGCCTACAAATAAAGTCTATTTGCGGGCGGGAGCGGGACAAAAATGTTGCGGGCGGGAGAAAGTAACATAGAAAGTAGTTGAGAACGTCAGTTATAACGACCCACGTATTAAAAAGAAATGGACGGTTTTAAATCGGGCTCGGGACGGGCTCATAATTACAGTAAATGTGTCGGGCCGGGCTCGGACACAATGCGCACGGGCTCGGGTCGGCTTGATTTTTTGGGCCCAATCTAAGCTCTACAATGGATGACTTCAGACAGAAGCACATGGATACCACAGCTAAGAACAAACTTATTGCTGATCCACTTTTCCTTGTTGATAAGAGCATTCAAATTAGAAAAAATGATGGGACAAATAGAAATCAAGGGACATTTAGAATAGATAAAAATGTGCGATTAATCGCGAGTTAACTATGGCATTAATGCGATTAATCGCGATTAAATATTTGAATCGTTTGACAGCACTAATATATATATATATATATATATATATATATATATTTACACAACATTATTTTCAACTGAAAATTGTAAGCTTTTCATGTGTTTTGGCCGCTCATTTACACGAAAATGCCATTTTGGAGGCCTGACAATGCAAACTTTCCAACCCGGTCACACTAAATGCGTCTCTGCTTAGAAATCTTGGCTTGCTCAAAACTTTTTGTCTTTAAATGAAGTCAAAACTGAGGTGATAGTTTTCGGCCCCACTGATAATTTTAATACCACCAGCATCGATTTGAGGAGCTTCTCTGCATTCAGATCTACGCATGACAAACAAATATCTTCGGTAATTGGATCTAGTTTCTATCAACTCCGTCTTTTGTATCAAATTAAACACTTCCTATCTGACAAAACTCTAGAGATGTCTGTTCATGCTTTTATTACTTCCCGTTTAGACTACTGGAACTCATTGTGTTGCGGTATTTCCAAGTCACAAATCGCTCGCCTTCAACTGGTCCAAAATGCTGCAGCAAGATTTATTCGCAAAAGTCGTAAATATGATCACATGATGATAATGATACATTTTATTGCGCTTTTCTCCAACCCAAAACGATACAAAAACAATACACAGTACCAATATATATATATATATATATATATATATATATATATATATATATATATATATATATATATATATATATATATATATATATATATATATATATATATAAAGAGATTAAAAATTTAACATTACAAAATTTAATGACAGTACATTTCAAATACCTAAAAATGGTACATTAAGTGGTTTTGTTCAAGTCAAAATATTACTTAACATTAATGAACCAACCTACATACAATAAAACTACATTTTTGGGGGGTTAAATCAAGCAGAAATATCACTTCAATGTAACAATTGCAGGTCACTACACAAGTTAAACTGTACATGATCTAGACTCGAGATAAATGAAATGCAATCGCAGCAGTAAGTCAGGGGAATGCTTATATTTATTTCTTTGGTTTCAATTTTGAACATGTTGCAGTTCTTTTTAAAAAGGTATACATTTTGACATAATTATAAAATGATATAACATGATTTGATCCTATATATTAGCAGAAATTACACATTTTTCACTTCAGCAACAAAGTGGAGACCCTCTTTTCTGTAATGAAAGACCAATCTTATGGGTTGTGGTCTCTCAGACATTGGCCAATATCAGTAAAAAAAAAAAAAAAACTGTTTCCCTTAGGGCTTAAATGAACCAGATTTTTTTTTTTACATCCTTACACTTTTAGACAGGTGATGCTTGCAACCCGACCATAATCCATTAGCCGACATGATTAGAATGTTATATTCTAATTAAATTAGAATGTATGTATTTCTCAATACTTATCACTGTTTTAAAAGCTCTTCACTCCGTTGTCTTAACCAACTTTCAGCTTCACTGCAGTAAATTTCACATTCAAAACGCATTAAAACTACCAAAACACATCATTCATGTCTCAAAAGAAGTCATTCTTTCAGAACACTAGTAAAGGTTTCACCCAACAAACAAAATTAAAAATACAAATCAAAAAACACAAACAACAGGCAGTAATATGCACTATTTTCTGCTGTTCAGAATTCAAGGCAGTTTATTTTACATGGTTCATGTTTACATTAATGTACACAATTATTTCCTTTTGTATCGATGGCGTTGAAAATGAAAGACTAAGACTAGTGTAGGTGTTTAGTTACATCTTAATTGTTCTGATAGGTTTTTTTTAGATTCAGAATATATTTCAATGTGGTATACGGTATAAAAATATTGCAAATTTCAGTCTTATTCATTTTTGTTTGAGTTGAAATGTTTTTAACTTAAATATAACAGTCTTGGAAATAATATGTAAGCATGTGCAAATTGGCCTGTACAGTAAATCAAGTTCTGCTGGTCTTTGTGTTTAAGTGAGAAATGAATTCATGTAAATTGAAAGATCTCAGTTTAGCCGGACACTGATCTTGTGATCACTGTGTGAAGAGTTTCATGGTATTAATTAATCTTGAGAAGGTATTAATCTTTCAGTTTAAACACAAATGTGTACTGTAATGTAAACATTGACCATGTAACATAAAATGCTGTGAATTCGGAACAACAGAAAACAGCAGAAATATTTTATAATGCTCCAGTTATTTGCGTTTTTTGTATTTTATGAGTGACAAAGTGTGTTTGTTGGGTGAGCTTTACTAGTGTTCTGGAAGAACTGTATTAGCAGCTGTAAATGGATATTCTGACATAGGTAGTTTCATGTGTATGTAGACTCTTGTGTGTGGATTGAGTCGCTGCACATCCCCCCACACGCAATTTACATCTCAATACTTGAAGGTGTGTGTGTGTGTGTGTGTGTGTCATGGAGAAACCGGCCTAAAGATCTCACAACTCTAACAATACAGTTACCAATGTCCAAGAATCTGTGGAACTTCTCAAATAAACTACAATAAACTAGAGAAAACGCTGGGATTTACTCTGACAAATTAAATTACAGGTTTTTACAGTCGCTAGGACACATTTCTCAATATTTAGGTACATTTTCAAAACTCTTCACCCAGTTCTTCATTTCACATTCAAAATGCACTGACACTTCCTTCATGTCTCAAATCCCAACTCAATCTTCCAGAACACTAGTAAAGGTTTCACCCAACAAACACACTTTGGCACTCATAAAACAGAAAAAACACAAACAACAGGAGCATTACACAATATTTTCTTTTGCAAATTGCTTTTACAAAACAAGAATGGCACTACTCTACTGTTTTTAATTCACTGCAGTTTAATATTAGATTTTAGAATCAGAATATTTATTTCAATATGATATTACTGTGGAAATTTTGCAAATCTCGGTCTTATCATTTTTTGTTGTTAGGTTTTGAAAATAAGTTTAACAGTTTTAAAAAGAGTATGTAAACGTGCAAATTATCCTGTATAGAACATAAAATTCTCTTTTTTTGTAAACTCTCTTCACACAGTGATCACACCATCCGTCTATATGAGCTAAACTGTGGATCAGTGCTTTGAACAATGTCATCGGATGGATTTTGTTCCATTTACATGAATTATTTTCTCTCTTAAACACAAAAACTTACAGAGTTTTATGTTCTATACAGGATAATTTGCACGTTTACATTCTCTTTTTTAAAACTGTTAAACTTATTTTCAAAACCTAACAACAAAAAATGATAAGACCGAGATTTGCAACATTTCCACAGTAATATCATATTGAAATAAATATTCTGATTCTAAAATCTAATATTAAACTGCAGTGAATTAAAAACAGTAGAGTAGTGCCATTCTTGTTTTGTAAAAGCAATTTGCAAAAGAAAATATTGTGTAATGCTCCTGTTGTTTGTGTTTTTTCTGTTTTATGAGTGCCAAAGTGTGTTTGTTGGGTGAAACCTTTACTAGTGTTCTGGAAGATTGAGTTGGGATTTGAGACATGAAGGAAGTGTCAGTGCATTTTGAATGTGAAATGAAGAACTGGGTGAAGAGTTTTGAAAATGTACCTAAATATTGAGAAATGTGTCCTAGCGACTGTAAAAACCTGTAATTTAATTTGTCAGAGTAAATCCCAGCGTTTTCTCTAGTTTATTGTAGTTTATTTGAGAAGTTCCACAGATTCTTGGACATTGGTAACTGTATTGTTAGAGTTGTGAGATCTTTAGGCCGGTTTCTCCATGACACACACACACACACACACACACCTTCAAGTATTGAGATGTAAATTGCGTGTGGGGGGATGTGCAGCGACTCAATCCACACACAAGAGTCTACATACACATGAAACTACCTATGTCAGAATATCCATTTACAGCTGCTAATACAGTTCTTCCAGAACACTAGTAAAGCTCACCCAACAAACACACTTTGTCACTCATAAAATACAAAAAACGCAAATAACTGGAGCATTATAAAATATTTCTGCTGTTTTCTGTTGTTCCGAATTCACAGCATTTTATGTTACATGGTCAATGTTTACATTACAGTACACATTTGTGTTTAAACTGAAAGATTAATACCTTCTCAAGATTAATTAATACCATGAAACTCTTCACACAGTGATCACAAGATCAGTGTCCGGCTAAACTGAGATCTTTCAATTTACATGAATTCATTTCTCACTTAAACACAAAGACCAGCAGAACTTGATTTACTGTACAGGCCAATTTGCACATGCTTACATATTATTTCCAAGACTGTTATATTTAAGTTAAAAACATTTCAACTCAAACAAAAATGAATAAGACTGAAATTTGCAATATTTTTATACCGTATACCACATTGAAATATATTCTGAATCTAAAAAAAACCTATCAGAACAATTAAGATGTAACTAAACACCTACACTAGTCTTAGTCTTTCATTTTCAACGCCATCGATACAAAAGGAAATAATTGTGTACATTAATGTAAACATGAACCATGTAAAATAAACTGCCTTGAATTCTGAACAGCAGAAAATAGTGCATATTACTGCCTGTTGTTTGTGTTTTTTGATTTGTATTTTTAATTTTGTTTGTTGGGTGAAACCTTTACTAGTGTTCTGAAAGAATGACTTATTTTGAGACATGAATGATGTGTTTTGGTAGTTTTAATGCGTTTTGAATGTGAAATTTACTGCAGTGAAGCTGAAAGTTGGTTAAGACAACGGAGTGAAGAGCTTTTAAAACAGTGATAAGTATTGAGAAATACATACATTCTAATTTAATTAGAATATAACATTCTAATCATGTCGGCTAATGGATTATGGTCGGGTTGCAAGCATCACCTGTCTAAAAGTGTAAGGATGTAAAAAAAAAATCTGGTTCATTTAAGCCCTAAGGGAAACAGTGTTTTTTTTTTTTTACTGATATTGGCCAATGTCTGAGAGACCACAACCCATAAGATTGGTCTTTCATTACAGAAAAGAGGGTCTCCACTTTGTTGCTGAAGTGAAAAATGTGTAATTTCTGCTAATATACAGGATCAAATCATGTTATATCATTTTATAATTATGTCAAAATGTATACCTTTTTAAAAAGAACTGCAACATGTTCAAAATTGAAACCAAAGAAATAAATATAAGCATTCCCCTGACTTACTGCTGCGATTGCATTTCATTTATCTCGAGTCTAGATCATGTACAGTTTAACTTGTGTAGTGACCTGCAATTGTTACCTTGAAGTGATATTTCTGCTTGATTTAACCCCCCAAAAATGTAGTTTTATTGTATGTAGGTTGGTTCATTAATGTTAAGTAATATTTTGACTTGAACAAAACCACTTAATGTACCATTTTTAGGTATTTGAAATGTACTGTCATTAAATTTTGTAATGTTACAATTTTGAATCTCTTTATATATATATATATATATATATATATATATATATATATATATATTGGTACTGTGTATTGTTTTTGTATCGTTTTGGGTTGGAGAAAAGCGCAATATAAATAAAATGTATCATTATCATCATGTGATCATATTTAGGACTTTTGCGAATAAATCTTGCTGCAGCATTTTGGACCAGTTGAAGGCGAGCGATTTGTGACTTGGAAATACCGCAACACAATGAGTTCCAGTAGTCTAAACGGGAAGTAATAAAAGCATGAACAGACATCTCTAGAGTTTTGTCAGATAGGAAGTGTTTAATTTGATACAAAAGACGGAGTTGATAGAAACTAGATCCAATTACCGAAGATATTTGTTTGTCATGCGTAGATCTGAATGCAGAGAAGCTCCTCAAATCGATGCTGGTGGTATTAAAGTTATCAGTGGGGCCGAAAACTATCACCTCAGTTTTGACTTCATTTAAAGACAAAAAGTTTTGAGCAAGCCAAGATTTCTAAGCAGAGACACATTTAGTGTGACCGGGTTGGAAAGTTTGCATTGTCAGGCCTCCAAAATGGCATTTTCGTGTAAATGAGCGGCCAAAACACATGAAAAGCTTGCAATTTTCAGTTGAAAATAATGTTGTGTAAATATATATATATATATATATATATATTAGTGCTGTCAAACGATTCAAATATTTAATCGCATTAATGCCATAGTTAACTCGCGATTAATCGCACATTTTTATCTATTCTAAATGCCCCTTGATTTCTATTTGTCCCATCATTTTTTCTAATTTGAATGCTCTTATGAACAAGGAAAAGTGGATCAGCAATAAGTTTGTTCTTAGCTGTGGTATCCATGTGCTTCTGTCTGAAGTCATCCATTGTAGAGCTTAGATCGGGCCCAAAAAATCAAGCCCGAGCCCGGCCCGACACATTTACTGTAATTATGAGCCCGTCCCGAGCCCGTGCGCATAGTGTCCGAGCCCGGCCCGACACATTTACTGTAATTATGAGCCCGTCCCGAGCCCGATTTAAAACCGTCCATTTCTTTTTAATACGTGGGTCGTTATAACTGACGTTCTCAACTACTTTCTATGTTACTTTCTCCCGCCCGCAACATTTTTGTCCCGCTCCCGCCCGCAAATAGACTTTATTTGTAGGCTACTTCGCCTACGTGTCGCCACCATACACATCAGCATAAATGCTCCTGATCAATTATTTGTTATTAAAGCATTAACACACAAACCACTGTTATAATATAAAAGCAAGCAGGCTACTGAGTGCATGGTTTGGGATGACTGAATGCGCACAAAGTGCAATCCTTTAAAAATTCCTAAAAAGCTGACATCAGTTCATCGCAATCTCACACATCTCTGTTATTATCAATGAAGCAGACTGCACAATGAATCTTTCAGAATATATACACTTTGTTTGTTTTAATTAGAGGATTTGCCAATATCCAGAATTCAGCACTGAACAAAAAGTCAGTTTTGAGCAGTGAGGGGAGTCTATTTTAAATGCATCTGATTGGCCATTGCGTTTAAGAAATCAACACATGTCTGTGATTGGCTACATCGCTCAACGCTGTAAACATGTTATAAAAAGTAACTCTGGCCTGTAAATCGTTTCTATTTTGTTTTAGTTGTTCTTGTTGCTTTTCTGCAACATAAGAATAAAAATGTATTAGTTTTTATGTTTTATTCATAGATTTTTCTAGTTTGTGGGAGTCCCGAATCGTTTTATTCTCCCGTACCCGCACACACAGAGTGAGTGCATTACCGCCCGCGCTCGCACTCCGCCATCAAATCTAGTCCCGCGTTTTGTTTTGTTTCCGGTCTAGCTATCCGGGGTGATGTTGTAGTTTTTCTAACGTTACCAGTTGTTGCAACAGCATGTGAAAAAACTACAATGTTTGCTAGGCCAAAAAGAGCGTTAATCTCGCGCTAAAAAAATTGACGCCGTTAAAATGTGTTTGCGGTAACGCCGTTAATACCGCGTTAAACTGACAGCACTAATATATATATATATATATATATATATATACAGTTATATATACACTTTTATTCTGGTTTACTGTGTTCACAGAAGCACTGCGGGTGCTTGATGTGACGGTGTGTGTGAATCCTCATGTTCTGTTGTTTATGCTGCTATTTGCACATGTAAATCTACATTTTTGAGGTATTTGAATGGGTCACAGACACTTATCTTTTCTAATTACATTTAATTCTAATCTAACCTTAAAATAATGTCAGTTAACTGCTGATGACTGGTTAACAAGCATCAGCTGTCAGTCAGAAAACAAAATGTTAAATGAACATCCCTACTTCATATATTTCAACTGAATGAAGTAAAATTGTTCAGTGCAGCAAGTCAACATAACATTTTGAGATTGACCTCCAAAATCTTTACCGTGTTTTTGTGATGGCAAGAAATGTACAAAGCAGAAGAACTGGTGTCGTTCTTTACCATCCAACTGGGGACGTGAAGTTCATTTTGATTAATATAATCATTATTGACTGTATAAAGTAGTGACCTGAAATTGTTACCTTAAAGAGCTATTTCTGTTTGATTTATCCCATGAACCCTAAACGGACTGCATAACCAAGAATAGAAAGTATCTATGAAGAGAGGCCGTTAAAGAAGAAAAATAATAATATGAATGATAAGAGCCTCTGCTTTTGAACTGTTGCCGTCGGTATTTTTTACCCCGTTAAAAAACAGATTCAAATGGTCTTTCCTCAAAAAATTCTAATTTTTTTAATTTTTGATAACTGATGGTTTGGTCATTCTTTTTTAATTGTATATTGTATATGTTTATCTATGCATATTGTGATCTCTGATGCCTGTATGAACACACACACACATATACATATACACATATATATACATATACATATATATATATACACACAAGTTACATAGTTCCATTGTAGGCTATGGGAGTCCCCTGTTTTATAGGTAAAGATCGTTCAGGTCCCCACTTGGCCAGTGTAGAGCGACAGTGCTCTGTTAGTAATATAGAAATGTGTGTGTTTGTGTGTGTCTGATGCCTGTGTAAACATTATATAATTACATATTACATATATAATATATAAACATTATATATATATTATATATATATATATATAAAAGTTACATAATGAAGATAGACTTCACTGTTCACACACACACACACAGTTCCATTGTAGGCTATGGGAGTCCCCTGTTCGATAGGTAAACATCGTTCAGGTCCCCACTTGGCCAGTGTAGAGCGACAGTGCTCTGTTAGTAATATAGAAATTAATGTGTGTGTGTACAATGGCACATAACAATGGCAAAAAAATTGTTAGGGACTGCATAACCAAGAATAGAAAGTATCTATGAAGAGAGAGCATAAAATAAGAGAAATAATATTATGAATGATAAGAGGCGTCTTCTCGCCTTTTGAACTGTTGCCGTCGGTATTTTTTTACCCCGTTGTAGATTTAAATGGTCTTTCCTCAAGCAATATTTTTTTTGATAACTGATGGGGTCATTTTTCTTTAATTGTATACTGTATATTTTTATCTATGCATATTGTGATTTCTGATGCCTGTGTGAACACACACAGACACACACACATATATACATATATATATAATTTATATATATAATGTATATAAAAGTTACATATATACAAGTTACATAATGAAGACAGACTTCACTGTTCACACACACACAGTTCCATTGTAGGCTATGGGAGTCCCCTGTTTTATAGGTAAACATCGTTCAGGTCCCCACTTGGCCAGTGTAGAGCGACAGTGCTCTGTTAGTAATATACAAATGTGTGTGTGTGTACAATGGCACATAACAATGGCAAAAAAAATGTTAGGGACTGCATAACCAAGAATATAAAGTATCTATGAAGAGAGAGCATTAAATAAGAGAAATAATATTATGAATGATAAGAGGCATCTTCTCGCCTCTGCTTTTGAACTGTTGCCGTCGGTATTTTTTACCCCGTTGAATGAAAAACAGATTCAAATGGTCTTTCCTCAAAAATTGCAATTTTTTAAATTTTTGATAACTGATGGTTTGGTCATTCTTTTTTAATTGTATATTGAATATGTTTATCTGTGCATATTGTGATCTCTGATGCCTGTATTAACACATGCAGGCATATATATATATGTATGTTCACACAGTCATCAGAGATTACAATAGGCATATCACAATATGCAATATTACACAATGAAGACAGAGTTCACTGTTCACACACACACGGTTCCATTGTAGGCTGTGAAAGTCCCCACTTGGCCAGTGTAGAGCGACAGTGCTCTTTTAGTAATATAGAAATGTGTGTGTTTGTGTGTGTCTGATGCCTGTGTAAACATTATATAATTACAGATTACATATCTAATATATAAACATCATATATATATACATAATATATATATATATATATATATATAAAGTTACATAATGAAGACAGACTTCACTCTTCACACACACACACACACAGTTCCATTGCAGTCTATGGGAGTCCCCTGTTGGTAAGGTAGACATCGTTCAGGTCCCCACTTGGCATGTTTTTTTAAAAATAAAAAAATGCATATTTAAAGTTATATTATGAAAAAAGACCTTAAAAGAAAATTTTGTATGTCATTTTTGTTTCTTCAAAATGACTAGAAACACTAGTCCCCTCTTGGCCAGTGTAGAGCGATAGTCCCCTGTTAGTAATATAGACGTGTATGTGTGTGTGTGTGTGTGTGTGTGTGTGTGTGTGTGTGTCTGTGTTCTCCTATACTGCCGCGTTGGAAGAACTGCTTGCGTGTTACTGCTGTGCCCGACAAATCAGTGCGAGTAAAGAGTTTATTTGGTGTCGATCTTAATAGAAGATATGTTCGTATAATATGCCCGCAAATGTGTTTTTGGTTTATTCCTGCGCTGATGACCTGTTGAGCTGAGAACGCAGGTGCGTGCCACTCTGCGTTTGGGTTCGGCTACGTGCACATGTGCTTTAGAATTTTTTCTGTGCTGATGTTGGTCTGAGAACGCCGCGTGCGTGCAACTCTGCGGGTGGGTTTGGCCGCTGGATGTGAGTGCATGGTCAAGTTTATTTATGATTGACTTAAAGGTTGGGCTAAAGATCTAGAACGTGTATTTTAGGATCACTAGTGTCTATATGCCAGCGTTTATGTACGTTTGTACGTAACAGACTGCGTTAAAACCCACTTCTGCCTTTCATTGAGACTGTTATGTCCCCGTCAACCAAGTGAACCATAGAGAATCGAGTACGTGAGTATTTTTTACACGTTGTTTTAAGTGAGAATATGTAGATTCTTATGTGTAATAAAAGTGTGAATTGGTTTTAATTACAGGTCTCAAAACCTCCTTTGGGTGGTAGCCATCGTTTCTTTTCCCACTGAAATATTGAGATTAATTTGTTTTGTTTATCTTTCGTTATTAGGATAATTATGCCCTTTTCTTTTTGTGTTTTTTATGGTAGTCATTTTGTGAAATCTTTCTGTCTTATTTATTGGTATACCACTGTATGGGAGGTTTTATAGGTTTGTGTGTTTTACGTAAGGTTTGATTGGTTTTGACTTTTATCTGGTTTGGATTTTTGTTTCCTCCCATGTGGTGTGTTCTCCAATTTATGATTCGAGTTTGATTTGTTTCGAGTGTTCTATCCATCATTTTTTTCTCTTATATAATTTAATTATAATTTGTCAGCTCAGTTAAATTGATCATTGTCTTCTCTGATACAATTTTGTCATAATTTGTCAGTTCAATCAAATCTGAATTCTGGATTCACTGTTTGTTTCTTTAATTAATTGTATTTCTTTAATTAATCAATCCTGATTCGTTTTTAGTATTGTTTTCATTTTTGTTTTTTTGTTTAACGTTTTCTTAAATTGAGTTGAATTGTTGTGGGTTGTTTTTGGTTCTTTTGGGGTTTTTGTTTGTTCTATTTTTTTAGTTTCGAAATCTCTGCTAAACAACATTGTTACCAATTAGGTTATTATTTCAACCACCATACCTGTGGAGAAGGATTGTGCCTGTCATTTTTAATAAATTATCAACTTTTGTACTCTGTCTTCTAGTTCATTTATTTGAACCGCCTGTGTTAAATATATCATTGTTAGGGTCCCCCATCCCAGAAAAGTGGGGGTGGGGTAGTCAATTTGGTCGACATTTCTAATAGCCATATTGTCAAGGTTACATACTTGGCGTAGTCGGCAGGGTCATTTAAGGAAGCCTGAGTACAAATGGTTTTATTGTTCTAAAGTGTGTATTTGGTGTGGTGGGAAAAGAAACGGTGGTTGCAACAGATCAAATATTTCATCTGGTTAGGAGCTAGTGCTTCTCATCCTTCGTCCGCTGTCTTGTTTTTTTTTGTTGTTTTTTGTTTTGTTTTTTTGTGTTTTACAGATTGCTTTAGGGAGGAACACCTTAAAGCCTTGGCTGAATTGGTACAACAATTGCAGGCAGACAACCAACAATTGTGGGAAGAACTCGTCAGGAGCCCTGTTAACGTGGTTGGTGATGGGGCACAATCTGCTAGTCCTAGACGCAATGTTGATGCTCGTCCATTTGTCAGCGTTTCTGCATCTGAACGTTACGTTTATGTTCTACATGAAAGAAAATGTCCCAGGTTTTCTGGTAAAAGATCTATTGATTTGTTGACGGAAGAAGAAGTACATAGGTCCTTGATATTTTGTCCAGTACCTGTGGCTGAGAAAGCTTTGTTTGTCTATGATCTTTTAGATGGAGACGCTAAGGCTGAAGTAAAGTTTCACCCGTCCAGTGATGGGGATGATCTTGAAAAAATCTTTACAATCTTACTTGATATGTATGGTTGTTCTCAATCTTTGGTCGATTTGCAGAAGCAGTTTTTCCAACGTCGCCAGCTGGAGGGAGAGTCGTTGCGTGAATACTCACATGTCCTCATGGCCCTAATGGAGGCAATGAAACACAAGCACTTGCCAGGTATTTGTAACCCAGACCACACATTACGTGATCAGTTTATTGAACATATGCGTGATAATACCCTTCGTAGGGAGTTTAAACGACAGGTGCAGTTAAAGGCGGAGATGTCATTCCTGGAGGTTTGTTCTGAGGCTATACAGTGGGCAGATGAGGGAGAAACCCATAGTGCGAGACCTCGAGCTCATTCTTGTGCTGCAGACGTTCAGGTGGTGGGTACATAATCGCCCCTCCCCTGAATCCAGTAATGAATTGGGCGAGCTTAAAGATTGTCTCCGTAAACAACAGGCACAGCTAGATGCTATTTTGAAGCACTTGAGCATAAATCCAACAAATGCTGTAGGGGGTGCTGTTGGCTCCCGTCCGGGGTCTCCCCGTTTCCAAGCCGATGGTAAGCCAATCTGCATGCGTTGCAATAAAGGCTGGTCATATTGCAAGGTTCTGCAGATCTGACTTAGCAGGCATGCACGTGAATTTGAGGGAGGGGGTAGGAACTGGCCAGGGACATTCATCTCAGGTGCAAGGCCAAACGGTTGTACAGGAAACCCCAGTGCAGCCGGGAAACTAGCACCCTCTGGTATTGGGAGCCTGGCATCAGAGGGGGTAGGGGGTGGGGCGGGGGTAGGGGTTCTGGCTCTAAAGGGGTATTGGAGGAAGATTTGATCCAACTTATTGGACAGTGCCCTATAGTGGAAGTTTGTTTTGGGGGCGTTAAAACTTCCTGCTTACTGGACACTGGATCTATGGTGTCAATGGTCACTGAGAGCTTCTTTGAGTCAGTATTTCCGTTGCATGTTAGGGAGTGTTTGAAACCTTGTAGCTGGTTACGGTTGAAGGCTGCTAATGGGTTGGACATTGCTTATTGTGGCTATTTAGAGCTAGAAGTCGAGGTATTGGGTAAAATTCTCCCTAAAATGGGGGTACTAATTATGAGAGATCCGCTAGATCCTCTTACACGGAAACAAAAGCTTGCAGTCCCAGGTCTTTTGGGCATTATTGTTTTGAACTTTTGCTATCAAGAGCTTTTCTGTCAACACGAAGAGCGTTTATTTTCCTCCCTTACAGTTAAGCAAGCAGGGAAAGAGTGGAAGCAGGCCCTTTTAGAGTGCCAAAGTTTGGCTTTCACTGCTGAGTCTGGGTTATCGGGGAAGGCAGTTGTAAGAGCAGGATCAGCCATACGAGTGCCAGCGGGTTCCCTTCAATGGGTTCCTACAACAGGTTGTCAAGGTATGGCTCGTGTTATTACTTCGGTGTTCTTGGAGCCCCCAATAGGTGAGGAAGGTGCACTACCTGCAAATATACTTATTTCAAAGTGTCTCTTACCGGTAGAGCAGGGTGTAGTTCATGTACCTGTAGTAAATCTTGGAGAGAAAGATCAATGGCTTAGGCCGAAAACTTTCTTAGGCCACCTGTATATGGTCAATCTGCAGTCGGTCCTAGACGCTGAATTGGAGGAGAGTGTGGATGGTCGGGGGTTTGTAAGTTGTAATCAGGTCCTGGAGGCAGGTAGTGGGCCATCCCTGGACCTCATTGAGGCGTCGTGGCCCTCATTATCGGTTGCACAGTCCCAGCAGGCCAAATGCCTTTTGACCCGTTTTAGCTCTGTGTTTAGTAAGAAAGAGGGGGACTTGGGCTGTACTCACTTAGTCCAACATGAGATACCAGTGTTAGATAATGCCCCCGTTCATCAGCGTTATCGTCGGTTGCCTCCCTCCCAGTATGAGCAAGACAAAACTCATATTAGTGAGTTGTTTGAACAGGGTATAGTTTGGCCTAGTTGTAGTCCCTACTCTTCACCTATTGTAGTGGTACAAAAAAAAGATGGGAGTATCCGTCTTTGTGTTGATTACCGCCAACTCAATGCAAAAACACGGAAAGATGCTTACCCACTTCCACGGATTGAGGAATCACTTGATGCGCTAACTGGGGCTAAGTGGTTTTCTACTCTTGACTTAGCTAGTGGGTACAACCAAGTTCCAGTGGTTGAACGGGATGAGAAGACTGCGTTCTGCACTCCTTTTGGCCTTTTCGAATATAATCGGATGCCTTTTCGATTGTGCAATGCACCCAGTACTTTCCAGAGGCTTATTGAGAGGATTTTCGGTGACCAACGTTTCCAGTCCCTTCTGTTATACTTAGACGACATTGTCATCTTTTCTGGTTCCTTCGAACTACACCTCCAACGGTTGGAGATGGTTTTGGGCCGTCTTCAACATAATATTTTGAAATTGAAGTTCCAAAAATGCCATTTTTTCCAAGAAAAGGTTAAGTATCTTGGCCACATCATTTCCTCCTATGGAGTGTCCACCGACCCAGAGAAAATTAGCGCTGTAGCCAACTGGAAGTGACCCAGTAACCTTCTGGAGTTGCGCTCCTTTCTGGGTTTTGCATCATACTACCGAAGGTTTGTAGAGGGGTTCGCTCGTTATGCGGCACCTCTACACAGATTAGTGGGGGAGCTCCAAGGTAAGGGAAGGAAGAGGGGTTCAGGCACTAACACACTGCTGGAAGGACGATGGACCGAAGTTGTGGAGAATGCCTTTGTGGCTTTGAAGACGTCATTGGTAGAGGCCCCAGTTTTAGGCTATGCTGATTTCTCTAAGCCATTCGTGTTAGAGATAGATGCTAGTCAGGTTGGCCTTGGTGCAGTATTATCTTAAGCAGGAGGGTCAGCGGAGGCCTATCTCTTATGCCAGTCGGGGCCTGCGCCCTACAGAAAGAAACATGTCAAACTACAGTTCAATGAAACTGGAGCTCTTGGCCCTTAAGTGGGCCGTCTCGGAGAAGTTTCGGGAATACTTGCTGGGTGTCAAGTTTGTGGTGTTCACGGATAACAATCCCTTGAGTTATCGGCAGACTGCCAAGTTGGCTGCTGTAGAGCAGCGATGGGTGTCACAGTTGGCTTTGTTTGATTTTGAGCTGAAATATCGCCCTGGTACAGCCAATCGTAACGCGGATGCACTTTCCCGCTTGCCAGTAAATTCAGATCCTAATGGTGTCAGGGAAATTGCTTCTGGTATAACCTTGCCTCAGGAACTTTCATTGGTTAAGTGCTTAAGTTCTGCTTCTAACTGTACCTTAGCTTCAGAAATAGCAGCTGTGCCCTCCCGTGAGAAGGCAGACATGCAAGTTCTTCAGGCGGCAGACACTCATATTGCTGCATTTTTGAAATATTGGCGAAGAGGAGTGGCCCCTACGCGTTATGAAAGGGCTAGGGAGTCCAGGGAAGTACTGGAGTTCGTGGAAACATGTTCGACAGGAAGATGGAGTTTTGTATAGGGAAGTCTTCTTGGCTCCAGGAAAGGTTTGAGTGCTTCAGGTTTTATTGCCCGGGGTGTTAAGGAAGGAAGTTTTGCAGGGTCTCAATGACCATCATGGTCATCAAGGGATAGAGAGGACAACCGCTTTGGTGAGGGAGAGATGTTTCTGGCCCAATCTGCGTTACGATGTTGAGCAATGGTGTATCAAATGCGAGCGTTGCGTTGTCTCTAAGGCCTTACGCCCTAAAGTTCGTACCACCATGGGACATTTGATGGCCTCAAAGCCCTTGGAAATTCTCGCGATTGATTTTACACTCTTGGAGCGAGCAAGTAATGGATGTGAGAATGCGCTTGTAGTTACTGACGTGTTTTCTAAATTTACCCAAGCTTACCCAACTCAAGATCAAAAGGCGAGTACTATGGCCCGCATCCTGACGGAGAGGTGGTTCTGTGTGTATGGCGTGCCAAAACGCATCCATTCAGATCAGGGGCGAAATTTTGAAGGGGAATTGCTTAAGCGACTGTGCCACCTTTATGGGGTTCAGAAGAGTAGGAGTACAGCATATCATCCCGAGGGAAATGGGCAGTGCGAAAGGTTTAATCGCACTTTGCATGATCTATTGTGCACTTTGGCCATTGAAAAGAAAAGGGTATGGCCTCAGTCTTTACCGCAGCTACTCTTTGCCTATAATACCTGCGCCCATCAATCTACTGGTTACTCCCCATACGAGCTTATGTTTGGCCAGAAGCCAAAGCTTCCTGTGGATGCACTCTTAGGGATGGAGGAAGGGAGTATGCCGGTGACTGCCCAAGATTGGGTGGTGAGTCATCGAGACCATCTGGCCTCTGTGCATGTTAAGGCTAGGGAGCAGCTGGGAGTGGCAGCAGCCCAGCGAGCACGTCACCATCCAGAGTCTGTGCCTATTTTGCCCGTTGGTACTCTGGTCCTGTGTAAGAACCATTTCTCTGGCCGCCATAAGATTCAAGATGTGTGGGGCTCCAAGGTATATGAGGTGGTAGTGTTTGGATAGGGTAGGCACTGTGTATAAGGTAAGACAGAAAGAAACAGTGGGGTACGCGAAGAATGTCCACCGCTCAGATTTGCGAGAGCTTCCTGGTGGGTATTTACCCTTGGATAAAGGTGAGGTTGAGGCAAATTGTCCTCCCCCGGTAGGACTGTTGCCAGAGTATGGTCATCGGAGGCAATCCGCTGAGGAAGAGGAAGTTTTAGAGGATGAGACTGTGGTTCTACACATAGCCCCGGAGGGAGGTCCAGCAGCAGTCCGGGAAGACTTGGGTGAGCGGGAGTTAGACCGGTGTTTAACCAAACAAGTCATTGATCCCCCAGATTTCCAGTGTCCAGTGGAGAAGGTACTTGATTTCCCAGACTCCCTAGAGCCGGTTCCTGGCCGTCAGGATCATTTAGAACGGGCAGAACTCTGTTTACGCCAGTATGTCCCTTTTAGGCCTTGGAATTAGAATGGGTATGATGGGGATAAGTGTTGTCACCGGGACGGTGACCTTTGAAAGAGGGGGTGGATGTAACCAGAATAAGTATGCTATGCCTTTAAGTGGTCATGTGATGTGATAGGGCCGACCGCGTTTAAAGTCTCGCGGGCGCCAAGGAAACAGCGTTTGTTCTCGTTCTCCGCTCGATGAATGTGTGTGTGTGTGAGGGTTCTCCTATACTGCCGCGTTGGAAGAACTGCTTGCGTGTGACTGCTGTGCCCGACAAATCAGTGTGAGTAAAGAGTTTTTTTGGTGTCGATCTTAATAGAAGATATGTTCGTATAAAATACCCGCAAATGTGTTTTAGGTTTATTCCTGGGCTGATGACCTGTTGAGCTGAGAACGCAGGTGGGTGCCACTCTGTGTTTGGCTTCGGCTACGTGCGAATGTGCTGATCTGGTCTGAGAACGCCGCGTGCATGCAACTCTGCGGGTGGGTTTGGTCGCTGGATGTGAGTGCATGGTCAAGTTTATTTATGATTGACTTAAAGGTTGGCCTTAAGATCTAGAACGTGTATTTTAAGATCACTCGTGTCTATATGCCAGCGTTTATGGACGTTTGTACGGAACAGACTGCGTTAAAATCCACTTCTGCCTTTCATTGAGACTGTTATGTCCCCGTCAACCAAGTGAACCATAGCGTATCGAGTACGTGAGTATTTTTTACACGTTGTTTTAAGTGAGAATATGTTGATTCTTATGTGTAATAAAAGTGTGAATTGGTTTTAATTACAGGTCTCAAAACCTCCTTTGGGTGGTAGCCATCGTTTCTTTTCCCACTGAAATATTGAGATTAATTTTTTTAATCTTTCGTTAATTGGATAATTATGCCCTTTTCTTTTTTGTGTTTTTTATGGTAGTCATTTTGTGAAATCTTTCTATTTTATTTATTGTTATACCACTGTATGGGAGGTCTTATAGGTTTGTGTGTTTTACGTAAGGTTTGATTGGTTTTGACTTTTATCTGGTTTGGATTTTTGTTTCCTCCCATGTGGTGTGTTCTCCAATTTATGATTCGAGTTTGATTTGTTTTGAGTGTTCTATCCGTCATTGTTTTCTCTTATATAATTTAAATAGAATTTGTCAGCTCAATTAAATTGATCATTGTCTTCTCTTATATAATTTAATTATAATTTTTCAGCTCAATTAAATTTATCATTGTCTTCTCTGATGCAATATCGTCATAATTTGTCAGTTCAATCAAATCTGAATTCTGGATTCACTGTTTGTTTCTTTAATTAATTTTATTTCTTTAATCAATCCTGATTCGTTTTTAGTATTGTTTTCATTTTTTTTTTTTTTGTTTAACGTTTTCTTAAATTGAGTTGAATTGTTGTGGGTTGTTTTTGGTTCTTTTGGGGTTTTTGTTTGTTTGTTTCGAAATCTCTGCTAAACAACATTGTTACCAATTAGGTTATTATTTCAACCTCCATACCTGTGGAGAAGGATTGTGCCTGTCATTTTTAATAAATTATCAACTTTTGTACTCTGTCTTCTAGTTCATTTATTTGAACCGCCTGTGTTAAAAATATCATTGTTAGGGTCCCCCATCCCTGTTTCGTCTGATGTCTAATTGTACGAGACCTGACATTGTTTTTCCTGAGACCTGAAGCTTTTCAGTCTGAGGCATGATGCCTTGTCTTCATATGTCTGAGGTCTGAGGATGTACTAAAATGTACACCGTACGCAAGTCACATAACAATGACAACATTGCGGACATAGTACGTCCGGATTTTATTCATACTACACACATTCATAGTATATATAACATACTTTTTAACAGTTGAAGAGTAAGTTCTTATAATTCTAAAGTAGTACCTACTCAGACAGTCTGTGTTTTCAAATGCAGCTATTGACTGTTAGCGCTCACAAACGGACAGTGAATATAAGAGGGAGAACGTGGAATCGAGGTATTGGTATTGGACCAAATTTTTATTCGTGTTGGTGTAAACAGGCCTTTAACCTCAACAACAGAATGTAATGTAACGACTTCATGTAGTCAAAACATAAGAAATCTACATGTTCACGTGATTTTAAACACCGTAAAGATCACAAACAGTTTACAGTATGAAATGGCCATTTTCTGTTTGTCGCATTAGGATATAGGCATGTTAGCATGTTTGACAAACAGCACAGATATAAGGCTGAAAGTGACTATACCGAAGTTTGTGCTTTTCCCATGTGTGGAAGAGTGCATGTATATGAGAGCTGAATTAGTTACGGCTGTTTCTGTGTCAGTACATGAGGTGTGTGTGAACTGGGAGATAGAAGTTTATTTGTGGCGTGTTTTAGTAGGCGTGAGCATGAGAGTGTAGTGTGCATGGAGATAGGACATAGTTTATTTAAAGACATTCTTCCAATAGGATACCTTACGTGGTATAACCCACTGTAACTCAGGGTCTGTTTAAGGGTGCTCTCAAGGGTAATGAGGGCAGTGCTTTTTTATTTAGCACTAAACAGTCACAGTACAGTACCAATTTGTTGATGTACAGTATATTATGCCTCTTCTCTAACATTGACCATCAAGAGATAGTTCACCCCAAAATTGAATTTACTCACCATCATGTCTTTTAAAAACTTATGGGGTACAGAAAGATAAATTATTAAGCATGCACTGGCTGCTCTTTTCTTTACAGTTATTTTTTGGTATTCACTACAAAAGTAGCTTTAAAAAAAACACACAAATGCCTCATAAAATTATCTTAAAAGTGATTAATGTGAGCAAGAGAACAAAAATCAGTTTCAGTATTCAATCATAGGCTATAGGCTACTAACCTAAAACAACCCATTAACTGCTATAACCGGATCATTTAAAAGAATGAACAAATCTATCAGACCAGTGAAGTGGATTAGAAAATCAAACCAGATCCAGAGATCTCTACTCTAATTACTTAAATTTCATTTTCTGTCACACAAGCTATTGTATTGCCTGTACATTATACACAAGTTCTTCTTCTGTGTTCTACACAAGAAGCAAAGTCCTTCATTTTGAAAAAAATATGAGTGTGCGAAATTATTTTTGTGATCTTTAGGGATCAATCTCAATAACATATAATATAACAGAAGACATTGAAGAACCCGTGCAGAAAAAGTACGAGAGAAGGAGAAAAAAGAGAGGGACAATAAACATCCTGAAGAGCAGAAACACTCATTTCCAGCGCTCATTTCTCTCACAGACCTTATCAACGTGGCCTTTGTCTAAAAAGCGGTCGATATGACCAAGCACACCACCTCTGAAGCACCTTCCGCTGAGTTGTCCTCCACCCTCAAATTCACCTAATATCCGTCAAGCGCTCACCTCTGACCTCTTTAACTTCCCACATATACACATTGAAACCTGAAGACCTTGTTGTTCTTTCTCGCAAATGTTCCATATTGACTTTCTCACCAGCTTCAAACCAATGTCACCAACTCTCAGCCTACCTACAGTATCGGTACAGTATAAACATTTTGGATGATTGCATGCAATTACTTTGAGGTTCATAAACAACACACACACACACACACACACACACACACACACACACACACACACACACACGTGCGCACACACACACACGCACACACACATGCTCCTCCACTCCATCATAAACCAACAGATCTCAAGGGTTTCTGTTTGGGAGCCGAAAACTGTTTACTCAGTAATAACGCAAATGAGTACAGTTATCTACGTCATGCTGCCAAGAAATTGCCGGAGTGTGTGCTCCAATTAAACGTCTTCAAATAAGGCTTCCACTTACGAGCATAAGCTGCTTGATTTTACGAACCACTGAATTTGTGTATGCTCAGAGCAAAGAGTGGGAGGTTGTTTACTTGCAAACTATTAGACCACCACACTGAAGCATGTTTTCCACATTTTCTGCACGTAAAATTGACTGTTTTGATATTATAAATAGTTTACATAAGTGAATGTTACTCAATTCAGATTTGCACTGATCACCTGGCCAAACAATCTGATGGCTTTTTTTTCTTCACATTTTCTGCACTGATTTTGGGACAAAATCTGTTAAATTCTCAAGAATGGACATTATCATTTAAACACTGTGAAATTTGTTTAGCTGAGAGTATTACCCTTGTGAAGAAAAAAAAAACGTATAGTTTTTTACAACTGCTATAGGACTCATTTCTCAAAGTGTTTGAACAACTAAAGGTTCTTTGAGGCACAAGAAGCATTGCATAAAAAAAAAAAAAGAATAATTCCAAACTGCATATTAGGTCTATTTTGGAGCCCCATTCACAATTTTCCAGAATCTGTTTGTCTCGACCTCAGCAGGAACATCTTGACCAGCACTCAAGACAATGACAAAGAGAAGTCATGGGGAAGTCTGGCCAAACAACAAAGGAGCTTTCCGGTTGGAGGGGAATTGCTGGATCAAGCTCAGGTGAATGTTTTGGCCACATACTTAAGTGGTCGATGGTCCACCTTAGACATTATGATAAATACAGTATAAGTACCTTTGCAACTAGATGTCAACTAACTCTCATTAGAGTGTTAATAGAGTGTCTGCTTAATATCTGCCAACACTTTATTTCGATGGTCCCTCAACAGACATTCTACTGACTATAACTTTGCAACTACATGTCTTACTATTACTTACTAGTACTTCAACTACTTACCCGAACCCTAACACCTAGATAATACTATAATGAGAGTTAGTTGACATGTAGTTGACAAGTTACTTATAGTACATAGAATGTCTAAAGTGTACCATCCAAATAAAGTGTAACCTAAATTGAATATTTAGTTAGAAACAGTGTCCCAAAAAGTATTTGGACACTTAATCCACACCTGAAATGTGTGAATTACACTGAATTCACATGGTGTTTTGGGCCTGGTTTCACAGACAGGCCTTAGATTAAGCCTGGATAATGCCTTAGTTCAATTAGGACATTTAAGTAGCTTTAATTTGTTCCTTAGAAAAATATTTTACTGGTGTGCATCTTGAGACAAAACAACGGCACTGACATAATTTAAGAAATGTTAGTGCAAGTTGCTTTCAGTTAAAACACCTCAAACATACATTTTAGTCTGGGACCAGGCCTTGTCTGTGAAACTGGGGGATTGTGATTGTGAAACTGTGATTTTTCATGGATGTATAAAGTCAGTTCCCTTTCGTTCAGTCACTTCGAGTAACGTCAGTGACTGATGAATAGGGGTTTGCTTAGAAAGCCTATCACCTTCGAGTATTACAAAACGAGCCAATGGCAAGGAAATGCCATGGGTCTGCTGAATTTGCATAGCGTAACTCCGCCCTATCTCGTGGGTACATAAGGAAGTAAGCTGGCAATATGCAGTTATGTTTTTGCTTCGGAGCCAAAAGCATCTCTTCACTTCTCTGCAAGGATGTATCTGAGATCTTCGATACTACGAGACGAGCCACTCCCCAGTGTGTTGGTGCAACGGCACGTTCTAGCGGGATTAAATTGCCTGCTGTTGGTCTGTGCAGTGATCTGCCATCAGTGTGTGTGCTTCTCCCTGGGCGCTTCATCACTCTGCTGAGCTTTTTCCTTTCACAAAAAGAGCTTGCGCGTGGCACGTCTTTTTAAAAATGTCTCGCCCGGGCACATCTGGGTGCCGTTGATTTGTTTTGTCATCTGATGGGCACAATCGCCTTGTGTGTTCGGGCTTAGATCACACTAAGGCAGCATTTGTAGATGACTCATGTCCTCATTGCGGGAACACGACCATCGCGGTGCTTCGGTCAAGACTCAATGACCTCCACGGAGGTAGAGTCCCCTCTGCCACACCCCATTCTAACCCCCTGCGAGAGGCAATACTTTGGCTGGTGGCCAGGGTGACCTGAGGGTTACGGTGTGGAACAAAACTCGACGATCCCTCCTCGGGTCACACCCCCCTCTTGTGGACTGCAACCCGCGAGCGTGCAGGATGAGATTGCCGGCCGGTCTTCGGACCCGCCCCGTGTCTCCAAAGCACCACTCCAAAGCCTGTAGATTTTTGTCTATCCTGGTGGCGAAGTCTTACAGAGCTGCGGGGCAAGCCGCCACCTCACTGCATGCCATGGCCATCCTACAGGTCTACCAGGCCCGGATGCTCAGGGACATGCACGAGGATAGAGCTGGTCCGGGGCTCATGGAAGAGCTGCGTGCCGCCACTAACCTCGCTCTCCGAGTAACGAAGGTGACCCCACGCTCCCTGGGTCAGGTGATGTCCACTGCTGTGGTCCAGGAAAGACACCTCTGGCTTAACCTGGTTGATAGGCGGAGGCTGAGCGAACCCGGTTCCTCAATTCCCCCATATACCA
This sequence comes from Meda fulgida, assembly GCA_030578275.1. Taxonomy (NCBI): domain Eukaryota; kingdom Metazoa; phylum Chordata; class Actinopteri; order Cypriniformes; family Leuciscidae; genus Meda; species Meda fulgida. The sequence continues at coordinate 25,643,051 of CM060628.1, read as the reverse complement.
GGCTGGCCTGTTCGGTGGCGCGGTGACAGTTCTCGGCCTCCTAGAAGCAGACTGAGGCTATTAAACATTTCTGCCCTGGCGGCCAGTTGCTGCCACCACCCAGCTGCCGGCACCGTTTTTGGGAGCCTAGCTAAGCTTCCCAATCTGTTCCGCTGGCTCGTGAGAACCATCAGGCTCGGCTATGCGATTCAGTAAGCACGGTCTCCTCCTCGCTTCCAGGGAGTCCTCTACACCATGGTCGGTGGCTATGCCCCTGTCATGCGTGTGGAGGTCGCCACCCTACTGGTGAAGGGTGCGATCGAGACAGCCCCTACTTCATTGTACCCAAGAAAACTGGTGGGTTACGGCCAATCCAGGACCTGCACCTTCACAGGCTTCCGTTCAAGATGTTGACAGCTAAACGCATTTTTGAATGCGTTCGTCCGTTGGATTGGTTTGCAGCGATCAATCTGGTCCACATCCTGAAATATCTCGACGACTGGCTGATTCTAGCTCACTCTCGAGACCAAGTTTGCGAACACCGGGACCTAGTGATCCGGTCAACTGGTCAACTGGGAAAAGAGCAAACTCTCCCACGTGTAGAGGATCTCTTTTCTCTGTATGGTCTAATCACGCCACCTCGGCTTTCTTCCAGTGCCCTGCTTAAGTCTGAGCTCCCTGTCGTGAGACAAGTACGTATGAATGACTCCTACTTAACACAGGAATACCAAGGTACACTTGGAAGCATATCTCAGTGGAAATATGCAACACAATGCCTGCCCGAAGGGAGTATCCAGCCCGCAGGGTAGGGAAATTTTCCCGTCAAGGGAAAGACACACGTTCGGAGAGGCTTACAGTGGAAATACACATGTGGAGGTCGCCCAAGGGGGGAACCATGCACATGGAGGCACCTAGCCAACACGAAAGTTGCCGCATGCATTACTCTGGCGTTGATGTCAACAGTGCTGGAGGAACTCACCTAAGGAGAATATTGCACGTATCCAGTCCGAGGAGTGGAATGGCGAGCAAAAGCGATAACACCGAGCGGGTCCTATTACCGGCCACTGGGGGTGAGTACATGAGAGGACACTGGCTCCACTCAGAGATTGTAGAATTTTGCAAATGTTTTGGGTGTCGCCCAGAGTGCAGCTCTGCAGATGTCTGTCAGCGAGGCGCCATGCGCTATAGAGCCCAAGAGGAAGCCACACTCCGTGTGGAGGGTGCCTTCACACCAAGGGGACATAATCGACCTTGCGTAACATATCCGTCCCCTCCTCAGGTTCCCTGAGGATTACATACGTAACCGAGATGTTTTCTTTAAGTTAATTCATATAAGTTTTATAAGCCCCTTAAGTTTTCTTTAAGTCCTATAAAAGTAACCACACCGGTAGAGAATCACATTAACTATGAATAATGATCTATTAACATTTGACAACCTTCATTTCACACTTATAAATGTTTTAAAAAAAGAAATGTTCTCATTTAAAATCATCGTTTTTGCTAAATTATATTTTCTTAAAATCATATCGTAAATTATATCATAAGTACTGTATTTGTCTTTAAAATAAATCTATATTTTGTTATATAAATCGGTGACATTTACATGTTAAGTGGCTTCAGTGTCCAAACTCCTTTTGGAGCCACTTTATGAGTTTTCGATGTATATGTTTTTTTTTATTATAAAATGAATAACCTGGTTCTTCTTCTTTCCTTGATCCCAGGCTTTTTTTTTTTTTTTTTTTGATCAGTTCATTAAAGTGAACAACATAACTGATAGAGCTACACCCATATAATTGAATCACAGTTCAGGGAGCAATCTGAGTAATTATCTAGCACAAAGGAGCATAGGTACGCACACACATCTTCACCATCATTATTGGCAACGGTAACGTGTACACAACTCACATTCACATGAGCAAGAACACCTTTATTAGCAGCATGTGATATATGGCGGTTATATTATGACATATTATTAACTGAGGTGATGTGTCCAGTTTCAGAAAACAGAGAGGTGAATGACTCAAGCAGAGATACACACTCTACTGGACTTATTCTACCCTTTATGGATGTTGTCTTTGCTAGTCCTCCGTCTGCTGGCCTATAAACAATGACCTCCCGCGCATGATGAGTAAATATTTGCAATTTTGTGAAATAGTGAAGGGTCATGGACAAACTGCACCTTTCATGCAAAGTCACCAGGATTTCTTTGAAGTCTTTTTTTTCTTATGGGGATTTTTTATTTCAATTAATGTATACTTTGCGAAGCAAATATTTGGAAAAATAATGGCTGTTTGGAATGAAATATTAATGTAGCAATAAATTCTAAGAAGCATATACTGACCTCATCGCATTGCATGTTCAGTAATCGGTGTCCAGTCATCGTTTTGGAACTAAAAACAAATATTTTATATATGTAATTTGATCTTGAGTTTTTAAAACAATGAGCTCACTTCCTTTTCATTCATCACACAGGAAATGGGAGATCAAATTGAGAACCCGGCACTTTATGAATTTATGAATCCGGCACTCCCTCCTTCTCCAACTTTCCCTGTTAAACACACTGAGGCACAAATAGAAACTTTCAGAATGCATGACTGACTAAACCAATAAAGATGACAAAACCAGCAGGAGAGAGGCTGGAAATGGGAGGCGGTGAGGAACCGGGTCTTTCCTGCCATAATCAGAAGTCAGAGCATTTCCTGTCATTGTAGGAGCTCCAGTGCATTTACCACTCTGACACACAAACATACACACTCAACCATCTGCATTCACACATATAAGACAAAGCGTACAGATTTACAACTCTGAGGAGAGCCACACACGCATACCTACACCGAAGTGATAAAATAAAATTCTGTATCAAAATTTAGAGGCAAGACAAGTAGTTTGTTTAGGCATAGTTTGTAGGGAATTACAAACCTGCGCACATAGTTAAAGAATCAATTCTTAATGCGCATGTGAACGTCATCAGCGTTTATCACAGGTTCGCGTTTAAAGTCGGTTCAGACAGAACGGTGTCGTCTTAGTGGCCCTTAATTTTTATAACAAATGATCATTTCGACGGAAGCGAATCAATCAAAACTAACTTTAGCTAGACAATAACATTATTCAAGAACCGCTATAAAGCCAAAACAATCTCTGTTACCTTAAATTATATGTTTATCTCTGTAAAGCTGCTTTGAAACAATCTACATTGTTAAAAGCGCTATATAAATGAAGATGACTTGACTTTCACGACACACATTCCTGACGGACGAATGGAGAGATGGATCACGGCCTATTTGGCACTAATTGAATCGCTGTGGGTTTTGATAAATATTTGCCCACTGTTATCTATCTTAATTTATATATGACTTCAGTGGAGGTGATAGTTTTTATCAGACACCACAGTCACTGGCAAAAACAAACAGCATTGAATGACTAAACCAAATCAAGGTAGCATGAATGCCCTGCAATGTCTGTTGTGTACTACAGAAACCAATCTGAAACATGACTAAAGCTGCATGAGTATGTGTCATGGTCATTTATAAATGGTGAGCAATGTGTGCATGGCACCATACTAAGAGTTCTCAGCCTTTTTTTTTTATGAAGGAACAGTAATTTTCTTCTTTTATTTAAGGAAACTGTGTAATGCTATCAAATAATCAGAGCAAGCAAACATGTCATGATTCATGTATTGTTTGAAATATGCATTGAGCAAGCTTTGACACTGCATACAGATGAGTTCAGACTTAGTCAGCCATGGAGAACAAAATTACTAGGTTGGGACAACCCCTTATAACTCCTCTCACAGGCAGCGAAGCATGCAGACAGAATGCAGACCACTGCGGTCAGACTCAACCTCAGCATGCAGAAGCTGTCAGGGTTCATGCAAGTCAGGAGATTGTTTTCAGGGAAAACCAAGAATAGAAGTGACTTGTGTGTGACTTTAAGAGCTAATACACAAGAATGACTAGCACAACAGCTCTGATTTTTCAATGAAAAGCACATGTACTACATTCCAACATTCCATTTTCTTTCCAAAATAATTTTATTGGGAGAATAAAAAAAAAATAAAAAATGTACAGTACAAAGTTAACAGTCTCACACGCAATTTGTAGTGAACTGACTCCCCTAAAACAAACGTTACAAATCCTGTTCTTTTTTTTCTATTACATTCAAAAAGCTTAACTTCTGATAAAGTAGTCAAAAAAAGGGTACATAGTAGGTACAGGGGATTCGCACTATGTACAAACTAAAATGTGTCCAAATTCTTCCCTGTCCAGCAAGTTTGGAAGATTCAGACCATTACCATTTCATAGGAAAGCAAGAGAACAAACAAAAAGGCAAAACAATGCAAGGAACAGGGAGTAATAGTAAGGAAAATACAACTCAGATTGTTGCTCTAAGCCTCTATTCCTCTCCGTCAATAAGTGGTAACAACCTTCCAAGAAATTTAAATTACAAACTACAATCATTTCCTCTTGTTGCAAAACAATAACATGTATGGAAATACTTTTTTGGTTAATCATAAGGCAATGTAAGATGGTGAATCCCCACAGGCACTAGGCAGTAATACTGGGGCACTTGACTGCTACATTCTCATGCACGTGGCTTCGTGCGTTATACATATAAGTGTATATATAAAAAGAAAGAGAAAATACTTTTTGGTTAAACGATGTACTTGGGATCTTTGAAATCTGATTTGTATGAAAATCTAAGGCTAGTACACGTTCGGACGGTCCTCTGCCAATTACAGTTTATACATTCTACAGGCATCTAAAAAGGGACAGTCTAATAATTCTCCAAAACAATCAAAAAACCCTACTAAAAAGTAACATCCAAAAAACAGCAAAAATCACAAACTTTTTTTAATGAACGTAAACAAGGAAACAAAATCAATGAAATAAATATCACATACAATCTCTTAAATTAAGTTTTTTTTAACTAATTTACAATAAAATAAAGTTACAAAAAAAAGAGACCAACCAAAAATATATATTACTGTGAAAAGAACATACACTCCACTTAATGTAGATTAATAATGGCGATCTTAATTTAAACATAGAAGAATATATATATCTATCTATTGCTTCATCATACTCGATAAATACAGTATAGACACAATTAACATGTAGCCTATACTTTTCACAAGATAAAATAAATAAGTTAAATAGTTTATAGCCAGTTATGCACTGCTATGTAATCACACACATCAGCTAAAAAAATAAAAAAAAATAAAAAAAGATATTCAACCATCAGCAGTGATTTCCCAACAAACCAAACGAGAGTTTCAAACTGCACAAACCAAACCACTGGGTGGCGCCGCGAAACTGGATACACTTTTGGAATGGAAGTACATACTTAGAAAACTAGTAGGCTATACTTTTTGTCAAGGCATATTCTTGGCAAGATAGAAGGAAAATCTGAAACCGCTGTTTTTCACGTTCAAAAAACAAGTCTTTTGTACAAATCTGGAAACTAGTTGGTCCAAAAAGACCAAGAGAATGCAACAAACTGCACCGGTGGAATGCCATCAAGCAGTTCAAACAGACGAATGTCATGTCAAGAGTCTGACAAACAAATCCATCTCCCTCGGTATTAAAGTCTATTGCTGAAGTATTATAAAATTCACTATAAAAGCGGATTAATCATCGGAAATCGACAGCCTGCTGAAAATTGGCAAACGTTTCCCGCAGTCCAAACTGGGAGACTCGGAGCCGCTGAGACTTCCGGAGGAGCTGAGCGAGCCGCTAGCGTAGCTCTCCCGGTCCGAGATGCTGTCCGGCGGGCTGGGGGGCGAGTCGAACACCGGCGACTCCGACAGAGGGTGGAGGGACTGCAAGTGGCCGATGGCGTCGCCCATGTTGACCTGAAGGTTCCCATAGTAACCGTTGTGCGTGTGCACGGCCAGCGGCGCAAACAGGGTTTTGAGGTCTTGGTCGGGGTAAGAGAAGGCACTGTTGCCAAGGCAACGAGTTGACGGAGAGAACGTCTTCGTAGAAGCTAGTGGAGCAGTTTGAACCATTGGAAGATGGTGGTGGGGGAGTGCGGGACGTGGGGCTTTCGAGAAGGGGCGAGTCGAGTTCGTGGTTGGTGTGGCGGCTGGAGAAACCCGAGAAGCTAAGGCTGTGGTGGAGTTTCGGTCGGTCCCTGAAGGATCCCGCCGCCTGCTGGTGCTGCTGCCCGTAGCCGCACACCAGCTCCCCCCTGGCGGGCTTGGTGGACTCTCCCTGCATACTGTTGGCGTTGGTCGGTGCTGGTCTGCGTTCCTCGGCATTATGGATGAAGTGGCAGCGCGGGCCATACGGACAGAAGCCGATGGTATGGAAAGTGCGACAAGGCTCGGTTTTGTACTTTGGGTGGCGAGACAGGCTTCTTAGCTCGTGGTAGCCGTGCGCGAACTGGCACTTTTCGCCGTATTTGCACGCGCCGTTTTCCTCGAATGGCCTGCAGAGCTCCGTCTTGTAGCGGGTGGAGTTGATCTGCGAGCCCGGTTTCTGCTGCAGGATTTGCAGCTGCTGCTGGCCGCGCTCACAGCTCTCGCTGCTGTAGGCGCGGTCGTGAAACTTGTTCTCCTTATTCATTATGGCGTTCTCCTTAATGTTACTGTAAGAGCTGGCGGGGTACTTGTTGCTGTTCGTCATGGACTCCATGTTGCTGGTGGAGTTTCGACGGAAGAATCCTGACGCGTATGAGTTGCAGTTGTTGGCAAAACTGCTGGAGGTTGTTACCGGGGCCCCGACGGCTTTCTTATCCAGCAGGCTGTTAATGTGAATGGCGTTCATGTTGAGGCTCTTCTCCTGCTGTACAGAGAGGTAGAAAGAGAAACAGTTAAAAATCAATGCATAGTAGTTGCAAAACTATTTATGTAACTTACTTGTTTCAGCCATGCATTAAGTTCTTTATACAGGTAAAACTTTTCGAAACGCCTTAGAGCACCAGCAGAGATATTATACAAGTGGTTGTGGGTTAAATTAGCAAAGGAACGTTACCTTGTACAGCATGTCGATGTCGTAGAAAGCGGATAGGATGGTTGCAGACATTTCTGTTTCTTCGGAAGAAGATGGTCTCAGATGATCTTTCATTTGCGGACCGACCTGGATCCTTAGGAGGATGCAAAGGTTTTAGTTTGCCACTGGCTCCGGGTTTGTGCAAGAAATACGGATTATAAAATGCTAGTCTCAGAAGTTGTCTGAAACTCCGATAAGGAAGGTTGAGTTCTTAGTTGCGTGTTTTTGTTGTTAATGTCTTCTCCCACCGTGCATTGCCGAGCCAGAACAGTAGAGTCTGCTTCACTATCCCGCACATATAAGCTCGTGGTCAGCGCGTTAAGAGGAGGAGCTTTCAAACTTGCTGTGAAAGTTGCCTCAAAGTTACGCCCTGCTTTTCAAGTGTCGCCGGGACTCAGATCTCATTGGTCGCTCTCTGCACCTCTCGTGCAGTGCACACACTCTTTTACAGCACTACTCAGACACAGCACAACTTACAAGGTTGTTTTTATACATGGTTTTAAGGTTTAGTGCAGTGTATTTTAAAACCAGAAAACAAATACTCGCATATAATACACACTTCCACAGAAAATGTAAGTTTGTAATAAAAGTAAATATATATTGTGTTTAGTAAAGCACAGGACCACAGTTTAAAATTATATAACTGTTAATAGTTTGCTCATTAATTTCTTATTAATAAAGATATTTTTGTATTGTGCATCATAAAAGGTATTGCATGCAATTTGCAACAGTGGGAAATATGAATTAACGTGTCTTAGAAGGAAACAGTCACACTAACAGTCACACAATGTTGTTGACTTTACACGAGATTGACGCGCGCCTGCAGACTGGTCGCTCTGATATCAGGAAATGTTTATCTGCACGTGACAAAGTTTTCCCCTGCTTATTTCTTTCTCTGTATAAACAAATACATTTGGTTATTTATGCATTATTTTTGCGTTGTGTCCTTTATTTAAACAGAAAATGCACACAATAAGAACCTTTTACCAAGGTCCTTCACAACACTGAAAATCAAATCCCTTCAAGAAACAAGTTAATAAAAACTATACAATACTGCCCCCTAACGGGCCCAATGCTTATCGTCGTTAAGAAAGGTTTGGGCGCCACCTACAGGCAAAAATATAACAGTAAAAAATATAATTTACTTCACAGTGCATGATGTGCTTTTTCTCCTCCAGTTCCCATTGCATATCTATGCAGTACTATTTTAGCATTTAAATTCCATTGTCACGGTTTCAGTAAAGCACTTCGATGAAAAATCCTCCTGATCCTGGTGAGGGAAATGGTATACATGATTTTACCCATCCCATGTGTGAGAGGAATAGGCTGCTGACATTCCTAAATATTACATCATTTTACAGTAAAAAAGGGAACACTGCAACTGCAGGTCCCTGAAGGCAGCCCAGCTGTCTACTTACAAACAGACACCAGACTGTTGTGCTCTATTGCATCACATGCAGTTATCTAGTTGCATAACATGCACACTTCATTTTACTAAATAAAAGTGAAGCTGTGCATTAAATTCAACAGTTTGCACAAATACCACAATGTGCGAAAATGTGACATTGAAAAGACAGCTGAGGAAAGTAAAACCTCTCAGATTCTCTGTATCACAAACACATTGTACAAAAATTAAAACCACATTCAAATAAGCATAATAAACTATTTACATAAAAAAAATAGTGGTCATGCCTGCATGCAAACCGAAAAACCACTGTGAGATTAAAATAGATTCCTAATACACAACCCCTGTGTTATGTATATTTCACAGTCATTCAAGTGTTTCTAGAAGACTCTGAGCAAGTACTGTTCTCTCACTCAGCAGTGTTGTCTTGCCATACACCATGGTGGCTGAAAACTGGAACAGCGCAGGGAGGGCTTTCATTGAACTCTGAGCAGTGAGGAAATTGCTATTTGCAATAGCTGACAGTCGGTCCAGCTCGGTGGCTCTTACGCCAGGTGAATATGCCACTCTTAAGAGCGCAGAGAGGTGTCCGTGCAACATCCGTGCCCACAACAAAGGCTCTGCCCACAGGTTAAGATCTCCCTTCTCAAAGAGGAACTCTTCATCCTGGATAAAAAAGAAAATCAGAAGGAAAATCTACATTTTTAAACTAGATGTCCTCAAGAAAATGTGATCAGTGTTTGCATGTGCACCAGTTGGCACCAAAAAGCCAGGGCTTGCTATGCATTTGCTAAGGTGTTCTCTGTGGTTTTTAGTTCTTTGCTATGCAGTATGGTGTTCTGGGTAATATCTCTAAGGTGTCAATAAATGAAAGCTTAGTAGCAGAAGTCCAAGTGTAAAGCTACATATGCCTGCTCATATATGAACTGTTTTATATTTTTTCCCATAGTCTTTAATTCAATTGTCATTCACAATGGGATTGTGGTTATTTCCCTCATTATAGCTGTTAAGTAGTGTCTTGTACATTGGTCTTTTTGTCCCATTTTTCAAATACCTTTATACTTAGGGTATGTTTACACAACAAAATGCTTAAAACGGATACGTTTTTCGCGTACAGACGACACCATTGTCAAAACGATCCCCATTCACAAAGATCCGCGCAAACGACTAAAAAACCCTGTATTCTGCTGCCAGGTCATTAGATGGCAATGATTGAACACATAATACGCATGTGCATGACGTCATCGTCTTAAGAGATTTGTGTTTTTGTTGCTTACATGGAGACTACTTTCAAAAGTTTGCATTTTCAGGCACCCAAACACTCAAAACGCATACAATCATTTTAGTAGAAAACGGTGTCGTGTAAACAGCCCCTTAGAATCAAAACTTGTAATGTTGTTAATCATATTATAGCTGGTTGGTTTGGCTCATGGCTTACAACTATTTAACAAAGACTTTTTAAAAATCCCTATGGGAAAAATGTACAAGAAAAATACTTCTGGAATCAATGCCATTGAAAATGTGATTCTAAACATTCAAGTTAAAAATGGCAGCCATCTTTCTTATGTTAAAAATAAGGTGGATAGGCCCATCAATTTAAGTCTATAGTATTTTCTGAGGTTTTTCATTTGTTAAGTTGCATTCCTGTCAATAATGTATTGCATCATTTTGTGTCCTGATTCCGACACGAATGGGGGAGTCACGTGCAAAAGTTTAAAAATAAGCTCAACATGAGCAATACAGTGATGCGTTGAAAAATTACACAAAAACAGGAAAAGTGCTCCTTACCAAATCTGGTGATTCCGTACAATTTGTATCCAATTGTTCATCTCCCAGGAGCCATTCTATCAAGTTCACCACACCAGCAGCAACATGGTCCCACATCTGGAAGAGCTGGCACAAAAGACCCACCCCTATCTCCAGGGCAACCGGAGGAGAGACAGCACCCGTGGCAATACCTAGAAATGTGGCAGAACAGAAATCAAAAGTCTGACAGATTTTCCTTGACGCAACAGGATTCAGCAAAATTAATGATTCTGGAACACATGTATGGAAAATTGAAATAGATCAATTTAATGAGCAACGTCAATCTTAGTCTGGTTTCTTTAGTCTCCAAAGCATTACTGGGTTCATGCAGTGGAGGTGGTGCCTTGCCACAATGAAATCTGCTCCCAATCTGAGATTTGCCAGAGCGTTGGATGTAAAGCAACAGCCTGAGATTGATGCCTCGCTCTCTTTTTGTTCTCTAGACAGCACGTTTCCACCTTCTTCTTGCATGGAACCCATTTGAGAGAAACAAAACTATAACTCACAAGCAAAACGTGCAGATTGGAAACCACAACGTGCCATATGTGTACAGGCATTTGAGACATTTCTGACTCAACGATCTGGGAAGTTGAATCTAAGAATAGATTTAGACATAAGATAAGGGAAGTGAGAAAACAACAATACTGACGCCCATCCAGGACTGCAGTCGACCTCCCTTTGGCTTTAACGACCCCAGTTGTTCATGCTTCAAAGCAGTAACGTGAGAAATCTAATACAGAAAACACCGGTTTCCCTCTATTGCCCCTCTTCCCAACCAGAAGATGACATGCAAATTACTTGGGTGACTTCAAAAGTCACCAGGAATTGCCAGTCAAAACCAAAAGAAAGAGCAAAGCAACACTTTTAAGGCTGCCCACCCACCCCTCCCCCAACAGAACCCCAACAGGAAAACACCGTCTGCACAAGAGTGAACGGATCGGCTTTCCAATGCAACCTTAAGTAAGAGTGTCATGAGCTGACATTACGAGAACATGGAAAGATGTTGATTGTGTAGACTCAGAGGATGACAGGGTCCTTTCTCTAAGTGATGTGTTGGGACGCCCCATCTCTTGCTTTAGCGGAGTCTGATGTCAGAGGTGCTTTTCATGCATATAGGCTTTGGTGCTGGATGCCTTCCAGGGCCGAACAAACCGACACCCAGACATTAAGAAACAATAGGAAACTCAAGCTCTTTCAGTTCCTTCTTACTGTGGTTTAGCACGTCAAAAACATGATTTCTCAATCTCATCAGTGCTTACTCAACAGGATGTACTCTTCATATCAGTGAAAGCGAGTGTTGTTTTTCTTTAGGATCACCTCTGATGTGTTTATTTGCATTTTGAGAACAATTTGTATAAGATACAGTTCCTTTAAATTCAAAATTTTCAAAACAAATTGCACCTTTAGATGTACAACAGCTTCTCAATTGGATATCTTTGTCCATTTATCCTTAAAAGGTTCATATTTATCTATTAAGGGTACATATTACAATTAGGTACCAATATGCATGTTTTAGGGGTAGATAAGGTGCAAAGTTGTTCTTTAAGGGAACTGCTCCAGTGACAAGCTGTTGTACCTCTAATGGTAAAGTTTTATATCTTTTTTTTTCTGAGTGTATGCAGCAATATGTTTAAGGCTTTGCTGGAGTTAATGGTATAAGTTCACCCAAAAATGAAAATGTTGTTATTTACTCACCCTTATGTCATTTCACACCTGTATTTTCTGTGGACATTTTGAATAATGTTGGTAACCAAACTGTTTTGATGAGCATTAACTTCCATTCTATGGATATAAAAAAGAATATTTCAAAATATATTCATTTGTGTTCCACAAAAGAACAATAAGCGATACAGGTTTAAAACAACACAAGGGTGAGAAAGTGACAGAATTTTAATTTCTCCGAACAATCCCTTTTACTTAACGCGAAGAAACTTCTAGATCTTGGCTGTAGATGTAACAGCAGAAATGTTTGTGAGGTGTTTTGGGGCAGTTTGCCCAGCCAGTTTATGTCTAGGCGCACACAGTTGTTCTGAGATTCCACAAGGAAGAGGAGGGCAGTTTCATTCCCGTAATCGATCTGTGGGAGTCGTGGAACTGGAACTAATTAAAAAACTTTCTAAATAATGAGAGCAAGAAGAGCTTTAGTGTGTGGCAAATCTGGGATGTGAGTAAGCGCAGCTGGGTGAGTGTCGGGTATCGGGCGTGAGGGAAGGAGGGGTGGCGGGCGAGCGAGCGGGAAGATGGCCTGGATGAATAACACCACAACCTCTCTAACTCCTTATTGACATCTGGTTCTAGCCTACCCATAATGCAACTGGGGTCTCAGTGGGTTTGACACAGCTTTATCCCACTCTCCTAATAAATGCTTTTCAAAGCCAAATTACTAAACTTGAGACCCCAATATGAAAATTGTGTCATAATTGACTCACTCCTTTGTTCATCCAAACCAATAGGATTTACTTTCTTCAGTGGAACACAAAATTTTACTTTCTGAAGAAGATTCTGGCTGAATCAGGATGGGCGCTGCCCAGCTGTCAAAAAACATAATTAAAGTAGCATAAAAGTATCCATTTGACAATAAGTCATCAGAAGCCATATGGCAGTCTTTTCTGTTTTACAGAAAAAAAGCCATACAGGGTTGGAAAGACAAGACTCTATATAGATTCTATATACATATCTCATCAATGTAAATCAAGTGTTGCATTGATGAAAAAGAGCTTGAAAGCAGGTAGAGATTTCAGTGCATGTGGGAATGACCACGTGTATCCGTGCATGCTCTCTCACACACATACGAGCATATTTGGACACACACCCAGAACAAGGTGCAAGAAGTCTTTGGGCAGGAAGCATTGGTGTGGGGGCGAGAGTGGTGTCAAGGTGCAAAAACACACACACTTTTACAGCTCTAACTTCCTTCAGAGATCTATGAGAACCAAAGAATTAGAGGCTCTTACCCAAACAAACCCAAGCAAAAAATCTCATACGTACAAACTACAGACAGACAAGACTGATAATCATCTTGACCATTTATATTCTAAACATAAGGGTTCTTTAATAATGTAATTATTTAAGTTGTGGACAACTTTTCTAAACATAATGGTATTAATAATTATAATAATGATAATAACAATAATAGTTCAGTGCAGCTTACTTTCATGATTATGGCTATGTCTGGATATTAAGCAGGCCATCAATATCAGGTGTAGCTCTGGAGACAGATATCATCTGACACATTTATGTAAAAACTGAGATGTCTGCTAGAGTTCTTTAGTGTCCTTTACATCAACCTAACCTGTCTAACAGGAGTGTTACAGTATCACCCAGGTGTCTGCTGGTTAAAAGGCCTGGCACGCAGTCACATGACTCTAAGACTGATGGAAAAAGACTCTGTAAAATATGTGGTACCTCACAATGCTTAGAATTTTTCCTGTGTTAATAGACTGTCATTTTTTAGAGGCCTTGGCTCAGCAAGTATTGCCCAATCATTTTATCTATGGGATTAGTAAAATTCTTCAAGAAAGATTTAGCAATCCATCCATCCATGGATTTTACTTCCAGAACATGTTGGTTGAGTTCTATCTACAAGCAAGGGCCAATATGCCTAAACTATTACTGCCACAGACCTTTACTTTAATGATTGAGTACCCTTGCGCTACATTTGGACACTATTAGTTTAATGGATGAATGATCCACGGATCAGTTCAGACCTCTTTTTGTAATCCATTACATGAATGGCTGAGGGGGATCTACTGCTAAAGACATTACACGGACAACGCTGGTGTTAGACATGAGCTGCCTATCGTGAGAACGTCCTCAAAATGAAACCAGATGGCCAAGAACAATACTAACTGGAGTAATGCGAGCAACAAATGTTTCAGGCTTTTCAAAAGAGTTGAAATGATGTTGTACTTGGATATTACATGGTGAGAAAATGTTGCAATTTACGTGTAATATAATAGTAATAGCACTTCATATTTAAATATGGCAAGGTAAAATGATTTGCTAGTGTAAACAAAAAAAATAGCATTCACATTATGCTGACAACAATACATCAAGGCAATATAATTAATGGTTCTGTTTAGGGATTCAAACAAACCCTTAACGCTAAGCATTTAACTTCAGACATACACTACCGTTCAAAAGTTTGGGGTCGGTAAGATTTTTTGTTTTTAAAAGAAGTCTCTTCTGCTCACCAAGGCTGCAATAATATTTTTAAATATAATTTCAATGTAAAACAGCTGTTTTCTATGTGAATATATTTTAAAATGTAATTTATTCCTGTGATCAAAGCTGAATTTTCAGCATCATTACTCCAGTCTTCAGTGTCACATGATCCTTCAGAAATCCCTCTAATATGATTATTTGATGCTCAAGAAACATTTATGATTATTATCACAGTTGACAACAGTCGTGCTGCTTCATATTTTTGTGCAAACAGTGATTAATTTTTTTCAGGATTCTTTGAAAGTTCAAGAGAAAAGCATTTCATTAAAAAATAAATATTTTGCATTATTATAAATGTCTTTACTGTCACTTTATATCAATTTCATGCATCCTTTCTGAAGAAAAGTATTAATTTCTTTAAAAAAAAAAAACGAAAAAAACAAAACAAATTGACCCCAAACTTTTGAACGGTAGTGTAAATGATGCCTCAAATCCAGGGGCTTGTTTAGTAAGGGTGTATTATTACTTCCACTTGCGTGGCCAGAATGTAATTTTTATCTGGAAGATGAAAAAATTGATAAAAAGTCCCTTACTTGCACTAGCTTTTTTGACTTGGGCCAGTAAGCAACATCCTAACAACCACCCATTCACCCTAGAAACCGCACATCAACAAGCTGGCAACCAAACACAAAACCAAACAAAACAAAAACACCACTGTTGGTGGCAAAAATATTTACACTTGTTCATGGCTACATCTCTGCAACTGAGGTGGAAGTAAACCGATCCTTAAAAAAAGCTGGCAAACGAGAGAAATGCGCTGAGCATTTCAGGAACAGTAATTGCATTTCAAATTCTTGAACACTCCCGAGTTCCTCCCCGTGAGAATATGGTCCTATTCCCTCTTAATGCTGTTATCAGATGTACCTCTCACCCTCCTAAAAGCCTTGTCAAGTGATGCCAGGGGTTCTGATTTCCAACCTAATTTGTATTGAGATACCAGAGGAATAAAAGTGTTTAATTTGGTTTCGTGTACTGCACAAAGACTTCACTGTGACGGCGAGGATAAAAAGGGCCAAGTACAAAGCCAGAAATGTGATTACAATGAGAGATCATGTTCGAGTTACTTCATACAAATATATATATATATATATATATATATAAACTGCATCTTTCTCAGTGTCAAGTTTCTTTCGAATACTAGAAAAGTGTTGAAAAATAAATTGGGGTTTATAAGATTATTTTTAAAAAACAAGATACGGTAAGAAAAAGATATTGTGAAATATTATTACAATTCAAAATAACTGTTTTTTATTTTAATACATTTTAAAATGTAATTTATTTCCATGATGGCAACAGCTGACTTTTTAGCAGACATTAGTCTTCAGTTTCAGTCATTACTTCAGTGTTCTGAAGAATCAGTCAAATACAGTCAAAATCAGAATAATGTGATTATTCTGAATATAGAATACAGGCAAAATTAACCCTAACCTTTTGTGATAATGACTGGCCGACTACTGTTGAGACGATCATTATGTAACTTAAGTATACAGTTTAAAAGTCCTTAAACAAAAACATTTTCAGAATTGCGTGATCGACCAATCAGAACCAAGTGTTCCAGAGAGCCGTGTAATATGAGGTCATAAAAACTGCATGCATAACAGTTTTAGATCTTATTTAGATCAATTGCAGCAGCTGTCACGGTTTGAAAGTTCATGTCAACTACCCCAAAACGAGTAACATATTGTGGGTTGGCAAGAAGAGAAGACACAAAGGATTGTTGAAAATGGCTTTCTCAGACTCTTCCCCCAACATGCTCATTTTTCTTGCCCATGAGAAGCAGGATATCAGCACGTCAGGGAATGTGGTAATGATGTGGTTTTGATGTGACTGATTTATGGGACGAAGGTGCTGTTCCTCTCTGCATCGCTGACCCACACACCTCCATTTCAAAGGCGCAGTGCCTGCCATTCACCGCCTCTCCTCCACACCTCTCCTCTGTCGCTCCGTCGTAAACACTGACCTCCCCCAATCCCTCCAAAACACTCCCCTTACAGCAATCTTCATCTGATCCTATTGAGTGAGTGTTGTTGTATTTGTCCTGTGTAGGCCATGTTTCCATTGATTTGAATCAATGGTCTGGGTTCAATACAAGTTAAGCACAGAATTTACAGCCTTATTTAAAAAAAAAGAAGCAGCAAAAATCATATGTACAGTAATGTACTTACAATGGTCTAAATCGTTCTTTAAATGGTGAAGCTACTTTGAGGCACTTGGTTATGTGTTAGAGACGTAAATCCTGTAAACGAGTGAGTTTGTCTTATGCAAACAGTCCCTTTCTAATATTTGTGCATGTGAAAGTTACTAGGTTTATTGGTTTTACATGGCCATAACACTGAAACATTGAACATTATTTTTAGGTTAGCAAGATATTTTATCATACTAGTTTCATGCTAACACATATGTTTAAGTCTTGTGGATATACTTCTGAAACAGAGTGTATTTGAATGTTTATTGCCTATTTTGGTGTACCTCTATTGTAAAGGAAGTTACTGTAACCATATATATTTTTTAAAAGATTGTCTGTAGCAGGGTTTTCCAAACTGGGGTTCAAAAATGTAAAATTTAAATAAATAAATGGTTACACTATTTTGCAAAGTCCTTGTTACAGTGTAACTATACATTTAAGTACAGAGTAATATTAATTAAAATGTACTTACAATATAGTTACAGATAGGGTTTGTTACATATGTTACATGTACTTACCATAGTAATAACAGCAAATTATACATAATTACATGCAACTAATCCTTAACCAAATCCTAATCCTACCCTAACCCTATAGTAAGTACATGTAGTTTGTGTAACTCTTTATTTTAAGGTGTCTTTGTTACACTGTAATTATACATTTAAGTACTGAGTAATATTAAGTAACCGCATGTACTGTACTTACTATACGGTTGGGATTAGGGTTTGGTTTAGGGTTAGTTGCATGTAATTATGCATACTTTACTGTTATAACTACTATGGAACATGTAACAAGGGCACTGCAAAATAAAGTGTTACTAAATAAATCAACAAATCCAATCAAAATAAAAACCTAAAATGAAATGAAATATTTGGTTTGTTTATCTGCATGTCATATATGTTTTCTGGTGTTGGTTAATGGTCATGTGTTAAATTATTGATATATTTAAATGGAAATATTATGCTTTTTATTGTTTTGTTTTTATTTTAAAGAGACAAACTAAAACAGTGTTCCAGGCAGAGAAAAATTATGTTTTTTGAACTTTAAATCATATAAATGTATTCTAGCAGACCCCGAAAATAAAATTATGAACTTGTAAAATAGCATAATATGGGCACTTTCAGTACTTATGGGTACTTGAAGTAAATATTTTAAGTCAAAGGAGTTTGGCTGACAAAACAGCTAGGAAACCAATCAGTGCTGCTGATAGAGCTTAACTTGCACTGAACCGAGAACATCCCTTTAATATTAGTGTATGTCTGTGTGTACCTGTGTTGTGCAAATGGGTTGGTATGTAGCAGGTGAAGTCAGCCGCCCCATCCCTGACGTCCTGATCTTCGTCCTGTAATAATGTAAACAGACACTTCCATAGCGCCACAGTGTGCGTAATACCTAGAAAAACAAACACACACTGTAAGCTTCAGTTTAGATTCCTGCATTCTTATCCTTGTCCACAGATGTACACTCACCCAGAGGCAAAGCTGGCGCTGTCAGTAAGGTGGGGACGGCCTTCACCAGCACCTCAGCTGACATGAGTTTGACTTCTGCAGGTTGTTCTTCACCACAGCTCTGCCGGACCAGCGCCCCCCATCTGCTCAGACAGACCACTGCAGCCTCACTGAGCTCCTGCTTTTTAACACAACCACATTACTGAAGGAAGATGAGCCATAACGCACAACTAAGTTGCTACTGTGGTGATACCACAGTACAGTAACATATCCGATGGTAATGCCTTGGTACTTTGATGTATATCATATTACTACATTGACAAAGATACTTCAAGGTGATTCATCTGATCAAAATTGGTAAAATCTTTTCTTTTTTATTAGTTTTACTGTTTTGAGTTTTTTTTTGCACAGATGCCAAACTTATCATTCATTTGTTTATGAATCCATTTATTTTTTGTTTATATGATGCAAAATATAATACCACATTTGTTTAATACATAAACATTTTTTAATTGAATTCCCAACAAACTAACTTTATCATGATATATATTGTTAGTGTGATATGAGATTGTGCTTTGACTATATACACGTTTTTGAAAGAAGTCTCTTATGCTCACCAAGGCTGCATTTATTTGATCAAAAATAAAAAGTAAAAACATTAAAATTGTACTATTGCTACAATTAAAATAACTTTTTTTTAAGTTAATATATTTTAAAATGTAATTTATTCATCTAATGGAAAGCTGAATATTCAGCATCATTACTCCGGTCTTCAGTGTCACATTATTCTTCAGAAATTATTCTAATATGCTGATTTGGTGCTCAAGAAACATTTCGTATTATCAGTATCAAAAACATTTGTTGTCAAAAACAGTTGCTGTCTTTTTGTGAAAAACATTTAAGGATTATTTGATAAATTGAAAGTAAAAATATTTTATAACATTATAAATATCTTTACTGTCACTCTAGATCAATTTAATGCTTCCGTGTGGAATAAAAGTATTAATAATAATTTGTAAAAAAAAAAAAAAGAATGGTAGTGTAACTGCTTTTATGTCTTTATGCCATTGAAATCACGCTGTCAACTAAAAAAAATTATCTTGGAGGCCATAAACCTCAGTTGCCCCCCACTCCCTCATAACACTTAGTGGCTAATCGTCCAACGACCATTCACAAACATTTCAGCAACCTACAAACAATGTTAACAGCTCTTAAAAACTTTCTGGAGCCTGTGGTAAAGCTAAAGCACCTATACTCTTTTTTTCCCAGGGATTGCCTTGTTTGTAGTGAGATGTGGGGGAATGTTAAGCCGCTATAAAGTTAAGTATCTGTAATCTGCTCCAGTCTAGATAGAGTGACCAGTTAAACATGCTTGAGTCAGTCTGGAAACTTCCTACACAATGCTTCTCTCTTTCCTTTCTTAACTCTCGTTTCTTTTCTTCTTCCTTACCTGCGGCATTGATTCAGCCAGGTGCACCACCAGTCGAGACGTTAGGGAGAGAGTGGCACAGTAGAGCTCCACACTGAAACACACAGAAGAACATGTGCATACTTCAATCCATAACCAAAAACAAGAAGGGCTGGGTGATGCAACTAAAATTGCATATATTGATCAAGTCTAAAATGATAAGGTTCCCACACTTTTAGACCACTTAATTTCTTTGAATTAGAAATCATTTTACAGAGATGACTAAGAAAATTTCTATTTCTTCTATTTATATGTGAGATACAAATGTTTTGAATGAAAAAAAAAATCAATTGTACTTATTATTGTACAAATGTTTCTCTACACAAGCACTCAAAAAGAGCAGAACGTTTTCTCATTTTCAGGAACTTTCCAGGACTGAAATAACCATTTTTAATTTTCCTGATTTTTCCATGACCATCTGGACCTTGATCAAAAATGCTGTCTGATCATGAACATACAATCGAAAACGACCGCCAGGCCGAGTCTAGAGGGGCTGTTTTTCCTAACTTGATCTCAGAACAGGTGTAATCCAGCATGTGTTGTCCAACAGAACACGGCTCCCAAAATACACTGAGCAAATGTGTCATTACACAACACTGCAAGTGTCCCACTGCATTACACAATTGCAAAGACACAGCATGTATTATGGTGTTGCTTAAATCACAGGATGACTGCTACAATAGGTCGTGAAGTGTTCCCCAACACTGAATTTAAGAGGAGAGATTGAAAGCATATGAGAGTTGCAGGGAGCGGGAGTCTTTGTAATGTAATACTGACGACCTGTCCACCGTTCACTAGGATGTGAAGGTGTCTGTTATTTTGAGGCCCCTACAGGCAACGAGGAATAAAAAACAACAGATCAACTGCACCTGCTGCTACATAAACGCATATTAAGACGCGCACACAACCTTCAAGCATGTACATCTCCACAAATTATAGGGAATAGCCCTATGTAAAGGTATATTAACACACTCTCTCAATTGAAAGCACAGGTAGCTGCGGCCCTTTAATGTGTAAATCAATCTCTTTCCTGCTCTGCCGTAGGTATGAAAGGATGATTGATGTACACGGGACGGCTGGCGACCACAGGTATGTGTGGTTTCTTTTGTAGTCGGAGCCCACATCTGAAGCCATTACGCTTCCCGCTAACAGCCCTAGCCACTCAACAGAGTACCACTCGTCTCCCCAGAGGGATATACACCACCCAAAACCACTGCTTGAACAATGAGGAGGTTTGTTGGAGTCCACAGCTGCGGAGAACATGCTGTGTTTTTAGGGTGTCGGTGCAATGTTTTATGCAATATTAATAGTTTAAATTTAGTGTGGATCTTTCTTTCTGGATGCAAATGGAAAACAAATAAGTTTATGCCTAAATCCATAAAGGTGCGTTCACATTTACCATTGTTTGGTGAATTTTCATAGGCGAAATCTGGTGATTTCAGTTCAGTTCGATCAGGAATTTCATGTGAGGGTTACAGATTTCCCCAAGCAGATTTCACTCGTGTTCAAGTTGGTCACGCAAATTCACCACTTTGACCAACAAAAAGCTGCTTGTTTTGAAATTGACTTTTGTGTGAGCTGTGCTTCATACATGCTACACTACTTACAATATACATGTAAAGTATACATGCACATGAACTTTTTTGACATCCCATTCTTAATCCGTAGGGTTTAATATGGAGTTGCAGCTACCCACCCTTTGCAGCTATAACAGTTTAAACTCTTCTGGGAATTTTTTAACATTCTTCTACAAGCACATTAGTGAGGTCAGGCACGGATGTTGGACGAAAAGGCCTGGCTCGCAGTCTCCGCTCTAATTCATCCCAAAGGTGTTCTATCGGGTTCAGGTCAGTACTCTGTGCAGGCCAGTCAAGTTCCTCCACACCAAACTCACTCATCCATGTCTTTATGGACCTTGCTTTGTGCACTGTCATGTTGGAACAGGGAGCATGAAATTGTCCAAAATGTCTTGGTATGCTGAAGCATTAAGAGTTCCTTTCACTGGAAGGAAAACAGGAAAACACCAAGCTCAACCCCTGAAAAACAACCCACACCATAACCCCCCCTCCACCAAACTTTACACTTGGCACAATGCAGTGAGGCAAGTACCGTTCTCCTGGCAACTGCAAACCCAGACTAGTCCATCTGATTTTCAGACAGAGAAGCGTGATTCATCAGTCCAGAGAACACGTCTCCACTGCTCTAGAATCCAGTGGCGGCGTGCTTTACACCCCTGCAGCCGACACTTTGCATTGCACTTGGTGATGTAAGGCTTGGATGCAGTTGCTCGGCCATGGAAACCCATTCCTTGAAGCTCTCTACGCACTGTTCTTGAGCTAATCTGAAGGTCTCATGAGGTCTGTAGGTTTGGAGGTCTGTAGCTATTGACTGCAGAAAGTTGGAGACTTCTTCGGACTGTGCGCCTCAGCAAGCGCTGTGATTTTACATGGCCTACCACTTCGTGGCTGAGTTGCTGTAATTCAAGCGTGTTATAATACCACTAACCACAAAAAGTTGACCGTGGCATATTTAGTAGTGAGGAAATGTCACGAATGGACTTATTGCACAGATGGCAAGCTATCACGGTACTACACTTGAATTCACTGAGAAGCAGTCTGCGTGCCTAGGTGCTTGATTTTATACAACTGTGGCCATGGAAGTGATTGGAACACCTGAATCCAATGATTTGGAGGCGTGTCCCAATACTTTTGGCAATATAGTGTACATTAGATCTTTTTTACATGTGAAATTTTGCTAATGTAAACACTACCCACATCTGCCATTGTTTGCAATAGTGGTCAACTGATATCCTATGTTGTTGCTGATAGGAAGAGAGCCTGATGGTCAATACAATGCTGTGATATAGGCTAAATAATACAATTTAATAACAGCAAATGAGATATACCAATAATAGATATGGGTCAGTCTATGGAAATTTCCATTTTTTTGTCCCTAGCCTTTACAGAAATATTACACTTAAAAAAACAATTTAGGGTTTCAATTTATTTATATTTTAAAATAAAACAATATGTTATTTGAAAAATTACACCTTCTTGACCCATCAATGTGGCAATATTTGATTTTTATTAATTATATAGAATTCCAAGCACCACAGAAGTGCTCGTCCCCACAGGCATATACAGATGGAAAATGCTTTATTTAGAGGTCAATAACAGGTTTTTACACTTTAAAATACAATAATGTATACATGACTATCAAATATATTATGTAAATGATATAAATGCAGAATAAATGTATATATTATGTATATATTATAAAATGTTTAATGAAAGTAGTGGTCCCCTGGAGTTAAACAAAAATCTCTTATTTTGAAATAAAAATCACACTGATGACATCAATTGACTTCCTCCTTCCAATTTCCTGAATATCTATGAAGAAAACCCCATAGTAAATCCTCTGTCTCTTTTCAGTTATCAGAAATTTTCTAATTTATCTCATGATTTCATATAAAGCTTTTAGTTGAAGTCACTGGTATGACCTACTTTATTGTTAGGTAATTAAAAAAAGGTTAAAAAAACGAGAATACAAATAGATTAAACTACTTAATTTAGTTAGTATACCATGATTGACAACATGTGGTTTGATACCTTGCAGCAGCCATTTTGCAAAATTAATTTTTCATGAAAATTGTCACTGGTGTCAACTTTCTTATGGGTAACATCAGTAACACCAGTGACTCCCATTTATTAGGGGTGTAAACCTACACTGGTCTCACAGTTCGGTTCGATTACGATTATCATATCATCGATTCAGTTCAATTCGACATCTCGATGCATTGCGATGCACCGCATCCTCAATTTTCAATTTTACTTCAAAGTGATGTGTGCGTGCGCGCCCCCGCGTGTTGCGTGTTCGCCTGTTCGGGAAGTCGGAGTGACATTCCAGTTTAAGTTTCAAGGGAGTAACGCCTGTTTATGTCATTAAGAAAATTAAATTCTGTCAAATCAATTTTGTTTGAAAGAAATGTGCATTTAAAAGCAGCACTCATTCGGTGTATAATGTTACCAGATGCGCGCATCAACCGTCGCCGAGTCCGTGTTGAAGGTGACGATCATCCATTTATAATCACGTGCAACAACACAGAATAATTGTAATTTGACCATCGGGTGCGGATGCTTAAATCAGAGAACATTATTAGTGCAGGTGGATGATGTTTTTGGTTGTGGATTCGGGCGACGGAGCTCATCTTACTCTAAAGCATTCAGACTCTGCAGGCGTTACTGCTCGGGTGAACACGGTTAACGTGGTTTATCAAGTTAATGGTATTACCTCCTGAATATTCTTTTTGTGCGTGACATGAGCGCACACAGCGCGTGCGTGTCTTCTCCAGGTCTGCTTACCAGGTTGTTCATAAAAGCCATATGTGCCCAGATGTAGGCTTTTAAAGTAGTTGGAGCATGTTTAATTACTCGCACTCGCATCTCGTTTCCCTCTGTCAGAGTATGCTACCGCGTCAAAGCACATACGCGATAAATGACGTCAGAAAAGCATCAGTATATTATAATCGTTTAAGGTCTATTACTGAACCGATACCGAATCGTCCTTGTCTGCATCGCGATGCACCGTAGAAACGATTAATTACACCCCTACCATTTATAGATAAACTTTAGTTAAAGTTATTAAGTTAGAATATATCAAATGGAACAATTCAGTCTCATCTACTTAATTATGGTTGAAGATTAATGATCTCTGGTCTTATGCATGTCATTGGTGATTCATTGTGTCACTGGTGTTACTGTCTGTATTTTCTGTCACATTAAATACAATGCCACATGTGACGTTAATAATTTTACATCCATTTAATTCTGCTACACTCACAAGTTAAGATTTAAAGGATTGCATCATTACTTGATCTTAACTGGTTTTCAAATATTTTCATTGTTATAGCAAATACATGGTTGCGCAAATGAACTAACCTCATTCAAGCACACTTTTAAAAAACCTGATTAAAATAAATAAAACAATCTCCTTATTTGTTGTATTTTTTTTGTTAACTCTGACTACATGTGCTGAAAAAAAAAATAGAAATAGTATTTCATGAAAACATTTAATATTGCCAAAGGTAACATCAGTGACAAAAAAAAGGTACATGTGGTCTTTAAATAAATGCACAAATAATATAAAAAAATCATTAAGCTGTCATTTATGCGTATTCATAAAGTCAAAGGGTAATCTAATAATGTGGTTTAAGTTTAAATGTTAGAAAAAGAAATACATTTTAAGACATCTTGCCATACCAAAAGTGGACGTTTCTGTAGAATGACCCATATAATGTGATAGGCTGAAACCCAATTAGCAAAATATTAAAGGAAATTTGGACTTGTTTAGATTTCCATGATTATCATTGAAACAGGACCTACCTAGCATAAATTATAGTAGTTGTCTCGAAGTCAGTGGTTTTTTTAAATAGGTGTTTGGCTAAATGCCTTGAATAAGATCTATGGTAAACTCAAGCTCAAGATATTTTCATTTTATTCTATGAAAAAAATATACCAGTAACCACCCCTTTTTAAGTTTCTATTTTTCATTTATAGACTAACTTTAGCTCTTTTTTAATTTTTTTCTTTTTTTTTTACTTCTGCCGATTGCAATTAGGCTTCAAAATTCATAAAATTTGTGTTAATTTATAAAGACTATCATGATGAACAAGACGTGTAAGAATCATTAGTTTTTGTTGGTCACAGAGCTTATTTTCTGCAATAATTTTAAAAAGTCAATGGAAAAAATATAGATAATACAGTTTGATCTATATGGTTTACCTGTGTGTAGAGGTATCAAGCAGTGTGAGGAGATGCTCTAGAACCTCCTGACAGCTCAAAGACATCATCCCATCTCTCCAGGGAAGCAGGGAAGAAAGTGGGAGAACAGCAAGAACTTGCAAAACCTGTGAAACACCAAGAGAAATGGAGACTTAAGTCAGGGTAGACACAGCTTGTTTTGTGAAAAGCAGTATAATAGGGTATTTTCTAAGCTGCACTGTTTGAACGATAAAAGGGTTTCCAACAGTACAACCCACTGAACAGACTGCATATCGATCATGCCCAGCCTCATTTTCTGTTTCATGTCAAAATAAATATGGCATCTAATCGGACTAATCATATACAAAGAGCAGGAGACATAAAAAGTGCTGAAGTCTGTCTAGAATGTTTTGTGAATATTTTCATTTGCCAACCACACTTTTCAACCCATATTCCTTTCATCCATATGAACATTCCCTTATTCCACCCTCCCGTCTGTCAGTAACATTCCTCCCTCCCCGTCCATCCATCTATCCCTCCATCCCCCTGCACATAAAACACATCTGGTTCAGCTCTGGCCCTCGGGTTTCCCCCCCAAACACTCGCCTCAGAAGAGCGAGGGAGTTAACGGAAGACTTGTTTTTCCTTCTCCTCAGACCCCCACCATCTTTCCTTTCCTTTAACGTGACAGGCCTGGTAACTCATAGGGGTTTGTTGACATTATTTAGACTTATTTGGTTGATTATTATTTCTTGGAGTGCACAAAGCCTTAAATAAGTATATTTTTAATGGTTTTCTATGGCATCCTTACTTGATTATATTATAGTATTTTATATTTTGGTACATTGGATCAGTGGTTCCCAACCCTGGTCCTGGAGTAGCCCCAGCTCTGCACAGTTTAGATGTATCCATAATCAAACACAGTTGATTCAGCTTATCAGCTTGTTAGTAAAGATTCCAAGACCTCAGATGGGTGTGTTAGATAAGAGAAATATCCAGAATGTGCAGTGTTGGGGGTACTCCAGGACTGGGGTTGGGAAACACTGCATTAAATTATATTGAAGTACATGATGAAACCAGTGTGGATTTAGTCCTAAGACGAAACCTGTACAATGAATATTTCCAGAACAGATTTAAGCACTAGGTTTTAGTTCAGTCACAGTTAAATGCATATTTTCTTATTATTGTAGCCACTTGAGCCCATAGAGGAAATTAGCCTAACTTTCCTAGTCACTTCCCAGAATGCTTTGGTGGAACAGAAGACTTACCTTGGAAACCAGGCCATATCGAAAGTCTAGAGCCTACCAGCAGGACTTTAAACATTAACAGTTGGCCAATAAAACAGCTTTTAAGAACACACACACACACACACACACAATTTCAGAAAAGCCAGTTCCCGTCAGTTTGAGCATTTCTTAATTATAGAAATGGCAAAACAGGAGGGTAATTGATGGTTGGTTGAGTGTTTATGAGGAATTGAAACATGAGCCCTTTTTCTAAACAGGAAATCGCCTGCCATTTCACAGGGCCAAAGAAATTTGTGTGTATGGAGTGAATGGAAATTAAATGACATTCAGCCGGTTTCAGTCAGATACAGTTGTTATTAGCTCTTGTCCAGCAGGTTTTTACAGTGTAGACGTTTATTCAGCTAATCAGAGAATCCCTGTACAAAGGAATGTAATTTCTACAGCTGAATTCACAAATCTCAGGGCCACAGAGTTCTGTGATCAGTTTTTTTTAATGAATTTCAACATGGTGAAAAGAACAATACAAAGGTTTCGGCTGCTAACCTGGATCAAGTTTGATTCACAAAAATTGTGAGATCCGCAAATCAAACTATATTAATTTTCTAATATTACAGTTTACATTTTTGTAAAGAATTTTCCCTATTTTTTTGCAATTTTTTATTTTTTTTACAAGTTTTCCTATTATATTTTGTAAAGTGTTTTATAGTGTTTGTTGTAAGGTTTAGGTGAGTATGTAAAAAGTTTTGTCAGGTTTCCAAATGATTTGTAAAGTTTCTTGTAAATAATTGTAATAATATCAAATTAAAAGTTACACTAGTATATTTTAATGGTGTAATACATTTTGGTCGTGTAAGAAATACACTTATTTTGATGTGTTAAGTAACACTAGCTAACTGTAGTGTGTTATTCGATTACATATAAAAGTTAAATAATTTTAAATGTAATAAATTGCAATTTCATTAATATAGATGCATAATTACAAATAGATCTAAAACATGACATACAAGTTTCAACAGAAAGGACATTACAGTTTATTTTAGTTAACTATACATGCTTGTCAGTACATTGGGCAGTACACTTTAATCTTATGTCTAAGACAATAGAAGTAATTGTGAAATTACATACAGTATAGAGATCCGGCTAATTTAATTTAATTATAAATTTAAAACAATACATTTATTTAATTGCAATAAACATGCAATTAAGTGTCCAAAAGCATTACACTCAGTAACTATATTCATTCTCATTCACTTAACTATAATCTTTTAAAGTATATTATTTCTGTACGATGATAAAATTGGTCTAGAAACAATTTCTACACAGAAATTGCTAGTAAATTTCACAATTACAACTATAATGCAAGATTGTTTCAAGATGTAAAACAAATTATGTCGTTTTTGTAAAAGTTCTTTTAGTTTTAAAGTTTTGTAGAGTTGCAGTTTTTTTGCAGGCTTTTTTTTATATTGTGTGGTAGTTTCTTTATGTTACTTTTTTTGCATATTGTTTTGCATAGTCTTTATACTCTACCCTTTTGTGTTGTCATACTCTACACAACTAGTTTCCTCACCTTGGCTTGACACCCCGGGTATGTCTCGTGAAGGGCCAAAGAGGTTAGGCTGGACACACTGAGTTCAAAGGGCAAGGGTCCCTGACCACAATGCTGAGACTTGTCCTTGGTCCTCTGAAGTCTCTTGAGGAACTGTTCCAGGACAAACAGCCGAACCTCATAGTGTGGGCACTGTAGCAGCCGTTCCAGGAGGTCTCTCTGAATCCCGCCAGCCTCAGGACATTCCCAGAGGTGAGGTGATTCCACACAGACACTGATGGCTATGTGAGCCAGACTCTGCAGGTACTGTGTGGCTCCAGGGACTGAGGGGTCTATATCGTCGAGTCCCTGAGGGGCCACAAGCTCTGAGGTCATAAGAATGTGCAGAGTTTCCTCACGTAGTTTCTTCAGCGGAGACTCTATGAACGTAGACAATGAATGTATTCCATTAGATGTGAGAGAGGATATATTCTAAAATTAAAACATAATTTATCTTAGGTGACATATCAAAGTGTACAATGCAATAAGATAACTACTTTGACTGGTGTTTATTAGTGAAAGATGATCAACCTTTGAACTTGCACTACTAAATATTGATTCAGCTTCACTATGATATCACTATATGCTCTGCTGAAAGGCATCCTGGGAAATGCAAGTGCTTCGGAGCCTCAAACATACTATTTTCCTTATTAAATTATTATGAACACAATATTCTTCTGAAGGCTAAATAAAGCTCACTTCTCCATCCAAGAAGTTCCAATGACCCATTCCAACTCCCACAATGCAACCCAATCCGGCACTGCACATGATTCAACAAGGAGTGGATCAGAGGAAAGGGCCATACTGCATTCCCCAAGAGACGGGCTCGGTTACCGTGACACCAGAGCATGAAAAGAGCCCTCGTACGCTTCTCGGAACATGTTCAGATTGACCTAAATCATCGAGTGTGTGGTGCACTCTAATTTAGCAAAGTGTGAGAGGGGATTTTGTATGTGTGTATACTTGCCTGTCTCTTTAGGGCATGGACATTGCTCAACACCTGTTTCAACGATGTTAATTGTTGACATGTTCACACAGACCCGGACCATCATTATAAGAAGGGGGTGATGGGAAGGCATGTTTTAAAACCAGGGTGGAGATGTTGACAAACGTTTGTAGTGATGAGAAGAGGAATATCTTATCTAATGTGGAAAATACCTCATCACCAGAACCCTGACAAGTTATTTAAGAGTCAGTCATATTTCATATATAAATTTACACATTCTTTTGCTCATGTTTTCTTGCTTCACTCAATCACAAGTACAAACATCTGTAGACTATATGTTCCTTCAAAATCGTCCAAAGTCAGTCTATTAAAAGTGGTCCATGTACACATTTTATACACTATTACTATTACAATTTGTGTCTAATGCTCAGTGCTCACCAAGGCATTTATTTGATCAAAATTACAGTAAAATAGTAATATTAAATATTATAAAATATAAGTACAATTTAAACTGCTTTCTGTTTAAATTTATTTATTACGGTGATGGGAAAGATAACTTTTCAGCATCATTACTCACGTACCACCTGACTGCTGCAGATAAATTGCCATTGAAACACATAAATTCGAGTTTTAAACCGTATATATATATATATATATATATATATATATATATTATCTACACCCATTTAGACCACTTAACTTATTGCTTGCTATCAGGATGGGAAGAGACTTTCAACCAGCATAACAAAACATGTTTCTGGGACAAATCACCAACCCTGCTTTTAAAATATTATTTTCATATTTAAAGGGTTCCTATTATGCCCTTTTACGAAGTCTTGATTTAGTTTTTGGTGCCTACTAGGATATGCTTTCATGCTTGATTGTAAAAAACTTTATTAAGGCTGCACCACTTTATTAAGGATGCCGCCAATTTCAAACCAATTCAAGCCTGATTAAGACTTAAGAATGTTAACAAACAAGAAGATCGGCCAGAGCGAATTTCATACACAGACTTTTCATAGTGGTATGTTTTTTTCCCGTAAATTTCTTATACATTTTAGATATGATGTTATACACCATTTAATCATGATATTTGTAGGAAAACTATGGTAATACAAACAGTAATCAATTACAAAACCATGGTTCATTTTTCTAAGGGTCAGTGAACAGCCTTACAAAAGCGAGAGCTTACAAACACTACAGCAAACACTACATTCAACACTGTTAGCAGGCTAGTGGAGGCAATCAACTTTGCCCTTTGTTTACATAATAGCAACCATAAAACTTATAATTGGAACTGTTAATAGAAAACGCAACTACAAATAATAAGACATACTAACAAGTTGTGATCCACAAACAACAGATTGTCCCAACAAAGTTGGAACAGGCTGCTCTGTTTCAGGAGAAGCTTTTGTGCATAGCCTGCTTTGTACTCTTATAGTTTCTGGAAGCTGTTCTCCGTGAAATGTGCAGCACACAGATAAACGTTGGAGTTACAATGTTCAGGAACAGTGTTTAAAATACATTTTAACCACTCTAAGTTTGTCAGCCAGAGTTTTAGAAAAGGGGTGGAAAAAACAGCATTTCTTTGACATAGCAGAAGCTCAAGCAGGCCTCGTCCTTTTTTGCCTATTCTGTGGGCGGGGGATTATTTAAATGAGTAACATTGTGACTTCATAAAGCCCAGAAAAAACACACGTTGTAGTCCAACCTTGCAGATCTTTTTTATATGCTCAAAAACAGCAACATTACACACTAACTACTTTGAAAAAGTGGAAAAGCATAATAGGACCCCTTTAAATTAAAGAATTAGTCAAATAAATTATATTTAAACAAAAATAAGTAAATAAGTAAATAAATTAATAATTAGAACATTAGAATAACTACTTACATTATGTAAACAAATTAACTGATACGAAAACAGGACCATTTATCGATCTTCATGAGTTTTTATCCCCAAATAGCTTCCCCTTGAAATGGCATGGTGTAATTTATTAGCACCTAAAGACATTCTTTGTCTGATAGATGTTTAAAACCATACAGAAAACATACTTTAACAAATACTTTTCTACAATCTAAAAGACACTAGTTTTATATAACAACTCTCCCACAGGTTCCAATAAATAAACCAAGATTGCCACAGCTATTCAGAGTGAGAGAAAAGTGAAATGAAGTCAAAACAAAACTGTAGTGGGTCATAAGAGGAGTGATGGTAACCCTTCTCAAGCCTTTAAACTCAGGCCAAGTACTCATTACCACAAAACAACATACTAAGAGAAAAACATCATTAACAGAGGGAGGGAGACAAGAACTAGTCAGTCATGAGACAGACTTTGGTTAACAATGCTGATTTATTTCCCTTATACACTATGTCTGTTTTCCTCCAACACACAGAGACAGAAACACAGAAAGGGGAAGAAAGAGGAAATGAGAGGGAAGAGGGTGTGCAGTGGAGATAAAGGACGCTTTTGCTATGGCATTTATTAATATTGTTGGCCCTCTGGAGAGATGGAGGACCACGGTAATGATTGCTCTCGGAAATGAAAGGCATTTCTCAGCAGGACAGACGGTTACAGATAATATGTGTGTGAGTTTGGAGACAGTAGTTCTAGGGATGTGCTGGAATCGTTATGAAAACCTAAACAGCCCAGTTAGACATCCAAGGCATTACATACAAAACACACCCGCCACCCCAGCATGACTCAGAGAAAGCTGTGGTTTCATCAATGCCACGACCACCAAGTCTCAGTGACCAGATTTTGCTCTCTCATAAAAATAGCAATATTACGGTCACTGGTAATAGAAAATAAAGCCCATTGCAGTGAAATCAAACACTGGCAAAACACTCACACAACCTGGAGAGGTCCAAAAAAAAAAGAAAAAAAAGAAAAAAAAAACCATGAAAAGAGACATTTAAAGGGATATTTCATCCAGGAATGAAAACTGTCATGATTCAATTACTATTATGTTGTTCTGAACCCACGCAATGTCTTTTCTTTAGCACAAAATATTTTGTTTTGAAGGTTGAATGTTCACATAAATTCTGGCCTATTAATCCCACAGAGCTATCGTACGGCATCAGAAGGTTTCAAATACACCATATAGAGTCATCTGGTCCATTTTTACAATACTTTTATGGTGCTTTTTCTCCTATTTGAAGTTTGACAGCCTCTGTTAACTATATACTTTTACTGTATAGGAAGTGTGAACATTCTTCAAAACATCTCCTTTTTAAAGTCATACAAGGTTGGAACAAAATGAGGGTGAGTAAAAATAGGGCTGGGTAATAACATATCGATTTTGATTCGCAAGCTTTTGATTCAATTCAATTCAGGACACCCTGTCAGTTGGTACAATACTACAATACTAAAAGTTAAAATTAACAGAATTCCAGACTATCACATTTATTTGCTATTTATTTCTGGATACAATAATACAAAAAATGAATTGTATGCAAACATTTAAAATATTAGTTTAGTAAAGATTTGTTCACACATCAACAGAAAACAGCATAGAGAGATCGATAGTGCTCTATTTAAGAATCCAAATCGGTTCATAAATATGAGTATCGATTAAAATCCATTTATTGATATTGTCAACCCTGCCCTTGTAAATGATGACATCATTTTCAATCCCTGAAGTTATTCATAACACATCCTCACCCCACTATAAGATGGAACACTTAGAATAATTCTGTGAATAACAGTACTACAGCCCGAGCACCTTTATGACGCTAAAGTTGTTAAAGTACATGTGCGATCTTTTTGTTTTTAAGTGTTCAGCTAGATTTTATGGTGCAGGAAAACAGTGGGCCGTCTGTACTCACTACAGTAGTAAACACACTCCGATACACACAAGCGGCAACGTGCTCGAACACATGGATTTTACATCATGCTCTGCCATGATTACCCAAACTGTGAAAAACAAAACCCAGACGACTGAGGAACGTGCAGAGCAGATGTGAGCATGCTTTCCCACAGTGAACGACCCCTTCGCTGCCAACCACCTACTGACGAGTGTGTGCACGTTAGCCACAATTTATTCACCCGGGAGAAAGAAATATGGGGAATACAGTACAATTTGTGCCAAAATTATGGTTTTAATGGCCATCAGAGAGAGAGAGAGAGAGAGAGAGAGAATGTGTGTTGGTGTATGTTGAGGGAGCATTTCTCATGCGGTAGTGTTTGATCCAGACTTGTAAACCCGTTCCTCTCATGCCCAGCTAAAGCATCGCCAGTAAAAACACCATCACAATCTCTGCTTAGAGTCTCAGAGCCAAACTACTAAGAGCACTTGGCCTCATACAGCCCCACCACACACACATTAGAGCATTAGGAGTGCATTAGGATGGGAATACATGCAAGAACTGCCCAGAAACTTTCCGCTCCTACTTAGTTCCACGACGAACGAAAAAAGCAGATTGTTAAGGTCATTCTGTCCAGTTTGAAGTGTTAGTGACAAATTAAAATGTTAATTTCTTCACAGAGGTTACCAACACCTGTGACAAGTGCACTTTAGGAAGGAGACAGTGAGAGACAGATACAAACAAACATATAAGAAAAAAAGTGTAGGAGGGTGAATCTACACTTTCATTTTAAGGTGTCCTTAAATATTTTCCCATACAATGTAAGGAAACAGTGACAAGGGTCACTCAAGTTGCAAAAGGACAAAACAAGCACCATACATTTGCCCATATACAATGTGTGCTACAGTTTTTTCCAAGTCTTCTGAAGTCCTACATTTGGTTTGATGTCAATAAAAACATTGTATTGTTTCTTACATGTCTCTCTACTAAACGAGACATGGTGAGTTTGTAAGTTTGAATGAGCAAGCACAAATGAAATTTAAGAGCTATGGTATAGGGGAAGATTTTCAGTGTATAACAATCAGTATTTTGGTGTTTCTCACACAAAGCTGTCATATGACCTCAGAAAACATGGAATATAGACACTACTTTTATTGTTGTTGTTTTTTGTAATTTTTTAATGTGCCAGCTCCTTTTTGTCATCTGCTTTCATAGTACGGCAAAGAACAGAGTAAACATTCAGCCATCTCTTTTTTGTGTTATCCAGTAGAAAGTAAGACATATGGCTTTGACAAAGTCTGTTGACAGTTTTTATTTATGGGTAATTCCTTAAACTGAGAGAGAAAAACACCAGAAAGAGTGTAAAATATAGAGATAAATGGAATACAATTTATGTTAAGAGAAATGAAAGGAAAGGTAGACAGAGATTAAAAGGGTGTTAAGACTGAGAGTATAGGGCAGAGTGTAAAAATAAATCTCTGCATAGCACAAGGCGTGAGTGTGTGCCCATCGTTTGTTATGTAAGTGATGGTAGGCGGGTGGGATTGTAAGAGTATGCTTGTTTTAAAATGATAAACACCGCCACCATGCCCACATGTGTGCAACACATGGGGCCCGCAAACATGCAGGGGCCGCCCCTTTTACTGGGTCACACGGGCACAATTGTACCATCTGTCAGATACCATTTAGCGTCTTTCTTATTCAAGCCTCGCAGGCCTCCAGCACACTCAAAATAACACACACTCAAGCAGACACCAAATTCCCTTGGTATATTAACTAGACTGGAAGTTGTACATTTGGAAACAAGCACATTACACTTACTTTGCTATATGAGCTCTTACCTGACACAGGAACTGGAATACATCCACAAAGACAGCCCAGCAGGTCTAGAAACGCACCACGTGTTACCAGACACGGATTTCGCCTGTCAATTTGTGTGAGAGAGATTAAGATTGATTATTATTTCATACTTCATAGCATTTCATTGCACTTGTACAAAAACAACACTTTATTTTTCAAGTGTTATATACACATCGTGCGATTAGGGGATATTTGAAGGAGAATGTCACCAATTAAATTTTAAAGTAGACATTTAGGCAAATATAGAAATAGTGTAATTCACATAAAATGAACAGTAAAAATACAGATTTTTTTTGTAAGCATTTAATTTTAACAATTAACAATTTATTTACACAATTTACAGGCCCCAAGGTAGATAAGCTACTACATTTTGAACATATTTCAGCCAAACAATATTAATCCAATTACGGTTTGTCTCAGAAGGATCTCTAATGCATGTTTTATGCCTGTAGGAAAACTGAATCATCATCTACTGTCAAAAATGGGAAATGCATCCCGTCTGACCAGAAGTGCAGATATATCAAAACAAAAGGCAAGGAAATGGGCATATGTGTCAAAACACTTTTGAGTCACTATATTATAGTTAGAGTGATTGATAATGCATCCTGACTGCAATAGCGAGCAGTATAATTAAGTTCACACTGATTCTGAGGATAAAGCATAACATTTGCTCCCATGGGCACAAAGGGAATTTAGGGCCCTGTATCTCAGGCCAACTGCAGGGTAACGTTTGTGGGAGAGGGTGTATGTGTTTGTGAATAGAAACTGTGGTGAGTATATGGAAGAGTAAATCAGTTATAGTTATGTATGTGTGTATGTGTGTGTGTGTGTGTGTGTGTGTGTGTGTGTGTGTGTGTGTGTGCGCGTGTGCGTGTGTGTACGCGTGCGCACAGCAAACGCTCATGGGCATGGGCGAGAACAAGAGGGCCAGTGTTTAGGGCTGACGTCAGTATTTCATCACTGAGATATTAATAACACAAACTCTCCCTCTCTTGGAATGCCTGGCTTCATCTTTTTGTGTCCCTCTGTTGCTCTTTAAACACAAATTATTACTCAGAATTCAACAAATTACTAAGGATTATAGGGATATATGGTCAGACATTTGGGATCTCTGTCATTTCACCTTTATCCCTCCATCTCCAGATTCTCTTTCATTCTTCTGCCATTTTTGTCCCATCTTCCTAAATGTTCCCTAAATCTCTTCACTTCATATATTTGGAAAAGTATACTACCCTATACTAGCCTTATTAGAAATGCAGTATGCACACACTGTGGACATTTTCTGCATGGAGTAATTGGATAACCTACTACATTTGCCAAATTGTGCAATATACAAGAGCACAATTCATGCCAGTATCCCAAAATGCACTCAACTTCACACTCCCTTTCCAGTATTAGGAATGAATCAGAAACTACATCATGCATCTCCTTCTTGACCATTTAATTTATCTTCTAAAAGGTTAGTCATTTTACATAAAACTGGGTTAAAATAATAATAAAAAAATAACCAACCAACCATGTTGGTTTCAATGTCTATATAGTTCTTATACATTTTTTTTTTCAGTTTTAGTTTATTTTAGACATTACGTTAAAAGTCCCCCTGTAGTCGATAATTGTATCCCTTAAAAATATTTAAATCGTTTTACCAGTGAAAAAAAATATTCATGCCTTGATATAGCTTGAAAGTAACTCTACACCCTTGCTTCATTTAGTAAACGCAGACACATTAATATGCTAATTAGCCCCGCCTCCACTCATACCAGCTCCACTAGCTCAAGTTCACTTAAGTTACTGTAGTAAACGCTGCACAATGGTATATGTTTGATTGCTGCTGATCGATTGCTCCTGTTTGCCTCGCTGCCTGCTATGTGTTTGTTTGCTTCAAGGCTGTAAGCTCCGTCTAAGCCTCGTATTAGCTTCGTATTTCTTTGTTTTGAACCATCATTTACTATCATTTCTAGTCATTTATACTACTAACAGGGTACCCCCAGGATCCTCCAACTTAAATTCAAGGCTTTTTAAGACCTTTTTAATACCATTTCAAATGAAATTCAATGCCAACTTCGTACCCATTCCGACAGAAGTATGAAGGGAAAATGTCAAATCTGTATACATTTTAAACCCTAGAAAATAATTATGTACAAGGAGGTTACTTGAATTAAATATATATTGAATTATATATCAGTCATATTTAATACATACGCAACAGCATTGTAGCGCGCACGTGTGTGTAGGCCAGTGTTAATTTTGGCAGCCATTTTTGATTTAGTCTTAGTCTTCAGACGAAAATGCTTATTGGTCTTAATCACATTTGAGTCATCCTGTTTTTTATAGTTGTAGTTGACGAAAAGTCTTAGCATTTTTTGTCAACTTTTAGTCAAACTGCAGTTACTTTACTTTTGGTAAAAACTAAATAAGACCTTTGTAACGAAATCCAAGACTTTGTATACTAAATTCAAGGCTTTTAAGGCCTTAATTTGAGATGATCAAATTCAAGACTTTTTCAAGGCTTTTAAGACCCGCGGGTACCCTGTACTAAATACAGCTTACCCAACTTCTCAGATTAACCTTACATCGCTAGCTTCCGTTATTGTTAGCACAACACGCTAGTAACTCGCTAGCCTGTTAACACGCCAACCGTGCGCTCT
The DNA here is from genome assembly GCA_030578275.1 of Meda fulgida. Taxonomy (NCBI): domain Eukaryota; kingdom Metazoa; phylum Chordata; class Actinopteri; order Cypriniformes; family Leuciscidae; genus Meda; species Meda fulgida. Next base: position 25,605,694 of record CM060628.1, on the reverse strand, counting down.
CTTATTTATTTCAAACAGTGTTCTTGAGACTGTCTTTGGTTCACAGCGGTTTTAAGTACAAAATACTGAGCAATGGTGTTGACTTATGAATTTGCACATGGTTTGTCTGAAAGCATATTAAAAATACCATAGACACACAAACAACATTTAAAAACTTGATTTTCACCACAGGGGGTCTTAGGCGTTTAAAAAAAATGATTTATTTTAGTTTTAGTTTACTATGATAAACCTGATTAGACACTACTCACTGAATGAAACAATACATAGCACTGTCATGAGACAATGTAACATACAATTGTTTGAGATGTTTATTGTTGTATGCTGTTCCATCTTACTCAACTATCCCAAAATGTCTCAGGCTCATTAAGGAGTCTGATATAAAGCATCAGTATGGATGAGTGAGAGTGGTCAAAGGGCACGTGGTCGTGTGGCTTTTCCTGCAGCGCTGGGTCAGTGAGCAGCCTTTGAAACACGAGCTCAGAGCACAGAGAGCTCAATTAATACACCAATTAGTTGCAATGCTATTTTGGAAAAGAATATTATTAGCAAAAGCCAAACCAAAAATTGCTTGTACACACTGTTTTTGCTGATGTATATGCTTGTACACACACTGTTTTTGCTGATGTATATGCAAATAATAAAAGTAGTGACCAGTGTATAACCCTGACAGTACCCACCTTGTGGCGAGCCACAGCCGTGGAGAAATGGCACTGGAAAGGTCACAGTCCTGCGTATTTTCTGACTGGGGTCTGTGTGTGTCTGTCAGGTAGGAACGTAACAACGACAGCACCTGTGAAGGAGATGGAACACCTTTAATATGAGGAAAAGGTGGGAGAGAAAGAGATAAAATATACAGAAAAGAAAAAAATATATACAGAGGGATCAGTGCCATCAGACTATAGTGAAATAATCAGATCAGAAACCGAGAGATCAGACACAGAAATCAGAGTCTGTGTACCCATTGCAATCTGACTAAGTATTTCATGATCTCATTTACCTTTCCCCCTAATTGTGATAATAAATTAGAGCTGGAGAGATCAGATTTAAATCAGACAGCTCAGACGGAGAAAACAGAAAGAGACCAGAGATAGCAACCGAAGAGTTTAGACGGAAAGATAGAAGACATATATTAGATAGACATGAGATGGATGTCAAAGACAGATATCAGATACATAAATCAGAGATCAGAAAAATAAATAAGAGGGATCAGACAGGGGAATCAGTAAGAGTTTAGAAAGAGATCAAAGAGAGAATTCAGACGAATAATTCAGAGAGAGATCAGACAGGAGACATCTGACAAAAATCAAAGAGAGGTGTACATAAAGGAATAATTTATCATATTTAGGGATGCATGATAATATCGGCAACCATATCGGAAAATTTGGCTGATAAATTAAAGCTGATAAATGTATTATTTCCTACAGCTGAGACGTTTCATATGCGCACTGTTCACAATGATGGTTTTGAATGGCTTGAAATATAATTGGAATCACGGTTAAGTGCAACGTGAAGCGGAAGTCTTTCATAAAGGCTATATAAAATTACCATGATAACATTATAATTGTGTGTTTGGGACATGGATTTTAATGGTAAGACTTGTTTTTGCGATCAGGCTCTTCAAATTATATATAAATTTGTATTAAGATTAAACGGCCAATATGTGGGTTATCGGCTTTCAAATGTAAGGAATTATCGGTTATCGGCCAAAATTTACATATTGGTGCATCACTAATCATATTATATGATTAGACAAATTAGAAAGACGGATCAGCTTCTTAATTAGTTAATCTTTCCAATCTGAAAGATATCTGACAGAAATCAGAGGAAAAAAAATGTTTCTTCTTTAAGTCTTCTTTCTTATTTATTAGATCAATTAACATCCTTGCATAACAGTCTATAGGGAGAAAAATAAAATGAAGGAGAGTAGATGGCTCCATGCATGCCCGGTTAAAGAGAGTGTACAGAAGGCTGAAATAGTCTCTTTACTGGTTTACAGCCGCAATGTGGAAGCCACTCATTATCCCCCGGGAGGGAGAGGCACAGGGCAAAACAAGTCTGACCATGAAATACCAGGCCTGGCCTTCAAGCTGCGGACACCCCCGACACTAGCGGCCCACACCCTGTATCCCACACATCTAGCCCAGGCCTGCTTGCTCTGTCGGGTGGGAAGGCCCATGACGGCCGGCCTCGGAGGAAAGTGTGTGTATTTATACTGACGAACTACACAACTTGAGACCGACCACAAACCGATGGCAGCGGCTAAGGGCAAAAATAAACACCCCATAGAGGTCCATAATTCAGCGTACAGAGAGTCGTGCACACATTTAGAAAAGAAACATGCACAAACAAACACCAGCACACGGCCTGAATGCAGTGCTAGATGCTGACCTCTGACACAGAAAGGCCGTTGGGTCGACTGTCAAATACGACTGCAAGGAAATGCTTTAAAAGCCAACCTGTGGGCGGATGCATTATGAAAAGATTTGGAAAGTCTGGATGCAATCTGAATCTAATTAAGCTCATTTATCTCATCAGTTTGATTTTTTTGTTTTATAGGCTTTTCCTTAAAGAAGAAATAAAGCTTGTGTGAGTGGGTGTTTCAAGGCCGATTGAACCGATCAGTACATCCAGACCTTTGGCAGCAATGCACAAAGAGGAACACACACACACACACACACACACACACACACACACACACACACACACACACACACACACACACACACACACACACACACACACACACACACACACACACACACACACACACACACACACACACACACACACACATACACACACACACACACACAACAAAATAGTGAAAATAATACTGAAAACAAAAATCATAAAATAATTTGCTTGTTAATACTTAAAACAAAAATTATGCAAGCTTAATACTTTCATAGCAAACCAGGAGGACGTACCAAAAATGCTTCATACACAGTTATGCAGAGTGGTATTTTAGACCAATGAGGTCTCACTGTGGGTGGAGCTACCAGCACAAAAATATGTGAGGAAAAGTAATATATGAATTAACGCATACTTCCCTTCCACTCTGATGCAGTTTGAGAAATAGTCGCTGGGGTTTTTTGAGAGACAGAGAAAAGTAAAAGAGCAGACCCATTACACAAATACACCTCTGTCTGGTGTCTTTATATTAATGGAACATTTATTTGATATGCACTTAGATTATTAGTTGACATTTTAAAATCTCATTTCTAATTTGGAAGTAAATTTGGTTACATTTTATTTTAAGGTGTCATTGTTACAGTGTAATTGTATATTTATGTACAGAGTAATATTAAGCAATAACATGTACTTACTATAGGGTTAGGATTATGATTTGGTTGAGGGTTAGTTGCATGTAATTAAGCATAATTTACTGTTATTACTATGGTAAGTACATATGTAACATATGTAGCAAGGACACTGTCAAATAAAGTGTTACCCTACATCTTCGTCACCAAAAAGAAATAAATAAACTGGCTGTTTTAATAAACGGTCTCAATTTTCAAACGAAACAGAAACCAAAAATAAAAAAAATAATCAGACTGGGACACCTACCAAAAAAAATAATGTTTATAAATAAAATACAATTTAAAAAATGCTCTCAGTTACAAAACAGTAACAACAAAGACAATTTTTAGACAATGGTTAGGAGGCTGAATCAGTATACACCACCTCGAGTGTGTGCATGTGGAGGACTCACATTGACTGCAGTATGTCTGCTGATCTGATTTAATATTTTCAAAACACACAGTGGATTAATTTCCCCGTGGAACCTGGATGTTACCTAGGGCTTTACTACACACACACAAAAAAAAAAAAAAAAAAAAAAAAAAAAAAAAAAAAAAGCTGTTTCTGAGGTGTCAGGTTAGGTTAGTGCTGCTCAATCTGTTTCCCTCATTAGCCGGTGTCTAAAGGGAACCAGTCAGTTGTGTCAACAGAGGTTTTTAAATGAACTCTGCTGGGTTCAAGCGTTTTACTCAGCAGAGCTGGTTTTGTAATCAAAATGGCACTTTGAAACACTGTGCTGACACTTCTTCATTTCATCCTGGTATCAACACTGTGTAATGCAAATCAATGATTGTGGGTGTGTTGTGTTAAGGAAGGTGTACATACAGTGAAAATATTTTTATGTAGGCTTACACATCCGTTTAAAAAACAAAACAAAAAGTCTGTAATTCAGGCTCGAGACAACATCTATACCTTCCACTCACACCTTTTTTTTTATGTCACTTTCTCTTGCCATTTCTGTTCTCTGTTTAAACAAACACACCGTGACATTTGCTTATGGTCAGTAATGTCCAAAGGAAAGTTAATGAATCATTTGTACTACAGAGATGGTTTACACCTCAACATTTTGATATGACTTTTTTGGTGGGTGATATCTAGAAGCTAGAATATCAATAGAAACTTGGGGAAAGGGGTCTTTTGACTCAAATTAGAACAATCTACTTAATGTAAAAAACATAAAAAAATAAAAAAAGTTATGATCATTCTTATGACGGGGTCAGACTACACGATATCAGTTAGATTTTGGCACAATCCAAAATCTTTGGGTTTGGCGTAGAGTGTCATTGTGATTCATAAACCACAATGGGATGCAATAATCTATCATTTTATCTCATATAGTGTGTCATAGGCTGCATCCCAAAATTTAGGCATCTGACTTGTTGTCTTGCTGCCTTATTAGGAATTGACCAGCTTTTGCTGGTACCTCACAAAACTGATTTCGGATAGACTTCTGAGGATGCACGGGTTTAATGATCTACAGCAAAATAGAGAGATCTTTGGTGATAACTGAGCGAATAATTAATTAAGAGTAGTAGTTTAATTAAGACTAGTGTAACAAATGGCCTTTCCTAGAATGAATGATTGATTATGCTTTCTGTTCATTGGATAAACTGATTAAATAATTGTACACATAAAAGACTCACTCCAGTTTAAAGAGATCACAAAAACATGAAAATATGTTAAGTCTTATGGGTTTTGAACGACATGAGAGAGTAAATAATGACACAATAAAAAAAAAAATTGGATGAACTATGCCTTTAAGGATTTTATAACGAACACAGACACAAAAACAAAGCCATGCATAGGCAGTGCCATCTCTTAGCTGATGCTGCGGTACACACGTACACCACTCCTGCATGCAGTTCAGGTATTCGCATCAGATAGCAGCATGAGGGCAGTTCTCCAATCAAAACGTCACATTATCACTAGCTGATCTGAACATACTTCACACCATAATCCACCCCCACTCCGCAGTCCCCCATCACACACATGGACAAAATGTGGAGCGTCTGTTATCTGTTCCTAATCTGGTCGTACACACAAACATCCAGAATTTCCATATTCAAAGAGTTACTGAGAGAGTCACTGTGACTCAGTGAATCGAAATCGACAACATAAATACAGGAAAATAAAGAGCCCTTTCAATATTAATTTCCCTTTCTTTTGTCTTTCATTGTTCATGCAATTATCTTTTTATTTATTTTAGATATATGCTTGTTTATTGGTCTTTTACAGTGCAAACAGGATCAAATCAGAATAGAACTACATTTTTAAATAAAAAAACTTTGCAACTCCATGTCATGTGTTAGGGTTCAGAGACTCCATGTCATGTGTTAGGTTAGTAGAATAAGGTGACATGTAGTTGCAAAGCTACTTAGTAGAATGTCTAAAGTGGATTATCGAAACAGTGTTACCAATACATTTTATAAATAAATAAAAAATACAAATACAAAATGGTGTATATATAAAAATATCACTACAGTTAACATTTTTTGGGTATATACATTTTTTTTATGTTCTTGAAAAGTCTCTTAGTGCTTAACATTGACGTTTGTCTGCTTGTCCTGGAAAAAAAATAGCGATGCAACGATATGAAAATGTTGTCTGATACCGATAATTCTTTAGATTTGAAAGCAGATAACCGATATATTGCGTGATAAAAATCTAAAATTTTAAAGAATTTTTGAGAGCCTGATAACAAAAACAAAAGTCTCCCCATTAAAAGCCATGCCCCAAGCACACAATTATAATCTTTTCATGATAATTTTATGTAGCCTATATGAGGTACTTGAGGTACATGTTGTACTTAATTGTATTATCCTTTTTTTTTTTTTTAAGTGATACCAATCATATTTCAAGCAGTTCAAAACCATCATGGCGAACAGTGTGCATCTGAAGTGTCTCAGCTGAAAGAAATAATCCATTATTTATCAGCTTTAATATATCGCCCAAATTTTCTTATCGGGCCGAAAACGATAACATAAAAAATTCACATACATCGGTCAATACCGATATGGTGGCCGATATATATTGCATCCTTAAATTTTTCTTTACTTGCCTGATGAGACGAGTAGCATGATTAAAACATCAATAACAAAAAATAATAACTAACGAAGCACTGAAACTTTACCAACAAAAAATTATTTGGGTGGGAATGATTCTGATCCTATTACATTCAGCGTAAAAGGCGATTGATATGGATAATGTATTGATGTAATAAGGTTGCACCAGTTGAGGCTTGTGCCAAAGTCTGTGTGTGAGGCAGATTCTCGTGGAGAAATCAAAACCAATGAGAGCAACAGCACACACAAAGAAACTCACAGGAGCTTATAGAAACATAGTGCGGTAATTTTCTAGGACTTCTAGCTAATAGTTGACGAGAAAAGGCTGGGGTTGAATCCAAAAAAACGGCCCCTAAACCCTCAATCACTATTTCCTACGTTAGCCCACTAACACAGTTCACTTGAAGGAGTGAATGAAAACGAGTGAGCGAATTCAGACAGCCGTTGAGTGTACATCAGTTGTACACTCGTTATTGCGGTGCAATGTGAGATTAAATGAGTGCACTCAATGTCCCCTATGATTTCGGACTCGACTACAAGTAGCTGTCCCTTCAAATAACGCCCAATTGAGGGTATAGGGGGCGATTTCGGATTCAGCCTTGGTCGACTAAATTTTAATTTGTCGGTTAGTCAAAGAAAAACAAACTCACAGGAATTGGCGAAGTCACGCAATGACAGATCTCTGCATGCAGTAATATGTAACATGGGCAGAAAATTCAAAGTGTGAAGAAAGAAAAATGTGACATATGACCTAAATCAGTGGTTCTCAACTCCAGTCCTCGGGACCCACTGCTCTGCACATTTTGTATGTCTCCTTATGTAACACACCTTATTTAGATCATCAGCTCGTTAGGATCTGAACTGAGTGTGTCAGATAAGAGAGACATACAAAATGTGCAGAGCAGTGCGTCCCGAGGACTGGAGTTGAGAACCACTGACCTAAATGTTTTACCTAACCCTAACCCTCTATTGTTAATACTAATCTAGATAAATGTACGATAATATTAGCCACATTTCCAAGTGTTTGTGCGGAGTGTGAAAGCTAAATTAATACCCTGCTTGCTGCACGACATAACTTCCACGTTCATGTCAACGCAGCACATCTTTTATTGTGAGGAAGACATTGACCTTTATTCTCCCTGATAACGTGGACAAGATTACGTTCCTTTCTTATAATATTAGAAGACTGAGATCGGGGGGAAAAAAAATAGTGACTTGAGTCAGGTATAGCCTATTTGACCATATCGTAGGAGTGTTTTAGTTTGATGCTAAATATTTTATTTATTTATTCATACATAATGTATATTTATTTTGTGAAAAAAAGTTTTCATTCAAGTTACAGCTACTTGTCCGTCGGCCTGATTATGTTTGCAGTTTGCACTGATAGGTCTATTTTAGGCGTTTCAGTTTGCTGTGAATTTATTTATTCATTTGCTTATAATTTCGATTTATGTCCAACATTAAAAAAAAATTGTGAAATTTCGGGGGCATTTTTTTAAAGAAAAAAAGGTTGTTATTTATATTATAGTTTTTTTTGTTTTTTTACTTGCGTTCTGATCTCAGAAAAGGTCATGCGATGTTTGCCGGTGTCGCTGTGGCAAGCTTTATGCATACGCTTGAACACTTCATTTATATTTCAAATGCTTATTATTATGGTTTAATATTTTTTTTAGGGCTGTCCTAAATTTTGTTAAATATTTATAACAAATAGTATAGTTGAGCAACATCACACAAGTGCTGTCACAATTTTTTTTTGTAAAATGAGTCGATAGATAGACGGAAGGCTCATTCTCCACACAAATATGCTCGCAGATCATTCCAGTTGCATACAAAGAAACCTGCTTTAGTGTCAAAACTACAACATCTCACTGTCTCTGTCCACAATTATCTCTTAAGCTTCTAGGTTTTATGGTGATGCTATAAATTTCCCTTTGGGGTTCAATTATCCATGTCTTTCAATTCTATCAAATAATATATATTATGTCAGAGGCGTGGCTTAGTGGTTAGTGAAAATGCTGACACACATTGAGCTGTGGTGTTAATGTGGGTGAAGCAAGTTTGAGTCGAGCATGCAACATTCCTAAATGCTGTTTTCATTGCTTGCCCCCCTCGATTGCTGGGTGTACAAATAATCAAAAGTTTTTCTATTAAACATTTCTGCAAAAACAACAACAACAGCAACAACAAAACACTTGCAATGAAGTTAACACGAACATGTACGAATATGTTTCAAAGGAGAATAATTCAGGTATCAGCATCTTTCAGAAAATAGCATATTGGACAGTTTAAAGCTAATTTATAACAAAGCATTTAAAATGGATTTAAAAATACGTTTTTTCCCCAATACTATAACATTACATTAGCAGCATCTACTAGAGTATAAACAACTTAATGGATTGCTGTACAGTGCAATGTGACTAGGGAGAATTCACAAACCTGAAGCAATGTTCCATGTATGTGGTTTTGTTGGATTCCTGGTCCAGGAACTTCAGGCAGCTCCTCCAGTAGAGTTTGGATAGTGGAGGGAACTTGAGTCACCAGAACGAAAGGAACCAGGGCTCTCGCAGCCATTTCACGTGTGCGGTACACTGCTGAGCGACCACACCTACAAGAAAACCACAGTGGAACGGACAACAGGTTCACAATTATATTTCAGCTGCTTCATAAACTCTTCAACTCAGAGTAACTGCATGGCATGGTAAGACATAGATTTTGAGGAGGTTCTGGTGAAAGAGTGAGAAGTATTTTAGGAATCAAACTCTTATACTGCATCTTCTTGTGAGTCGCCATTCAAGATTATAACTGCACACTCTTCCCTTCAACTTCATGAGGTGCATCCTGGGATGCTTTAAAACAGCATTGAAAGAGTTCACATGGACTGTAAACAGTAAAAAACTGTACACAGTAAAAACAGCAACGTTGTAAAATATTACAATTTACAATAACTCTTTTCTATTTTAATACATTGTAAAATGGAATTTTTGTGAAGGCAAAGCTCATATTTCAGCATCATTACTCGAGTCTTCAGTGTCACATGATCCTTCTATTCTATTCTATTCTATTCTATTCTATTATGCTTATTTGGTGTTCAAGAAACATTACATACAATTATTAACATTGAAAAGTAACTTTTTGTGTGGCTTAAAATTTTTGTGGAAACCGTGAACATTTTTTCCAGGATTCTTTGATAAATAGAAAGTACAAAAGCACAGCATTTATCTGGAATATAAATTTTGTAACAATGTAAAAGTCTTCATGCCACTTTTCAATCAATTTAATGGATCCTTGGTGAATAAAAGTAAGAATTTCTTAAAAAAAAAGAAAAAGAAAATCCTACCGACCGCAAATGTTTGAACTGTACTGAAAGTTCTTATTTTTCAAATAAATTGATACATAGGCAAAATGTATAGCTGCTTACTAAACTAACATCAAACATTTCAACATGAGCAAAAGCTTATTAAAAGTCTTCAAAGTCTAATATCAGAAGGACTTTAAGAAACACAAATTCATTCAAGTGTGTTCAAACTTTGATGCTACAATATCTGTATGTAAAAATATCATTTTATAGATTCCTGGAAGTTGTACTGAACTCTTTTAGACTGGTAGTAGAGTGGGGGGTCGGAGACTTGGTCAATTCATTTCCAGAGCAGCCCCCTGATGACAGATGACTGCTTTACAAGCACTAAATCTAAAGGGGGGGGGGGGGGGTGATGTAGTGATCATGCCTGTAGATAAATGAATGGATGCTCAACAGATGAACAGATAGAAACAACAAATAAACTTTAGCTAGACTTGGGAAGCTGTGATTGGGATGAGAGCGAGCATGGAGGAATGAGTTTGTGTTAACATTTGCATTCTCTCCAAGACCTAACAGCAGCGAGAGAGCACAGCTCACTGACATTACTGACCTCAAACCATAAATGACATAGGAATTCTGAAAGGGACACCTTAATCTGCACGATAACAATGTCTGGGGAGGCTAATGAAACCTATGTCATAACAAATTAAACTTTAAAATACATATGACTACTGTTCACAGGAAAGAGACAAGGTAAAGCACTTGACTACAGGATATTGCGCACTTGCGTAACCTGCTTAAACATGGGTGTCACATTGACAACATTCATATTGTCAGAGCTTGAATAGTCAAGCACCTCTTTAATTCTTGAAATAGTCATCAAGAGCACCTGTAACCATAGTGACATTGGGCCTGTCCACTTGTCTTGTTGCATGGCGTATGTCCTGTATTTTAGTTTTTTGGTCCAAGTGTTTAAGTGGATGTGAAGACCGCAAGAGTGTGAAGAACATTTTGATTACCTGATGGGACACACTTACAACATAGTGTTATAAAAATGCAAGTAAAGTTTTACAGAGCTTTTACATATTTTGATTTTCAATACTTTGCACTAACTTCTATTAGTTCCTATATGTAACAGACGACACATTTTGTGTAGCTTATTGTGTAGCACTAATTGTGTAGCTTCTAATTAAGTGATTAAAAGCAGTTGCAAACATTTGACAAAATACATATACTCATCTTTATTTCGATAAAAGTGCAACATTTTACTACCAAATTATATGTAATAGCTAATTCAACTTGCACTAGAACATTGTCTCACGATTTCAGCGTATGTGAGTTGAACATGATGAATGATGGGATGCGGTTAGCCTCAAATACCGCTCTGAAGCAGTATAACATTTTGTCTGCGTTAAAGGCACTGAGCTTTGACATTTTTCAGATCAGGGCAGTAGCGGCCTTTGCTATATTTCATCCGTTTAACTTGAAACGGGCCTCACAACAGGCCGGCTTGAGCTCGAAAAAGAGCCCTGCCCTGCCATTACACACCAAGGACAGAAAATAAAAAATGCAAAATGGATAATGTATTGACGTAATTACGTTGTGCCAGTTGAGGCTTGTGTAGCCTGTCTGTGTGTGAGGCAGATTCTCGTGGAGAAATACAAACCAATGCGAGCAAAAATGTAAAAAAAAGTAACAAAATGTGTTCTTGTTTTTAATATTTATAACAGGACATAGTTAAGCAATACCACACAAGCAAGCGCATGCTGTTTTCTTGAATATCAGCAATGATATTGATTTTATACAATAGTTCAATGAACTAGAAGTTAATATCAGATGACTTACATTTTAGACTCAAACCATTGTCTATTTTTGCTTTTTTTTTTACCAACAAAAAAAGTTCCAAACAAATCCACAGTAGAGCCATTGCGCATCTCTGAGCAACACTTGATTTTTTTTTTTTATTCAAGTTGAATGAATGACTCAATCGTTAAGGCAATGATTTGCTGCCACGTACTGGCGGTTTTAGCTTCACGTTTAAAAGTATAATTTCCTTTACTTTTTTTTTAGACATTTATCAAAATATCTTTTTATCCTCCACAGAAGTAAGTCTTGGAACTCTTGCTAATGTGTAGGTCATTCATCGCATTAATTTTAGGCAGTGCACTTAACAGGTTACATACACATGGAACATGATAATATAGGAAGAGATGGTGGGGCATGTCATAAATAACTGTCTGATGACCACTGGTATATGTGCTGTACACACACTCTAAATGGGAAAGAAAGAAAGCAGGAGACGCCAGCAACAGACAGCCAGACATGTGAACCTTCACCTGCTGGGTTTAAATTGTACCAACATACAGACATCCCCATTAACCCCCATGACATACATGTTGCCTTCAGCATTCACAGCCCACAGACACAGCTGGTCACATGACACAAGGACAGAGACCTATTTATGGCTGTAAATATACGAGACACACAAAAACAGCCTAACCTGTTGAAGTCACTTTTTTTTATGCATTAAAGGTACAATATGTAATAATTTTGTCTCAAAATAGCCAAAAACCACTTGCACAGTGTTATATATTTCTTTCAATTATGTACTTACATTATCCTTAATGTTTCCAAGAATTTATAAATTCAGAGAAATTCACAATTTTAAATAGTGCCTTTTAAATTTCCGCCTGTACTGGCATAGTAACCGGCGACAGATGTGGACAACTGCAGCACACTGTTGATGTTTCGTTCAAACATTATGGATCATGGAAAGCAGACTCTGGGACAAAAGGAGAACTAAAACGAGGCTCGATATCGGCGTGGCGTTTGAGCTGCCGAGAGCTTCGCGGCAAACTTCGACTTGACGAGACACCGCTCTTGCACTTTATTAGACAGGTGAGCAAATGTACATAAAACAAATCAATGTTACATAGCTCACCATGATGGAATGTTAGAATATGATCAGTATGTTATTCTAATGTTGATCTAGCTACTGCTAGTCTCATATAGCCAACAAAGTAACACATAGAATAATATTATACATTATTAAACATTATAAACACACTCAAATACTGTTAAGTATGATAGTGTAACGTTTGACCAAGTGAAACAGCGTTGCGTTACCTCAATAGTTGAATTAGTCTGAAATGAATAGACTGCTAAAAAACTGACCTGTGTGAGTAGTAATTCAGCACTTGCGGGTAGTTCGGTAGAATGAAATGCCCTCATTCCTTTATATCCACTCGCGTGTGGCGCTGATATCTGTCTCTCATAAGCAATCGCGCCCTGCTTCATACCACATTCATGTTAAAAACATGATTGCTTTCAACCTACATAATCATTATTAGATCCATCAGCATGACAGCAAGTTCCATGATTCCGCGAATCACTGCGTCATAAACCTAGTCCTTTGTTACTGTACGAGGTTAGACTTTGCTATGTCTTTGCTTTACTACTTCCAGCTACTCATTCAAACAAGCCAGATTAAATATATACACTGTTGCAACCATTTACAACATATTACAATGTAAAAATATATAAAGTAAATATGATCATAATTCATCAAAAGTGCATCATAAGCAATCGCTTGATATAAATTCACAGTATTTATTGATTGTAAATTGCTCTGAAATCATGTGCAACAGCCCCGCATTTTGACGTTGAATGCACAGCACTAACATTTATTTAAATCATCGCCTTTTCAAAGTTAAAAATCACATTAGGTCATTTCTCGGATTATTGTTTTTCCATCCCCAAATTTTAGACCTCTTAACATTTAAGATGAACTATTTTAATGGCCTTAACTTTGATCAACCTGAATTTAAGACTTTTAAGGACCTGAGGGGACCCTGTGGCCAGTGCATTATTAAAATGTTGTCTTTTCTGTGCCACAGATGAAAGGAGGTCATACAGATTCTGTGAGCTATTTCATTCATCTAAATAAAGAACTGGAAAAACATACTTAAACATACAGCATAAGCATCTCAGAAACATATTTCGATCTAATGACTGCCAAAGTCTGTACTGTTCCCCCTTTCTGGCCTCATATGTTAACTATCAGTGCTAATTTGTCCCATTAAAAGTCTTTGGAGAGGAAATGACAGTTTGGAAGGGTGTAATTTTAGAAACATAGCAGTCTGAGGCGAGTCATCTCCAGGGGGCTTTCTCAGTCTCGATCCGCCATTACGGCTCAAAGGCCATCTGGCTCTTATTAGGCACGGTGGTACAGTTTCCCTGAGTATGACTCGGCAGTCTGCAAGCACCAAACAAACCTAATCTTAGTCTGGCTCAAAAACAACAGGCAGAGACGGCGTTGAACAGCACCTGGCGAGAGCGCCATAACACAACTTGTTTATTCAACTTCGTCTGGCTCTTGAGGCACACTGAAGAAATGAAATGAGAAAGAGTACATGCAGTTCCATCACATGCTCTAGAAAGCACATAAGTGTATAAACGCACTTGATTTTTTCTGAGCTGCATGTTGCTCAAACTAAAACGAGTTTAAAGTCGACATGAATTAAAAAATCTTTTCCTTAAATTTGCGATGAAACGGAAGTAGTGACAGATCTTCCTTCTTGTGATGCACATCTTAATGAAACAGAAACTTTGTTTTATCTATCGGTTGTTGATTGGATTTTAAGGCAGATTTGAAAAGGGAAGGAAACTGGACTAAATGTTCAGAGAAACCAAAGCAATTAAAAATGTTAAAATGTTTTAAAAGTTTTGGTGATTAAAACTGAAATAAAATATAAATATATGAATAACAAATGAAATTAAATGTATCTTGGCAATTAACTTCTTAAAAAAATAAAATTTTAAATTTAAAAGAGAGATACATTTGAGCTAAATAAAAATAAAAACAACAAACTAAAAATGACAAGCACATTTTACTAAAACTAAAATGAAAACAAACTATAAAAAAAGCTCACTAAAAAGTAATAAATATTATTATAGCTTTTAATAATACTAAAATAACACTGGTTTTCAGATGGCATCATCTCGGCCGCATAAGTGGCAAAAATAATGTCAACAAACAACTGTACAGCATTAAATTTAAAATCTTTAAGTATTTAAAATCTTGCCAAAGGTTTACAGTCATTTAATGCAGTTAAAAGGAAATGTAAAAAAGATTTGACAATAATTAAAAATAAATTAAATTAAATACTATTAATAAAAATTTGAAAAAGGCAAGCATGAAAAATACGTCTTTATTGAGTAAACGCATAACATAGACACTTTTTTATTATTAAACCTTTTAAAGCCCCATAAGATGTTTTTATTGTTGTACCAAAGTGGACAAATTGCCTTTGCGAGCATCACCTAAACAAGGAACTAAAATTAGCACCAGAGAACCAAAGCTAACGGTGGAGATGACACTAGCAGAGACGTCAACATAGTAGCCTTCAAACAAAGATAAGCTACATGTTAGAGATAAACATAGACCACAAAAAAGAATGCTTCTAGGAACCCAATGCCAGTGTACTAGATAAACGCATGCCGGCACTGGAAACACACTGTGCTTTTTTGAATGATAGAAATGCTAAGCTGTTAGCTAAACACACTGACCTTGTGTCTTGTACCTGGCACAATAACATCCGAATTATCAGTCGGCTGGAACTAACAGTGGGGCCCAGTCCATCAGTCTTCTTCTTACAACCCTTTTGATGTCCTGTGAGAGTCTACTCTGACTTGCAATTTAGTCATCTATTTTTTTTAGTCTTTAAAAGACTGGTCATAACTTTAAGTCAACTTTAAGTTCTCAAAAAATAAATAAAAATAAATAACAGCTTAAGTTTATACAACTGGGAAGAGGCTGATGGCCATTGCCAGCTTCATCATTACCAACACAATCATTAGCATATTATTCTAGTGTGGAAAATGTTGGGTTTAAAAACAGGAATTCAGGGAAGCCTCTTTTTTTCCTGTGAATCATATGCAAGACAACCATAATGTTATTTGTAGGTTGGTTCCACCATAAACTGTAAACACTGTGGCTCTGTAATGCTATTGAAACATTGCTTAGTTTGTTTGATTTTCATTCACCCACTCTTTTCAATTACCTGTTCTCTCCATCCAGTTTTGATCCTGCATTTGGTCTGTCAATGACCCCACCAAAATGAATGGTCTAGATCTATACTAGAAAGGGGTACTAATCTTTTTCAGCACTATCTGCTACCCAACAGTCACACATGCAGCATTAAAAAACTAATTTTAGTTATTCATAACCTAATTAGATCCTTAATTGCAGACCCCACCAAATCCCTCTTGGGAACACGTTTTGGGATTTTTCATCTTGGAAGACCAGTGGTTTGACATTGTGGATCTGATGCACTCATCCATATGTGCCTGGCACAATCTAATAGATGAAAGCAATTTCCAGCCAACCACTTACATATGTTCTGGACATGCCTGTGGCTGACAGACTTTCGGTCAAGGTTATTTGGCACACTTAAGCAAGTCCTCAACCCTTGTTTGGCATTTCCCCAAGACCAGACATGCCAGCTTCAGCATGCTATTTCCTTCACAACCATGCAAGCTATTTACACGTGTCTTCTTTTCAAAATGGATGTATCTTTATTTTAAATTCAAGCGTAGAACGTGGAAACAAGAGCGAAGGGAAAAACAACATAAGTGTACACAAAAATAATATATGAGCAGAAGACATGATTTTGCATGCAATTTGAATAACTTTGAATTCATGTTTCAGTTTTGTGCATAATCATTTTTATTTATCCATGACCGCAATACTTTTGACGGAAAATGTCTCCCATAGGCGCACTCCTGCTCGAGTATGAATGAAACAGACCTTACAATACATGTGTATATTCACTAATGTTCACAACACCCTAAAATTTTAGGTAAAAATAGGAAAGAAAGATTTTTTTAGAAATTACCTTCACATATTTTTCATAATAATTGAATACCTTACAATATCTTTACACCTTTCTGATGATTTATAGTTATAGGCCCCCCCTGCAAGTCAACATGTCACACTGCAGTTTCCTGGTTTTATAATAATAATAATAATAATAATAATATTATATGTATTTTATTGTATTTTTTTATTTAATTTTTTACTTGTGGTTATTTTTCAGAGATGTGCTACAAATATTTCAATCTCTGTAGGACCAGTGTTATGTTAAAAAAAAAGTTAACGTACAGCCCTGCCTAAATGTGTACTGACCTAGTTTGAGCATCAGGGTTTCCTGTCACCTCTCTCATGGAGATTGTGCAAACCCATGTTTGCTTAGCGTGTGACTATGTTAACCAATGGATTCTCAAAGTAGGGAAACTCTAATCTGGGAAGGGTATATTTCAGATGTATTTGAATATAAAAACTTCGATAATCTATAATAATATGAAACCGCCATTTTGAAATCGAAAGTGAGGCTCCGGTGGGAAGAACCCCGGAAGTAAAGATAAACAAAAATGCCTTTGAAGCTGCTGCCGCAATTTACACTATCGGATGTTAATATCCAATATGTATATAGTTCGTTCCTGCTTCTTTTTTTTACTTTCTGAATTATATATATAAAAAATAATTTTATTTATAAATGAAATTCACTGTATATAGTCTAAAGTATGAAAGAAATGTATGTACAGTTTTAGAATAACTAATTTCTACATTAAACACAACAATACGGCATCGCACTCGCGATTCTCCTGTGATTAAAGGCGACACTTCCGGTTTTCTTCCCACTGGAGCCTCGCCTTTGATTTCAAAATAACGGCTGCGTGAAATCACCGTATAAGCGTCATCTACTGTCAGAGAGTGAATTTGCATTTTCATTCAGCCCGTTGCTGTTGATCGAAAATCGACCCATGTTTTTTATGCAGCATACACGCAATGTAGTAATGATAACCGGTGGATTGAAAATATAATGTGCATTCTAAACATTTAAATAATTATCCGACTAGAAATCATCAGACAGGCTTTAAATTAAATTAGATGAAACCTCATTTCAGATCATTTCAGACTTGTAAACAGCTTTATCTATACCAAATTTGGTTTAATCACATCTTTTAAAGTAACGATTTCTGTTCAGGTTTTCGTCCAAAATCTCAGGTCATCCCAGTTAATTTAGCTGAAGTGGACTGCTCTGATGATCAGTTCTGTGAGGCCGCACACTGAGAGAATAGGG
The DNA here is from genome assembly GCA_030578275.1 of Meda fulgida. NCBI lineage: Eukaryota > Metazoa > Chordata > Actinopteri > Cypriniformes > Leuciscidae > Meda > Meda fulgida. The sequence goes on along the minus strand of CM060628.1, from coordinate 25,587,890 downwards.
CTGTCAAAATGCCTTATATAATTTACTTTCTTGCAATGTAGCTTGTTGCGGTATAAATCTTCCACAGACTGGATCTTAACATATCTACCCCGTCACAAAGACATGGTTTTCAGGGTTAGGCACAAAACACAAATTCAAAGTCCGCCCAGCAAATATATCAGATCTCTATGATTTATAACTACGCTGACAAAACACTGTGGGTCTACTGAAAACAACCCTGAAAGAAGAATTCGGCACTGATTGTGTAACAGAATCACAGTCTACTCAGGTAACTAATAATGGGTTGCCTCGTATGTCAACCAGCACAATGATTAACAGCACAGATTCCTCAAGTGTTTTGCTGAGAACCCTTGTGTTATTGTAAAGAGGCCTGATCAACACCGGACACCCAGACACACACACACATACACGCCTAGGGGAGAGGAGGGGGCCGTGGCAGCCAGAACAGAGCTATATTTAACATCTTCTACATGTGGGCTTCATTTGAGTGAATGCGCCTGCATACTTCCACTGACAAGAACCAGGCAGACCCCAATCCTCTAGTCCCTTAACCCTCGCTTGACTGCATCGAGAAAGGCTGAACTGTTGACTAGAATCCTTCTATTAATGTTCATCTATCCATGATGTCTGACCCTCCTGTCATTCCTTGACTGTTAGGAAAATCCATCCATAATATCCTGATATGACAAGGTTTAACGAAAGAGGGGGTGGTCTTGCGCAAGTCTGTTATTTGTGGTGGATGGGCACTAGTTGTGGCGTAAATCACTCAGACTGCATGAGAGTCGTGAGCTTGATCTGTGTTATCTGTGTTCCAGCCCCAAGGCCTTGAACTAGTCCTTTCTCCAGCCCCTCCACACCTCTGCTCTGCTCCAGATGTCTGTTGCACACACAAGGGCTCATAACACACTTATGATGCCATACAGGCACTTACACACAAACATTGTTCTAGAGCTTCCAAAAATCAATTAAATAAATGTTTAACACTGTTAAAGCAATAAAGTCACTATTATATCAAGACACTTGCAACACTGATATTTATCTCATAAAAAAAAATGTGGAAAAAAAATTAAGCAGCATTAACAAAATATTTGATCATTATAAAAAACAGTGAATCAGTTAAAATATCAAACATATTTTAAAACTTTACTCAATATAGGATCATCTGATTTTGTGATAAAGCAAGGTTAGTTTAGGTTGTAAAAGCTTAATGATATTTATCATTCAAATATTTTAAAATATTTGTAAAAATATTTTTACTTGGAAAACTTGAAGACAAAAATGCTTAAATTAAAAAGTGCACAATTCTAGGCCTGCACAATTAATCACAATAAAAATAAAATGAAGAAAATGAATATTAGCACTGTAATTTTACAGTTGCAATGCAAACTAAAAGTATAATTATTATATATAGTGTATTCAATGTGAAAGGAGGAAAATATGTTATTACTTTTCTACTCGGTTTCACCATATTGTTTTTTTTTAAACGGTATTAAAGTTTTTTTTATCAAATGAAACCAATGTGAATACAAAAAAATAAATTTATTAGTAACACAAGCACGTGCATTTCAAACTAGTTTTTAAAGATTTTCCATGTTCTTTACTGAAACACTTAAATATTAGTAACCCAACAAGTCTTTGTAAAGTCTCGCATGTAAGGTTAAGTCCATAAAGTGTTGGGAAAATTGTTATACTTAGTTAGAGATATGAACTTCTTACCAGTGTCTTATATACACTTCCTAGTGTATGATGCATATCCATGTCAATTAATTGCACATATTTTGATTCCTTAACAAGGAACTAAACAAAACGAAACATAACGTATATTATCAATATTCATTTAATATTAATATTCATTAAACTAAACATTTAATAACAGCTCTTATATGTTCCATTTTGATTCCATTTAGAAAACAGGCCACAACAGCTCACTTCACATGCAAGCCCCAAAAAATTAAGCAAGTTTCAACTAAAACAAACACTTTCTCACTAGTTTAAAAACCCACAAAAGCACAGAGAATTAAAAATACAGATACGACTCTGACCTAAAAGAAAAAGGTGACAAAACCCCAATCACATTACAGTATTAGAGTGGCGGACAGAATATTCCTGGCATAAACACGGGTGAGAATAATGAGGGTGAAACTGAGGGTGAAACTGCTGAGAGTCCAAGGATTTGTCACCAAACGAAAATCAGCCCGCAACAGTTGTGCACATTCACACACCTGTACAGAATATGCTCATATGACTATTACCTAATCAGTTAATATATCAGTTAATATATCAGTTAATATCAAGACATTTATACTCAAGCAGAATAAGCATTTTGCCAAAGCCGTTTCTGCAGCAAATGCATTTGCAGCTTTTAGCCACTAAAGTGGCGCTAACCACAGACTTCTCCAAGTTATCAGACAAATGTATCAAAGCGCAGTTTTGTGACTAGCAGTCAACCTTGTCTTGCCTTGCCAATTGTGACTAGCGACGAGAATACTTTTTGTGCGCAAAAAACAAACAAAAATAACGACTTATTCACCTATTCATTTTCTTCTGTGTGGGTTTCTGACATGAGTTCACGTATTGTTAAAGCGCAACGCTTCTGGTCGCTTCTAAAGTAGTTATTTTTGGGGGGTTTTGCGCACAACAAGTATTCTCGTCGCTTGATAAAGTTAAGGTTGAGTCACTTGGACTATTTTAACCATGTCTTTACTAACTTTTCTGGGCCGGTAGATGCAATTACCAAGCACCCTATGAAGGAGTGAGAGAGCTCTCAGATTTCATCAAAAATATCTTAATTTGTGTTCCAATGATGAACGAAAGTCATACGGGGTTGGAACAACATGAGGGTGAGTAATTACTGACAGAATTTTCATTTTTGGGTGAACAATCCCTTTAATGACAGAAGCAGCTCAGCTTCTGGGGATGTCCCCGTCCCCACCAATTTCAAAATCAAACCTATGCCCTTACACTATAATCATTATGGCCTTTAGAAAAATGTTTTTTTGAGGCTGGCGCGCGGCCTAAGCTTTTGTCCTTAAAGGTGATGTAAGTAACTTTTTTACCTTAACTGAACAGCTTCTGAGTCAATGGAATGGTTATATTACTTATTTCGGGTTGAATGGTGGTGGTTTCGCACCCCCCTGGTGCAGAAAAACCTCACTTGTAACTTTGGGCCGTATCGGGGAAGTATCGCGTGATATCAGGTCTCGCGATGTAACGAATTGCTTGACGGCACTGCACACGTACACACCCCCATTCAAGCACCGGCTAGCTATAAGCAAAGGGCAACGATAGATTGAGTTATGGCTGAGCCTGTAAAAAAGAAGCAGAAAGCTAGGAAATCTTTGTCGGAGGACCAACGAAAGAGGAAACGGGAGACTGACCGAGCAAGTCAGACTTGAGTAAATATCGGACCGGCTTTTTCAGAATGGCGAGAACTGAGAGAAACAGAAGCCTGCAAAACGGATGCTGACCTGGCATTCTTGCTGTTGCACTTGTAAGTATCTTTGGAATAAACTGTGTTTAATAGTTAAATTTCAAGTAATTGTGACCTCAGGATGTTTGCTATTGTCTGTAAAGGTTTTTATTATGATCGCTGTCTGTAACGGGCTTACTAGTACGCTAAGTTAGATACTATAACTTTGATGTTAGCATTGTCATTAGCAAACACGTTTGATTTCTGTAGTTGTTTGGCCGTTCCTCGGTCGGTTTTATTTGTGTAACTTCGTTCGCAAATAAATAGATATCAAATTCTTCAAATCAAGACACCGGTGTATCCTACCTGCGTCTAAATGGCTAGCGGAGATTTTGGCTTGGTCTAGCTAGATGGATGCTGCCCTTCTATGCGTCTAATTTAGCTTGCACGTTGCATCCAGGTGTTACTTTGATTTTATTTGGCGCCGGTGTAGCTTTTTTGTAGTGCGCTACATAGTGTAGAAGCCAATGGCTCACCTATCGCATTCTGTATTGTATTGATCCATAATATGACAGCTGATCAGCTGGGCTGCTCGTGGTGAGGGGGGAGGAACAACAGTTTGTTTTTACGACAGTGTGTTTGAAAGCATTTACTACCAGACACTAGGGGGAGCTTCGTAGAGAAAAAAACCCCCAAAAAACTCAGGGTTGCCTGGTGTCCCTTTAATAGCATTTTTTTCCCCGTGTTAACAGGACAACTATTAATGCACATAACATGCAGAAAAAAAAGTTAAAAAAAAAAGGTGGTCTATATATCTGTCCATGAATTAAGAAATCATTTTTAAGAGCACTTTTTATTAATTCCATCCTTTATTTTAGTTCAAATGTAAGCACATTGTGTTATAGTGAGTAAATGATGACAGAATTTTCATTCAACTATCCCTTTAAGCATTTATATGATTAGTCAAATTTAAATATTACAATTCTATACTATTATTAGCAATTTATAGCATTATTTTCTCTTCATTTACAAATGAAAATGTCACAATTCCAGCCTTACTTATTATAAATATAATGTATATTATATATAATAATTGTATAATTGAATTGTAATTGTTTCACCAGAAAACGCAGAGGAAACTGCAAAATGCAAATCAACATACAGAGTTCTAAATGAGATTTCAAATGGTGTCGGTCATATGTGTAGCATGCAGAGTCAGGAGCTGTGTTATCAGAAGCAGCAGTGGGAGCAAGACTTCTCCACCCTTATTTTGAGGCAAAACAAACACCATCCTGCTATTGTTTCTTTCATCCGAATAGATATATTGCTCCCCAGCTGGAGGAACACAATGTTCTATGACACACAAATGAGAGTGGAAATGATTACTCCTGGCTCTGGGATCACGACTGAGACATATCCCTCACTCCGTGTGTGTCAGTGTGTGTGTGTGTGTGTGTGTGTGTGTGTGTGTGTGTGTGTGTGTGTGTGTGTGTGTGTGTATGTTTGGATTCCACTATAGGTACTTGCAGAATATGTTCCAATAATATTTTTCCGACTTTGTCTAAATAATGAAATAAATGTGTGAACGGACACAGCAATGGCTGTAGCACGTCTACAGCATTGATGAATGATAAGAGAAGAAAAAATGTGGAGTCAGAGGAAAACATCTATTACAGGAAAGGATGGACTGAGTTGAAGGATGGGATGATATGCAAAGGAAGCAGCCTGTGACACCAGAGGGTTTAGAAATAGTCAGCTGAATCAAACCAATATTTATTTTCAGTGCAGCTCATCTCCTGTCCAGCATTGCATTTAAAAAAGTGATCAAAATGTCTACACTTACCTGATGATTAAGGGCATAAAGGGAGATAAACCCAGAGGAGATGATGAACCATCCATAGGAGACGGGTAGAGACGACCCAAAACCAACAACAACAAGAAAAGACTGGGGTGCAGTTTCACCTGCCCTGAATCACTGGGGGAAAAAAAACAGAGAAGTGCAATACATTCACTTACTTTCTTAAAATACTTGATTACTTGTTACTTACTAACTTATTTACAAGTCTTAAGTCATGCGTAAATAATGTGTAAATGTAAATGTTTCTGACTACCTTAACTGACAAGTTAACTTCCAACTTTACTAACGCAACCAACAAAGGCATTCACTTGCTAACATACTGTATATAACTAACAGAACTATCCTTAATAAACCGGTATGAAACTTCATAAGTTTTCTAACTTATTTAACATAACATTAACATGTGTCACTTTCTAACATAGGCATATAACTTAATGAACGAACCTACCTGACTGACTTGTATATGACTTCATAACTTCTTTTCCCAACTTATTAACTAGTATAACTTGCTTAAAGGGGTCATGATTTTCTCTGAGGTCCACTTATAATGTTATAAAGATTTGTTTCATCAAAAACATTCTAGTGTAGAAGTAATAAGCCATTTTTGTATCCTGTTTTGACCCTCTTTCGAATACTCCATTTTGATAGGAATGTCGCATTCAAGACTTGGAAGTAAAAAGACTCTGCTATGATTGGGTAACAGTTTTGTATTTTAAATTATTTTCAACGTCACCTCCATTTCATGTGGGGTTGTTTTAAAACCTCCCAATGTTGAAAAATATCTTGTTACATAGTTGAAACATTTGCCAACAATATGAAACATTTATGCGTATTACATAAACTTTATTTGGCACAACTAAGACTTATATTATAAAGCACAAGTACTTTAAGTAAATACCACAGTTAAAATTGACAAAGGATGACGTTTTTTTGTGTAAACAGAATTATGGTTGAATGTACCATTGTTTGTCACACTGTCATTCTTCAATTACACATCAGGAAAAAATGCCAAATATAAAAATTGTCTGATGTGTTATTGTTCCCATTGTTTATTTGTTGTCCCGGATGGAGTTAAACTGGAGTCCATAAACTGTTTATTTGACTGTATCAGCTTGGTTTCATATGTAAAAAAAAAAAATGAATTCAGGTTTTTTTTTTGTATGGCAATGTTTATATATGGCATTTTTTCCTGATGTGTAATTGTTCCCAACATTGTATTTAATCATTATTTAAGGTTCCATATGGACTTAAACTGGAGTCTGAGTAATTATTTGATTGTTTAACTATGATCACGATCACCTGAAGACCTGCAGCGTGCTTTCTATTATTAAGAATAAGTGAAATTGTCACACTGACGAAGGCAAAGAGCCGAAACCTTTGTATAATCTTTATCTCCTGTTTGTAATTAAGTATTTTTAGAGAGCAGACCTTTTTTGCATTTTTGAATGCATTGCCTGCATTGACACTATTATACAAGAACTGAACTGAGCTGGACGATGACATTCCGTTTTGTTCCAGAGTGGCTATATACAGTGCTTAGCATAAATGAACACACCCATGCTAAAGTTGACCCAAAAAAATCATCTTTTGGAACATAGGGGTGTCCTGACTTATCCTGACTTCGCAACATACTAACTCAACTAACCTAAATAATTTACCTGTATGTTATAACTGAACTTGACTTGACTAACTGAACTTACCAATGTCGACAGGGCTATGATAGAGGTAATATCAGCTGAGGGGTTCAGAATTAGTAACCAGCCACCACACACATTCAGCTACAAACACACAGTTAAAAATTACAAGATGAACATGTACACATGGCCACTATTACAAAACCTCCATTTCCTTTCTCTTTTTTTTCTGCACATGAAATGTGCTTTTCTATCAGCCCAGTGGAAACTCAAGACTTTTGCCAGAGTAAACACGAAAAAAACAGACAGAAAAACACGCACATATAAATTACTCATATCTTTCTATTACTCTGAAAGGGCCAAAATCTGTTCTGTTCTGTATAGGCCGTAAGCTTTGCACGGCACAGCTGCCAGCTGTGGATACGCTTGTCATTATTACATCAAACATGGCCGAACTCACCACCAAGGGGTCCCAGGAGCCTGTAGACCCTGGGCCAGAGTGCAGGAAATGCTATTTTGTTAATCAGGGCCTGGGTAATGCATTTAGAGTCTGATTTTCAGTCAAACACAATTGGGAGACATGAGAACATGGGAGAGCCAAGAACTTGAGATCATCCCTAAGCCCAGGGAGATTGAAGTGTTAAACTTCATCCACATTCATGAAAAAAGCTGAGAGGGGAGTGCGAGAAAGAACCAATGAAATACAATAAATCAGAGGAATGGAAAAAGAGGCTAAAATGAGCGAAAAAGTGCAGCCAGGGTGAAGAGGTGATAAGACTGGAAGAAAATGTGAGATTAGCAAAGAGAGTTAGTTGGAGTTCAGTCTTGGCTTCATTTGCCCCAGTCTTTTCATCTCATTTCATATCTGGTGCATGTCCAATCCAACCCTCTCGACACTCATTTCCCATGTTAAATGTTTAAAATTGTTATAAACCTCTCAAGCTGAGAAAAATCATTCATCACGATTTTGTCCGAGCTCATGAAATCTTCATATCGCAAACCGGATTACAAATTGCAAGGAGGTCGATGAACCGTATTCCAGAAATCCCACAGCCTGCTTTCCAGATAAAAGAAAGGTTCTGGACTGAACTTCATTAGGAACAACTTCTCAATCACATTAAATTACATACTCTCCCCTATGCTCAATTCGTATTTGGTAAAGGTGGGTGGCGCAAGGATGCTAATGATTTTTAAACCTCTTTCGCACTTCTCTCTACCCTTATTTATCTGAGAAATGATTTATTGGCGGTATAAAATACGAGCGTTGCGGAGTCCGACTGGCTTGGCAAGCAGGACGCGAAGACTAGGCCGTGGGAAAGAGTCAGACCTCTCTTAGCTAAAAGGAGAGAATGCCAGACTGAAAACGCATTAAAATAATTTGATACATATTAAGATAATATTGGCTCAAGGGCCTCTTGCACAATGTGAATGCTATTTGGAAGAGTAGCTCATCAGTCTGTGGAGAAATTAAATGAGGGAGATAAGAGACTAACATGTTCTCACAGTGCAGAGTGCGGCCTGGATCCAACATGGCTGATACTCCCACATGCGGTTTACTTATCCAAGGAATCTCAGCTAGGAATCTGTCCATCAGTGTGGTCAAGAATGCTTAACAGGTCTAAAGAGACTTGATGAGGCACTTAAACGTTCTTAAATAAGGGCCTCAGAGAAATTAAAGAAGGGTGAGAAGAACTGCACCCATTTAGCGAACGCTGGGATCAATCAACTCTTTAACAACATCCGACACAAATCGCACACACATTGCAGGGTCTTTTGTTGGGACATTCTCACCTGTTCACAGAGGCTGCAGCTTCCTGTAGCTGACTAAGAAGGAAAGGATAGAGGGCTGGAAAACGAGTGAAAAACTCTCGGCCGGTCATCCTGTAAAGAAAAGAGAGAGAGATTAAAGTGACAATATGTGTAGTATTACACAATCAGATGAGAAAGGACGATTGAATGTATCGCAAGTGAGACTTTTAATTTTACAGTGCAGATACACAGGAGCCCCCTTTCTCAGTCTTCATTAGTTTACTGTGTTTAACAGTTCTGTCTAATCATTAAAAGGCAAATGCTATGACACTTTTCACATACTGTCGGCATTCAACAAATACACATTTTAAACAAGTCTTTGAATATCTAATAAACATTTAATGGCACAAACTTTGAGCGCTTAGATCTTGTGTCCACAGCTTGCATAAATGCAAGGAGTTTAGCTCTCAATTGAGACGTGTGAGCAAATAACTTTTTAAACTTTTGACTTGGTCAAATTTGCTGACGTACTCTGATTTTTTCAGAGATGAAATCTAGTATTTTCCATAGGAATCCATGCGATTGAGAATTTCATTTGTGGGTGAAAGATTTCCCCACACAGATTTCGCAATGGATTCAAGCTGGTTACGTGGATTTGAAAATGACTTCTATGTGAGCTGTGCTTCATACATCTTTACACTATTAACAATAGACATTGGACCTTTTTGCCTTAAATTTCTCTAATGTGATTGCAGCTTTAGGCCCGGGTATTCTTCAGTTTCCACGTTCCGCTCTGTCTTGCACACACAGTCGTGATTGCACAGCTTTACAGTATACACAACAGCAGAAGAGCACGGATGGATGTGTTCGACACATGTGCAGTACAATTGCTTTTTCAAACTCAACCAGATGTCAGAGGGCAGCACTGAGTCGTGTCATTTACAAGACATTCTCTCGGAAAGATAGAAGAAGAAAAGTAGCGGATCCAGTGATGCCCACTTGGCAATTTTGTTACAGATTTAGCAACTTTTCAGACTACATCAGCAACTTTTTCTTTCAAAAAGCACTTAGCAACAAATGTAGCAATTTTTTAAATTTGAATTAATTTGTCATCGGGAGGGTCCGCGGACGTCCGAAGACCCAGTGCTTAATTTGTAATTAATTGCTGGATCAAAAACAGCAATTAAAAGGTGCTGTGACCAACATTGACCATACAAATTAAGTACGACACAACTGTAAGAGCATCATTCACAAGTTTCTGCATGGCCCTAGACTCAGCCTCAGACGTCATGCTCATGGACCGCTGGCTGAACGTCTGATTCATATGGCACACTTAACTGGAAACACTTCAGGATTTTCATTTTTAAAGTCGTTATCTGATTGGTTGAATTCTACAGGATGTCCGGGAGACGTGAGTGTCATTTCTTTAACGATCCGCCTGGAAACAAACAAACACCTGTGATGCCAAGCCCCCTCGTGGAAGAAGAAAGCCGTTGTGTTTACAATTGTGATATTGAGCACTAACCAGGATCAACTAAACACTGGATTTTCAAAAGTATGTGAAGTTTGTGGCTACATTGTTGCAGTAAACTTGCACAACGTTCTTGAATGAATCATTTATTAGATGCACACCGGCCTGTTATTGTAGGGACATCGACTTTACATGTTTATGCCCCTAAACAATATGCCGAAACAAAACAAACTGTGATTGGGTTACATGTCAGTCAAACGTCCTCTTGGGCGGTCCTTGGTCAATGAAAGCTGAAATAGAGTCCAAAGCTTCTGCCTTCAGTCTGAAGGTCTGGCTATGCGAGACTAGCACAGCCCTAACTACAATAAATACAAAACAATAAGTAAAATAATAAAAATAAGCTATAGCTGAGGGCCATTAGCAAAACATAACCTCCAAATACATCTGCATTAACCCATGCTCGCTCTGTCTCTTGCAGTGTGGGCAAACTGGCGCTGTGTTTTCAGTTCATTCCTTTGGAAGTTGAGCCTCACCCTCACGCACGAGCAAGAAGCTCAACTTCCGAATGAACTGAAAATGCTTGCTCGATTCGCACAGTCACAGTGTAATGCATTGCTTAAGTCGGATCATTTAGAAACAATGCTGGAACGCAAAAATCGAAATTTTTCGGAACAGGATCCGGCTAAAATTAAAGTACTGTGCAGACCCTCGAGATGACAAAATTACGTCATGCTGACAGTGCGTGGCCGGCAGAATTATAATTTTTGGCTTTAGGCCTCTGTTTCAAAACCTTGCTGTTTAGTGCCCACAGAGGTTAATAATCATACCCTAATACCCAACTAATAATAGAAAAAGACAGCACACCAATATATTGGGTTAAAAAGACTGAACTAAATATTTAAAGGGACCATGAAAAGTATTTTCAGATTTTTATATTATGTTTCTGGAGGTTAGCTTACTGTCACGATTTGGTCTTGTCTTGGTCACGTTTCATGTCATTGTCATGTTCCATGTCTGTCATGTGATCCTGCCATGTGTCTTGTCATTGGTTAATCGTCTGTTCATTGTTCACAGGTGTCCCTTGTCTTGTCATTAGTCAAGAGTGTATTTAAGTCCTCCTGTTTGACATGAGTCTTTGTCAAGTATTGTTTCATGTAGAACACTGTTTGTAAGTCTTTGTTCATGTCTTCATTTTGAGTTTTCATGCCACACCATGTTTTTGTTTGCTTTTGTTTGTAATAAACTGCACTTGAGTTCTCTACAACTTACCTTCAGTGTATCCTTTTACACTTAAAAGTTTGCAAAGTTATTGCATCAAAAAAGTTCAAATACATGGAAAAATTATTCTCCATCCCCATTTACACAAACACTTAATTTCAAGGGTAAGGGTGCTCTGATTAGCATTTTGGAGCCGATCACTGATAATACGGATAGTGTTCCCTGAAAAAATTAAACCTTTACACTACTTTCTCAACTATTCATTTCAGACAAAACCGACCGTTTATGTGTATACTAGTCAAGATGGTAATTTTGTACATACATTTGTGTGTACTTGACCATTTAAGCGCAATTCGGTGCTCGCGAGCTGTCTGTGAGGCGGCCTTATGTGTGTGCGCTTTGAGTGTGTATGAGCAGTCCCTAGAGCGCGCAAGAGCTGAGTGGTTTAAACACTGCCAAGACTTGCAAATTGCAATGCAAATTATAAACTTTGATGACGATGCAACACTGCCTTGATTGTGCAAGTGACAATTCCTGTGTCAACTGTGCAGCATGCAACTCGATTATAGTGCAGACGTGTGGTGATGGGAAGCAATTTGCGCATTTTAAGAAGGAAACAGAGATCGCAGATAATCACTCATGCTCTTTGTGAATTATGTCTCACAAAACATTTTCAAATTACATGCAAGTTATTTAATAAATAAATATGAATTGTACCTCACCTTCAGCATTATAATTATTTTCACCCGTGCCGGACAGAGACTGAGACGGTGCTGCATGTCATGTCATTCCTCTTACGGTAGGCAACCATCTTTATGCGTCATCAGCACGTTTATGAGATCGGCCGCCGATAGAGACCGCAGATCAAACTTTTTTAAGCGTTTATCGGCCGATAACGATCGGTAGCCGATCAATCGGAGCACCCCTATTCAAGCACCTTTAACTCTTTCAGAAATGCAAGTAAAAATCCACAGCATGTGATGTTTTAATATTGTAATACAGCCGTATATATGTTTGAGTGATTAAAATGAACCAATGCAAACAACGATTGCCTTGACAACAAAATACTTAGCACTGCAGTAGCTTTCAAAACAAGATATTTAGAAAAACCCACGAGACAAACAAAGGAAAACATTCTTGTTTAACCGCTCAGGCAGATAATTAAAAATACACTTCAGCCATGCATTTCTAATAGTTTGATCTTTTGGAAGTGTATGCAGTTTTTGAACATGTAGTTTGTCTACATACAGTATAGGGACAGAACAATGTTGAACGGTCTTACTAGACATTAGTATCACTGAGTCTTGTGATTGACAGACAGACATGAGAGGTTAAGAACATGCCTCAATTTACATATGCATGTTATGGGGTGTGTAGAAGAAAATCGTGACATCTTTATAGTGCATTACTGGATCAATATTCTGCCAATTCTGCCAAAGGTGAGTATTTCCTTTTGGAACAAAAGTGGTGTCAGGAGTGTGCTGCCTACGTAGGCAGCAATCTAGATTTTGGGAAAAAGCCTAAGTGACATGGAGAGAAGAGAGAGACTGCAACCTTTAAAGCTCTGGTTTGCAAACCACTTCCTAAAGTCTGAGCTTTTTACAGCTCTATAAAGCTCTCATTAGCTCTGCCTCTGATGGAGCACTGCAGGGACACACAGCTCACAGTCCCTGTTTGTTTATTCCTTGAAAGCGCAGTGTCTGGGAATCTCACTCGAGACAAATGCATATGTGTGAAGACAGGGTAAGACACACAGAGAAAGTGTATGCGTGTGTGACACACATGAACGTATCTTTATATAGCTTAGCCTCAGTGTTTAGGATAGGCCTTCCAATAAAAAGTTTGTGTTTTTTTTTCATCTTATTCATGTAACTGAAACAGCCCCATACAGAGCTAACTTTAGCTCAAGAGCCAATTTTTCAAACACAGTTGTGAATTCGGCTATGTAAAATCTACAAACACACCACATCCTGTTTCAACCACTAATGTACATAGTCTGGTCTGAACTTAGGCCAGGGCGCTGTCATGGTAACAAGGTGGGTCATCTACGTCTGTCACATGACCGCATGCTAGCGACACAGACACACACACACACACACACACACACACACACACACACACAAATGATCTGTGATGTGGGCAAATGTGGTTAAAGTTTAGCTCAACACAACCCTGGATTTTTTTTCAGTATATGGATTAGTATCTTCCTGACAAAACACTTCCAAGATGTCCATAAATGCAGCCTGTCAAGCTTCAACCATCTTTTACCGCTTTTCATTTGTCATTACTTAAATTCACAAATGTATGTAAACTGATAAGTTAGCAGATTATGTGTAATGCACTTGAGTGTGTTGTATAGGGTCATAACCACAAACGGCGATCACACTACCATACAGTATTTCTTCAGCTAATTTGTTTACTGTATGTAATGTAAAGTACGTTCAGAACATCATGAAAACAGGAAACAAACCATTTTCCTATTGTGTACTAGCTGACTGAGGTCAGCCAATGTAGGTCTAAGGAACAAGCAAACATCTGATCATAATCTGATGGGTTTTTTTGGTTTTGTGAAAGTACTGAAACAAGTTACTAAAACATGTAAATGTTTAAAGAGTCGAAACAAAGATACGTAGGCGAGATGGTGATATCAGAGGCTAGCAACTTTGTTGGTCTAGTTTACAAGCTTGCACACCACTGAAGTATTACTTATCAAAATAGGTTTTTTAAATAATGGTTTGAAGACTTTCATTTTGTTTCATTTCAATGTTTAACTAAGATGTGTATCATTCAATTTTAAAAGTGTGATTTGACTCCTTTGATCTAGTCTAAATAGACCATCGGAAACATTACTCTGTGTGTTTGTTTTGACCAAAATCATTCGTATGATAAGTGGAACAATTAAAGATTTTTTAAAAGGTACGCGAAACATAAAAGTTAATGTAAAACATATGTTTAAACAGCACATCAATCCAAGAAAAATACACAGACACCACTTATATTAATGCATGCTACTAAAATTCTGATTTGATAAATTAAAAACCGTACAACTATTTGTGATTTAGAAGTCTGAATTCATGTATACGTTTATTTGTACATGATTAAGTTTAAAAGGTCACAGTCATTTTTTACTTCCCTATGTCTATTTTCAAAATGGAATGAGTTTTTACTTACTGTGCAGTACACTGCCTACTATTTTTTAAGAAATGCATGTGAACCTGAAGTTTATGCAATGCTAAACATCTCAAACAACAGTGAAAACAACACAGCATGACCTCATTATGATGTGTTGCTTAACATGTTATGTACAAACATTATGCATGTTTTCGAACGGTTATTATTTGATCAAAATGCCAAAGGTGAGTCAATGCAGATGTTAAAAATGTACATCTGATATTACATGAAAAGTCAAGTCAAAGGCATTGCACACATTGTATTCTGATGTATAAAGTAGTTGTGTTCCAAATTACATTACTGTTCAAATGTTTGGTGTCAGTTATCTCTATTTTTTTGCACAAACCTTTGAATGGTAGCGTAAGTAGCTTACACTGTGCACTTACACTTAAAGATGCTCTCTGCCATTTAGTACATGACATTTAGAAAAGTATTTCCTTTTAAAAAGAACTCTTCTTTAAGGACTTTTCTTTAAGCATTGGTAATTTTTTTTAAAGCGACATTTTAAATGTGCTACTAAAACTACAAAATAGTACAGAATAGTATGCAAGATGAGATGCACCTTTCATTTTGGAAAATGCAGGCAGTTTTCTGGGGTAACACACAAAGATAATTTGCATACTGTGCTCAGTATACATATTCTACACTGCAGAAATATCATTAGTATGATAGTATGCTGTTGTAAACACAGCCTACAAAAGTACACACACACAGATTATAAATCAAAAAGTCCCTGAAAAGTCATAACAGAGAACAGCCTGTTAAAATGTTTAATAAGTGTTTGTCAGCACACAAATCCCTAGACTCACAAAAAACACTTGCACACAGGAAGAGGCAATAAATAAAATAACATTAAGCAACAGTTGAGTGACCCGCAGGATCAAGACGTCTGCCATAAACACAAATCTAAAGACAAACACATTGAGCTGTTATCCTTAAAGTAAACAATCCTGACTATGGGTGTTCAGAGCGGAGGAGCCAGATCGAAGTGTCAGCGTTATTTCAGTCTGATTATGACAAAGCTCTGCTGAGTTTCAGTGACCTCTTAAGATTCACCGTCTCTTTAGAAAATCCGTTGGTAATCTTGGGAGTGAAATGCCACGGTCAGCTGACCTGGGACCACATGGGTTCTTTGAAGTGTGAGGTATTCCAATGCACCGGGTTGTGTCATTATGGCCTGCTCGATTTTCCAATTAAGTCCAATCAGCACGCCGATTAATCATAACAAACCATGATCTCATGAGTGAGCCATTATTGTTCTTAAACAAGGTCAGTGCCACTCCTATTTAGTCATTCCTCACTCCATCCGTGACCTCTCTGCGTTCAATCCCAGAATGCATCAGGACATTCTTGCAACAGCTCACGCTCCACTGGTTTAGATGAGATTAGGGAGCTGACGCAGAGCAGTCTCTGCAGCAGGAGGTCCCATCACGGCCCACCCGCCCCGTTCTGTGGTGGCCAGGGGTCAGAGGTCACGGTCAACCCGGCAGCAATCTAGAGGGCGTGAATGAGTGCCAGAAGTGTGTCAACGTTTGTGTGTTGAGGCAAGATGTTGTTAGCATTCCCTCTACCAAGGAAAAGATAAACGCGCGTTGAGGTGCGTTAACCCCTGTGCGTCAACTAAAATGCCTGTCCAGAGTTTGAGGTTATCAGCAAAAGGGAAGAGTTGAAACTGTGAGCAAAAGAGTAAGTCTTTGCAAGGGTGGACAAACGTGGGATGAGGATAAAACACAAACAAACAAACACCAAAAGGGAGTTAGGAGGAACATCCAGAACATTTAAGGGCCTGGAAGATGTCCATGCACCGTAGGCCAACATACGGAAAAGATTAATGGGTGGAATGAAAGATTCGAAGGTGAAAAAGCATAGAGCTTCAGTGACCCCTAGTGAACAACCCCTGACAGAGCAGGGTCACTCAGAACAGTTGCTCATCAATGAGATCTATTCACGCCAAGTGAACGCTGTGACAAGCCTTAAATCGAAACAATGTATTCCAATGGAAGCCTTGCATCAAAAGTCTTCAAAAATATTTGATTAGAATGTAATAACCGGCTTTTTCATCTGAAACGCATTTTCTTTTTGGTTGATGTCACAAATCTCTCTTTTCAACCTTTCCTCAACAACAACCTGGCTCCTTTCTGCAATGTTACAGCCACTTTGGAAGGATAAAATGAAGTCCTGACTTTACATTGTTTCTCGTTTGAAAATAAGTCGATGGGTTGCAAAGCACAAACCGAAGCTTTTTTGTAGGGACAGTGAAGGTATTAAGTCACGGATGAAAGGACAGGTACACCGTAAAAAATAAATCTTATATTTTATCAGACAAACTCTTTTTTGAAGGTTGACTGAACTATTTCATGTGGAAAAAGTTGCCAATACAAAAAAATATTAAGTTAACTTTTAGGCCATTCAGTATGAGCAACTTAAAATATTAAACAGCAAGAACTTGACAACTGACTTTGGCGATGTCAAGTTTGGTAAAGAGGGTCAAACTACCAGGCTGTTCAGTTTGATCACTGATCAACCATAATCCCTTGAACTTGAATAATTTATGTTTTTGGTCAAAGCATGGGGACATACGAGCACATGCACATTTTCATTTCAATTTTTTTAATTCAAATTAAAATGTGCGTTTTCTTTCGTCACCATTAGGATGATTAGTGTTCCCTATATTAAGTTCTACACACTTGTTTTGGTGCAGAGAGGGAACTATAACCATCGGAGTTTGCTGATAACTAACTGATGCACAAGTTGAGCAAACTTGAATTGTTCAGTGGAAAGGTCTGCCAAAAATAAGAACGTTTCACATTGATAATGTATAATATTACTCCTCATTTTGAATAATAATAATTTTAAATTCAAAATGATAACTTACTGAACTTTGATCCACAAGCATAAATTATGAATCATGGAAATTATTTTATTATGTTTACTGAAATACGGACCAAATTTTTCCATAAGTTGAGTAAACTTAAAGACCTGAACTGGTTGCTAAAAAGTTTTAGAATTTTCTCAACTTCTGATTTTTTTTTAGTGTAGTAGTTGTGAATGGTACATAAAACAACTGAAGTCCCACCTGTTCTTTTTGGAGTGCTCATCTTTTCCCTTTTTCACCCCGAATATTCGTGTAATCAGAGTGCTGAACAGGAGAGTTGAGGAGTTCCTCACCTAGAAAGAGGACAGGATGGAGAAACTGATGTCAGAGCAAACCTTCCTTCTATGTAGATTTATCATTTGACCTTTGACAAATTGGTGCTTCAAATCAGAAAAAAAAAAGTGTAGCGCTCATTGATATCTACAGCCAGTTTTTCTAAGGTCTATGCAATGATTTATTAGTATGTTAAAATTATATAGTCTAATGTCTTTGATCATCTTTAAATGGGGGCCTTTTTTGGTTAATACTGCACAGACTTTATTTCTTATTGTTTCCTATTTTACTTGTAAAGTAGTTTCTTACATAAGAGGCTTAAACCAATACCAAAAATGAAAACCCTCATCATTTACAGTGAAGTATAGTTTTTAAGGTGCGGTCACATTTATCACTGTTCAAGAAAGTGTTTGATAAAAAAAAAAAAAAAAAAAAAAAAAGGTAATGGAAGTGGAAAATAAATGCATTTAGACAGTTTTTGATGCAAAAACACTTGGTTAGTTTACCCAAAAATATGAAATTCTGATGTCATTTACACACCCTTATGTTGTTTCAAATCGGTTGACTTTTTTTTTCTTCCTTTGGCACATAAATTAAATTATTCTGAAAAATGGATTTTTGTGTTCATACAATAGAAGTCAATAAGCTTCAATGTTGTTTGGCTTCTAAAGTTCTTCAATTATCTTCTGTATTCCGCAAAAGAGAGAAATGCACATAGTTTTGGAGCAACATGAGGGTGAGCAAATGATGACAGAATTTTCATTTTTGAGTGAACTATCCATTTAAATGGACCTCAGGGGGGATTAATACGTGACATGTTTTTGACATGAGAGAGTAGTGAGTCAGAACACATGATGGCCCTCGAGACAATTACAGTGCAAAAATTGGTCTCGCAGCTCAAGGGTGTACAAGAAAAACAAAGCCAACGGCACGCAGTCATAAGAGTTATAACTTAACATAAGAAGCCAGATTTGCAGGGTCTGATGACATCTTGATTTCTAAGAACACTAAAAAGGCCTTAAAATCACAATCTTATGTGGCCAAAGTAATGCTGTACACAGCAAACTTCAAACCTCAGTGTTACCAGCTTATAACTTTGATCACATTTTTATGTCAGATTGAGAAACATTGCTCACAGACTACAAGAAAACTGTGTTCTCTGTGTCTGACTGCTGCATTCTGGGAAGGATTAGGCTTACTGTACTCTCCACAGTAAAGCCTGCTGGCTTGAGCTCTGCCATTAAGAAAGAAAACGGCAACAGAAGCAGATCTTTTGACATCCTGTGAGTATATGGAATAAATGGGAGGAGAAAAAGGACTCGAAAGGAATGAACTGATAAGAAAATGAAGTGATGAGAGATGTATGAAAGAGACAAAGGCAGATAGACAGGTATGAGGGAGGAGAGCACAGGAATGTGACCTAGAGTTGTCGCCACCATGACCTGTAGGAGCCGTGTCGCCCATGTGGAGGTGATCAAAGCAAGCAATCCAGGGCAACCGGCCAGGACCACCGCACAGCTGTGTGTGTGTGTGTGACCGCACGTACTGCCCCTGTCCCTTGTGTTCTCTTTCACTTTAATTATTAACCTGTCAGTGTCTCAGCAACTTCTATGGTCTGACAGGGTGGTGTACGTGAGAAACAGTGAACAAATTAGAGTGAGAAAGGCAAAAGAGACAAGCGACTCTATATACCTAGTGTGTTACTACATGCACAATATTCTCTTTATAAAGAAATTATATATCTTAAGCCTCCCTTTCTCATAAAAAAAGTGAGATTTATTTAGTGGGTGCAATGCATGCATATGTATGTACATCTGGATGGTTAAAGGTAAACAAATGTCATTATATTAGATACAAAATACAAAACCAAATGGCAACTGCCAACAAATTACCTTTTTTTTTTTAACAATCCAACTGGTTCAGAGGGAGTATGCTACATTTTGGCTAGTTATCGTAGAAACAGATAAGGCTATAATACATATGTTGTGGTACTGAATTATTACCATATGCATAAACTATTTTATTTACATGACACTTACATGTCTTTTTACCGGGTTGGTGACATCACAAACCCTAAAGTTCAGTATCCGTTATTTAAACAATGAATAAATTATAAATAGAAAGCGATCAAAGAACACTCCCTTTACAATTGCTGGAACTGTTAATCAAAAAGCGTGAGTGTTCTGGACTCTCGACAAAACTCCAGTTAGAATCAACGATTCTGATGAAAGCATTCACTAGTGTGCAGAAATCCAGTTGCATTAATGCACTCAACATGTCTGTGATCGGCTACAATGCTCATCCACTGCAACCTTTCATGCCACAATCTAAATATATTGCTATAATATAACAATTTCATGATTAGTAAAACTTGAGAACTGTAATAGTACAAACATGCTAAAAGTTTTTGAGATAATTCCACATATAATACTAGCCAATCACAGCAGTGGGCGTTTACACTGACGTCCCACAGCAGAAACGCCCCTTCAAACAGAGCATTCAAATCAGAGGCTAATATCAAGGTTGGAAAAAAGTAGGACAATTTTTTATGTAAAAATCATATTAACAATACAAGTGCACCGCAGGAAACATAAAATAATAAAATAAATCATGACCCCTTTAACCAAAAATGTCCAAAAAAAACATGGAACTTCTTTTTTGTTGGTGAAGGAAGTGACATAGACAGGAAATCAGAAAAAAAGATTATTATGACACACTCACGGCCCACACAGGAGAAGTGAAACCTAGGATAGCAGCTTGCATGCCCTCTGACACAAACGGCACAATGTTCTCCCCCAAACGCGTATCTCGATACAAAGCCCTCAAAATGTTCAGAGCATGGACCTATATATGCATAAAAACAATCAATTAAAAAAAAGACCCATTAAACATGTCTTATTCTATTCATAGTTTCCTCAGAGTAAAGCTAGTTTGTGTGCGTGTATGTCCACCTGTGGCACAGTGCTGCTTTCAGTAGCTCCATCATTAGACGGCATGGCCAATGCCGTCAGAGATCTCATGGTCATCTTCAGGAGTCCACAGCTGGATGATTTAGGCTCAGAAGACAGCAGGGCCTACACAGAGATTTATTACACTTATCACTTACAATGGAAGATTAACAGGCAAGTTCCCAAACTTTTGACATGGTTTGGGAATGACATGAGGGCCAGTAAATAATGACAGAATTTTCATTTTTGGATAAACTATCCTTTAAGTTGTATTTAAGACAGCACATTGCTCGTGGGACTAGGACAGTGAATGACAGCATGACAGTGGAAAAATGACTCACGGTATGCAACCGAATACAGTCTGGAGTTCTTTTGTCCCTGTGCCAAAGGGTGTGAACTCATCGTGCAAGACCGCCTTTTCCGGGACATACCGCAGGAATGTGTGCTCATGCCAAGGTGTTGAGTTTTTCCATCCTCTCTCGGTCTTATTCTTCCCTAAAACCATCTCATTGTCTTGTTTCTCAGATCCAAAACCAATTTTTCCTAGACTTCAGTATTCAGCTATTTTGACCTTTCAGAGGACTGTCCACTGGGGAAGATCTCCATCATAAAAACTTTAAGGAATCAATTACCGATTCTCAGATAAAACTAATGAAACTGTAATCTTCAGAGATTGTCAGATTATTTCATATTTGTAAAAGAACAAATGTTTTAAGGGTGCTATACATCAGGGCCCGTATTCATAAAGAATCTTAATGCAAAGAGTAGCTCCTAGTGACAAAATTCTACGAAAATTCTTAGAAATGTGGGCATTAACTCTTAAAATTAAAGAAAATCCTAGTAAAGAAAAAATTCAGAAAGCATCTTAACCCTTAAAAGAGGTCTTAAGGTCAAAATTGTTAGGAGTATGGATGAGGACTTTTAACTTTAGCAGAGGAGAAAATGACAGAACGATGAAGAGGGAGAAGAAATGTGATGCAGGCAATAGATGACAGTGAGTTAATAAGACGCTATAGATGAGATCGTGCAGGGATCATGTTTGTGACTGATCTTATTAGAGACACGCTAATATCTCCGACACAGCGCAGGAATGCCATAATGCCAGAAATGAAAGTAATCACTACATTAAGATATTTGGCAAATGGGAAAATGCAATAGGCCTAAAGCAGCAGTGATTTGGGTCTGTCACAACCTTCTGTAAGCAGTGATCACACAAACAATTACAGCACTTACAGAACCTCTTATTGTGTCGCAGTTCAGTTTCCACTGCACATTCCCACCTTGCAGGCTCAAAAAAAACTGCAGTTATGAATAGCAGGCTTCCCTGGTGCGCACAAGCAAGGGAATGAACCGTTAATAATGTGCGCTATAAGCTCCCACGTCCGCATCTCGCTCCATATGCTGTGACACCCGGCCCGAATTTTCCTTTAATGATGGCCTAGTGTTCATCCACTAACTGGGCTTACAGTAAACACGGTTCTTCTGACCAGTCGGGCTTTCTCGTCTTTCTTGTTTTTTATTCCATGTTTGCTATATTAAAACAAACATTCAAACCACCACTTAAATAGACAGCAATCAGTGTAATTGGAAAGAGTGGAACAATTTTGATCATTCTAAGCCAATAAAAAAAGGATTTATATACATAAATATAATGTGCGTGTGTGTGAGTAAACTCTATACTGAAAATGGCTCCTTTTTTTTCCTTCTTGGACAACCAACCAATCACAGTCTTCAAAAGATTGTCATACATAGCAACGCGGTCAGCCCCACCTCCTCACTAAGATGAGAGTTTTTGTCTTTTCCTTACTCAGAGTTGCTCTCAGATCGTTCCCGAATCGCTCTTAAGCTAAGATTCCAACGTAAAAGTTTTTAAGCAAAATTATGAGTTTTCTGAGAGGATTCTTGGAATCTTTATGAATACGGGCCCAGAACTGTACACACATTAGCGGTAAATGTTAGGCTATGCTCAGACTGCAGGCAATAATGGCCCAAATCAAATATTTTTTCTCATACAAACCTCAGATCTGTTTTGTTCGTAACAGTGTGAACCATATGAAATCTGATCTTTTAAAATGTTAGGCCAATTTAGGCCACTTCCATATGTGGTCCTTAATCAGATACAGGTCTGATGTTTTGTAATGCAACCTCAGTATAACCAGTCAAATCAAAATGCATGCAACTTTTATGTCAGCACTCACCACTTTATTAGGTACACCTTTCTAGTATGTTGGGCGCTTTCAAAACTGCCTTAATTCTTAGTGGCATAGATTCAACAAGGTTCTGAAAACATTCCTCAGAGATTTTTGTCCCTATTGTAAATCATATCACGCAGTTTCTGCAGATTTGTTGGCTGCACATTCATGATGCAAATCTCCGGTTCCACCACATCCCAAAGGTGTTCTAATGGATTGAGATCTGGTGACTAAAGAGGCCATTTGGTAGACTCACTGTCATGTTCAAGAAACCCGTTTGAGATGATTTGATCTTTGTGATAGGTGTGTTAACCTGCTGAAAGTTACCATCAGAGGATGGGGACACTGTGGTCATAAAGGCATGGACATGGTCAGCAACAATACTCCGGTAGGCTATGGCATTTAAAACAATGCTCAATTGGTACTTTCCAAAGTGTGCTAGTGTTGCACAGTGCACGATACTTCAAAAGTATCGCGATTCTCGGAAATTAAAAAGGTCACGATTCCTAAATGAATTAGTATCGATACTTCTAAGAATGACAGCGCTCCAGATTTGTAAGAGACGCATTCCATGTTGGTGTGTGCAACGCACGCTTCCAGTGCCTCCCTATGGACGTCTGTGTTTTTTCTCCTCACCCACGCAGCAAAGAAGCTGTATCTGTCATGTGACAAACACTACCGCGAGATGCTGCATGTGCGATCACAAGTGATACTGTGGCCCGCAGTCCACGACTGGTAGAAAAAGATGACGCGAGGAGGAGTGAAATATAGAAGTACTTTGTCTACCTTCCTGACAGTGACATAGCAGCAAAATAGATTTAAAATACAAATTTTTGGTCCTACAGACTTATGAAAAAATAAACTGTTAAATGTCTACTTTTTTATGTGTCCACTTATACAAATAAAACATTGTGCTTTTGTAAAATAAAGAAAATAAACAGGCTGTACTTTCTGCCTCTCCGTCTCGCGGGACTTTTTTTCTAAGTCTCTAAACTTAAACAAAACTCAGCAAAAACTATTCACCCAGGCATGAGCAATATATCTTTATAATCATTAAAGTGTGTACTTTTAAATTATCTAATTCAAAACTGAAATAAATATTCTCTGTTTATGTAATCTATATAAAAAAGAGAGAGATGTAAGTCGTTCTCATTATCGTTCTTGCAGCTCATTATTCTTCTAATGTGAACACGCCCACGGACAGCGCGCGCTATTGTCCCGGTTTTAAAATAAAGCACAGCAGTGATATTTGAGAGTTTTTCTCCCTTTTCAGGAAAAGTATCGAAAATCGCAGTTCTTGACTTGGTATCGGCATCGAAACAACAATTTTTGTATCGTGAAAACACTAAAGTGTGCCAAGAAAATATTCTCCACATCATTACACCACCAGCACAGCCTGAACCATTGATACAAGGCAGGATGGATCCATGCTTTCATGTTGTTTAAGCCAATTCTGATCCTAACATCTGAATGTTGCAGCAGGAATCGAGAGTCATGAGACCAGGCAACGTTTTTCCAATCTTCTATTGTCCACTTTTGGTGAGCCATTGGTGTAGCCTCAATTTACTGTTCTTAGCTGACAGGAGTGGTACCCGGTGTGTTTTTCTGCTGCTGTTGTCCATTTGCTTCAAGGTTTGACGAATTGTGAGTTCAGAGATGCTCTTCTGCAGACCTCGGTTGTAACGAGTGGTTGTTTGAGTTACTTTTGCCTATCAGCTCGGACCAGTCTGGAAATTCTCCTCTGACATCAACAAGGCATTTTCACCCACAAAACTGACGCTCACTGGATAGTTCCTCTTTTTCTAATTATTCTCTGTAAACCATAGAGATGGTTGTGAGTGAAAATCCCAGTAGATCAGCAGTTTCTGAAATACTCAGACATCCCGTCTGGCACCAACAACCATGCCACGCTCAAAGTCACTTAAATCACCTTACTTTCTTATTCTGATGCTCAGTCTGAACTTCAGCAGATCGTCTTGACCATGCCTACATGGCTAAATGCAACAGATTCAGATTATTTTATTTAATGCCATGATGTCAGCATTCAGAGCTATTTTCATGGCAAAAATTCAATTACAAAAATACAAATATCACATAAATACAATAAAAACAAAACAAATATAAACAACAAGTCATATTATACAATATATATATATATATATATTTTTAATTAACATATGAAAAAACATCCAAAACCATTTCACGCATAATCTCATTCAATGAAGTAACTTCATAAAAGAGCATTCTGCTTGCATTAAGTCCAGGAAAATCTAAACAGATAAAGGAATTTTACAAAACATACATAAAGTTGGGTCTTCACTTTTAAGCAAAAAAGCATGGGTCAAACCTGTGTGACCCATACGGCATCTGGTGCACTTGATCAAGTCTAGTTTTAAAATT
This sequence comes from Meda fulgida, assembly GCA_030578275.1. NCBI lineage: Eukaryota > Metazoa > Chordata > Actinopteri > Cypriniformes > Leuciscidae > Meda > Meda fulgida. The sequence goes on along the minus strand of CM060628.1, from coordinate 25,562,692 downwards.
GGTAAAAAGTCTGTTTGTTATTTCCGGATGAGTTTCATACAACTTATTATTCTTGCACATATTCCATTCTTCTTGCCACTTATTTAAAATATATAGGTTAATAATCGGTCTGATAGCTAAATGCAACAAGTTGCTGCCATGTAATTGGCTGATTGTGTTAACAAGCTGTTGAATAGGTGCACCTAACAAAGTGGACGGTGAAACTAAACATAAAATCTAAAAAGCAATTCAGGGGACCTGTAATCACAACTCTAATTTTTTTTTTGAGTTTAGTTGACATTATAACGTTCATTACATTAACTCAGAAATTTTTGTTTAAATTATACACAATATTAAGTTAATTTAATTATTTAATTATTTAAATTAAGTTATATGTAATTGTCTTGATAACATTGTAAATTGGGTAGTGGATTTGTACTTCCCAGCAAGCTTTGCATAGGACAGGATACAAGTTATTAATATATTTGTTTAGTGTATGCATGGATAAATTGTTCACAAAATCAATAACATCCATTTAGTAAATAACTAGGGTTTCATTTCATGCTGACTTTGAATATAGAAATTTATAAAGTTTATTTATTTAATTTTTTACAGAAAAAAAACCCACACTATTTATTGGGAATATAAGGTGTTCATTTTGGGGGAAGAAATTGGTACATAGAGTACTAACCTGGATATAGAAGGGTATTCCTGCACTACGGCGGGTTGCACACAGTTTAGAGGAGGGGTCACTGGATTTTACTTCCTCAAGAACCTCCTTCAGCCAGTGTGCTGGCAGCTGCTGGAGTGTAGCACTCCCACTCCTGACACACACACACACACACACACACACACACACACACACACACACACACACACACACACACACACACATACACGTCTATATTACTAACAGGGGACTATCGCTCTACACTGGCCAAGAGGGGACTAGTGTTTCTAGTCATTTTGAAGAAACAAAAATGACATACAAAATTTTCTTTTAAGGTCTTTTTTCATAATATAACTTTAAATATGCATTTTTTTATTTTTAAAAAAACATGCCAAGTGGGGACCTGAACGATGTCTACCTTACCAACAGGGGACTCCCATAGACTGCAATGGAACTGTGTGTGTGTGTGTGTGTGAAGGGTGAAGTCTGTCTTCATTATGTAACTTTATATATATAAATATTATATATATATATAATGTTTATATATTAGATATGTAATCTGTAATTATATAATGTTTACACAGGCATCAGACACACACAAACACACACATTTCTATATTACTAAAAGAGCACTGTCGCTCTACACTGGCCAAGTGGGGACTTTCATAGCCTACAATGGAACCGTGTGTGTGTGTGAACAGTGAACTCTGTCTTCATTGTGTAATATTGCATATTGTGATATGCATATTGTAATCTCTGATGACTGTGTGAACATACATATATATATGCCTGTATGTGTTAATACAGGCATCAGAGATCACAATATGCACAGATAAACATATTCAATATACAATTAAAAAAGAATGACCAAACCATCAGTTATCAAAAATTAAAAAAATTGCAATTTTTGAGGAAAGACCATTTGAATCTGTTTTTCATTCAACGGGGTAAAAAATACCGACGGCAACAGTTCAAAAGCAGAGGCGAGAAGATGCTTCTTATCATTCATAATATTATTTCTCTTATTTAATGCTCTCTCTTCATAGATACTTTATATTCTTGGTTATGCAGTCCCTAACATTTTTTTTGCCATTGTTATGTGCCATTGTACACACACACACATTTGTATATTACTAACAGAGCACTGTCGCTCTACACTGGCCAAGTGGGGACCTGAACGATGTTTACCTATAAAACAGGGGACTCCCATAGCCTACAATGGAACTGTGTGTGTGTGAACAGTGAAGTCTGTCTTCATTATGTAACTTGTATATATGTAACTTTTATATACATTATATATATAAATTATATATATATGTATATATGTGTGTGTGTGTGTGTGTGTTCATACAGGCATCAGAGATCACAATATGCACAGATAAACATATTCAATATACAATTAAAAAAGAATGACCAAACCATCAGTTATCAAAAATTAAAAAAATTGCAATTTTTGAGGAAAGACCATTTGAATCTGTTTTTCATTCAACGGGGTAAAAAATACCGACGGCAACAGTTCAAAAGCAGAGGCGAGAAGATGCTTCTTATCATTCATAATATTATTTCTCTTATTTAATGCTCTCTCTTCATAGATACTTTATATTCTTGGTTATGCAGTCCCTAACAATTTTTTTGCCATTGTTATGTGCCATTGTACAAACACACACATTTCTATATTACTAACAGAGCACTGTCGCTCTACACTGGCCAAGTGGGGACCTGAACGATGTTTACCTATAAAACAGGGGACTCCCATAGCCTACAATGGAACTGTGTGTGTGTGTGTGTGAACAGTGAAGTCTGTCTTCATTATGTAACTTTTATATATATATAATATATATATAATGTTTATATATTATATATGTAATATGTAATTATATAATGTTTACACAGGCATCAGACACACACAAACACACACATTTCTATATTACTAACAGAGCACTGTCGCTCTACACTGGCCAAGTGGGGACCTGAACGATGTTTACCTATAAAACAGGGGACTCCCATAGCCTACAATGGAACTATGTAACTTGTGTGTATATATATATATATATATATATGTATATGTATATATATATATATATATGTATATGTATATGTATATGTGTGTGTGTGTGTGTTCATACAGGCATCAGAGATCACAAAATGCATAGATAAACATATACAATATACAATTAAAAAAGAATGACCAAACCATCAGTTATCAAAAATTAAAAAAATTAGAATTTTTGAGGAAAGACCATTTGAATCTGTTTTTTAACGGGGTAAAAAATACCGATGGCAACAGTTCAAAAGCAGAGGCTCTTATCATTCATATTATTATTTTTCTTCTTTAACGGTCTCTCTTCATAGATACTTTCTATGCTTGGTTATGCAGTCCGTTTAGGGTTCATGGGATAAATCAAACAGAAATAGCTCTTTAAGGTAACAATTTCAGGTCACTACTTTATACAGTCAATAATGATTATATTAATCAAAATGAACTTCGCGTCCCCAGTTGGATGGTAAAGAACGACACCAGTTCTTCTGCTTTGTACATTTCTTGCCATCACAAAAACACGGTAAAGATTTTGGAGGTCAATCACAAAATGTTATGTTGACTTGCTGCACTGAACAATTTTACTTCATTCAGTTGAAATATATGAAGTAGAGATGTTCATTTAACATTTTGTTTTCTGACTGACAGCTGATGCTTGTTAACCAGTCATCAGCAGTTAACTGACATTATTTTAAGGTTAGATTAGAATTAAATGTAATTAGAAAAGATAAGTGTCTGTGACCCATTCAAATACCTCAAAAATGTAGATTTACATGTGCAAATAGCAGCATAAACAACAGAACATGAGGATTCACACACACCGTCACATCGAGCACCCACAGTGATTCTGTGAACACAGTAAACCAGAATAAAAGTGTTTATATAACTGTATATATATATATATATTTATAGATTATATATATATATATATATATATATATATATATATATTAGTGCTGTCAGTTTAACGCATTATTAACGGCGTTACCGCAAACACATTTTAACGGCGTCAATTTTTTTAGCGCGAGATTAACGCTCTTTTTGGCCTAGCAAACATTGTAGTTTTTTCACATGCTGTTGCAACAACTGGTAACGTTAGAAAAACTACAACATCACACCGGATAGCTAGACCGGAAACAAAACAAAACGCGGGACTAGATTTGATGGCCGAGTGCGAGCGCGGGCGGTAATGCACTCACTCTGTGTGTGCGGGTACGGGAGAATAAAACGATTCGGGACTCCCACAAACTAGAAAAATCTATGAATAAAACATAAAAACTAATACATTTTTATTCTTATGTTGCAGAAAAGCAACAAGAACAACTAAAACAAAATAGAAACGATTTACAGGCCAGAGTTACTTTTTATGACATGTTTGCAGCGTTGAGCGATGTAGCCAATCACAGACATGTGTTGATTTCTTAAACGCAATGGCCAATCAGATGCATTTAAAATAGACTCCCCTCACTGCTCAAAACTGACTTTTTGTTCAGTGCTGAATTCTGTATATTGGCAAATCCTCTAATTAAAACAAACAAAGTGTATATATTATGAAAGATTCATTGTGCAGTCAGCTTCATTGATAATAACAGAGATGTGTGAGATTGCGATGAACTGATGTCAGCTTTTTAGGAATTTTTAAAGGATTGCACTTTGTGCGCATTCAGTCATCCCAAACCATGCACTCAGTAGCCTGCTTGCTTTTATATTATAACAGTGGTTTGTGTGTTAATGCTTTAATAACAAATAATTGATCAGGAGCATTTATGCTGATGTGTATGGTGGCGACACGTAGGCGAAGTAGCCTACAAATAAAGTCTATTTGCGGGCGGGAGCGGGACAAAAATGTTGCGGGCGGGAGAAAGTAACATAGAAAGTAGTTGAGAACGTCAGTTATAACGACCCACGTATTAAAAAGAAATGGACGGTTTTAAATCGGGCTCGGGGCGGGCTCATAATTACAGTAAATGTGTCGGGCCGGGCTCGGACACAATGCGCACGGGCTCGGGTCGGCTTGATTTTTTGGGCCCGATCTAAGCTCTACAATGGATGACTTCAGACAGAAGCACATGGATACCACAGCTAAGAACAAACTTATTGCTGATCCACTTTTCCTTGTTCATAAGAGCATTCAAATTAGAAAAAATGATGGGACAAATAGAAATCAAGGGACATTTAGAATAGATAAAATGTGCGATTAATCGCGAGTTAACTATGGCATTAATGCGATTAATCGCGATTAAATATTTGAATCGTTTGACAGCACTAATATATATATATTTACACAACATTATTTTCAACTGAAAATTGCAAGCTTTTCATGTGTGTTGGCCGCTCATTTACACGAAAATGCCATTTTGGAGGCCTGACAATGCAAACTTTCCAACCCGGTCACACTAAATGCGTCTCTGCTTAGAAATCTTGGCTTGCTCAAAACTTTTTGTCTTTAAATGAAGTCAAAACTGAGGTGACAGTTTTCGGCCCCACTGATAACTTTAATACCACCAGCATCGATTTGAGGAGCTTCTCTGCATTCAGATCTACGCATGACAAACAAAAATCTTCGGTAATTGGATCTAGTTTCTATCAACTCCGTCTTTTGTATCAAATTAAACACTTCCTATCTGACAAAACTCTAGAGATGTCTGTTCATGCTTTTATTACTTCCCGTTTAGACTACTGCAACTCATTGTATTGCGGTATTTCCAAGTCACAAATCGCTCGCCTTCAACTGGTCCAAAATGCTGCAGCAAGATTTATTCGCAAAAGTCCTAAATATGATCACATGATGATAATGATACATTTTATTTATATTGCGCTTTTCTCCAACCCAAAACGATACAAAAACAATACACAGTACCAATATATATATATATATTGGTGTAATGACCATTGGTGTAATGATTGTCAGAGATTAAAAATTGTAACATTACAAAATTTAATGACAGTACATTTCAAATACCTAAAAATGGTACATTAAGTGGTTTTGTTCAAGTCAAAATATTACTTAACATTAATGAACCAACCTACATACAATAAAACTACATTTTTGGGGGGTTAAATCAAGCAGAAATATCACTTCAAGGTAACAATTGCAGGTCACTACACAAGTTCAACTGTACATGATCTAGACTCTAGATAAATGAAATGCAATCGCAGCAGTAAGTCAGGGGAATGCTTATATTTATTTCTTTGGTTTCAATTTTGAACATGTTGCAGTTCTTTTTAAAAAGGTATACATTTTGACATAATTATAAAATGATATAACATGATTTGATCCTGTATATTAGCAGAAATGACACATTTTTCACTTCAGCAACAAAGTGGAGACCCTCTTTTCTGTAATGAAGGACCAATCTTATGGGTTGTGGTCTCTCAGACATTGGCCAATATCAGTAAAAAAAAAAAAAAACATTGTTTCCCTTAGGGCTTAAATGAACCAGATTTTTTTTACATCCTTACACTTTTAGACAGGTGATGCTTGCAACCCGACCATAATCCATTAGCCGACAAGATTAGAATGTTATATTCTAATTAAATTAGAATGTATGTATTTCTCAATACTTATCACTGTTTTAAAAGCTCTTCACTCCGTTGTCTTAACCAACTTTCAGCTTCACTGCAGTAAATTTCACATTCAAAACGCATTAAAACTACCAAAACACATCATTCATGTCTCAAAATAAGTCATTCTTTCAGAACACTAGTAAAGGTTTCACCCAACAAACAAAATTAAAAATACAAATCAAAAAACACAAACAACAGGCAGTAATATGCACTATTTTCTGCTGTTCAGAATTCAAGGCAGTTTATTTTACATGGTTCATGTTTACATTAATGTACAAAATTATTTCCTTTTGTATAGATGGCGATGAAAATGAAAGGCTAAGACTAGTGTAGGTGTTTAGTTACATCTTAATTGTTCTGATAGGTTTTTTTTAGATTCAGAATATATTTCAATGTGGTATACGGTATAAAAATATTGCAAATTTCAGTCTTATTCATTTTTGTTTGAGTTGAAATGTTTTTAACTTAAATATAACAGTCTTGGAAATAATATGTAAGCATGTGCAAATTGGCCTGTACAGTAAATCAAGTTCTGCTGGTCTTTGTGTTTAAGTGAGAAATAAATTCATGTAAATTGAAAGATCTCAGTTTAGCCGGACACTGATCTTGTGATCACTGTGTGAAGAGTTTCATGGTATTAATTAATCTTGAGAAGGTATTAATCTTTCAGTTTAAAGACACATGTGTACTGTAATGTAAACATTGACCATGTAACATAAAATGCTGTGAATTCGGAACAACAGAAAACAGCAGAAATATTTTATAATGCTCCAGTTATTTGTGTGTTTTGTATTTTATGAGTGTATTTTAAAGTGTGTTTGTTGGGTGAGCTTTACTAGTGTTCTGGAAGAACTGTATTAGCAGCTGTAAATGGATATTCTGACATAGGTAGTTTCATGTGTATGTAGACTCTTGTGTGTGGATTGAGTTGCTGCACATCCCCCCACACGCAATTTACATCTCAATACTTGAAGGTGTGTGTGTGTGTGTCATGGAGAAACCGGCCTAAAGATCTCACAACTCTAACAATACAGTTACCAATGTCCAAGAATCTGTGGAACTTCTCAAATAAACTACAATAAACTAGAGAAAACGCTGGGATTTACTCTGACAAATTAAATTACAGGTTTTTACAGTCGCTAGGACACATTTCTCAATATTTAGGTACATTTTCAAAACTCTTCACTCAGTTCTTCATTTCACATTCAAAATGCACTGACACTTCCTTCATGTCTCAAATCCCAACTCAATCTTCCAGAACACTAGTAAAGGTTTCACCCAACAAACACACTTTGTCACTCATAAAACAGAAAAAACACAAACAACAGGAGCATTACACAATATTTTCTTTTGCAAATTGCTTTTACAAAACAAGAATGGCACTACTCTACTGTTTTTAATTCACTGCAGTTTAATATTAGATTTTAGAATCAGAATATTTATTTCAATATGATATTACTGTGGAAATGTTGCAAATCTCGGTCTTATCATTTTTTGTTGTTAGGTTTTGAAAATAAGTTTAACAGTTTTAAAAAGAGTATGTAAACGTGCAAATTATCCTGTATAGAACATAAAATTCTCTCTTTTTTTTATAAACTCTCTTCACACAGTGATCACACATCCGTCCTATATGAGCTAAAACTGTGGATCAGTGCTTTGAACAATGTCATCCGGATGGATTTTGTTCCATTACTTGAATTATTTTCTCTCTTAACCACAAACACTTACAGAATTTAATGTGCTATACAGGCTAATTTGCATATTTACATACTCTTTTTAAAACTGTTAAACTTATTTTCAAAACCTAACAACAAAAAATGATAAGACCGAGATTTGCAACATTTCCACAGTAATATCATATTGAAATAAATATTCTGATTCTAAAATCTAATTTAAACTGCAGTGAATTAAAAACAGTAGAGTAGTGCCATTCTTGTTTTGTAAAAGCAATTTGCAAAAGAAAATATTGTGTAATGCTCCTGTTTGTGTTGTTTCTGTTTTATGAGTGACAAAGTGTGTTTGTTGGGTGAAACCTTTACTAGTGTTCTGGAAGATTGAGTTGGGATTTGAGACATGAAGGAAGTGTCAGTGCATTTTGAATGTGAAATGAAGAACTGAGTGAAGAGTTTTGAAAATGTACCTAAATATTGAGAAATGTGTCCTAGCGACTGTAAAAACCTGTAATTTAATTTGTCCGAGTAAATCCCAGCGTTTTCTCTAGTTTATTGTAGTTTATTTGAGAAGTTCCACAGATTCTTGGACATTGGTAACTGTATTGTTAGAGTTGTGAGATCTTTAGGCCGGTTTCTCCATGACACACACACACACACACACCTTCAAGTATTGAGATGTAAATTGCGTGTGGGGGGATGTGCAGTGACTCAATCCACACACAAGAGTCTACATACACATGAAACTACCTATGTCAGAATATCCATTTACAGCTGCTAATACAGTTCTTCCAGAACACTAGTAAAGCTCACCCAACAAACACACTTTAAAATACACTCATAAAATACAAAACACACAAATAACTGGAGCATTATAAAATATTTCTGCTGTTTTCTGTTGTTCCGAATTCACAGCATTTTATGTTACATGGTCAATGTTTACATTACAGTACACATGTGTCTTTAAACTGAAAGATTAATACCTTCTCAAGATTAATTAATACCATGAAACTCTTCACACAGTGATCACAAGATCAGTGTCCGGCTAAACTGAGATCTTTCAATTTACATGAATTTATTTCTCACTTAAACACAAAGACCAGCAGAACTTGATTTACTGTACAGGCCAATTTGCACATGCTTACATATTATTTCCAAGACTGTTATATTTAAGTTAAAAACATTTCAACTCAAACAAAAATGAATAAGACTGAAATTTGCAATATTTTTATACCGTATACCACATTGAAATATATTCTGAATCTAAAAAAAACCTATCAGAACAATTAAGATGTAACTAAACACCTACACTAGTCTTAGCCTTTCATTTTCATCGCCATCTATACAAAAGGAAATAATTTTGTACATTAATGTAAACATGAACCATGTAAAATAAACTGCCTTGAATTCTGAACAGCAGAAAATAGTGCATATTACTGCCTGTTGTTTGTGTTTTTTGATTTGTATTTTTAATTTTGTTTGTTGGGTGAAACCTTTACTAGTGTTCTGAAAGAATGACTTATTTTGAGACATGAATGATGTGTTTTGGTAGTTTTAATGCGTTTTGAATGTGAAATTTACTGCAGTGAAGCTGAAAGTTGGTTAAGACAACGGAGTGAAGAGCTTTTAAAACAGTGATAAGTATTGAGAAATACATACATTCTAATTTAATTAGAATATAACATTCTAATCTTGTCGGCTAATGGATTATGGTCGGGTTGCAAGCATCACCTGTCTAAAAGTGTAAGGATGTAAAAAAAATCTGGTTCATTTAAGCCCTAAGGGAAACAATGTTTTTTTTTTTTTTACTGATATTGGCCAATGTCTGAGAGACCACAACCCATAAGATTGGTCCTTCATTACAGAAAAGAGGGTCTCCACTTTGTTGCTGAAGTAAAAAATGTGTCATTTCTGCTAATATACAGGATCAAATCATGTTATATCATTTTATAATTATGTCAAAATGTATACCTTTTTAAAAAGAACTGCAACATGTTCAAAATTGAAACCAAAGAAATAAATATAAGCATTCCCCTGACTTACTGCTGCGATTGCATTTCATTTATCTAGAGTCTAGATCATGTACAGTTTAACTTGTGTAGTGACCTGCAATTGTTACCTTGAAGTGATATTTCTGCTTGATTTAACCCCCCAAAAATGTAGTTTTATTGTATGTAGGTTGGTTCATTAATGTTAAGTAATATTTTGACTTGAACAAAACCACTTAATGTACCATTTTTAGGTATTTGAAATGTACTGTCATTAAATTTTGTAATGTTACAATTTTTAATCTCTGACAATCATTACACCAATGGTCATTACACCAATATATATATATATATATATTGGTACTGTGTATTGTTTTTGTATCGTTTTGGGTTGGAGAAAAGCGCAATATAAATAAAATGTATCATTATCATCATGTGATCATATTTAGGACTTTTGCGAATAAATCTTGCTGCAGCATTTTGGACCAGTTGAAGGCGAGCGATTTGTGACATGGAAATACCGCAATACAATGAGTTGCAGTAGTCTAAACGGGAAGTAATAAAAGCATGAACAGACATCTCTAGAGTTTTGTCAGATAGGAAGTGTTTAATTTGATACAAAAGACGGAGTTGATAGAAACTAGATCCAATTACCGAAGATATTTGTTTGTCATGCGTAGATCTGAATGCAGAGAAGCTCCTCAAATCGATGCTGGTATTAAAGTTATCAGTGGGGCCGAAAACTATCACCTCAGTTTTGACTTCATTTAAAGACAAAAAGTTTTGAGCAAGCCAAGATTTCTAAGCAGAGACGCATTTAGTGTGACCGGGTTGGAAAGTTTGCATTGTCAGGCCTCCAAAATGGCATTTTCGTGTAAATGAGCGGCCAAAACACATGAAAAGCTTGCAATTTTCAGTTGAAAATAATGTTGTGTAAATATATATATATTAGTGCTGTCAAACGATTCAAATATTTAATCGCGATTAATCGCATTAATGCCATAGTTAACTCGCGATTAATCGCACATTTTTATCTATTCTAAATGTCCCTTGATTTCTATTTGTCCCATCATTTTTTCTAATTTGAATGCTCTTATGAACAAGGAAAAGTGGATCAGCAATAAGTTTGTTCTTAGCTGTGGTATCCATGTGCTTCTGTCTGAAGTCATCCATTGTAGAGCTTAGATCGGGCCCAAAAAATCAAGCCGACCCGAGCCCGTGCGCATTGTGTCCGAGCCCGGCCCGACACATTTACTGTAATTATGAGCCCGTCCCGAGCCCGATTTAAAACCGTCCATTTCTTTTTAATACGTGGGGCGTTATAACTGACGTTCTCAACTACTTTCTATGTTACTTTCTCCCGCCCGCAACATTTTTGTCCCGCTCCCGCCCGCAAATAGACTTTATTTGTAGGCTACTTCGCCTACGTGTCGCCACCATACACATCAGCATAAATGCTCCTGATCAATTATTTGTGATTAAAGCATTAACACACAAACCACTGTTATAATATAAAAGCAAGCAGGCTACTGAGTGCATGGTTTGGGATGACTGAATGCGCACAAAGTGCAATCCTTTAAAAATTCCTAAAAAGCTGACATCAGTTCATCGCAATCTCACACATCTCTGTTATTATCAATGAAGCTGACTGCACAATGAATCTTTCATAACATATACACTTTGTTTGTTTTAATTAGAGGATTTGCCAATATACAGAATTCAGCACTGAACAAAAAGTCAGTTTTGAGCAGTGAGGGGAGTCTATTTTAAATGCATCTGATTGGCCATTGCATTTAAGAAATCAACACATGTCTGTGATTGGCTACATCGCTCAACGCTGCAAACATGTCATAAAAAGTAACTCTGGCCTGTAAATCGTTTCTATTTTGTTTTAGTTGTTCTTGTTGCTTTTCTGCAACATAAGAATAAAAATGTATTAGTTTTTATGTTTTATTCATAGATTTTTCTAGTTTGTGGGAGTCCCGAATCGTTGTATTCTCCCGTACCCGCACACACAGAGTGAGTGCATTACCGCCCGCGCTCGCACTCCGCCATCAAATCTAGTCCCGCGTTTTGTTTTGTTTCCGGTCTAGCTATCCGGTGTGATGTTGTAGTTTTTCTAACGTTACCAGTTGTAGCAACAGCATGTGAAAAAACTACAATGTTTGCTAGGCCAAAAAGAGCGTTAATCTCGCGCTAAAAAAATTGACGCCGTTAAAATGTGTTTGCGGTAACGCCGTTAATAACGCGTTAAACTGACAGCACTAATATATATATATATATATACAGTTATATAAACACTTTTATTCTGGTTTACTGTGTTCACAGAAGCACTGTGGGTGCTCGATGTGACGGTGTGTGTGAATCCTCATGTTCTGTTGTTTATGCTGCTATTTGCACATGTAAATCTACATTTTTGAGGTATTTGAATGGGTCACAGACACTTATCTTTTCTAATTACATTTAATTCTAATCTAACCTTAAAATAATGTCAGTTAACTGCTGATGACTGGTTAACAAGCATCAGCTGTCAGTCAGAAAACAAAATGTTAAATGAACATCTCTACTTCATATATTTCAACTGAATGAAGTAAAATTGTTCAGTGCAGCAAGTCAACATAACATTTTGAGATTGACCTCCAAAATCTTTACCGTGTTTTTGTGATGGCAAGAAATGTACAAAGCAGAAGAACTGGTGTCGTTCTTTACCATCCAACTGGGGACGCGAAGTTCATTTTGATTAATATAATCATTATTGACTGTATAAAGTAGTGACCTGAAATTGTTACCTTAAAGAGCTATTTCTGTTTGATTTATCCCATGAACCCTAAACGGACTGCATAACCAAGCATAGAAAGTATCTATGAAGAGAGACCGTTAAAGAAGAAAAATAATAATATGAATGATAAGAGCCTCTGCTTTTGAACTGTTGCCATCGGTATTTTTTACCCCGTTAAAAAACAGATTCAAATGGTCTTTCCTCAAAAAATTCTAATTTTTTTAATTTTTGATAACTGATGGTTTGGTCATTCTTTTTTAATTGTATATTGTATATGTTTATCTATGCATATTGTGATCTCTGATGCCTGTATAAACACACACACACACACATATACATATACATATACATATATATATATATATATATATACACACAAGTTACATAGTTCCATTGTAGGCTATGGGAGTCCCCTGTTTTATAGGTAAACATCGTTCAGGTCCCCACTTGGCCAGTGTAGAGCGACAGTGCTCTGTTAGTAATATAGAAATGTGTGTGTTTGTGTGTGTCTGATGCCTGTGTAAACATTATATAATTACATATTACATATATAATATATAAACATTATATATATATATTATATATATATATAAAAGTTACATAATGAAGACAGACTTCACTGTTCACACACACACACACAGTTCCATTGTAGGCTATGGGAGTCCCCTGTTCGATAGGTAAACATTGTTCAGGTCCCCACTTGGCCAGTGTAGAGCGACAGTGCTCTGTTAGTAATATAGAAATTAATGTGTGTGTGTACAATGGCACATAACAATGGCAAAAAAATTGTTAGGGACTGCATAACCAAGAATATAAAGTATCTATGAAGAGAGAGCATTAAATAAGAGAAATAATAGTATGAATGATAAGAGGCGTCTTCTCGCCTCTGCTTTTGAACTGTTGCCGTCGGTATTTTTTACCCCGTTGTAGATTTAAATGGTCTTTCCTCAAGCAATATTTTTTTTGATAACTGATGGGGTCATTTTTCTTTAATTGTATACTGTATATTTTTATCTATGCATATTGTGATTTCTGATGCCTGTGTGAACACACACACACACACACACATATATACATATATATATAATTTATATATATAATGTATATAAAAGTTGCATATATACAAGTTACATAATGAAGACAGACTTCACTGTTCACACACACACATAGTTCCATTGTAGGCTATGGGAGTCCCCTGTTCGATAGGTAAACATCGTTCAGGTCCCCACTTGGCCAGTGTAGAGCGACAGTGCTCTGTTAGTAATATAGAAATGTGTGTGTTTGTACAATGGCACATAACAATGGCAAAAAAATTGTTAGGGACTGCATAACCAAGAATAGAAAGTATCTATGAAGAGAGAGCGTTAAAGAAGAAAAATAATATTATGATTGATATGAATATCTTAAGGCCTCTGCTTTTGAACTGTTGCCACCGATATTTTTTACCCTGTTGAAATACAGATTCAAATGGTCTTTCCTGAAATTTTTTTTTTTTACATTTTTGATAACTGATGGTTTGGTCATTATTTTTTAATTGTATATTGTATATGTTTATCTATGCATATTGTGATCTCTGATGCCAGTGTGAAAATACACACACACACTCAAACACACACACACACACACACATATATATATATATATATATATAAATAATGTTTATATGTGTTACATAATGATGACAGACTTCATTGTTCACACACACACAGTTTCATTGCAGGCTATGAGAGTCCCCACTTGGATGGTTAGAGATCGTTCAGAGATGGAGGTCAGGTCCCCTCTTGGCCAGTGTAGAGCGACACTGCTCTGTTAATATATATTACATGTATGTGTGTGTGTACAATGGCACATAATAATTGCAAATAAAGTGTTAGGGACTGCATAACTAAGAATAGAAAGTATCTATGAAGAAAGAGAGTTAAATAAGAAAAATAATATTAATATGAATGATAAGAGGCGTCTTCTCGCCTCTGCTTTTGAACTGCTGCCGTCGGTATTTTTTACCCCGTTGTAGATTTAAATGGTCTTTCCTCAAGCAATTCAAATTTGTTCATTATTGATAACTGATGGTTTGGTCATTCTTTTTTTAGTTGTTTATGTTTATCTATGCATATTGTGATCTCTGATGCCTGTGTGAACATTATATAATTACATATATATGTATGTTTGGGCATTTTTGAAAATACTTGAAAGTTCGGTAACACTTTATAATAACTGCACACTATTAATAATTAGTTAAGCATTAGTAAAGAGTTACTTCATAATTTGTAAAGCATTAATATGCATTAATGAGCAGTTTATAATTACAGCTATACATGCTTTGTTCTTGTATAAATGCTTTATTCTTTATTTAGAAGCATATCTATATTTTGTTTAATAATTGTATTTTCATACTTTATTAATGATCAATTTATAATTTCTAAATGAAATATAGCATTATTTACAAACAAGTTATTTGGGATTTGTCAGTGATTCATAAGATCACTTAAGTGTAAGTAAATGCAGTAAATTCAGGTAGTTATAAA
Organism: Meda fulgida; assembly: GCA_030578275.1. Taxonomy (NCBI): domain Eukaryota; kingdom Metazoa; phylum Chordata; class Actinopteri; order Cypriniformes; family Leuciscidae; genus Meda; species Meda fulgida. Next base: position 25,547,476 of record CM060628.1, on the reverse strand, counting down.
GCATTTAGTAGTGGTCAGTTAACTATTTTTGTGAGCTCATCACAAAATATAAAGCATTCATAAAGGAGATTTAAAGACTCTGTTATCTTCTAAACAGAAAAATGAAACAAACACAACACTGTGATACAGAACATAGAAATATATAACTGAACCTTTAAATCTCCTTTATAAAAGCTTTACAAGGCATAACTAGTCCTCACTTTATAAAATACTTATACTCACCACTACCAAATGCTTTATAACTACCTGAATTACAGTAGAAATACATGTTAATAAAGCATTTATTAACACACTAAGTACCTATTACAAAATGTCGGTATAATGTATGAATGTACATTTGAAATAGTTTATTAATCATTTTACTCACACTTTCTAAGTGATCTTATGAACCACTGACAACTCCTAAATAACTGGTTTGTATATAATGTTATACTTCATTTAAAAATTATAAATTGATCATTAATAAAGTATGAAAATACAACAATTAAACACATTATAGATATGCTTTTAAAGCAAGAATAAAGCTTTTATAGCTGTATTTATATACTGCTTATTAATGTCTATTAATGCTTTATAAATATTGAATTAACTGTTTACTAATGCTTAACTAATGATACATAGCGTGGGGTTATTATAAAGTTATCGTAAGTTCTTTAACTAAGCAGCAGTTAAACAGCAGCTCTACAGTTTCAGAGCCTCTCTGAGACAGCAAGCCATTCCAACAATAGAGAAGTGTGAACGACGTGTGTTAATGGGCCACTGCAGTTCCTGCTCCAGCCTACAGGAGCGCTGCTGAGTATGGGCTTAAACACACACACACTTGCAGGTCCCCACTTGGTCAAAAATGTAAAAAATTCACCAGAGCGTATTTTAGATGATTTTAACATGTTTTAAGGCATGACCAACAGGGGACTTGAAAAATGTCCCCACTTGGCTCGGCGGTCCCCTGTTGGTGAGTGTGTAACGACACCAAGGTCCCCTCTTAGATAGGTAGACAAGTACACACACACACACACACACACACACACACACACACACACACACACACACACACACACACACACACACACACACACACACACACACACACACACACACACACACACACACAAAAACCCACATTATTGCTTGTTGTGGAATTATGAACAAGACATTGGCTCCCAAGTTTATGTGGTTCCCAGTTTCTCTAAGACATTTTTTGTGTACTAATTCTCAGATGTGATATTATCTACGGTTTTCAAAGCAATCTGAAAATCAAATCACATCCAAATGTGATAAAGCAGAGACTATAAAATAATTGAATTTGAACAGTCATTTGAGGAAAACGTCAAGCTAGAGCCAAGTTACATTAGAGCAGAAAAGTTGTGAAGATAAACATTGATTCTTTGTGGACTGTTGTCAAGATCCAGTGAGGGACCATATGACACTTTCAGATACAACAATATGAGAATTGCACATCACTTTTGCACAGGTCCTATTAGCCCTGCGATATACACTAACGTTCAAAAGTTTGGAAGAAAAAAAAAGTTATTCATGGATGCATTCATTTGATCAAAAGTGACAGTAAAGATGTATCAAATCTTACAAAACATTTCTATTTCAAATAAATTCTGTTCTTATGAACGTCCTATTCAAAGAATCCTGAAAAATTGCATCACAGTTTACACAAAAACAAAGCAGCACAACATAATATTGATAATAATAAGAAATGTTTCCTAAGCAACAAATCATCATATTAAAATGATTCCTGAAAGATCATGTGACATAAAAAAAAAAACATTTAAAAAAAATCTTACTAACTTAAAACTTTTGAAAGTGACTAAAGCAAATGCTACAGTAAAATTATTTTTCAGTCGATTTCTTATTCACAAGGCTGTGATTAAGAAAATAAATCTCAAAAAGCTGCATGATTTGAGGAATCATTCATGTCTGTAGCACAAACAGAATGGGACGAGATACACAACAAAGTTTAATACTTCAGGTTAAGAGTTTATTCAAATCCCAATTCCAAAGTATGAGCAATAATAATAGAGATGCTTGCCTAAGCAAGCACTGTAATTACACTGCAAACCTCGGATGAATACACACACACACACACAAACACATAGCAGGAGCTGCCCAAGCGTGTGCAGTACGCCCACTTTGAGAGCGGAGAAAAATGTGAGGCTCTCGTTATGAAAAGTACCGTTATACCAGACGCACTGGACTGAGCAGGCCAGATCAAACAATCCAAACCACACAGCAAGCGCCCACGCACACACACACACACCTCACCCACTAATACACTACCCCAAACACAAGGCGATACCTTCAAAAGGCAGCCGATGAACGCCCCACAATCAACACCTCGTAACGGGCATAGCGGTTGCCGGTGGAGGCGTGTAATCACACAGCAATGCTTTTTCTCCAGAAGCACCTCTGAGACTCAATACAGGCACAACTGTTAATACAGGCCGATCCACCACAAACACACACACACTACTGCTTCCTCAGGGATTTCAAGAAAAGTTGGCATCTCAGGACTAATTATGTTTGCACGGACGTTTTTGGGTGTTTTGCACCTTATTGATAGGGATGCCAGAAAAATGACAGGAAATAATAGGGAAAAGAGACAAACCAGACTCAAACCTAAATCACCCACTTGAGCACAACGTCTCAATGGCTATGCATAAACATATTTACTAAACGGGTCTGGCTTAATTATGGTATGTAATACCCACTTTCGAAACAATCAATTCCTTAGGATATGCGAGTAAAAATGGATGAAACTCATTCATGTTTCACTTTGAAATAAGTCAAAATAAGAAATAAAATGAATTGTGAACAACATGGATTCAACTTTTATTCTAGTTTGTGCTTCTTACATTCTTAGATATCCAGCCCAAAAACTTAATCCAGTTCAGTTTTTGACTTTCTCCTCTGCCCACTTAAAATCCCACGATACACCTACTTTCCACCATTTCTCATAACCTGAAGAGATTGAAAAACACTTTTAACATAGCATAGCAATTAACAGCAAAGACTAACTTGTGAAGGGCAAAAAAAAAATGTTGATATTTATATGGCACACAATAACCAAACTTACTTTCAAATTTAAGTTGTACATCTTGATAATGTAAGGGAGTCACTTATGTTAATGTAAACAGAGAACACTGCCTTTTATAACCAAACAGAGTATATTTATCATTTATATTAATTTTTTATCAAGTCAAAATTTATTTCTATAGCACATTTAAAAGCACCAGAGTTGTTAACAGTTTTCAAACTTCCCTATTTAAAGCTTGTTTTCCACCCAGCAGCTGAGAGGTAGCAGGGATGGAGGGGGCTGGACTCATTCAGGTATGAAACATGGTAGCCAAGCACAACATTAGGGGCTCTGGATTAGCAGTCCTCATGACTCCCACATCTAAAGATGCACACTTGTTCTGTCTGAGGCCTTTGGGTTGAAAACATCTTGAATTTGTGTAATTACAAGGGAGCTATTTTACTGGACAGCGAGTTGACAAGTCAGTATGTGTGTTTTCATCATTATTATAAAATTGTTGGGGTCAGTCAAGCAATCTGATAAGAGTTTGATCTCTCACCTGCAGAGCATCTCAGTGAGCCGAACAAATCCCACATAGGCCAGTTCAAACGCCCCCCCTGTGACGAGACTGCAGCAGCTGCTCCCGAAAGTACTTCCCCACACCTTCCACCTGACAGAAACACAGACAAACAGATTGACACAAAAAAGTTTACACTCAAATTAAAAAGTTTGCATTTTGTGCATACCGCCAAAAATAAAATATAGTAGACATCAAAAATAAAATCTAGATGGACACAACTGCTTTATATCTGGTCCAACTTATATTCTTATGGGTTCGAAAAACTTCACTCAGGCAGTCACTTAACTCCATATTAATGTCTATGTATTTACAATGCAGTGCCATTACATATACAGTAGTGGCCAAAAGTGATGCCCGACCTAGGAAAATTCCCTTCTTTTCACTTTATTCAAACTTATTAAATTTGTTTTTTTCCTATTTTGTATACAAGATGTGAAGTTGTGCTTGGAGTATAAAACTAATGTATGTGTTTCAGGTTCCAATTGCATCATTTGTCATGATGCTGCATGACACACACCAAGCTTGAGGTCATTATTCCCCGTCTTTAATTCAATAAATCACGGTGTCGCCAGTATTAGCTACAAAATAAGATTTTATTTTGGATGGAGCTGTTTCTGCAACCATATTGTTGAAATGGCTAAATCTGATCGATCGTTTTTTTGGATATTGCTCACATGCAAGGTGTGAATGGTCACAATGTTCACAGAGCACAGTGACACCACTACCTTACAGAATGTAAAGTGCTGTGGCTGGTCAGGGAAGACCAGGGAGTTTTGACAGGAGGATGAAAATCAACAATGTGGGACCACCTCAAAACAGCTTCTATAGACCTGGATGAGATCGTGAGGAACCTCCTATTTTGAACTCTATCCAAGAGCTACAAGAGGCTGGATTGAGAGGTTGTTTACCAGTAAAGAAACCATTTATTAGTTGTATCTACTGCAAAAAAAACACCTTGTATTTGCCAAAGAACATATGGACTGAAGTGTGGAAGATTGGAGCAATGTTCTGCAGTCCAACAAGTCAAAACAACCTAGCATTGGATGGTGTCAGGTGTGTTCATAGGAGAAACTGGAGTGATTTAATGCCAAATGCAATTGAGTTGCTATTAAGCACTGCAGGGGAAACATACTGGTATTGGGGACACCTGTCTGCAGCAGGTGCTGGAAGGATCTACAAAGTTGCTGGCACTTTAAAAATGGACCAATATTGGAAATCCTGATGAACACAGTCAAGTATGAGTTCAAATGTGCATTTTCCACAATGATAACGATCCCAAACACACCAGGATTGCAACAAAGTTGCATGCAATTAATACTCAGTTGTTGTTTTTTTACCACAATCCAAATTCAGAAATTTTATCTGAATTTAAATAGCCCCCTCATTTTATTTCTGAATGGCAAACTGTGGCTGCGTGGTTTAGCGGAGTCTGTAGCGGAGAGCGAGGGCGGAGCCGAGCGGTGAGTAAGTGGGTCAAGTGCAAAATGACGAACACCTGTTTCGAAATCGTGAGAGAGAGAGTGACTGGGATCTCGTGCACACATGAGCTGAGTTTGCTGTGGATACTATTTGTTTGTGGAACGTGCTATAGTTTATCAATGGTGAAGGCGCTCATGCGCAACTGTGACTCCGGTTCAAACTATTAATAAAAGTGTACGAGACCCAGTCACACCGACCCTTGTCTTCTTCCATCCTCAACATATTGAACATTGAGTTTTGTTACACAAACATTCCTGCTAACAAAACAAATAAGCTTGGTAAAATAGATACTGTACTGTACATGTCAGCCTCTGCTCCCAAATCAACAAAATAGCTCAACAAAACAGTGGTTAAGTAGCAACTGTTTACTCCAAACGCTTTAGCTTCAGTAGGACTTTATTTAGCCAAACACTTCCTATTTGCAACTTCCCCCGCAAATCTCGACCCCAGCCGACCCCAAAACCACCACCACCAAACTTTTCTTACGCTCTACGTGCACCGAGAAATTTCCCAACACGACCAGCTAATTACTGTCAGGGTCAGTGACCTAAATAGCAGCTTTTCCTGCATGTCTAACACTAAAAGGGGTTAACGCAAGTCTAATGCTGTTGGTCTTTATTCCAATAACTCAAATTCTGGTTGAATAGCTATATATAAAGAAAAGAAATACAATGAAATACCACAGACAGTGCAATCAAACGTGAGTTCACGAGAGCACCACTACGCATGCGCGAGAACTGAGATGACACAGATGACGCCCAACATAGCCGGAAGCGATACACTGTCTGTTTACAAGCAGAGGAAGACGTGCGCTGTACATAAAACGGTCTTCGTAAATATGTCCGCAGATTTCGACGTAGATGAAGACTTGGATTTGTTTAACCAACCGTACTTATTCGAACCAGAATACACATATCTGCGCCATCCTCTCAGTTCTCGCGCATGCGTCATGGCGCTTTCGTGAACTCACGTCAGAGGCCCACACGGAAGAAAATGAATAGTTGAATAAAGTCGTTATTTTTCTTTTTGCGCACAAAAAGCTTTCTTGTCGCTTGATAAACATATTATATGATGGACAATAGTGTGGTCGCATTATAAAAATGTTGTCGGCAAAAAAAATGTCCACTGTCTAATGTCAGTTGTGTACCAATGTACTATATGAAGCAATGCTTACACAGTAGTCAAACATTTTAGTATTATTGATATACTAATAAAGTAGCTTTCGTTTTATATATCGTTTTTATTTTTTGTTTTAGTATTTTTGTTATTTCTATTAGTTTTAATATTTTTAGCTTTTATTCATTTTTATTTCAGTTTTAATTTCAGTAATTATTTTATTTCAGTTTGTTGCCAAAGCAACATTTCAAATGTTCTAAAAAAAATTTAAACTTGAAGTATGTAGTTTCTGCGACTCTAGTGGCACAAAATATCCTAAATCGTTGCTACACGACTAGAGAGAAAAAAAAAAGGCTTTTGTCTTCCCTTTTGGCAAATAGGTAGGAAAACTGCAACACCCATAATGCACCGGGCATGTTTCCATCGAAGATCACTCCCGCCAGTCTGCTTTGAATATGCCTGACCAGAGTCAAATACCACCTTGCTTTAGTAGGAAATAATACTTCGCAAACTTTTAGTTATAATGGTGTCAAGTTTTAGTTGCAATGGTGTGAAACGTTGTCACGTACAGGTAAGAAAGCTGTTGAGAGTGTTCCATTTTTACCTTAATGCTGTTTAAAAAGCAGACAAAGTACAATAACTGTTCTGTTAATAACCCTCTGTTGATCCGACAGTCCGTGTGCAGGATACAAAAATCCGGAAGTATAATCTGTAGTATTCACGAAAGCCCTGGAGCTGTCAGAAGTATTTTGCTGACAAATAAATGTGAAATTTTTAGTTCAAGTAGCACATAGATGAGTAAAAATTGTTCATTTACATATACTACCGACATTGTAACAATACAAAGCGGGTTAAAAATCTGCAAAGTTACACTTTTACATTAACAATGTTTCAAACCAACCAGCATTTTGTCGGGCAACATGGTGAACCCGCTGTGAAATCTGCATGGGGAAATCTTTCAACAGCAAGAGAAATTCCAGATAGCATGGATACCTATTGAATTGCCCGGATTTTGCTGGCGAAAATTTGCCAAACAACAGTATATGTAAAAATGTACAGTCAAATATCAGCTCAAGAAACGTTTCAAGCTAATGCAGCTAACTAGTTAACGGAGTACAGTACTTTAATTTTTATAATCCAGTGGCTGTCATAAGTTTGTCACAACTCTCTCAGCTAATGCGGAGTTCACATTGCACGATTTTAGGCCTGATTTTCACTCGCCGACAGGTTTTACGAAATCGCTGACAAATACCCGAAATCGGAGGCAAATCGGTGCTATATCCAAACTAAACATGCAAGAAGATCTTGAGACAAATGTGTAGGCCCTTAATTTCACAGCAAGGATCTACTGAATAGAAACTGGCAGAATTGACTGTAAAGAGCACTTGATGGTCAAATGACCAGAGTACGACTTCTTTGGGTACCACAATGATGGTGAAAAGCATCCCCTACTGAGAAGCGGTTTACTCTTAACTAAAGGAATTATACACCATCAAGATGTGACTAACTACTTGCAGTTGCCATGGCGCCTCCACAGTCTGAAAACATGTGCCGTGTTTCCACAGCGACGGAGGACATAACAGGATGCAGGACACACACATTTGGGAAACAGAACCTTCGCTATCATAAACACGCGCTCGGTCCGAACCCTCTGATGAAATGCGGTCTGGAAAAAGATGTTGTATGAGGCATAAACACAAACCGCAAACACAAGCCATGTGGACCCCGGCAGCATCGTTAGATCATCCTTTACATAACAGGCGAATATGCCATGGTAACCACACCAGTGACATCACTGAATAACTTCACTCCATCTGTTAAAGCACTGAAGTCATTTTAGCAGGACAGAGCGGTGAAAATAACAATCATACTGACACATTAACGCGTTCACCGAGGCCGCTGGCTGATCAACATTAATTCCCAATCTGAAACCTTCACACAGATATCAAGTAACAGCTCTAATGATATATTACTTCATTACTTCAGCGCAAAAGATGTTGCAAGGCCTGCTCCCTCCCTTGCTAATTTCTGGATTTGGAAACTACAGCGATCTGTCAAGGAAACAAAGTGGGAACATTTGATCAAGCTGTCTGGCCTTGGCCGAAGTTACGCTCTTAGCTTAAGACATCTAAAAACAAATTTAAGAGTTTAAACCTTCAGCCCCACATCTGCTATGCAAAATCTGCTCTCCACAGGATGTTACAAAATAACCTTAAATGAACCTAAGAAGAACCTAAACTTTAAACCTTAATATTTTCTGCTGAAGGCATACAATAGTTTTGTGTGAGGAACAGACTGATAATCTTAGCCTCCACTATACCTCTAAATCTCTTTTTCAATTTTGTATTTTCACTTCATTAGTTAGAAGATACAGTGCTTAAATTTATTAGACCACCTGTCATAATAAAGAGAACACAAAATATTTTAGGAATCAGTCAAAAACTTGTTTAAAACTAAAAATTGTAGTGTCATTTATTAGGCAAATAACAAACTGAAACATTACTCACACATAACCAACAAATTCAATATTTTTATGCCGTCCTTTGGCCTTGATAACAGCTTGTTTTTATATGCAGTACTTTTCCAAAGTTATTGTTATTGACTTCCAAACAGTTTCTAGTTCTTCCCAAAGACATGCTTTTTGTGCAATCTATCTTTAAATCCACTAAATCCCTAATTTGTTCATTAGGATGCAAGTCCGGACTTTGACTTGGCCAACTGTGACCAAAGAGCTACACATACTGGTGGATTAACCATTTCAGAAACATAAAATTTTTTTTTAGTAATTACCAATACTGTTAGTTTAGGGCAGCTGTGGCACAAATCCTACATTGGGTGGTGGTCTAATAAATGTATTAAGCACTATGTTAATTCAATGAAATCAAACCTGTGTGACTCATCTTCATGTAGTATTTAAGGAATACTTGAAGACGGGACATTGAATTATAAGAAAATAATGCACACCTCAGGTGGTACTGCTGCCACGACATAAAACGAGAAAAACATTATTTTCTAATAATTCAACAGACCGGAGTCAATTATCCCACTAATACTACTGTTACCAAACCTCAAGACATTGTTCAGATGTTGCATTTCAAGACATTTGTCAGGTTTTTGTCCTTAAAATGCTCTTGTGTGCAGGACTAATTTCTTGCGCTTCTCATTCCATACCTCCGTTGCCAATTCCAAAACATCAATGTAGAGCTTGTAACAGAGGCTTGAGCCACTGAACAAGAACAGTACCGATTTTGGACTAGTGCATTGCTTAGGTAGATGAAAACTAAAAACTAAAATCTGAGATATACTGAAATGAAATAAATGAATCTGCAATGAAAAATTGTAGCTTTTTTCAAATTTCTGTTTATTTCTTTTTAATTAATAAAACTACAAAATACAATTATAGAGAGAAAATACTATTTAAAAAAAAAAATTAATGATATTAACTCTTGTTTTTCTCTTGTTTTTGACTAATATTGACAAATAATACTGAAAAAGTCAGCCATATAAGTTTGTATAAACATGAGGTTGAGTAAGTGTTGGGGCAATCTATTCGCTAGGCCAGTAGGTTTTAGGACAAGGCCCATTTGAGAAAGGGAATTTTCACTTTACGCCTAAAGCTGTTTTTTTTTTTAGCTTGGTTCAATGTAGAGTGAATCTACACACACTGTTCCAAACAAATGTTCATATTGTACTCAGTGCTGACGGCTTTAAGTCAGGGAGGTTTTGAATATATACCAGGATGTAGGAAACATTCATGTTTATATATCGTATTGGCACATAGGACCGAGATGCTGCCAGAACAACCGCTCCAAGAGTCTCAGGTGTAAAAACCTGGTGAATGAGTTCTGTGTGATGTGGTTCAGCTCTTCAGGGAAAAAGGAAGCTATTTGAAAAGAATGCAGGATAGGAAAGGTAGTCGGCCCATTAAACAGCAGGCTGGTCTGAAATGAAAGCACTATGCTAAGAGGGCACATGCTAATTGAAGCCGGGCACAGCAGGAGATAACATATACATTCACATGGTTTAAACAACTGCCGACGGTAAATAAATGCCCTGCTAAACACAGGCATCTGGCACGGTTCATGTTGAATTAGAGTCCAGCACTGCTCCAAACTCTAGTGAGCTGCATACCTAGCCACCATCTAGAAACATCATAAGTACACTTCTGTCCTGAAGCATAGGGAGCAAAATGATGCTTCCTTCCAACATACCTCATTTTAGCCACATACGAAAGCAGTATCGTATGTATCCTTCACAAATAAGGCAATCCCAGAATGTACTGCGACAAGTGAAAAAAAATTATCCAATATGAAACCGCTCTTTTCACTTAAAAGTAAGAACTATTAAAGGGTTATATCTGAATAAAAGCCTAAATTAAATCTGTTCATCATATAAAGAGATAGTGTCTCTTCAGACAGGGGCGTAGCCATCTCAGAAATGAGCGCGAAAGAAACGTCAAGAGCAATACCAGTTTGTTTCTATTTTGTCTAAATTGACCTAAAACCTTTGTCTAATTGACAGGTTTTATTTTTCTTATCTCTTGTATTTAATTGGCTAAAAAATCAAATACACTGCTATATAATAACCACTAATTTGGAAATTTGTATTCTATAATATTTTCCCCTATATTTTCCTTGAAATTATTGGTTTATGTACCACACACACGTGCATTAAGTCATCATGGATTTTATACAAGGTAAAAATTGGCGATTTTATGTCTTATTAAAAGTGCGGGGGACACATCCCAACTCGTTCCCCATTTCTTCTATGCTCATGTCTTCAGAAAGTTTTGACTAAACCTCTCAATTTATATGGATTAGTTGTATAATTTTTTTATAAACTTTTTCAAATCAAATCAAATTAAATTTGATTTTGGTATTTGGGGGTTTGGTTGCTGAGAGATTTATAAATAAATAATAAATTTTTAAAATAAATTCTGTATCGGACTGGTAACCAATGCAGGGAACGTAGGATTGTTTGTGATTGATTTGATTGATTTTTAAATGAAGGACTTGGGACATTTTTGGTAGGAAAACGAGAGCCTTTCTGCCGTTCAAAGACACATGAAACGAATGCTAATGCAATGTTCAGGATAATGCCGAAAGAGCTATCCTGTACTTTAATGTCAATGTGTCATACAAAGAAGAGGGATTAATTCAAACTATAGTCTGACGTAACCAGATCTATAGTCTATACTATCAAATATACTTCAATCAAACTATCATAACAGTGTAATTTTAATGACCTTATATGTCGACGTGATGCCAGTGAATTTCAGAGCTAGTGCAAACATATCCACATGACTACGATCAGATGCTTTCTTAGCTGCTTTTTCACTACTGTCATTTTTGTTGTGTGCTTATTTTGTTAATGAAAGTGAGGCACACAGCATGTATTTACATATTTTTTTCCCCTGTAAATAAATTATTGTTTCCTAACATTCAAGCTAAGATTCTCCATATGGGATAGGATTCCACCTTAGATGGAAGCCTACTATGAAGAGAGTAGACACTGAGGCAGCTCCCTAGGGATTAGAACAGAGTCTTTAAGTCTGTACTGGAAATATGTTTGACATTTTCTTTTCAATGGGCGCCAGGCAAATGAAGTTGTATTCACCATGATCACATTTCCTGATGCCTCTTCAGGGGCTGTTCGCTAAACCATATTTAAGTCTGTATTAGGTATTACCATGATGTCTCATCTCTCAGCCCTGAGCTCAAAAAGATCAGCTTACTGGTAAAAGTCTCCACACTACAGTATGAGGTACAGTTCTCCATTATATCTCATTTGCTTATGTAACCAAGATCTTGGCTTCAGGGAGAGCCCAGCGATTTCTATTATAACAGTCTCAGTGAGGAGTGTGTGTATGCATGTCAGACAGTGAATATTAGATCAGGTGACACCTGACAAGTGTCTGACCTGGTCCTCTGTGATGACTCCTCTGCTGTCAGGGTGTGTGAGAGGACAGTACAGGGTCATGCTCTGACACAGATGACCCAGTAACATGGACACCTCTTTCATGGTCCTCCAGCAACACACCAGCACCATCTGAGCGGTGACTCGATAGGCCTCTCCATCACTGCCACCTAGACAACATACATAAACATACATACAAATAAGCACTTGGAAAACACTGATCTAATGTCGGCCTCTTATGGACAGGACATGTATTACAGCAATACATCATTTCAAATAAATTATGACTAAGAGTTTGATGTTTAAAATGTCAGTATGGTTACTATAGGCATCATACAAATAGATTTATAACATGCCTCAATGTATGTAATTTCAAAATGATCTTGTTTGATACAGATACTTTGGTAAAGGGCAATAAGGTGGAGAAACTGTATCTAGTGATGGGCAAATGTGTTTGTACCAGTGTTACAGATTTGTTGTTTATGAACGTTGTTCTCTGGCTCTTTCTGCTCACTGTTATGGCTGGTCTCACTGGGGTCCAGCTCTCTGGCACTGGTGAAAAAGTCATTTGAGTCACGAGGTTGAATTTCCTGCAGGATTTTCTGTAGGTCAGCAGAGGTCTCTGTGGAGAGAGAAAATATGTAATGTAATAACACGTATACAATTGAATGTAAAGTAAATAAAGTGTCCTGACTCTAAACTGTCCTGATTCTGTGCTCCAGTAACCATGTCACAAAGAATGCATCATAGAACCACAGAAGTGTGAAATAAATAAAGGTCAGTGTCATAAAGAACAAGTCTATTCCAACACTTGCATTTTTCTAAATTACTTGCTGATTTGTCACAACAAAAAGGAGATTTGTATGTGTCCGAAAGTTCAGTGAGCTTTTAAGCTTGATGGAGAATATGGTGGATAACAACAAAGCTTCTCAGCACAGCGATTTGATTGGCTATTTGGGCTGTCAGTCATGTGTCTGTCATAAGGTCAATTATGACAAGCGATGTAGCATAGTACGACTATCAAATCAAAGGCTGCTATTTAATTAAGTATATAGTATGAAGTACGTGTTTCAGAGAGAAGAGCGGCATTATGGTCATTTACATGCAAGCAATTCACCATCTGGTATTTTTTGAGTTTTAGAGTGTTTGAATGCTTGAAAGTGAAAAATTTAAAAGTCCCCCATTATGCTTTTTCACATATTACATTTCATGCAGTGTCATATACATTTGTGAATGTAAAGGTCTGCAAACTTTCAAAAATCAGAGCGTCGTTATTCTCTCCCTAAAGAAAGAACCGATTCTAAACTGCCTGAAACAAGTCGTCAGCAATTTCAGTCTTACGTCCTGCACGAACCTATGTAGGTTTGTAACAGAATTGCATGATGCCAGCCTATGATCAACATTGGCTGCCCGTGAAAAAAGGGACTGAATTTAGAGTTTATAGAGACTGAATCCTTTTTTGAACCGTTTTAGACACTGTGAGCAGGGCCGACTCTAGCCCTTTGGTTGCCCTAGGCGAGATTGAGTTTTGATTAAAAGCTCCAACCCATATTCAGTGTGCAAATTTAACAAAGAAAAATTCAAACCTCTTTTACAGTGTCTGTCTACATTACACTACTACATAATAATAGTTATAATATTAATCACAGTAATAGCCATATATTGTAAAACAAATGCAATGAGAAATAAAGGAAACTTTCATAATAAGTTTTGGAAAATTTCTATACTTGAAAGTAAGTAATAATCTTGGAAGTTACCCAGCGCCACCAATTAAACAAAACAAAACAAAACGAATGGGCCGCCGATGTACGAGTTTTATGGGCCGTTCAGACAAAAAATAAATAAAAGTATGAGATGTATCGGCCCAAAAAGCACAAATCTCCCGGTAGTCCTGATGGCTAGTACATGCCTTTGCACAATACTAAGTAAATTTATTTCGTTTGACACCTTAATGGCTGAGATGAGAAGACTTACCTCTATACTGGGCTTTTTATCTTGTTCCTTTCTCCTTTTTCTTCCCTGTGTACCAGAGGGTTTAGACCGCTTCATTTTCGATCAACGTGCCAGCACTTGCCTAACGTAACATAATGCAACTTTCCCCTCCCCCCATATGGGAATGATCGACAATAATCATCAATTCAGTCTAATAATCAAGTTGACAATTAAACGTGAGGCTGAGGGGCACCTAAGGATGATCATGTTTAATAAACATGTTTTATTTCGCATGTCATTCTAATTCTATAATTAATGGGAAGTAGGCCAAGGGCGACACTAGAGGGCGCCCGCAACACATTTGTCGCCCTAAGTAATCGCCTAGTTCACCAATAGCAATCGCCGGCCCTGACTGAGAGAAAAGATGATGCTGTTACTCCTGGCCTTGGCATATCAAGCTCTACATTTTCATATTATTCCATGTTTTTCCATGTGTAAGTAATGTAAAACAGTTCTGCCCATTAACAGTCAGAATTACAGAAATACAGGTCCTTCTCAAGAAATTAGCATATTGTGATAAAGTTCATTATTTTCCATAATGTAATGATAAAAATTAAACATTCATATGTTTTAGATTCATTGCACACCAACTGAAATATTTCAGGTCTTTTATTGTTTTAATACTGATGATTTTGGCATACAGCTCATGAAAACCCAAAATTCCTGTCTCAAAAAATTAGCATATCATGAAAAGGTTCTCTAAACGAGCTATTAACCTAATCATCTGAATCAACTAATTAACTCTAAACACCTGTAAAAGATTCCTGAGGCTTTTAAAAACTCCCAGCCTGTTTAATTACTCAAAACCGCAATCATGGGTAAGACTGCCGACCTGACTGCTGTCCAGAAGGCCATCATTGACACCCTCAAGCAAGAGGGTAAGACACAGAAAGAAATTTCTGAACAAATAGGCTGTTCCCAGAGTGCTGTATCAAGGCACCTCAGTGGGAAGTCTGTGGGAAGGAAAAAGTGTGGCAAAAAACGCTGCACAACCAGAAGAGGTGACCGGACCCTGAGGAAGATTGTGGAGAAGGACCGATTCCAGACCTTGGGGGACCTGCGGAAGCAGTGGACTGAGTCTGGAGTAGAAACATCCAGAGCCACCGTGCACAGGTGTGTGCAGGAAATGGGCTACAGGTGCCGCATTCCCCAGGTCAAGCCACTTTTGAACCAGAAACAGCGGCAGAAGCGTCCGGGCCTGGCCTACAGAGAAGCAGCACTGGACTGTCGCTCAGTGGTTGCATGTCATTCGGAAATCAAGGTGCCAGAGTCTGGAGGAAGACTGGGGAGAAGGAAATGCCAAAATGCCTGAAGTCCAGTGTCAAGTACCCACAGTCAGTGATGGTCTGGGGTACCATGTCAGCTGCTGGTGTTGGTCCACTGTGTTTTATCAAGGGCAGGGTCAATGCAGCTAGCTATCAGGAGATTTTGGAGCACTTCATGCTTCCACCTGCTGAAAAGCTTTATGGAGATGAAGATTTCATTTTTCAGCATGACCTGGCACCTGCTCACAGTGCCAAAACCACTGGTAAATGGTTTACTGACCATGGTATTACTGTGCTCAATTGGCCTGCCAACTCTCCTGACCTGAACCCCATAGAGAATCTGTGGGATATTGTGAAGAGAAAGTTGAGAGACGCAAGACCCAACACTCTGGATGAGCTTAAGGCCGCTATCGAAGCATCCTGGGCCTCCAGAACACCTCAGCAGTGCCACAGGCTGATTGCCTCCATTCCACGCCACATTAAAGCAGTCATTTCTGCAAAAGGATTCCCGACCAAGTATTGAGTGCATAACTGAACATAATTATTTGAAGGTTGACTCTTTTTTTTGTATTAAAAATACTTCTTTTATTGGTCGGATGAAATATGCTAATTTTTTGAGACAGGAATTTTGGGTTTTCATGAGCTGTATGCCAAAATCATCAGTATCAAAACAATAAAAGACCTGAAATATTTCAGTTGGTGTGCAATGAATCTAAAATATATGAAAGTTTAATTTTTATCATTACATTATGGAAAATAATGAACTTTATCACAATATGTTAATTTTTTGAGAAGGACCTGTATATCCATCACAGTATAAACAGAATAGCAATCGGTTGATGCATTTGTACTTTCACATGATACATCACCCACTTAGGACAGATGAGGGGCTTCCTCGCGCAAATCAAGGGGCCGACCGCTTGTGCAATACTTGGCATGGTAACAGCTGGTTAGGACTCACTTAGTCAGGACAGTGTTAGATGCATTTACCAGACTCTGTATCCATGGGAATGAGGCCCTCGGGGGAAGAGCTCTGAACCACAGGTGACACAACATCAGACATCCTGTAGCACAAGCCTATGAGCTCTGACACAACAGCCCTCCATTGAGACAGCAGTGCAAGTGATCTAAACACAGACATATATCAACCACATGAACACCAGTCAAAATAAATGCCAAAACCTCTGTAAGTAGATGATTAAAGGTTAAGTGTGTGTGGAAGTACCCAATGTTGAGCTGTTGGAGTACTGCAGTGATGCAGTGAGCTCTGCCATATAAAGGACAGCAAGCAGAAGCCTGCAGAAGAGACGACTCTGCCTTCAAAATCTCTTCTTTCAGACAAATCATCAGCCACTGCACCACTGAAACATCACAAACACATTCTCGAATTAAGATACCAATATACAGAGGTAAAAAATGAAAATGAAATTAGCACATCAAATATGAAAAAGAGAGGAAGCTCAATAGTACTTGACATACAAGAACAAAACTCATTTATTCTTGCAGAAGCTCAGATGTGCTTGAAAGACAAGAAAACAAACTTCATTGGTTTATTTATTGTTTATGCATCAGGCTAATATATTTGAGCTACTGTTTACCATGTAAACCATTTGATATGCTCTATGTATTTGCACTATTTGGAGGGAGTCTAAATTATGGGGGGATGTTTTTTGGGGGGGGGGGGGGGTGAACTTTTAAGAAATGACACATGGTTTTTGAAGTGTTGAACATGTGTTAACGTTCACAATTAAATCATGGAAAGTCTGGAGATTCTTGAAAACTGACATTCTGCTTACAACTACAATCTTTCAGATGGCAGTGAGGTTCATCACCTGGGACGGATTACAACACCATGGGCATGGACTTGTCTAATCATTCCCCTGTATGCCAATTTTTGTTGTTTAGCCGGGGTGGGGTGCGGGTTTTGGCTGCAGCTCTCAGATTTCAAGTTCAGCAGGGGTGGGGTGGGGGGGGGGGGTATTAATGTGTCCCTGTATAGTATACCTGCCAAGGTGTTCTGCTCCAGAGTGGAAGCCTCAGACACCTGGGACTGGTTCAGTGCTGGTGGCCGGAGCGGGATGTTCTGCTCTTGAATACAGCCGAGTAACGCATCCTGTAGACCCGGCTGGTGCAGGAGCAGATTGAGAAGATGAGCAGCAGTGACGCTGTCGAAGGGTTTGGTGCTGATGCTGAGGTTCAGAGCGACCTGAAGCAAAGACTGCAGCCTCTCCGCCTCCTACACAGATGAGGAAAATCATTCATATTCATTTGAGCATTACTTAATACTAGTCTCAGACTCTTATTTCCACACTGACCTGAAGTCGCACTGCTGCAGGGGGAAGTTTTTGTAAGAGGTTGCAGGCGAGCTGTTTGACTTCAAGAAAGTTGTTTGCAAGGCAGTACAGCACAGCTTGGGCATGAGCTACACTTACTGACTCTCCAAGAGCAAAGCCAACAGAGCCTGAAAGAAAGAGTTGAACAGATGATGGGTATGATAGAGGTGACTAGTTGTTGATCAATGTGGATTTTTTGATGGCCGATACCAATATCTTGAAGAGAAGAGTGGGCAATGGCTTATACACTCACCTAAAGGATTATTAGGAACACCTGTTCAATTTCTCATTAATGCAATTATCTAATCAACCAATCACATGGTAGTTGCTTCAATGCATTTAGGGGTGTGGTCCTGGTCAAGATAATCTCCTGAACTCCAAACTGAATGTCAGAATGGGAAAGAAAGGTGAATAAGCAATTTTGAGCGTGGCATGGTTGTTGGTGCCAGACGGGCCGGTCTGAGTATTTCACAATCTGCTCAGTTACTGGGATTTTCACGCACAATCATTTCTAGGGTTTACAAAGAATGGTGTGAAAAGGGAAAAACATCCAGTATGCGGCAGTCCTGTGGGCGAAAATGCCTTGTTGATGCGGTCAGAGGAGAATGGGCCGACTGATTCAAGCTGATAGAAGAGCAACTTTGACTGAAATAACCACTCGTTACAACTGAGGTATGCAGCAAAGCATTTGTGAAGCCACATCACGCACAACCTTGAGGCGGATGGGCTATAACAGCAGAAGACCCCACCGGGTACCACTCATCTCCACTACAAATACGAAAAAGAGGCTACAATTAGCATCAGCTCACCAAAATTGGACAGTTGAAGACTGGAAAAATATTGCCTGGTCTGATGAGTCTCGATTTCTGTTAAGACATTCAGATGGTAAAGTCAGAATTTGACGTAAACAGAATGAGAACATGGATCCATCATGCCTTGTTACCACTGTGCAGGCTGCTGGTGGTGGTTTAATGGTGTGGGGGATGTTTTCTTGGCACACTTTAGGCCCCTTAGTGCCAACTGGGCATCGTTTAAATGCCACGGCCTACCTGAGCACTGTTTCTGACCATGTCCATCCCTTTATGGCCACCATGCACCCATCCTCTGATGGCTACTTCCAGCAGGATAATGCACCATGTCACAAAGCTCGAATCATTTCAAATTGGTTTCTTGAACATGACAATGAGTTCGCTGTACTAAAATGGCCCCCATAGTCACCAGATCTCAACCCAATAGAGCATCTTTGGGATGTGGTGGAACGGGAGCTTTGTGCCCTGGATGTGCATCCCACAAATCTCCATCAACTGCAAGATGCTATCCTATCAATATGGGCCAACATTTCTAAAAGAATGCTTTCAGCACCTTGTTGAATCAATGCCACGTAGAATTAAGGCAGTTCTGAAGGCGAAAGGGGGTCAAACACAGTATTAGTATGGTGTTCCTAATAATCCTTTAGGTGAGTGTATAAAGCTGTCTATATGATATAATACTACTTAATTTAAAGGTAATAAATAACAAATACACAAGTTTAGCTATCAAAATAATATTTTACATAATATTTACTAAAATAACTAGAAATAAATTATTTGAAAAAAAAAACATTAAAATATGTAAAAAAAATATATATAATTTAGATAGGAATTTCTTGATTCTGTAACCCAATTATAATATTTTTCACAAATAAATAAGATTTTAAAAAACATAAATAAAAACTCCAATACTATACTCAGTAATCTGGTCTTAGCGCACTGGGAATCAAATTTGCTCAAAAAAAGACCAGGTAACAAATTGCACACAGTGCACAGTGAATATGACAGTGGTAACTAATATGTTTCTCACTATTGCATAACCATTCAAATCAAACTGAAGGACCGTCATGAACAGAGCACAATTTTTTTTTAAGCAGACTATACACACTATTTTGAATTTTGCAAGGTTTGTTGCATTAAATGTTTATTAGATGTTCAAAGATTTTCATATAATACGTATTTGCTGAATATAACATTTTTAGACAGAGCTGTTAAAAACCAATGAAGTCGGAGAAAATGCGCTTCCTCTTTGTGACGTTGCACAAAATAAAAGAAAAAACAAATCACCTGATCCCAGCAAGAGAAACAATTACAAATATCGTTCATTAATATTACGCTGTAATATTGTTGTTTGGCTGTGTCGGTCAACCACTAGAGGTGACATCCTTCTGAGTTAATTAAAAAAAAATATATGAAAACTCATCATCAGGGTAGTGTTTAGCAGGTTTTACAAGGTAAGATTGGGTAATACCTGTGTTAAATGTAAAATGTTCAGCGATCAGCAGCAGCAGGTGCAGAGCCATCAAACACCTGGAAAACGAGGCTCCTGGATGAAGCACCTGGAATAGAGTCTCACAGAACCAGTGCAGGAACTCCTGAGAAAAAAATAATTATATATATATATATATATATATATATATATATATATATATATATACATTGTTTTCAACTTTTTTTCTATTAACAGAAACTCAGTGTTGATATATTAAATTCATTCATTTAGATTCCAAACATTTCGAGGACTGTATGTTGTTCAATAAAAACAATAGGGTGCTGCAGTGATGTTGTTTTTTTGTAGGCCAATCTGGAAGTTAGCATCACCCTGGTTCCCTCGACAAAAAGCCAATTGAATTTTCAAATGGCTTTTGGATTACTGCAGAAAATAAGATATGTGGCCAATAAAGGTTTATGATTCTTAATCATTTAGTTCTAGATAATCAACCATTATGAATTTTGAAGTCTAAAAATAATGGGTCTCATTCACTAAGCATTCGTACACACAAATGTGTGTGTGAAATCTGCGTACGTTTTCACGGACAAATCATGATTTACCAAAAACTTTCGTACTAAAATCTATTCTAAATGTACGAAAGAATTTAGGAACAACTGAAACCACACATATGCAAAAAGCACATTCTCTGTGCAGCCTTATAATCATGTTAAGTAGTTAGATTTCATCCCTATGACTCATCTTAACTAACAGAACTAGCAGATCATTTTTTTTTCTGTTATCTTAATGTTTATTGCTTCATGTGTCTCCTGTATTCAACACATTACTCAATGGTCATCACTTTTTCCAGTAACGAGTAATCTAATTGATTACTCTTCTCATCTTAATAACGCCGTTACCGTTACTGCCAAAAAATGCGGCGCGATACTATAACTGATGAAGCTGTTTTTTTTTTTCATCAGACCAACTAGATCTCTGAAAATAGGTTCGGCTCTTCAGATATGCGAGCCAGCTCCCGACGTTCACCTAAAAGAGCGGGCTCTTAGAGTCGGCTCATTCGCGAATCGCAAACGACCCATCAAAAGCTCATTCGCGAACTAGTCGATCCATCATCACTAACGCTCATTCGCGAACGACCCATCATAACTAACGGCTAACGCTCATGAATTGCGAACGACCCATCATAACGCATAGTCTGACAGGACAGGACAGCACAGGACAGGACACACAAGGAACAACACAAGCCAGTCAGTCTCTGGTATATTGCTTAACAAGCTCAATTTAATTTTGCCCAGATTTGGCCTGTTGAGGGGCAATAAATATCAAAAGTTCCAAAACATCTATTGTGTTATTTGCATTGATTGGAGGCTAGTCTCACTTTGTCCCACAGCAAAAAAAAAATTGGAGGCTAGTCTCACTTTGTCCCACAGCAACATTTTTTTTTTAGATGTGTGTACAATGTTTCATGTTTCAGTTAATAATGTATTGTATTAAATGTCCATTTCATTATAATATTCAGATTTATCATAAATAATTGAACATGCATATGTATTTTAAGTTCCGTTAAAGAGGGGTAGAGGTGGGGTCACATTTGAGCATTTAAAATGTAATTTTACTTGAAAGTGTGACGGCCATGCATAGTTGAGTGTTTTGCTGTGTGGTGTTGGGCAGTTCACTGTTTCCCTTTTGTCTTAGAAGGTATCAGCGCCAGATTGGGAGCACCTGCGCTAGATGCTGTGGGAAGATAAATACTCCGGCCCTTTGAATCTTTCGCTCTCTCTCTGATCTGGTCTCACTCCTGCCAGCAGCGCATCTTTGTTTTGTTGTTGATTATATTATGTTCTATTACCTTTATTTTTCAACACTCAAACTTTGCAACAGTCACTCATCCACATTTACACCACTGACGTCACTGACTAACACGCGCTACTTGCTGTTACTTATTAGTTTTATTGTTTAAGTTATTACAATAAATCTTTACTTTTGGTAATCCTTCGCGTCCTCTTTGAATTTGTCATGGCCTTTGAGCCGGGTTATGACAAAAGTAACGCAATAGTTACTTTAAGTAACTAGTTACTTTTAAAGTTTGTAACTGAATAACTAATTTAGTTACTTTTTGGAAGAAGTAACTAGTAACTGTAACTAATTACTTTTTAAAAGTAACTTGCCCAACACTGATGGTCATGTAATCAGCAGTGTTGGGAACGTTACTTTAAAAGATTTAGTAACTGAATTACTATATAATAAAAGTAACTCGTTACCAGGGAAAGTAACTATTTTCGTTACTGTTAAAAAAAAGTTGCTATATGTCAAAGAATTTAATTTTTTTTTGCAGTTTGCAGTTGAAATGAGTAGAACAGACAGGTGTTTGTACATAACTTTCGATATTTATTACAGAGGTTTATCCTGCACTTCAAGTATTATCTTTGTAAGATAAGTAAACAGTTACACAATATAAAGTGCATTTAACTCTAGCAAATTAAATCAAACTCAGTCAGCCTGAGACAACTGGTCAAGTAATTCCAAGTGTTTTGTAAGTTCACAACAAAAGTAAACTTTTAAACAACAAAAAAAGTGTGTTTAGCTCTGTAGTTTTATTCTTAATTAAATAAATCAAACTCCCAATGTCAGACAACTGGTCTGGAACACATTCAGTACTTCAAGTATTTTCTTCAAAAGTAAAGCGTTAAATAATATAAAGTGTGTTTGCAGTAACTGTAGCAAATTAAATTAATCAAACTCTAACAACGCCATGTGTTGCCATTTAATTCGCTATTAAATAAGAGATCTAGCGCTAAAATATGTTGTTTTTGAACTCAAGCTGAGCGCTCGTTGCCGCGGCTCGCAGTCACTCGGACGCGCGCTTCAATCTATCGCCGTTGTGGAGACTCTCTATTCATTCCGGTGAAATCACAAAATAAAATGCACACAAACGTGTCCCTGTTTGATATATAGACTGTAACCACTGATGAACATATTGAGTTTTGATAAGAGAAAAAAAAACTATACGAGGGCGGATTAGAGCCCGTAACCTCTGACACTCTTGGCAAAAGATCTACCACTAGACCATTTAAGAACTCAGACAAAATTTGCGGATCGATGGATTTATTTACGGGTTGAGCAGAGAGGCTGCACAGTTTGACAACTTTGTACCCAGCACTTCTAAAAATTCACTTCTGAATGTGTCTCTGTCCCAAACACATTTCAAACCAAACTGACGCCCGTGGTAACGCACCGCATTTAACGTCCAGTAACGTTAACGGCGTTGTAAAGACGGGAAAAGTAATTAGTTAGATTAGCCCGTTACTGAAAAAATAACGTCGTTACCTAACGCCGTTCTTTTAAACGGCCTTATTCCAAACACTGGTAATCAGATGACTCTTATCTCTCTGTTCCTAATGTTCTTTGGCACTTCTTGCTGTTTAGATAAGCATTTCTAAATTCACTCCTTTAGCTATATTTTACAAGCAATTTTTTTCTATTACACACCATCTAATCAAGTTTCAAATGCAAAAATGCCTATTGAGTAAAATCATTTGCATAGACAAGGATTCAAGACCAATGAAAGTACTGTCTGTGGAGTTTATCATAATTGTATCACAGTTCTACCTGGTACATGTTGAGGGCTTGCTGGTCTTTGTCATTCTCATGCTGTTCCTGTCTCTTTTGCAGAAGCTGAGCACTGTCCTTCACCCGGCACAAGAGCTGACAACACAAAACAGACATGAGCCAATCAGAACACACTTACAAGGTCCTCTGACCAATCAAAGCTTAAACTGACATTGGTTTCTACCTTCTTTAACAGACTGACGGTCTGCTGTCTGACACCTGGTGACTGACTGTTCAGATTAAAAGGCAAAAAGTGGCGGATCAGCTCCATTTCTTGTCTGGACAGTTTTTCCGTGCTACGATGGCTCTCACATAGCAAACCCAGAGCATCCATTCGCACCTGAAATGGCATAAACAGCCAAAATTTCCCTTTTGGTGTTCTAGTTTCACAGACATGACACACTTTAACATGTCAGACATTAATTATTAAAGGTTCAGTAAAATGTAACGTGGTTCCAGTTAACCTGATCATGTTTGTGCACCAGAGCCTGTCGCATTAGTGGGAGGGACACCAAGCCACCCCACAGTTCTTCCTCATCAGATATGAGAACCCCCTGAGAGCGGGCCGCACGCAGACACGTCATTAGAGCCCCCAGCGCACCTCTGGTACCAGTCCCTGAGGAACAAACATTCTTGACACTTAAAGGCGCACTATCATTTTTTCGCCACTAGAGGTCATTTATTCAAAACATTGATGACACCTTGATTTCGTGGAATAATGGGAGTTGTTGTCTCAACCTCTACAACCGGTGGAGAATATGACGGGACTCGGGCAGAAATCATATTCATGGATGACCGGTAATGTATTAAAGATTTATTAACGTTACGAAAACCGTTGGAGCGGAATGAGACCGCTGGAGCGATTGCTGATGAGAGACACACAGTGCGTTCGCTCGGCGGTTACTTGGTGCACACTGATGTGAGCTAGATCGATATTAGCCATGGTAAATACAGTACTTGCTGTAAATCAAGAAAACGAGATTTAAACAAAAAGACTAACAGTGTTGAGCTGTATAACAATGATTCGTTTTCTGTCGATGAATGCATCCAAATAGTTGCTCAGCTGTCTAATAAAACACATAATATATTAAAGCGTCTTTGTTGTTTCCATGGTTTCTACAAAATAAAACTGGATATCGAGGGTAACGCAGGTATGATGTCATTGATAGGCGACACGCGGATACAATCCGTGTCCTGGTTAAAACTGCTTATTTCTCTGGATTTAAATATTCTTAGAAACATTTGGGATAATGTAAGAACACAAATCAACAAAATATATAACGTTATTCTAGTGTTTTTTGGATATTTTGACCCAAAAATCTTACATAGTGTTCCTTTAAAAAAAAAAATAATAATAATATTAAAAAAAAAAATTATATATATATATATATATATATATATAAATATATATAAATAATCAACATCAGTCCTATACAATATGCCTTTCTATAAATCACCATTTTCTAATTATCATTTTAAATACCCTAATTCAATATACATATAGGCAATTCTGTGAATATTGGACTAAAAATGATGGTACTTATTCAAATATGCTGATTTTTTTTTCTTTCTTTGACATTTTTTCAGGATTATTTGATGAATAGAAATACAAGAGCAGCATTTATTTGAAACTGAAATTTTTTGTAACATTATAAACATTTTTACGATCACTTTTTGTTTTTTATCAATTTGATGCATCACAGCTGTATATAAGAATGAATATCTTTTAACAAACTTGCGGTAGTATACCCAAAGTGTACAAATTATATACACATATCTGTATATATTACATTGTAGGTTAAAAGTCTCTTACCCTCAGTGCAAGACGGCATGTCCTGTAGGGCCTGTACCATGTGGCTAAGGCTGGAGGGGTTGCAGCGTAGCAGTTTGGGCAGGAAGTAGTCTAGTATATAAGTGGTTTGATCCAATCGGGCTGTACACAGTACCTGCAGCAGAGGTGTCACCCAAACCTCGTGCCATCCATCTATCCACGCATGCCCATCCCTAAATCGGGCACATAGGTGGGCCTTATGACTGACAAACAACTTCTCCAGAAGGTCGCTGGCGTACGGTGCCAGCGTCTGATCCCCCATCAGACCCAGCAGCCTGGATGGAAGTCCACCATCAAGCTTGAGTAGATACTCCGCACCCAAGTGCTCCACCAGGCAGGCCAGTGTGCCGTACTTCCCTTTCATATGCCACTCCAGTGCTAGAAGGTCCCGGGTGAGCTGGCTGATGTAAGGGTCGCTGGTGGAATCGGACTTGTGATCACTGCAATGCTGGTGGATCTTGAGAAGGTTCTGGAACAGGGTGCGTGTCTGGTGGCGGACCCCATCCAGCGGGTGCTCCCAGTGGGCATAGATGTGGTGGTGAAGGCGTGCGATTAGAGGAGAGCCTCCGACCAGAGACGAGCGAAGGAGAGGGGGACACGTGTCGACCTGGACGCAGTCAACCACTGCTCCGCTCCAGAGAGTCAAAACCCGAGCCACTACCATCACTGTACTGGACTCTTTCACTCTGAGAGAGATTTATGTTAGAGAGCAGATTAAATGGAAATCAAGGCTGATCAACTTTAACAAGCTACTTTAACCAAATGAACTAAAACTAAAAATAAAATGAAGAAAAGTTTTACAATGTGAAATAGGGTGAATTCAGAGATGCAACTTCTCTGAGAGAAACAATAGTATTATTACTCTTTCTTTTTGCTTTCGGTCAACTGAAATGCTGTTAATTGTGTTCTTATTTTATTTATTATTGATAACCAATATTACCAATAAGAAATGTGAAAAGTAATAATGTATTTCTAATTTATTTTTATTTAACAAAATATATATTTTTTAAGTTGTTGGTTTATATTGTGTTGCATCTTTATAAAGATTTTTTTACACTACCATTTAAAAGTTTGATGAATTAAATTGATCAAAAGTGAAAGTAAGAAAGAAATATCATGTTAAACAAAAAATATATATATTTCAAATAGATGCTGTTCTTGTGTACTTTCTATTTATCTAAAACTTTTGGAAAAATATTAAGCAGCAAATACTGTTTTCAACATTGATAATAATAAATGTTTCTTGAGCAGTAAATCAGCACATCAGAATTCGGATCATGTGACTGAAGACTGGAGTAATGATGATGAAAATTCAGCTTGTCCATAACTGACATATTTTTTTTCTATTTTAATATATTGAAAATGTAATTTATTTAAAATTGTAATAGTATTTAACAATATTCAAAAAAATCCATCATTGGTGAGCATAAAAGAGTTCTCTTACAAAAACTTTTTTTTTAATCTAACAGATTCCAACCTTTAGAATGGTAAAGTCCACAAAATTGAATGCAAAGAAAAAAAGTCTTATCTTCCAGTTTATACATATAAAAAATACACAAACAAATCCCTGGTTCAGATAAGCCACTGACTAGTAAATTGTTAAAATATGCATATTAACCATATCCTTGTGTAAATGAATTTGGCATCTTCAATACCTTGTATCTAGAGACAGGAGCACTTCAGGTATGAGCAGCAGCAGTTTCTCTGTCTGTGGACTGTGAGTCTTTCCTCTCCAGCTGAGCATAGCCAGAGCTCCATGACTCAGATACAGAGCCACCGCTGCAGGCCTGCTGCTGTCATACAGACCTGCACAGCTCTGCCTCAACCACTGGGGGGTGGTGTTGCCTGCATCCACTGAACACTGCAGGAGACCGGCAACCTACAAACACATTTCACACAGAGCCAGGAATGGGTTCAAATGCAGCTCAAGTTGAGATCATTTATTCAAACTGAATAATGATAGTACAAAATGCAATGTTAGACTCTTGCTCCTGGGAAGAAGGAACGCTCACTTACTATAACTGGTACATCATCTCCCTTCCCCATAATAGATCTAATGAACAAAACAACAGCCATCCCAGCAGTGCTCTGGACCGTCTGAAGAAACTCCTCTGAATGGGGAAAAAAAAGGCAAGAACTTAAATAGAATAAAAATGAATGCAATATGCAACAACAACAAAATTGTAAATACAAACAAAACCTCATTGTCAACAATACCATCAGTCAAGATACATGTATAGCAGTTGAGTAGTCCACAGAGAACTTGATGCAGATCAGATTGGTCACTTGAAGCTGAAAGCATTGCAGAACTAATGAGTTCCTGAGATCTCTGAACCACCAGCATTGAGGCCTTCACCACTGCCAGACAGGACTGCATCAGCTGAGCCTGGGCTACATGACGGCCCGCCAGACCCCTGAAAAACATATCAAATGTAAATATACTACAATAAACCATGTTACAGACAATTTTCAAGGATTCTGGATAATAGGAACAAGATGTAAAAAAATCCATCCATGCATACAACACAATTCAATACACAAGTGAACAGTTTACCTGTTCTGCTCCACATAATAATTCAAAGTCCTTTGGAAGAACTGGAGGACTATGAGAGAGAAAAACGAAATCAGTGGCTGTATTTGCAAAACAGAGCTGAGAAAGCCAAAGGTATGCCATTCAAATATTAACTAGTTTTCTAACCTTCTGTTAGCAAGCGATGAACACATTTCTCACCTGTAAATCAAGAAGAACCATTTAAAATTATACTACACTCATTTACACTACCTCTGAAAAGTTTGAGGTCTCTAAGATTAAAAAAAAATATATATATAGATATATATATAATTAAAGGAAGTCTCTTATGCTCACCAAAGTTTGCATTTACTTGATAAAAAAAACAGCAGAACATTAATATTGTGTGACATTATTACAAATTAAAATAATTTCTTTCTATTTTTATAAAAAGTAACTTATTGCTGTAATGAAAAATCTGACTTTTCAGCATTACTCCAGTCATCAGTGTCACATGATTCTTAGGAATACAGTTTAATATGCCGATTTGGTGCTCAGGAAACATTTCTTATTATTGTTATTAATTTTGAAATACTTGAGTTGCTTAATATGTTTGTGTAAACCTTGACACATTATTTCAGGATTCTTTTATATGTAAAATTAGGGTTGAGTATCATTTGAATTTTAACGATTCTGATTATCTAATTCTTATCCATTCCTAATTTTGTTTCCAATAAGGTAAAAAAAAAAAAACTTCGATATCATTCACATTTATTCTAAGTCTTATTGCAAAAAAATTGACCGTTGCTGTTCACTCTGTACATAATACCCTTAGGAGATATCATTAGGAAGCATGGCATTAGTTGTCACTGTTATGCGGATGATACTCAGCTCTACATTTCTGCACGCCCTGACGAAACTTACCAATTCACAAAATTAACAGAATGCATAGCTGATATAAAAAAAATTGGATGACTAGTATTTTCCAATAACTTAATTCTGAAAACAGAGATTCTAATTATTGGACAAAAAACTTCTACACGTAATAACCTAGAATACTGTCTAACACTTGATGGCTGCTCTGTTAAGCCTTCGTCGTCGGTTAGGAACCTGTGTGTGCTCTTTGATAGCAATCTTTCATTTGAAAGTCACGTGTCTAGTATCTGTTAAACCGCATTTTTCCATTAAAAATATATCTAAATTACGCCATATGCTCTTAATGACAAATGCGGAACAATTAGTTCATGCGTTCATGACATCAAGGCTAGATTATTAGCCGCGTTTCCACTGCCGGGCCAGGGCCGAGCCGCGCTAGTGCGGGCCAGTCGCGTTTCCACTGCCACTTCCAGGGCTTGATCGGTGCTTACTCGGGGCCAACGGCCAGGATTTATGGCCCGTCGAATACCTTGGGCCAAAGCAGGCCAGCTCGGGCTAGAGGCGTGGTCAATGAAAAGGCGGAGTTTATCAGTGTTAGGGAAAGATATGGTCTGCGGCAAGATGCACATTTCACTTTTTTATATCGCGCAAAATGATCGCTGCACAAAATGGAGAATGGCCTGTAATGGTCTGTTGAAGATACCAAAGCTATTCTGACCATTTGGGCAGAAGAAAGAGTACAACGTCAATTTGACGGCGTGTGCAGAAACGAGGATGTTATCAAGTACATCGTTGCTGAACTTGCTAAGCTAAGTATTCGCCGACCAACGCTCATCTTCCACCAAGCAAACACCAACAAAAGCAAACAAACAGACGCTTCGGTCCTCTCCATCTCGATCGTTGTGTCTTGCCTGAATGAACTTCATAATCCCCGCTGAAATGGGTGCGGTTGTATGACGTTCGATCCAGGAAGGCGTGTTAAGGGCGGGGTTTAGGGCAGCGCAGCAGGGCTAGTGGCCCGGCAGTGGAAACGCAAGCCGGGTGCTTGAGGCCCGAGGCCATTGACCCGGCTCGGCTCGCTGTTAGCCCTGGCCCGGCAGTGGAAACGCGGCTATTGTAATGCTCGATTGGGTGGTTGCCCTGCACGCTTAATAAACAAATTACAGCTAGTTCAAAAGGCAGCAGCTCGAGTTCTTACCAGAACCAGGAAGTATGACCACATTAGCCCAGTTCTGTCAACACTGCATTGGCTCCCTATTAAACATTGTATAATTTTTTAAATATTGCTGATTACTTACAAAGCACTAAATGGTTTAGCTCCGCAGTACTTGAGCGAGCTCTTAACGCATTATAGTCCTTCATGTCTATTGCGATTTCAAAATTCCACCCAGTTAATAATACCTAGAATATCAAAATCGACTGCTGGCGGTAGATCCGTTTCCTATTTAGCACCAAATCTTTGGAACAGTCTTCCTACCATTGTCCGGGAAGCAGACACACTCTGTCAGTTCAAAGCTAGATTAAAGACACATCTCTTTGACCTAGAATACACATTACACACTATAGACTTCTAAAATTCAATGTTAGGCTGCATAGATTAGGTCAGCCGGAACAGGGAACACTTCCCATAAATCCTGATGTACTCATTACATCATAAGAAGAATGGCATCTAAGCTAATATTAGCCTCTGTGTTTATCCCGAGGTTTACCACAGTCCGCGGTATCCAGGACGTATCCAGATCTAATGAAGGACCTGCGTCTGGACATGGCGACAACGCAGTCCTGAAGCAGTCTGAACTAGTCTCTCCCCAGTGAAGGCCTCCTTACAGGTTTGAAACGACATGAGGGTGAGTAAATTATGATAGAATTTTCATTTTTGGGTGAACTATCCCTTTAAGATATATAACTAGTTTAGATGGAACCTGCCTAACTAACTTTAGCTGGAAAATAACTTTATTCTAGAGCCGCAATAAAGCCAAAACAATCTCTGTTACTTTAATTTCCTATTATCACTGCAAAGCTGCTTTGGAACAATCTACATTGTTAAAAGCGCTATATAAATGAAGATGACTAGCTGAATACCATGAACAAAAGCCTTCAGTCATCCCGTAAGACTTTCGTTCATTTTCGGAACACAAATTAAGATAATTTTGATGAAATCCAAGAGCTTTCTAATCCCCTATAAACAGCAAGACAATTAACACTTCCAAGACCCAGAAAGGTAGTAAATAAATACATCTTTAAAATAGTCCAACCTTTTTTTTATGAAGTGACGAGAATATTATTATTTTTTGTGCACAAAAAGTAATGACTATTCAGCAATTTCTTCTCTTCTTCAATCTCTGACGCTGTTCACACGAGCACTTTAAAGGGATAGTTCACCCAAAAAAGAAAATTGTCATTACTTAGGTCACTTTTATTTATTTTAATAATTTTATTTTGAAATAAAATAAACTTGAACAAAAGACTTCGTTCATCTTCGAAACACAAATAAATTAGCCTGACTTCGTTATACTCATCATTCTAGTCAGAATGTGAGTCTGATACTGCTCCATAGGGCTTTGATTATGAGGCGTGTCTTAACCGAACCAGGAAAAAAACAAAACTCTGCACTCAATTGGATAGACCTACAACCAATCAGAGCAAGCAAACGGCAAGGAAGGACGGCAAACAGATCTTTACGATCGACAAATGCCTTGATTACAGTTCTCTGTTCGTCTTTAAAAATTAATGCGCAGTCGATTTCTTTTACAACAGATGCGATAGCGGAATCTATACATCTCAATTCTCCAGCTGCAGTCATCTTTGTTGTAAACCAGTTCAAACCAAGCGCTCTTTGATGACGTGATGAATTCGTAACTGCAGATCATCTGTCCATGATCGTATAAAGCCCGCCCAGGCAATTTGATTGGCCCGACGATTTCTGAACCGATCATAATTACTCCGTCCTCAAACGACCGAGTCCAGACTGAACTTCCCGACCAAAAAAATTTTTGTGGGCGGGGTTCGGGCTTGCATCCAGGCTTCAAATAAATTTCTTTTTGATGAAATCTTTGTGTCCTTCCATTGTCAGCTACGCAACTACAAATTTGACACTTCAAAAAGTTCATAGAGATCATAAAACTAATCCATATGAATTGAGTGGTTTAGTTTTAATGAACTTTTTCAAGTGTCAGAATGGTATTTGCTTAGCTATCAACGGAGGGACAGAAAGCGCTCAGTAAAAAAAAAACTCCATTTGTGTTACGAAGATGAAATAAAGTCTTTCAGATTTGGAACGACATGAGGGTGAGTAAATTATGATAGAATTTCCATTTTTGGGTGAACTATCCCTTTAAAATACATAACTAGTTTAGATGGAACTAACCATCTTAGATGGCTGACTAGCTGAAGATGTTACTGTAGCTATCCACTAATAGACACTGTACTTCCATACAAATTATTTACAATGAACTCTGTTAGAGAGCTGCATATGGCAATTTATCTGTTCAATACCTTCTCCTTTTAAAATACCTTCTCCTTTTAAAATACCTTCTCCTTTTACAACATTTCAAATCTCTCAGTTCTCTCCATCTCCAAAAAGCCAAGCCAAGACTCTCATCTACTTAGCATTTTTTTTAAAACAGGTGATTCCCCGGAGGTTTGAGATTTAGCGTGCTCAATGTATATCGTTCTTGATCGATCATTGTGACAACTAACCTATACAACTCCCATTCCATACACGTGTCAAAGTAACTAAAGCAACTTTTCTACATTTACGGATATGACAAGGCACACACGGGCAAGTACGCAATTTCCCGCTAAAATCCCCCCGATAGGTCTAATATATAATCTCTTATAATAGGCTTACCGTAGTGAATCAGGGTAAGACAAAAACACCTTTTGAAAGAAGGATTGATGTATTGGCTCATTTAAATGTTGTTAATTTTGAAAAAAGTTACATAGTGTACATTTAATGTACTGTCGTAATTATGTAGCATAAATATTTTTACCATTTACAGCAATTTTGTCGTTCACCTATACCAGCAAATGAATCAGATGTCTCACACATTCAACAGAAAATAGCTTACTTTGGCATTGCAAAATAAGGTGGATATCTGCTTTTATTTATGATACAATCAGGGCTTGACATTAACACCCGCCAAATGCAGGTAGATTTCAGCAGTGGCGTGTAAAGGCCTCATTATGCTTCTGCGTCAACTCCACGGCGTAGCTATGCCGTCAATCCTAAGGCGTCGTGGCCGTTTTATGGTTCTGCGTCAGGTCGCGTTGCATTTCACAGCCAGAACGCTAGGGGGGGGTGTGGTTCGCGAATCTCTTTGCTAGTTTGTTTTGGTCCCGTGCGCCGGTTTCGCTTTTTCATTTCCGACAATGGCGAGCGAAAGAGAGAGAATGTTGTTGCAGCTTGTGTGCAGTCGTACTTTCGTACTTCCTCGATCAAACGTTCCTCAACTTTATCCATCCTTGAAACAAACAGTGCAGTGGTCACTTTAAAAATGGCAGTATAGCGGGAGGGGAAACCGGAAAAGCTACACTCCGGAAATGATGTACAATCTGACCAATCACAGCCCTTGCGGTCTGCGTCGCCTCGACGCGTAGTTACAATGTTTTGGAGGTGCACATCGAGCTACGCCGGAGGGGTCCGAGAGGGGTTCGCGGCGACGCAGAGGGGTCTGCAGGGGTACGCCGTCGATTCGATGCAGATGCATAAAACAGGCCTAACGCAGTCACTCCTACTAGCCACTTTGGCGGGCTGAATTTT
The DNA here is from genome assembly GCA_030578275.1 of Meda fulgida. NCBI lineage: Eukaryota > Metazoa > Chordata > Actinopteri > Cypriniformes > Leuciscidae > Meda > Meda fulgida. Next base: position 25,513,924 of record CM060628.1, on the reverse strand, counting down.
ATATAGGCCTAATGATTTTTTTTTTTAATTGTAGTCCTTTTAAAAAGGGATCTGAAATAATAAATTAAGTACAATCTAGTGTTGTCAAAAATATAGATTTTTCGATACATATCGATACTGAACTATCTGAAACTCTTCCGCAGGATGCACCAGCAACATGTCCTCCCTCTTTAATCTGTCCGACAGCGAGTTGACACCATGGTTGGCACCCTTTACAGTCTATGATTGACACACAAACCCTTTACTCACTCGTTTAATTTGCTCTGGATGAATATTTTTGGTGTTACAGGGTGAGGGATTGCGCATATTGAGCATAATTGTACTCATTCCCACATATTTTGTGCTCACACCCAAAGTGCTTGCACATAAAGACATGTGTATTGGCTATTTACAATACTATAATGGGTCCGTGCATCATGTCTTAAAGCAACAGCAGCCTAATATACCGGCTGCCAAATAATGAGATCATATAAAATATATATATATATATATATATATATATATATATATGGCAGTTTTTCCCTATGGCATCGATGTCAAAATTGTGGCCAGTGAAAATTCAGAGTGGCTAGTAACTTTGGAAAAACCACTAGGCACAGTGGCTGGTGAGCAAAAAAGTTCATGTCAAGCCCTGGATACAATCTAATAAAATTACATCACTTAGACGTACCAATTTTAAAGCCATCCAGACAGGAAGTGATGCTATCTGTTAGGTGTGAGAAGTGATCTGTGTTCGTAGAGGAGAGAGAGTTAGACAGGCACTCAGACAGCGATCCAACCGTTTTCTCCTCCAGCCAATCTGGGCCACTGCGTAGTGCACTGGTGGGAAAGAAAAAGAATATGCAATTGTGTTAAATAAACTAAGTGCCCAGAAGTTATTAAAAAGAGTTGTTGATTTCCAGTCACATGAGTGACAGTGAAATGTGGGTACTTTTAACCTTGCTACAGCTCTCTTAAGTGGGTTCTTAGCTGGCAGTGTAGTGTACAGGAACGCTAGTGTGCTCAGGCAGGCATCCAGTAAAGGACCTGTAGAGGATTCATCCTCTCTCAACTGCTCCAACATGAAGCCTGCCTGCAGTCAACATGCAAACCAATGAATTCGAAGTGTTAAGCAATTACATTCAGTATACTTATATGAATGTGATGCAAACCGACCTTAGAAATTAGCTGGATCTGCTCAACCGGGTCAGGTGAATATAAACTGTCCTTCAGCACCTGAGCAAGCTCTATTGATCTACTGTCCCCCTCCACAGATAAGGAATCTGGGAGAAAACATGACAAATAAAGAAATATTACAGGAAACTATAAGCATTCCAACCACTAAAGGTTGATATCTGTCACTCACCTGTCAGGCTCTTCAGCTTGACATCATCCAAAACTACAGCCTCCACTTTAGGTGTTTTTTTCTTCACAACCATGACTAGTTCTGGGACATAAAACAACTGCAGATTAGTATCATAATTGTATCGTTTAATTATTTAAAAAGCTATTACAACAACTGAAGAAGACCAACTTTAAACTACAGCGCTTAGTGTAACCTAGTGCTAGTCACTTTATTGTTTCCTGCAGACATTTATTAAACCGCCGTTCTCCCACACAGTACTCCCTATTTTACTGCACATTCAGAACACTTAAAGACATGAACATATATTGTCATACCTTTGCAATAAAGTAGGTACCGGTGAAAAAGTTCAATACTGCGTGTAGAAATCAGTAATTCCACAGGAACATAACACACACGTGTAACGCGTCAATTCCGGAGTCGCTATGAAAGACCGCCCAATCAAACATATGATTGGTCCAGACTCAACACTTCAGATGTGTGATTGGTCCTTAGTAAAGTCAATCATTCATGACATCACCGTTCTCCAAAAAAAACGTCCTAACCACACCTACAATGGTTTGATTGTGCGTGCTCATAAAAACACGCCCCTGAGCCCGCCCACTTCCACAGGACGATGCTGGAGTGAAAACTTTGAGCTAGAAAACGCTCGATCTTTATATCATAATTAGGTCATTAGTGCAATAACAACTGGGACAACACGGAATAATATTTTTATTATGGTGTAAAACCAGTGCCATCTACAGCACTGTAACACTGATTCTCGGGTAAGGATATAATCTTCAACTATTAAAAAAAAGTATTAGTTTGTTTTCTTTGTAAAGGGAATAGGATGGAATAATTGCTTAAATATAACGTTTAGGTTGTTTGAAATAAACTATTTGTTGATTTTATATGATTTAAATGTAGTTAATATTGATTAATTCTGTTCTTTCCTTTTCTGTTAATTTTCATGAACACAACTCTAACGTAATTGTATTGCATCGTCATTCTTTCAACTGCAGTTAAATTATATAGATTGTCGTTATGTACACATAGACCTTTTATATCAAGATTTTAGTTTAAAATGTGTATGTATGAATGTATATTATACTCTATATATACAGGTTTTTCTTCTTAAAAAAATGTATATTTTGTCTTAATTCATTAATTTTCAATGGCCCACTAATCTTTGAAAGTGCAAATATTCCACATAGTGCCTGTAAATGATGTCAGCTGTCCAATCAAAAGATTTAACCTTACAGTTATGTGGAATCATTGTATATTTGCTCTGTATGAACTGCAGAGAACTGTAGAGAACCTTTAATGGAGCCAAATGTCCATCTACTCCTGAGATGCAAATTCCTACCAAAATTCCCAGATCCTTGTATACATTTCTAGATCTACATTTAATAACTTTGTTATCCACTTTGGCTCACTTTCCCTAAATGTGTCTCTCAAGGAGGTTGTTCCACAGTAACAAGTTGTTTTTATTCACGTTGGTTGAGATTCAAACCCTCAGTCTTATTTACCACAGCTTAATTGAGCTCAACACATGTTTGCACTCCCTTTGTGCTCATGCCAATGCTGTAATGACAGCTTATAACTAGAGACGTTGTAGTGTAATGTGTTCACTCACACATTTCTGTTGTGCTTTACAACACCTGATTTACATCAGTTAACACATGTTTTTCATAATTAAACTTTTACGATGGAAAAGTGTGATGATGCATCAGTGCTGGCTGGTTTGGTTCGTTTTTATAGTGGTGGTCAGTGTGTCCAGGGCTCTGCCTGGCCCTCGAACACTTCTGACGTTTTCACACAACCAATACAGACTGTCTTTGCTGTATATTTCGAACTATTATTGAAGAGAAAGTTTGTCCCTCTATTCCAGTTAATATTGGAATTGGGTAATATTCTGGTTGTGCATGCACCATATAAATGTTTTGATTGGAGTAAACCATTATTAATAAGATTCCAGTTTCTTATATCCATAAAAGACAGCTGGCATATACCTGTATTAATCAGAATGTTGTGGCAAATAAACACCATCTTCAGTATATTCACTGTTTATAACATTTTCATTGTGAATGCCCAAACAAACATAATTGTGAGTTCTATGACACATAGGAAGTTATGAAAAGTCATGCACGTTTTGAAGCGAGGCGGAGACAGATTATTATCTAAATGTTAATAAAAAAATTTTTACAATTCATGCTGATGATTTTAATGTGCTTTTCATATCCATTTTCCATTTGCATTTCAGCATTTATTCACAGGTGAATCAACATGGTGGGTCAAAGTTAAAACTGCAAATTAACGAAATTTTCCTTATCAATCATGGGCGAATGAATCTTAACATTAATTAATACGAATTTTGATAACCTATTTACAACCATCAAACATTGTATTTTTTACAGAAGTCCCTCCTGACATTTTTCATGTAGATAATGCATGTAGATAATTATGTGGAAACATGCTTAAGTTAAACTGGATTTTTACTGTTCTTTCTTGCATTTAAACATTTTGAAGCAAATTGATCACAGGTGAATCAACGTCATGGATCAAGATTAAATCACTGCTTACATTAGTTTCGATTTTGCATTTGGAATCACTGTTGATATCGCAACTTTGTTTCAACATCTTTTCAACATGAGCAAATGAACGTTGTTGATCTGGTATTTTGTTAACCTTTTTACATTGAGCATTAAGTGCTATTTAAGTGTTTTTTCAATGTTATTTAAACCACATTTCAATGTTTAAAATTTGCTGGTTCTTTAAAATGATGGTTCCTCTGTGCTCCTTAGAGAAAATATATAAATATTTGTTTTGCTATACATCACCCAGATTTATATTTGGACCTAAGTTCATTAGCTTAAGTTCCTGAGTGGTTTTCTACTTCATGTTCTGTTTGTCCGTCTGCTTCAGTCTCATGCTGTGTATATAATATTGCAGGGCCTGGGGGGTGACGGCATGGCGGAGGGTGATGAATGCGCAGGCAGGGAGTGGAAAGACAAGTACATGGCCCTCGAGGCCTTGCTCTTCAAGTTCCGTGGACAGATGAGCGTGATCCGAGAGCTCACGGCAGAAAAGGTCAGTCAAACGCACTATGTCTCGGTCCCTGAGTCCTTTCACTTGGACTGCTTTTTTACACTGTTGCTCTCGGATCTTTAAAAATCATTATATCAGACTGCATGCTGAGCAAGTAAAACCTACTTTACCGCTAGCCATCTTTTATTAAAATAATAACAGACCAGGCATAAGATTTGTCTGCAAATGTCACCGCCCCACTAATTTTTGTCTGTATTAATATAGGAGAGATACTCAATAGTGTGAATTCTAAGAAAAGCAAAAAAAGCCACCTATTAAACTATTTGCTCATTTCCACGTTTGGTTTTCATTTCCATGAAAGTGTGTGTGTGTACCATGGCGTATTTCTTTGGCCTATCTCGAGGGAGAGCAGATTAGAGGTTAATATAAACAGACGCCTGACCACAGGGCTCCAGACTGCTGCATTCTGGGATAGGAGAATCGTCTTTGAATTACAGACTCGAGACGTATTTGGGTGCTTTGCCTTTGGGGAGAGGTCAAGTTTAGGACTTTTTTTTTTACAAAATATATATTTATATTGTATGTTTACATTACATTTCAGTCTCATGAAATCTGGTTTTGTTTGGCCCTTCACTCACTCACTCACTCACTCACTCACTCACTCACTCACTCACTCACTCACTCACTCACTCACTCACTCACTCACTCACTCACTCACTCACACACACACACACACACACACACACACACACACACACACACTCTCACTCGTTTCCTAAAGTCGATCATGTCATTAGATACATTTTGGTTACTTCATACATGGACCAGTTCAAACTGCCTGTTTCAGTGAATTGATTCATAGTCAGCTCTTCAGTCTTGCTCATTTTTAAAGTTCTGGCTCCCAAAGTTTATAAAGTCCAATAAAGTTTTAACTGCACCATCTTTCAATAATGGCCTCTTGAAACCAGCATCACAAAACAATCTGAGTTAAACCAAATAAGCGTTATGGATACAAAGTGACTTTTACAGGAACAGAGTTGGTTCACCAATTTAAAAAAAAATTCTTTAATCTGTCGCCTGTAGTTTATTTTTTCCTTCTCAATAGCTTGTGTAATGAAAAACAAAACAAATGATTGCATCATTTAAGAATCTCATTGTAATGGTTTCTCATTCCTTCATCTATAGACGTGTTGTTGTTATCAGCTGGGTACCGTCTGGGCCCGCTTAAGTTTGCCATCTATTATTCCACCCTGCATAGCATGTGGATGCATTCACTTACAGCAGTAATTAAAATCTGCCATTAAATGTTTACATAGGGCCTCTTTCCTAAAATGTTTTCTTACTGCAGATCCTGGATCAGCTGTTCTGTAACATACAGATAGCTGGTAAGATCAGTTAGAGGAAATGTCAGAGATTAATCCTGTAGAACTAAAGGAAGAGGATGAAGTGGAAGGAATAGGTCATAGGATAAAGAAAGTGAGGAAATTAGGGAAGTAGGAAAGCATGGGATAATCAACTAGTCACCCAAAAACCGATCAAATAAGAGATTGACTTGTTTATATATTTTTGAACTATATTTTAGGTAGTGGTGCTTAACATGGGCTGAATTTAGAGATGCAACTTTGTGGAGAGCATTTTCGCATGCTGCCATTGTGCTAGTTAAGTCGCACACTAGCTGTGTTTCCATCCGCCTATTTTAATGCGCATTTTGAGAAATCCCATAAAAAATGCTGGATGGAAACGCCAACATGCGCATACATTCTAAAACAGTTATTTTCTACTCAATTGGGGCGGATCAATTTTTGATCTGATACGAACACATGGACATACGATAGAAACACATTTACCGAATAAATCCCTCGAAGTGCAACAAAAGCTCACATGACTTTCCCTCAACAGTTGATGTGATTTGGTAACTAGACTAATCAGCGGACCAATCGCGTTGCACAGCATCTCAAATATTGGTTTGATGATTCTGAAATGCCTGAGCCTAAAGTTTGTTATCAGAATGACTCAGAAGTTTCTCACATGATTGCATTCCCAAACACAAGGCATCTGAACGCAAGAGAACATGACAGTGTTTATTGTGTTTCTTCTGCCTGCTCTGAGATACATGTCATTTATGATGATGAAAAAAGAGCCACAGATTTCCGCAATTGCATCAACTTCCATTTTTATTACAGATATTTAGCGCCAATTTTCCAGCTAGTGGCAATTTTGTTCTCTTGAACACATGTGATGGAAATTAATATTCCAATTTTTTGTGCAAGTTCAATTTGCAACTTTGAATGGAAACATAACTATTAAAATATACTTCAAGAAGTTGTGTCTTTAAATTAAAGGCCTATTCATACCAAGGAGGATATCTATAAAGAGAACTATAATGTTGAATATATTAGTGCTGACACAAACGGACAATATAGTTTTTGCTGTTTGTTCAGTAAGCAGACTCTGTTGCTGTAATTAAACTTTTTAGATATAGTTCTTGGTGCAAACAGGCCATAACTTAATTTAAAGCACAGCACTTTTGTGAAAAGTGACTGACAGTTTTATGCAAATGTTTAACAATTAAAATCAATTACTCAATTAATATTGAGTAACTTACGTTTTAGACACAATATTGCCAGTTACTTTGTCTATTTTTGCTCCACCTACTAAAATATTTCTAATGAATCAACTGCAGAACAGTTGCACGTCTCCGAGCAACACACAATATAGTTTTTTTATTCCTAAATTAATCAGGGGTTTTGAACAACCGCTTAAGTGAATGATTCAATGACTTATATGTGCGTTCCATTCAACCAAGTGCTCTGCGAAGTGGACATCACATAGTATTCTGTATTTCAAGTGAGATTCCAATTCAAAGGGACTATCCTTCATAGTTATCCTTCCTAATTAGCGGGTTGTCTCAAACTATTATGAATTTGTTTAGATTTTTTTTTTTATAGTTTTGCACATGCTTTGTAGGATAATGAAGAGTTATAAGAGTGAAAGGGAAAGAGAGGGAGTGAAATGAGAGGAGAGAGACATACGAACAGAGTGGCAAAACAAACTATCCTTTAATCACTGAGACTCCCATGGGAGGAAATGCCTGGTTTCGTGCTATACAGGAAGTTAGCATCCTAAATACATACACAAACAAACTTGTATGCTGATGCAAGTGTTATTTGTTGGGAGAAATGTAGGTAATTTTCTCTCCTGCTTTGCATCCTGTGTTGTAAAGTTTAAAATGAATCAACCAGACATGGACAGCAACTGCTCATCACGCAAAGAAACTCAAAACAGTAATGAGCAATTGCAGTGAGCCATCCTCAAAGAATGTCACGAAGGATCACATGAAGAAAACTTCAGTGGCTAAACCATATCCTGCTTCTGAACTCATGCAAACCTTTCTTTTAAACCGTTATGGTAAAAATAAGGGCAGCTTTTAAGTGTTGTTAAACATGCATACTGTACTTGTGTTCTCACACAGAAAGCACACTGTGTGAAGTCTGAATCTGTTGTAGGTTAACGCTCCGCTTCTCCTCGTGTCCAACACCCTCAGATTGATCCCACGTTTAGTTGGGCAGCAGTGGCCAGAGAGTACAGGCATTGTTGTTATTGACATGTTTCTGACATGTTCCCTAGTATAGTGCTCTGGTTCGGGCCAAATTCCAAGCTCAGAGCCCTCTCCTTGGACAGCACGCCAAATATGCATATTTTATACGTTCTATATCTGATTATATGTAAGTTTGAACTTGTGAATGATATAATTGGTAACACTTTACAATAAGGTCTAATTCATTAACATTAGTTAAGGCATTAGCTAACATGAACTAACAATGATCATGAATACTGTATATTTTTTCATGTTTTTTTTCCCGTTTGCCCTAATGCTCCGTTCCAAACAACTCAGGATTCAGATTTTTGCACGTCCTAATTGTAAATAACACCTGGAATGCTGTTTGATGTCGGACATCTGACCTGTGAACTCAAAATGATCAACCCAAACCTTAGTGAGACACGTCATTTGACGTCACTTCAAGATGGCAGCAAGTCATGCTTCCAACAAGCATTGTGTGGACCGAAGCTACCCTATGTCAACTGTAAAAACAAACTGTAACAATAAACATTACGTTTATATAATGATACCTTTAAATTTTGCTTTTTGTCAGCCGGTTTCAATGCGAAACTATTTTGTTATTTATTTTTTTCGCCATATAATTGAAACAAAAAGGCTCTCTTGTGTCATTGCGACATCATGTGTTCAACAAGGGAAGGTGATGTATGATTGACTGGGACATCAAATTGAATATTCCCAATTCCAACCTCGTCTTGAACGCTGCATTACATTTTGTGTTAATTGTCCAGTTTTAAATGGAAACTACAAACACAAAGGTTTATCAGATTTTCCATTGCAGTGTTCTCTCCATATTTATGATTCTTTGCAATAACTCTCTGCCTATAACCTTTCACTGGACACTGAAAATTTCACTCCCGCTAAAAACATTTACTCTTTGAATTCTATGCTTTTCAACTACATAGACAGACAAGTTTCTAGCACATTCCAAAGTGTATCCAATATACAGTGTGCTGCTGTTCCTCCTGAGTGTGTGGGACACAGATGAGTGGAGTGTGGAGCAGAGGCCGGGTGACGCTTGGGAATTTGGAGCTGTAGTGCAGTGAGGGGTGTCATACAGACAGGCTTTGTGAGCTGGCCTGTAGAGGGAGGCTGGATGAGGGGTGCAGGGCGGGCCGGCCGGCCACAGAAGGCCGTGGATGGAATTCATGGAATGGAAGACTGACTGTAGTCAAGACCATATGGGGTGGAGAAGCCTGGAGGGATCGTAGTAGATTAAAGAAAACTATTGATCAAAATGTGGAGTTTACTGGTGCAAACTGATGAAAGCATCCATGGAGGTTTTTAGTTTGTTTTGGTATAATGCACTCCCAATATCAATCGCCCATCATGTCAATACAAATGTCAATAAAAAAATTCAACAATCAAATCATATTTTCTGTCAGAAAATAATCAGACTAATAATACCCTTTTGTACAGTGCCCTGCACATGACATGAGGAAGAAAAATATACTGTGGCAAAGAATTCCTTCCTTATTTCGTGCACAAGTTGTATTCATTTTTTTCCTTCATTTTAGATAAAATCATGGCCACATACTTATTCATTTGTTTAATCATTTTAGTTAAATCATGGCCACGTTTTATTCGTTTTTTTCCCCTTGTTTTATTAGTTAAATCATAGCCACAATGGAAATCATTTGTACAATGTGGCCACAATTTAATTGAAACTAAGGAACAAATTGTTATGTTTCGTGCAAATTCTTAATTTGTAGCAACAGTATCTTTGTAACGCGGTTCAGATGTTATGGGGAAAAGGAGGCGGGAACTGGCGAACAATCAAAGATTTTAATAACATAAAATAAACCAAATACAAAACAAAAGTAAAAGACAGCAGCCCCTCACGGACGACTGCTGTCACATATAATAAAACACAACACAACACAACACAACATAAACTCAGGCCTGTTCCTCTCTCAATCTCCACTGTCATTGCTCCTCCTTTTATGCTTCCGCTCCTCCTTGAGCGATACGAGACCGGTGCATCGCGCAGGTGTCGCTCATCAGTAATCACGCCACCGGCCTCATGCCGTCCTCCCAGCACCCTCGACCTCGTCCTGCTCGCCACAATCTTTTTTTCCCCCTTCATGTCATATGCAATGCTCTATACTTTTGTGATGCTTATTTTCACTGAAATGGTCAAACATGTTAGCAAGACCTGTATCAATTTGTGATTTCAGACTGCTCATTTTAGTACTGGATTGTTTGGAGTGCCATAGAATATCAAATAGGACCGGTGTTCTGTCGATCCGTCCTACCTTGTCAGATTTTCCTACCGTAGCGCAACATTATAGCCATATCTATCGGTTCATTCTACCACATCGTAAAATCCTTCTACTACGACTAAGCCTTGGTAGGACAATCTGACGGGTAGGATGGAATGTCAGGACACCGGCACTGCAGATCAATCACAGACAAAACATAGTGGAATAGGATATTTTACTTCTTGTTTTGAAGTATTTTGATATCTTTTAAACACAACATTGTTTCCAGGTGAACTCCAGCTAGACTAGATTACACTAGTGTTCAAAAGTTCAGGGTCAGTAAGATTTTTTTTAATGTTTTTGAAAGAAATATCTCATGCTAAACAAGGCTTCATTTATTGGATGAAAAATACAGAAAGAACAGTAATATTGTGAAACATTATTACAATACAAAAGAGCACTGTTCTATTTGTCTATATTTTAAAATGTAATTTATTTCTGTGATGCAAAGCTCAATTTTCTCTGAACATTTTCAGCATCATTAGTCTTCACGTTCACATGTTCTTTCAGAAATCATTCTAATATGGTGCTCAATTTTTTTTTTGTTTACTAATGTTGAAAACAATTTTTTCATAATTTTTTTTTTAGTTCAAAAAGAACAATATTTGAAAAAGAATTATTTTGTAACATTGTAAATGTCTGTCACTTTTGATTCATTCAATTCGATGATTCTCAACTTCGTTCCTGGGGACACACTGTTCTGCACATTTTGTATGTCTCCCCCTTATCGGACACAGTTTTAGCTTTATGCTTTATACATTAACCTGTGGCTCAACTGGTCAGAATCTGACTGGTTTGTGCAGCTGTTCTCAGAACAGTCTGTAATTACTCTGCTATTTTTTTATTTTCTATATCTGCTTCATTGGGCAGTGGTGGACCAGCTTGACCACAGATGAGGATGGGTGTATACACTATGTGTGTATGTGTGGTTGTTGTGGTATGAACATATCTGTAGTTAGTTACACATGTGTGTATGAATAGTCTGTGGGGACAGTGGCTGCGTGATGATGATATATAGATAATGAGTGTGTGGAGAGTGTGTGATGTATTTCTGACCATCAGTGTGTTTTGGGGACACACCCTTTGGTTTAGTCTAGGAATTGAATCACTAAACACTGAATAGCAATAGACTTTTATGATGGAAAACTAACCCGAATCTTCGTAAATCTGTTTAACTTCCATCAGTGAATAAGAGATTTATGATCTTTCGTCAAGCTCTGACTAATGCAAATGCACCATTAACAAATCCAACAAAATGTGCTTTTACTTAAGTCCAAGAGAACTAGATCAGAAAAGGTTTACTTGAGCTAAATCGTTCCATCAGAGTCACTTTTATGACAGTTTTGTCTGAAGTCCGCTGTGCATTGAGCCTTATTAAACATATTTAATGAGGGAAGCTTGTAAACAAGAGAGGCTGTTAGAAAGATCAGAACATCATTCAGTCATGTAAGAATTGAGAAATGCCGGACAGTCTGGTTGAGGAACGACCACTCCCGAGAAGACAAAGGACCTTCCTGGAAATTAACATTTGACTCTCTCTTGAGAAACTAGCATCCCCGAGGCAATCACCTCCCCCGTCTCTCTCTCATGCTGAGATCACCAGATTCTTAAGTCAAGTCAAGTCAAGTGTATTTATATAGCGCTTTTCACAATATAAATTGCATCAAAGCAGCTTCACATTATCAATCAAATAACATAACAGTGTTTGTTTCTTAATGGAAAAAACATCCACGTTTGGTAGGGCTGATCAATGGTATTAATGCTTGGTTAATTAATTTGAATATCCCCAACTGAGCAAGCCAAAGGCAACAGTGGCAAGGAACCGAAAAACTCCATCAAGTGACCTACTGGTGTCCTAAAACTCCATCAGGTGACTTAATGGAGAGAAAAAAACCTGAGAACCCAGGCTCAGTCGGGGGCAAGTTCTCCTCTGGCGTTTATGAACTAGAGGCCGGATTTACAGTAACTGTAATTTGATACAGAATTTTGTTTTATTGTATCACTTCGGGGTGGGTACGCGAACCGGAATCACAACATTTTATCTGTAGACTGGGAAAGGGATCTTCCATAGGGATAGGCTAGTTGGCACTTCAGCACTGCGTTGTCATCGGGTCCAGGCAAAGCTCCTAGTCAGATCTGGATACGGCCTGGATCCGGCAGGCTGCGGGAAAACCTTGGGATAAACAAAGACACTAAAATTAGCACAGATGCCATTCTTCTTATGATGTAACGAGTACATCAGGATTTAAGGGAAGTGTTCCCAGTTCCGGCTGACCTAATCTATGCAGCCTAACATTGAATTATAGAAGTCTATAATGTATTATGTGTATGCTAGGTCAAAGAGATGTGTCTTTAATCTAGCTTTGAACTGACAGAGTGTGTCTGCTTCCCGGACAATGGTAGGAAGACTGTTCCAAAGTTTTGGTGCTAAATAGGAAAAGGATCTACCGCCAGCAGTCGATTTTGATATTCTAGGTATTATCAACTGGCCCGAATTTTGAGATCGCAATAGACGTGAAGGACTATAACGCGTTAAGAGTTCGCTCAAGTACTGCGGAGCTAAAGCATTTAGTGCTTTGTAAGTAATCAACAATATTTTAAAATTTATACGATGTTTAATAGGCAGCCAATGCAGTGTTGACAGAACCGGGCTAATATGGTCATATTTCCTGGTTCTAGTAAGAACTCGAGCTGCTAAGTTTTGAACTAGCTGTAGTTTATTTATTAAAGCGTGCAGGGCAACAACCCATTAGAGCATTACAATAATCTAGCCTCGATGTTATGAAAGCATGAACTAATTGTTCCGCATTTGTTAATGGCGCATATGTTGTAATTTAGTTATATTTTTAAGATGGAAAATGCGGTTTTACAGATACTAGACACATGACTTTCAAATGAAAGATTGCTATCAAAGAGCACACCCAGGTTCCTAACCGACGACGAAGACTTAACAGAGCAGCCATCAAGTGTTAGACAGTATTCTAGGTTATTACGTGTGGAAGTTTTTTTGTCCAATAATTAGAATCTCAGTTTTTTCAGAGTTTAGCAGTAGGAAATTACTAGTCATCCAATTTTTTTTATATTAGCTATGCATTCCGTTAATTTTGTGAATTTGTACGTTTCGTTAGGTTTTGAAGAAATATAGAGCTGAGTATCATCGGCATAACAGTGAAATCTAATTCCATGGTTCCTAATGATATCTCCTAATGGTAGCATGTACAGAGTGAACAGCAGCGGTCCTAGTACTGAGCCTTGTGGTACGCCAATACTGAACTTGTGATCGATAAGACATCTCTTCATTTACTGCTACAAACTGATAACGGTCAGATAAGTATGATTTAAACCATGCTAGTGCAATTCCACTAATGCCAACATAGTTTTCTGGTCTATTTAAAAGAATGTTGCGGTCAATTGTGTCAAATGCAACACTAAGATCAAGTAACACTAATAGAGAGATACAACCACGATCGGATGATAAAAGTAAATCATTTTTAACTCTAATGAGATCTGTCTCAGTACTATGGTGCGGTCTAAATCCTGACTGAAAATCCTTGCAGATATCATTTCTTTCAAGAAAGGAACACAGTTGTGAGGATACAGCTTTTTCTAATATCTTTGACAGAAAAGGCAGATTTGAGATCGGCCTGTAATTGACTAATTCTGAAGGATCAAGTTGCGTTTTTTTAACAAGCGGTTTTATCATAGCCAGCTTAAAGGTTTTTGGTACGTATCCTAGAGACAAAGACGAATTAGTGATATTAAGAAGAGGATCTATGATCTCTGGAAGCATCTCTTTCAGTAGCTTAGTCGTTATAGGGTCTAACATACAAGTTGTCGATTTCGATGAATTAACGAGTTTGCAGAATTCTTCCTCTCCTATAGGAACAAATTAATAAAAATTTTCCTCAGGGAGACTACAATGCACTCCCTGATGCGATACTGTAGTAGACGGTTGCATAGTTATAATTTTGTCCCTGATATTATCAATCTTATAAGTGAAGAAGTTCATAAAGTCATTACTGTGTTGCTCAGAAACCATCAAGCAGAAACTAACTCAAGTGTACGTGGTTTGCAAAGACAAGAAGTGAATTTCCGTTTAGCACAGCAAAAATGCTGCTTGACCAATCTAAATTTGGGTGTGTCTTACCTCTGTTTTAATTTATTATTACTTTAGATAAGTGTGCATGGGAAACCACGACATGGCCAATCCAAAGCTATTATAAGAGAAGTAATGTTGATCAGCTTATATCTGTAAAGTGGCCATGCCTCTACTGAAGTAAACGTTACTTTAATTTCAGGTGTATGCAACCACAGGGGCTATACCAAAGTATCTTTGAGTGTGTAGGCGTGAATGCGACCAATCTCAGGTATATAGCAATTACCTCTGTTTGGTGACCAAAACTGACGGGCTTGTGATCGTAAGCAGAAGGCGTGAGGACCTCAGAGCGACATAGCTTCCTAATATGAACGGGTAAAATATAAGTAAAGAGTTGAATAGATGAATCAAATGCGCTGCTAAACTATTATATAATTGACCAATAACCAATTGGCAATCTAACCTAAATTTGAGGCCGTGATAAAATGGTGTCAGATATAAAATAGAGTCGGATAAAAGCTTAAATGGAATTAAATTACTTTGCCACGCGGAAAGACAGTAACGCGCAGAGACCTTCACCCGTTATATCGGATGCCTTCATTGGGCAGATCTAGACGGGCTTAGTCACACACACAACTGCACTTTTGTGTGGTGTTCATTGGAAAATATGAGTGCAGCAGCAGTAACTATTAGTGTGTTAGGTCATATTTGTCTGTTCTCCTTTGGGAACTCTGTGAAAAGAAACAGGTTGCTGATGGAGCTCATGCCAAAGTAGAAACAAGCAAATTGTTCCAGCGAATAACACCCACACATGAATCTCATGAATTTAACTCAAAAATCAAAAAGATATAATTAAGAAAATACCCCCAAAATTTTTTTGTGACTGTTAGGCACCATCTAAATTCTAATTACCGTACTCCAAAAAAAACACAAAACATTCTCAATACTAATATTTAATTATAAAGTAATTAAGCAAAAAAAAAAAAAAAATTCACTTTTACCCTAATATATATATTGCCATTCAGCAAACTCCAATCTGATGGGCACAACTAAGACCCTGAATGTGTGACGTGCCTTTAGATTTTTCTTTGTTATTTTTGGCTAGGGGTAAGGGAATATAACATTAAAATAAAGAGGTGTGTGTAACTCAATATGAAAGACAGGGCAATAAAAGGAAAAAGATTAACTCAAAAACTCTGCTCAAAAGTATTTATTTTTACAATGTCAATAGTGAAAGAGTGAAGAGAAAATAATATTTACAATATTTACACAGACAATGAGGAAAACAACAACACCACAAATAACAATACGAAACAAAACAAAAAGAAGGTGGGAAGGCGAGCTTGAGAGATGCCAAATAAAATAAATAAAACAAAACAAACTAGCTAGGATTAATTCAGCTAAACTAATGTAGCAAATTAGCTCTATGAAATATTAATAACCAATCATAACTTGTTATAATTTATTATGAATATTTGGATCAGTTAGTCTTTGCTTAACTTGATGTAGCTACAGTACATTAACAACATTGAACAAGACTTTATTAACTAGACTAAACATTTAAACTACTCTAACATGCACATAAATACATGCATACAGTTTACCAAGGGAAAGAGATTTGAAGCAGAATACAGGAAAGCAAGAAGTTATAGCATTGTTTAAGTTCAGCAGATCAACAGCCTTGAGCAAACCATCAGTTTAGTTCTAACACGCCCTTCTTAAAAAGGGGTTAGGATACTTAATGTCTCGCCCATTTAAATTAAACTGTCCTGATGCAGTTTGTTGAGGCTCCAGTTGATCTTTGCTGATGTGGTCTTGATGAGAGAGAACCAGTGGGAGTCAGAGGATCTTTGGTGAACGGAAAGTAGAGGCCGCAGCCTGGCACACGCTTGGGAGTCCTTGGGGGACTTCTAGTTCAGCATCATCTTCACATTAGGACTTCTCAGGAAGGACCAAGAGAGTAAGAGACCAAGAATCAAGAGTAGAGAGAGTTCGAAGCAAGAGAGAGCTGATCTTGTGATCAGTTATTTTTAAAGCGTGAAGATGTTACACCCTCTGGAGGTGTTTGACGCAATATGAAGTCGTTTCCTTTGGAGGGAAAATTTTACGTCCCATTGTGCTCTAGGAGGCATTTGAATATGTAATTCCATTGGGTGTTTAAGAGAAGAATCTTCAAGATTCTTATAACACTAATGCGTCACCAAGTTAGCAAAATGTAATGCAAGTTACCAAATGGGGGACGAAGTTTGGAGTTTATAGAGAACAATCATGCCACACATGATTTTGGTTACCCATAGAATGCAAAGTCTGAAACATTAACCCAATATAGTTTACAAGAAAACATAGGCCAAACCACATAAAAGGAAAATCATGAGATGGGAAAATTAGATACATGTTTATACATTTCTCCTCCTCAGATAGATTTAGGTTTGAGTCACAACTCTCTGGAGATTCCTTTGGGGTCATAAAACTTGTTATCAGTCTTAATGTGTCCTGTAACAGGACACCAGGTTCTGCTTCATTTGTTATGTTAGTTTTGGGGGAGTTTCATAGGCCTTTTTTGGGAGAGTGAGTTTGCTGGATTATTCACTAAATATAATGAATAGTTAGTGCGTGTCAGCTTGGTCTAGACGCTACACTAACTACCAAAAGATAAAGGTAGAAAAGAAAAGTCTTCAGCGTCAAGACGCCCAAACTAAACTACAATAACTTACCACATAGCAAAAATTACAGGGTGTGGCACTCTCCTAAACCTAGTGTGTCTAATACAATCAATATGTCCTATGTGGTGCAATTTATGTCGTGCGACTGCTCCGTCCCTCTAGTGAGTCTCACACGCACCGTGATGACTGAACAAGGGTGAACAGTATGAAAAACAACACTTCACAACCACAATATGACAATTGGTTAAATCACACGATAAACACAGAATCAGCGACAAGAAGTCAAAACCCAAAGTGAGCAAAAAGCTGGATACGTGGAAGAGATACGGGTATTTGAAGAAGGTGGTGTAATGTGATTGGTTGGTTGAACCGGGACGTCGTCATCCTTCAGGAAGACTGACAGGCTGTAGATCGATCCAATGAACATTGAAACACACACACACACCCAACAAAACTACCCACATATACCCCTATTCCAACTCTCTTAATACGTATAGCGTACGTAACATGCTTGTAAAGACCGGTAAGAGGAATATGAAATTTATATCAAATAAAAGCTCAGAGCTCAACTAGAAATTTATGTTAATAAATGATGACAGTAAAGTCACCAAAATGACCAGCTACTGAATCATTACCACTGGTTTACCACAGAACTCAAAATCTATCTCATTTCAATACAACACAGCTTCAGGCAAATGTTTTTGCTTGGACAGTAGTTTTTGCATTCCCTAACTTTCTACAGGAATTTTTCTCATGGTCTTCTCATCCAAGAAAATAAAAATAAAAGACTTGATGGAATGTTACGGTAATATAGCATGGCATTCCTGCTTTGGTAAAAAAAAAATTGAAAATGGACATACTGCATTCCTGTCAATAAGCTATTAGAGTAATGAAATCCTTGCTCAGAGGATATTAGTTTACAAAACCAGCTGGATTTTTTCCTTAGTAATGCATGGACTATGTTTTGAATAGAGCGTAAATAGTATGTGTAATACTAGTTTATTCTGACCTTTGTCTATTTGACAGGTTTTATTTTTCTTATCTCTTGCTTTTAATTAGCTAAGAAATTAAATACACTGCTGAACAAAAACCAATACTTTTAATGTTCTAAAATATTTTATAGCCCATATTTTCCTAATGACAATTGTATAATTTGTTTATGTAGGCCTACTACAAACACTTGTGCATTAAATCATCATGGATTTTATACAATGTTAAAAAAAGGAGTAGTATGTGTTTTTTAAAGCCACTCTAAAGGACCGTTCACATCAAGGGTGTTACTATAAATATAACAATAACGATACTGTTCTAAAAATCTTTCTCAATATTAAATAATGGCAGAGTTTACACCACAGCTATACCGATAATGGCACAGAGAAAAAAAAAAAAATTTATCCAGCTGATGGATGATAAAAACATTGACAGCCAATCAGAATCAATCCGCTTTAAAGAGCTTAAGCATTTAAAGTGGCAGACAAGCACACGCTTAGAATAAACTGAATGATACCATCCGCTGGTGTGTACACTAATATAGTTATTTTATAGTTATCGTTCTTGGTGTGAACGGGCCTTAACACTTTATGAAACTTTTTTTTGCAGAATAAGGCAGAAAATGTATTTTCTAATTTCTACTGATATAAAGGCGATGCCAATTAGCACTGCATTATTCTACTTTATTGTTATGTAAATAACCCGAGATGGCTTGAAAAACACACATAGCCCATGTATTGTCACAATCATGTATTTATTGTCTCCACGTTTCATCAGTCTTCAGTTTCTACTTTTTATTCAGCTACAGTGATAGCTGGATGCCTTTTTCCACAGAACGGATTTCCAGGAATGTCATAAGTGTAATGACTTCTGTGCTTGCCTGGGTTGAGCTTGACCTAGTCCAGCTCCAACTCTGTGGATCTAATGAGTGGAGGGATACAGTTATGGGTTCTTCTATCTTCACCCATTACACTTAAATTACATCCTCTCCTCACTTGCATACTTTTTGCATAAGGGCACCCTCCGGTTTCTAGTATGAAAGAGACAGACTTTAGCGCTCCATAATGCTGACATTGCCTCATTTTGGATTAAAATAAAGTGTCATGCATAGACTATCTTGTATTTATTCATATTGGTGAACACACTTGGCCGAAAAAAAATGTTGGAGACGAATTTACGTTTTATTAAGAGTCCCCTACTTATTGAGTAGGAAAAATGAAAGCAGACTTTCATATGAATAATTAACATGTGCATGCATACTTGCACAAACACAGCTCCTTTGCTCATTCATTCATAGTTCATTCATGCTCTCTCAGATGCAGCAGTTGGAGAAGCAGGTGTTGGAAGCAGAGCGTCGGGCATATGAAGGCAACCAGCAGGTACTAGTAACTCTCTCGTGGATATTTCATTAAATATTAGGGATGTACTGTACATATTTGATTCAGCTGAATTATGATTCTGTTCTTAAAGGGACATTCAAACACTAAAACACATTTTTAAACACAGGTTATTAACAGTAAAGATTGCACATCTTTGAAAACAATGGTAGCATGTATTATGTTTATGTTTATTATTATGTATATTAAGTTTTCTTGATAAAAAGGCGTCCAACCCAGTACTAATATATATATATATATATATATATATATATATATATATATATATATATATATATATATATATATATATACATATACATATATATATATATATATATATATAAATCTTTGTGGGATAAATTCAACAAGTTTTTGAGATTTTGGTCCATACTGTATTTACATGATTTTTTGGCTACAGGCAACGTTTTTCATTTGAGTTGTGAGTTCAGAGATGCTCTTCTAGATAGATATTAGATAGATTAGATATTTGCGTTAATGAGCAGTTGAACTGTTGTGACCTGTGGGTGTGTGTGTGTGTGTGTGTGTGTGTGTGTGTGTATATATATTTGGTATATAATCATATTACATTAGCACTGTGTATATGTGCATGTTTGTTGCAGGTGCAGTGGATGGAAGAGCGTTTAAAGACTTCAGATATCCAGTCGAGTGATTCAGAGCTGCAGCTTTTCAGGCGCTGTCAAAATCTTCAAGCAGAACTGAAGGAGAAAGATGAGCTTATTGACACCCTAGAGCAGCAGCTGGAGGAACAGGTCAGTCATTAAAATCAGGTTTGGATCAGTATACAAAAACGCCTATTTAAATCCATTAAAAAGAAAAATGTGATCCATTACGTTTTACACCTTCAGAAACAGAACCGCATCCAAGATGCCAAGACAGTGGAAGAAAAAGCAGCTAAGATCAAAGAATGGGTCATGCAGAAGTTGAATGAAGTATGTTCATGCTCTTTGTATGTAGCCTATTTGTGTGAAAGAGATTAATATGAAAATATTAAATAAAAATGATATGGGGGAGTGTGTGAACGTTTGTGATCACAATCATCATTCTTGTAGTTTGATATAGAGAATGCCTCTTTGAGAGAGATCAACCATCAACAGGAAAATGAGATACAAGACCTAAGAAGAAAACTGCAAGGTAATCATGCATGTTATCAAATAGTAGGTTAAATTATGGCCACAATAACATTCTACCATAATAATCCTGCTAGTTCTGCAGTATGTACAGTGTTATACTGCTTAGAAAACATTATTTTTATCTTTTTAAGCTGTTAAGTGTCATGTTTTTGTGTTGTTTTAGTCATGGAGCAGACTTTGGGTTCTAGTGGTCCAGTCCAGCCTAGTGTGGGTGAGGCCCAGCGGCTCAGCAGTCTGACTTTTGGATGTTTCCAAAACAGAGGGAAGATCCCACAGGTACTGACGGGCCCAGAACCGTCCCAGAAGAGCATCGACACCCTGCCAGATCGTGACCACACACACATGGATTGCAGGAGACCCCCTACTGGTCAGAAGACTAATATGATCTCTTCAGTTGTTTGACTGAGAGTAGTTTATATTCTGCTGAGTTTGATTGAGATGCAACAGGGCTGGGAAGAAATTAAGAAATTATTACAAAATAAAATTGATCAAGTGGCATTAAAGATATTTCCCAGCAAGCAAGTTTGCGTTTAAAAGATGTCTAATAACCATTCAAACACAGCCCTGATGTACACCTATAGTAAGTGTTTATATTCTGATTGTTTTAGACTGGTATGGGTCGTACCACTGTTGAGTAGCCCAGTACCTGCGTGACTCGTCATAGACTTAAACAGAGAGAAGAAGCACCGGCTACAATGTTCTTCTGCAAGGCGCATGTAGTTCTGTTTATTAACCGCTAGAGCGCCAAAAGTTACGGGCTGAAGCTTTAAATGAAAGCTGTCCTTTTTAACTTTCTGTTCATCAAAGAATCTTAGAAAAAAACTATCACAGTTTCCACAAAACTTTTAAGCAGCAAAACTGCTGTTAATAATTAATCTGATGTTATAGAATGATATTAGAATGACTTCTGAAGCATCATGTGACACTTAAGATTCGAGTAATGGATGACATTTTAAAATAAAAAAAATTTAAATAAAAAATTATTTCACAATATTTCTGTTTTTAATGTGTTCTTGATTCAATGAATACAGTATTGGTGAGTACTTTTAAGAGACTTCATAAAAAAATTTAAAAAAAATGTTTGAACAGTATATAACATTTAATAAAAAAAAAAAAAAAACATTTTGATCATCCAGTTTTAATTTTCCCTACAAAAAATCTAGAAAAGGAAAGTTTCTCAAAACGTATTTCCTCATCTGGAAATTCAAACATGTTTTTAAGCAGCATGACAGCATAACACTGTGATTCACAGTAACCACCGTAACATTGTGATTCATGTTTTTGATTCAGAAGAACCAGCTCATAAGAGTCATTTGTTCAGGAATCATACTGCACTGGTTGCGATGCCTGCATTTTGATTCACTAAAATAACTGCTCAAATGAGTCATGTTTGGTAATGAGTCTGATTCAGTGAAATGGATGGCTTGACAATGGTTTGCAAAATATTTACTATTTGTATTCATGTATTTACCAAGTGTGTGTGTTTGGTCCAATCCAGATTCTGGAATAAAACAAAACCGCTCAGAGTGTGTTGGCCGTTGCTCTAAGGGGGGATCTGAAGACGAGGGTGAGCGGGATAGTCCCGGAGGTGTCTCCTCTATCCTGTCCAGCGCTGCCTCTGAGGTAGAGAGGAGTCTGGTTGGAGGTTTGCAATTCAGCCGACCCACAAGTGAGACATACCACACCGCCTCTGACGACAGCAGCTCTCTGTTTGATGATGACATGCAGCGTGTGGACTGCACCAGACTTTGTCTCCCTGGCACCAAGAACGCTTCAAAAAAAGATGCTGAAGATGGATTCTCAGAAGAGTTAAATAAGCGCTTCCAGTCACAATGTCTGGATTCTTCGTCCTCCTCCAGTGACACAAACACCTCCAGTCCAGTCCTAACTCCAGCTCTCTCACCAAAGCGGCCCACCCCGTCTCAGGACACCCAAGACACCCCAGCTTCCCCCAAACACCCCCGATTGCGCAATCCAAATACATTTAATGTTAGTTTGGCATTGGCTAAGAAGCATATGAGTCAGCCTCCATTGTACAGTGAAGCTGCCCACGGGCGGACTCGAAATGCTATCAGCATGCTACGTCCACCGCGGCCTCAAGAAACTGACGTGGACCAAGATCCAAAGATGGAGACTGGTGCAAGAGAACATACTGATGTGCCTTCAGCTGAAGTGCCACCTGAGGAACCCGAAACAGCCGACGCCTCTGCAGCTGTTCCCGGAAGTAAACCCCCGACCCCTCCACTGCACAGGCTGCCCTCTTGGGTGAGTCCTGGACCTAATAGCTGAATTAATATGAATTGCTGTTGTTTTAGTTTATGTTCTAAACCTGTGTTTTCATGTTATCTGCAGGAGAGCAGAATATATGCTGTGGCAAAATCAGGAATTCGTCTGTCAGAGACGTCATTGACAGATGAAGCTAATAAAGGTGTGTTTGAGATCGGGTTTTTTTTTTTTTTTGCGTTTTTTTCTTCTTCCATCCAGCTGCCCTTCATTCATCTTTCTTCATTTTATATCTTCATTATTATTCACGTGCATTTCGTTAATGTTATTTTCTGTCCATGGACATTTCTCCTATTTCCAGGGTTCAAAGTTGCATAGTTGGGTAAACTTCTATAGTGGTGAACGTAAACTAGCTACAACAAATTTTTGATTTCCCATTTGCTCTAATAGCAAAAGAAAAAAACCATGATAAAGTTTGTATACCTTTACATAAGAGGAAACAAATATTGAGAGATAGATTATGTTGGTCAGAAAAGAGGAAGATGTTTAATTTGCCATCATTCCCTTAGCTATTGTATTAAAAAAATGATACTTTACAATATAGAATAGCAATGATATTTTAAGACAGTTTTTTTTTCATTGTGACTGTATTTTTATGGCAATTAAGTACATTTCCTCCAAGATTCCTTTTAACAAAATGCAAATAATATTTTTTTAATTAATTGTAAAATTAGCATAAATTAAATTCGCTTGACAAATGTATGTTACTATTTAAAGAAAAAATGTAATTAATGATTTTTGCATCAAATTAATTTAGTTTTATTTTAGCATTATGGGCTTTGAATTGTGGGAAAGGAATTTAAATATTAAATTAAGAGTTCAAATAGAAATGTTCTTGACAAATTTCCCAGAAATTCGCCCAAGTTCCCCTGAACAATTACAATTCATTTACAGATTAGAGGGTCAAATTATTTTGTCTTAGGGCTGGGTTTAGAGATTAATTAATATTCTTATTTACTTGCATAAACCCCTTGACTTTAAAAGCTGTAGTTTTAAGTTATAGTTATAGAATGACGTTTGGTCAATGATTGTTGGATAGAAATGTAAATGTTAGTCCATGGCCAGCAAAGTAATCAAGGAACATTCCTTACTTGCCTAAATCATATTGTGCATTTACTGACAGCTAGTGACGTCCAATCCTCCTCTTCCAGACTCCTCTCACCCATCCTCATGCCCCGCCTACATGCTCTACACATCCCTCATCTACAGGAACACAAATACACCTGTCTTCACCTCAATGAAAGGGGTAGGGACCCGTGTGTGTCTTTATCTGTCTGTTGGAGTGTGTGGCTCTCACTGTAGTGAGGCTCAGCAGTGTTAATTGTAGAAATTGTTTTTGCATAGGAGTTTTTGCATTCTATCAGTAATATCTTTTAATTATGTTGAATGCCACATTTGTTTTCACTCTCATAGAAGGCGACTTTGTTATGCAACATTCAGTCTTCTGAGGAATTGTGTAGTTCTGAGGAGGACAGTTCGGAGGAGTGTCAGTCTAACTCTGGAGAGGAGGAAAACTGCCAGACCTCTGGATCAGAGTCACACAAGAGCAGCAGCCGAGGAAGCCCTCGATCGCTTAAGAGAGGTACACGCATTATACAGCAGTTATTAAAGATCAGGGTTGGTAACCAAGCACCTGCAGTTTTGAGCCCTGCAAGTTATCACCATTATTCCTTTGAGCAAGACCCTCAATCACAGCTACCCAGTGGGTCTGTCCTTATAATAATTACACTGGAACAATGCTTTAAAATATGTATTCTTTATGAGTGCAGTCTCTACAAAATTAGTCCAATGATTATTTAGAACTGGAGCATTCATGGAAAATCACGACAAATTTGAAAATGGTTCCTATGATTTCTTTGAAAACACAGACAGAATCATGGAATCCAGCCGTGGAATTTGGAATTTACTACATAATATTTAATGTCATGGAATTTAAAACTTTTGGATTAATAAATTAACCAGAAATTAACCAAATTGTAAATGTGATATAGACTAGTGTCTGAATAATAAACCAAAAAAAGACTACTATTTAATTCTAAAGTCTGCATGTTTCACATGTCCCAGAGTAAATAAGACTACACATACTCAAGGACGTGCGAAGCTCATGGTGTCTTCAGCATCTGCCGACACTCCACGTGAACTTCATCTCCAGAGCTGCTCTGAGAGTTCACTTCATTTCACCATTTCATCTGATTGTCAAATATAACATAGACACTCAAAGGTCTTTACTACAAACTGCCAACGTTTTAATTTGAAGAAATTTTGAATGCATGGTGGCTGCTTCGTCCGACGAAGCTTCTTTCACAGGTTGGCTGCTTTATTTTTTGCTGAACACCAAATGGTGCTGTTTTCGACACTCGCGAAGCTTTGAATCTATTCCCGAAACAATCAGAGGCTTCTGATTTGCCCATCCCTACATCCTAGCACAGTACCACACTTGACTTCACTGAGCTCTTCAGAGCAACACAGTTTTTTCACAAATGTTTGTAAATGCAGACTGCATGGCTAGGTGCTTGATTTTATACACCTGTTGCAATAGGTCTAAATGAAACGTCTTGGGTTATGACTTTAACCCTTGTTCCCTGAGAAGGGAACGAGACACTGTGTCGAGAATCAACACTTTGGGGACGCTCCCTTAGCGTGCGCCTCTGAAGTATGAATGAAACTATTCCAATCCTGATTGGTGTTGCGTCATGACGTAACGTGTGACGGCATAACTGGATGCATAAAAGTGACGCCGGAACAAACACAGAGTAACGCGCAGAGATACCATCGCCAGAATTGACTCGATTCGTGCGGGAGACATCCGTGCCTGCATCGTAATCGAGTTCCACACGACTCACAAAAATATCGTGCACTGGGATGGTTCTAGCACACTCTTCTTTGTTTTGAGTCTCAATCCCACTTTCTGAATTTGGCCAAGGACGACATCTCGATGCTGAACTGCCATTTCTCGAAATTGAGCCAGAATGAGCCAGTCGTCGAGATAATTCAATATATGAATGCCTTGAAGTCTCAGTGGAGCAAGGGCTACATCCATACATTTGGTGAGAGAGTCCTAGGCCGAACGGAAGAACCCGATATTGGTAAGCTTCGCCCCCGAAAGCGAACCTCAGGTATCTCCTGTGACATGGAAGGATGGAGATGTGAAAATAGGCGTCTTTTAGATCTATCATGACAAACCAGTCCTCGGATCTGATCTGACTCACGATTGCAGGAATGGTTCACATTTTAAACCTGAACCTCCTTAGAGATCGGTTCAAAACCCTGAGATCTAGATTTGGCCTTAACCCCCCATCCTTCTTTGGAACTATAAAGTACCGGCTGTAAAACCCGGACCCCCTGTCTAAAGGATGAACCCGTTCTATGGCTTCCTTTAGCAGCAGAGTCTGTACTTCTTGTTCCATCACCTGAGCTTGCTCTGGAACCACTGTAGTTTGCACCACCCCAGAAAACTTGGGGGGGCGGGGCGCAAACTGCAGTCTGTACCCTGATTTTATTATATGCAGGACCCACGCAGATATGTTGGGAAGATGATACCATGCCTCTACAAAATTTACTAGGGGTACCAGCCTCTCGAGACTGGCCTCTGGTGTTTTTCGAGCATCTTTCTCGACTCCCTGAAGCGGAATACCGGCAGGCTGTCGTCGATACGGTTCTTGTGACCATAACTGATACTTTTTCATTGTTAGAATATTTTCGCTGGAAAGAGATGCGGCCCGAAGCGTCGTTGACGGCGGGCAACATGCATCATTTCCTAGAGGGCTCCGCTGCGAGAACAACCTCGGTTGCCCTGCAGCGGAGGGGACAGCCCTCAGAGGTCCTACCACTTCGGTCAGGACCTCTTCCCCGAAGCCCTCCTAGCCTGAATACGTCCCTCAGGTCGCCTTTCTGGCTGGAGGACTTCCATTTCTGAGAGCGTTTCCTCTGTTGCCAAGCTCCAGAAGGAGGGGCTCTAGAGGAAACGCTCTCTCTCTGCTCTGCTCGGTGTGAGGAGCTGGCTGATGGCTGGGGCTGATCTCTTGGCCCCACCCTACTTGATTTGGACTTTGCTTTACGGGGGAGGTACTGCTGGAAAGCAGATTGCTTCTTTGCCTCCTGAAACCTGTCGATGACCGATGTAACTGTGTCGCCGAACAGGCCAGAAGGTGAAAGCGGCGCATCCAGCAGAAAGGATCTATCCTTCTCCTTGATACCGGATAGATTCAGCCACAGATGTCTCTCCGTGGCCACCATAGCTGCCATAGAGCGGCCAATGACGCGGGCCGCCTCTTTTGTGGCCCGGAAAGACAGATCTGTGGCTTTTCTTAACTCTGCAATATTTTCAGGAGCTGGCCCCTCCCCCTCGTCCAAATGTTTTAGGAGGTCAGCTTGGTATGCCTGCAAGATAGCCATAGAGTGCAAACATGAACCAGCCCGACCTTCCGCCATGTAAGCCCTGCCTATCAAAGCAGATGTATCCCTTCAGGGCTTACTAGGCAGCGCCAGGGTTTTCAGGGAAGATGCCAACTCAGGGGAACGATAACCCGCTAGAGCCTCTTCTACTTTAGGCATCTTCTGTGGTGAGATCTGGTATCACCTCAACTCCTGAAGAGCCCCTGGTATCGAAGTAGCCAGGTAGCCTTTTGCTGTCAGGTCAGAAATCTTGGATACTACTCCTTACTAGCTCATTTAACATATACCAGTAAATCTAGGTGTATCCCTACACTCACGTGAAACAATATATTATCATCAACAACCATTAATCAAATTCATGCTTACCCTCCTAGAAGTCGAAGCTTTCGTGGAGTCCTGGTGTTTCTTGGTCTTTGCAAGAAATATGATAATGCTCTTTCTATTACTTATAGAACTGTCTTTATGAACTGAAGTAATGAACTGAACAATACTTGTCTTTATGTAAAATAAAAATTTATTTGAACAAAAGATAAAAGTACTGGTTAAACAATGATTAGTATTAGCAAAATAATAAACAGTTACAGGTTATAATACTTCAGTTTATCCAATCTCAACAGGGCAGTCCTGTATGAGTGGAAAGATTACATAGGTAGTTTACCTTATGTACAGTTCCAGCAATAGATGTAAAAATAACTTGATCTCGTTATGAGCAATTCAAGTGAAAATAATACAACAGAGCAAATCAATCACAAAGAATTTCAGTTAAGAAATTGGTCAGAAGAGGAGTTCTCTTCAGGGATGCACCCAACATCACCCTCTAAGATGCAACGACTTAACATTGAAAAGCGGTCATATATATATGGAACTGGGTTACATTGTTCCTTAAGCAATTTGGGTTTTTTTCCAGAGGAAGTATATCTTCTTGCCACATACATTGTATACGTGAGTCTCTGTATCTTCCGATTGCAAGGTTTCCTGTCAAACAACATTCCCCTTGCGTGAGCATTCCTTTGTTCCTCTTTTATCGATATTGCGTTGTTTCCGGTTTCTTCCCGGGTGTGTGTGTGTGTGCGTGTACGTATCTGCATGTGTTCTTGTAAGTTCATCACGATTCATACAATTCCCTACACCCCCTCTTGAAGTTACAACAACACTTTCCTTAATCTGTCGAGGATAAATGACATCAAGTACATCAAGTTTAGCAGTAAAAACATAAACACTGGGCACAATAAAATCCAAACAGCACTCATAGAACCTATATCTCAATTCAGATTCTCTCCGAAAGAAGCCAATCGTCAGTCTTCCGTGCTGCGCCAACAGACTGCCCATCGTTTGCCGATACCCTTTCCGGCTTACCGGCCTCCACCAAAAAGAGTCCCTTTCTCTCGGGGCCTGATCCAGTCTCAACAGATCCTGTGGAAACAAGGCCAGTTCGGTACCACTGCCCGTCAGGCTCTCGTCCAACACTCTCGGTTCCCATCGGACCTGTGTCAGACGCTCCAGACAGATCTGTATTTGGATCAATGACAAGTACACAGACAACTCGGCCGTTAATACGCGCCTGTTTTGTGCAGAAGCCCAGGACTATCTGATTAGCTTTAAAATAGGTCTGAATGTTAGCACAGCACGCATCCTGAGACATTAGCTCTTTATTAAAAAATCCAAATACGTCATCTAATTCGATGACTATCCAATTCATGTCAAGAAAAAATCTCATTTCCCCATAGGTAAAAGACTGAGTGCGGTCTGGACCGTCTATATGGGCCCCCTGTCTACCAAAACAAGTACTTCTCATGTCAGACATTTTATATCCATTCTGTATTGTACATTCTGGACACACAAATCTAAAATCATTTAAACGTCTTCTGTAAGTTTCGATTTTCATAGTATAACCCTCGAACATAAAACAATCATCACAGATCATGAACTGCCCATGTCGAGGTGCAATCCTCCAGTCATCTGGAACCTATTACAACAACACAAAACCATAATGATAAAGAAAAATAACCCATCTTTACTCATGAGGTAGTGCAAAGTAAATCCAACCAGAAAACAAAAATTGTTATCACATTCCAATGTCGAAACAAAACAAACCAAAACAAAATCCAGCATCAAGGCCTGAGGACATGATCATTCAATCTGCCACTTAGACAATTGTTGCACATCAGGGGGCCCTCCTGATCTACAACAACCCAATGACTTGACCAGTCACCACACCTCAAAGATGCCAAAAGTTATAGAAAACAAAAGCATACTTGACATGAAAAGATAAGTCTGAAATCATGTCCCTTATTTTCTTTTTTTTTTTTTTTTCAATACACTGCATCTGACCATTGTATATCAACCAGATTGCAAGTCATTCCGAAAATTGTCAATTCTTCTCCACATAAAAGAATAATCGTTAATACCAAAAAGAATAGCAATCATGAATAGCTTCGGCTCATTCACATGTCTTGAACTCCCGGCCATAAGCAAAACTAAAAAATAAAGGACAGCCAATTTTTTCACTAAAGGCCGCAAAACACTATTTCTCCTATAGCTTAAAACAATTAAAAACATGTAGGTGAGGAACGCAAGTCCCAAGCCTACATTTTTGAGCCAATTAATCATAATATAGCACTTTGAAAAATTGTATCCAGCAATGGCAAAAGAGAATACCATAACTGCAACAATTCCTTTGTTTCCGAACAATTTGACATATCTCGCACTTCTCAGCAGCTGAGACACTAAAATTAACACTAATGAAAAATCATTCAAAAAATTATAAAGGCCCAGGCTTAAACACATCAATACTATTTGTTCTGGCATTCGTTGACTTAGAGCACCCGTTATCCAGTAAATAACTAACCATAAATTTATTGAGACAATACTCACTATATCCTTTGGTCTTGCCCCGCAATGCCATGTAGTATTGCTGTGATTGCCGGCCATTTTAGTCTACGCTGCTGTTGCGAACAGAAGGAAGTAAGAGAGATAGGATAGAAGTATCTGAGTCCGTCACCAACATTAGATCCGTAACCTTGTCTCGCTCCTTTTGACCTCTCGGTCACGCCTCCTTATCCGAGTCGTGAGGAAGCAAAGACTTCCTGTCACCTGCTGAGCTAGGCAACTTCGAAAGTTTTTTGCAGACCATCCCCAACTTCGAAAACTTAATAAACATGATTATAACGACTATAATCCCAATGACAATAGCCAAACAGATTATAGCTATTTTTACGTGAAACCAGGATTGTACGATCAAGTCCCATACGGAGACCACGAGTTCTTTAACGTTATCGACACCCCATAAGATAGCTTTCTTTTGCACCTTCCAGTACACGGTAAAAAGATCGCCCCTATTTGGCTTAATTAACTGAGATTCGAAGTCCCAGAAATATAGCCAAGAAGGTCCCATGGAAAGGCCTTCAACAAAATCGTCGACCGGATAGAAAAAACCCCCTAACTCAGACGCGTCATTTATCAAAGATGAAAACGCGCATTTCTTCATAATCTGATTCAGCGCAATCATCATCAAAGGAGCTGCGCTGGTAATCGAGCTTATATCCCCCCATGAGGTAACGCTACCAATTCGTCCTGCCCCAATCAAATTCAAATTTTTGAAATTACAATACACATGTTCTTCGTCATGCAACCATGTAATATTTGGACTGAATACATTGCCTGGTGTTTTGACTTTCCATGAATCGAACATTTCCGAGCCACAAAATTGTTCCTTTGCAGGAATCCACAAATATTGAACTTCCTCATTGTGTCTGTACACAAATTTACCGAGACCCATATTCCAGACACTCGACCTTACTTGATCTTTGTCTAGTACACGATCCTCCGACCGCAAACTGTGTCTAGAAAATGTGTTAGAGTATTTAATATCAAATTTGGGTGAAGCCATGAGAACTTTATAATCTTTTTTTCCTCCACTCCTTCGTTCAGATGGCTTCAACATCGTCAGATAATATTTATTACTCCAATAGCCATGGGCTAAAGTTCTCGTCTCTAGACCAATGGTTCTATTCTCTGCTTTCACCATGTCGTGTTTAGGATCCTGAGAAATCATCCAATCATGCCACAATTTTATAATATTAATGCCATGACGTTCAAATTCGTTATCGTTCCATTTAGATGTGCTATTCAAATAACACACCCACGCGGTTGTTTTCCCATAGTCGGTCCTACAATGTTTGTCAATATTATACCACAACTGGTCTTCTGGTTTACTACTCAGAAACTTGTTCGTTGTCAAAAATGGACATTTGTTATGTTGTTCACACATTTCAATTGGCATAACCATATTTTCACAGGTTACCCAGTCCAGCTCCGCATAGGCCGGTTTAGGTTTATTTTTAAAAATCCCAATTATTAACACATACGGGTTTAGTCCTCTAGGCCAATAACTCCGCTGTGATGGGTTTAAATTATCTTCATTATTCCACGTTTGTTCCGTAATATGATATCTTCTGCCCTCTGGGGCAGATCTACCACTACGGCTCTTCACGGGTGAGACGTCGTCTATTTTCATCTGGACTGATTTTACCACACTACTTTGCCCAAACCATTTCCTATTTAAGGCCGGCACCACTTGTTTGGTCAAACAGTCCCAGTCCTCTACCTCTGTTATTTCTAGAATAGGGCTATTCCATATCCTATACACAACTGTGCTAGAAGTCAAATTCGTGATATCAGTAAGATTATAGGCTAAGCCCCTTAACTTAACATGTGTCTGGTTATACCCGTCGAGAATATTCCATCTCAACCTGGTTTTGTTCTTTACAACTCTTCCTCCATAGAGAGCCGGTCCCTTGGTAGCCCTAATCCTACTAGAACCAGTACAGTTCCAAAATGATTTGTCTATATGTTCTATCATTCCTTTGAACATATCCCTTATCATCTTGGGTCCGTAACGTGCACCACCAATATTCACCGTTTGTCTATAGCAAATTTTCAGAACCAATTTTTCCATAACAGAACATGAGGCTACTCCAACTACCTCAGTTTCTTTGTCAACTGATAAACCAAAACCTATTATTAATACTATTATCACTAGAACGGCTAGTAATGACAACAGAAACAGCCCCAAGTTGCTCCGATCCCTTCGCAGCTTCAGGTACCTCCTTTTCACCCGTTTCCTGTCTTTCGCCATCCTGCTTCTGTAAAACACAGACAAGAACACAGAGACATACATCAACCTAAACTTTCCCTAACTGTCTTCTAAGCCAGTTAGCCACCTTGCCCAATGAGCTTGGTTTAGCAATGGTTGATCTGACGACTTTGACCCCCTCTATGGCTTTTCCAACTCCTAGGAAATCAGTTGTAGTTGTCAAATGAATTTGAAACTGCCATAGTTCACTTCTGTTGTCAGGGCCAATTTTAACTTTCACTCTGTCTGTCCCTACAAAAGTTTGCTGTGATCTCGCTCTTACAGTCAGAGAGGTTTCTCTGACGTAATGGCTATATTCCCTTGGCATGTAAATCGGATATTCTTCCTGAAAAATCATTTCTTTCATCAAGTCAGTAATCACATCATGTAAAACTGCCTCTTTATATACCCCATTGATTTTATAGCTCATCGGGTATTCCCCTTCATACAGTAAATCCCTTATGACCTGTTTCCACAGGTCCAAGTCACTGTTCCTGGTCAGTGTCATATCTAACATTCCACCTTTCACTAATGGGTCTGAGTCTATCGGAACCGGGCCCCCTGAACACAACAACCTATCCCATAGGAAGGCCTTGTCTGCGTTCGAGGCCAAGGCCATAGGATTCACCACCCATTCGCTCATGATTTTGTCATCGGCTAGGCACCCTAAGCTTGTCTCACTTTTTCTGGTTTGCCACACCCCTTTCTGGCTGGTCACTACCATCCAGCGTTTTTTCAATAGCAGCTTGCACCTGTCACACTTGGCAAGCTGACATTGGTCATTGAATGTACATTTACATTCTTGGCCACGCAGATTGTACTTCAATCTGCACTCTGTGCAAATTCTACATCCACAAGTTCCTGTGGTTAGTTCGTATTGCCACACAGTCCAAAGTTGCCTTTTTGTTCGGCATTCTCCGCAAACAGTGACGTCTCCCAACGCACAAGCCCCAATGGACTTATCCGTGCTAAACCATTTAGGTTTAATTGTCAGTTGTGCTCTCAACCACGCCTGACTCTCTCTAATAACTCTTGGCCCCTCCCAGAGCAGGCTGCAAACTTCCTGTTTGCTACAGAACACACAGTCGGTAGGCTTTTTCCGGGCTGAAGGAGTTCCCTCCCGACAGTCCTTATGCCACGTTTTTACTAGAAATGAATCACTAAAATCCTTACACACCACAACAATGCCCTCTGCTGGGCATCTGCCGCCCCCTCGGAACGACTCTTTGCCTGCGTTAATTTTATTCATAATCTAGTTATCACTCTTTGCTCCCCACAAGATTTCTGATTGACCAAATCCCGTTCGCTTCAAGTCTAACTGTCGTGTTAGATGTTAACTCAACTACCTTATCTTCAGTTCCCGTTTTGGCCCTGAACCTTTTATCTTTGTGTTTTAGGAGGATGTAAACTGTCTGTCCTACCTTAAACGGATTTTTGCTTGTATCAGCTGGTTCGGGCTTTTGGTTAGGTTTGTCGACTCTGTAATTAAGATAATGCGCACAAAGATTAACGATCGAATCCCAGTCACCTAAGCTCTGATTTTTCACAAAAAACTCTTTTACCAAACGTACTGCACGTTCCGCAATTCCATTTGATGCGGGCTGGTATTTAACTGCTTTAACTAAAGTTATACCATTTTCTTTGCAAAATGTTTCTACTTCAGTCCCAGTTAAATTATGGGCGTTGTCCCCACGAACCCGCTCCGGTTTTCCCCGGTATTTAATCCATTCCTGAAGACTATTAACCACTACCGCGCTCGTCGCCTGTGAACACGGATATATTTGTATGAAATTGGTACAGTTGTCCACTATCACCAAGAAATAAACATTCTTTTTTCTGGTTTGAGGATAAAGTGGTCCGGCGAAATCTAAGCTTATTTCCTCGTGTTCCCTGTCAGTTTTGATATGCCCAAAGTCATGGTTTACACTCGACATTACCTTTCTGCAATCAGGGCACTTAAGCTTAATTTTTTGATATGTTGTTTTTAAATTTTGCACATGCAGACCCATCTGCTTACAATATTTCACAACATACGCCGTGGAAGGATGATTCAGTTTGTCATGCAGCTCTTGCAATAAATCCCCTTCACTGGCCTTGGTAACCGCACGTATCCTAATATATTGGTCAATTTCCCTGTTTCCAACTGCTGCTGGGGTTTTCTGAATTGTGTGACTCGATTGGTGCAATACTCTCGGTTTCACAATCTTTACATTTTTGCTTATACTTTTCCACAATTCAGCTTGCGCCAACGGTTTACCCTTAGCATTAAAGTATTCATTTTGTTCCCATGTAGACAGGTTTTGAACAATGCCCAGGTACACATATTCGCTATCGGTTACTAATACACAATTTTTTCGATTGTTATCTGCCATATGCTGAATGGCTTTTGCAACAGCAGTAACCTCAGCTTCTTGAGCACTTTTGTCTTTGTCTAGCCTGCCTTTTTCTTTATGAATAACTTTACTTTTAAGTTTGACCATAAATCCCCACCATGTTTCTCCTTTTTCTGAGCTGCCGTCAGTGAAGTAACAAAGCTGTTCAGGGTTAATTTCGGTCTTTTTGTCTTTCTTCGGGGTTTTTTCATTTCTGAACTCAAATTGCTTATCATTGATAATCTTCGTCCATTTCGACCAAGTAAAAACATGAACTCGTTTATTTTCGTTAATTAAGTTCTTTGCTTCCCTTGTCAGAATGTTAATTCCTTCACCTTCTGCAACAATGATAATTAATTTTTCAGCAGCTAATGATTTAATTGTGAGTAGATTTTTAGCAATTGTGGCCAAAATATCCACTGGCGACATGTTTACCTGCTTTCTTTGGTTAGCTGGTTTTTCATGTGAAATGAACATTACAGGAGATCTCAAATCTTCTTCGTTATATATTATAACCTCCATTTCTTCTGATGTATTATCTATTTTGACTACAAGGTTTTTATCAGGATTTCTCCTGATAATACGTCCTGAGTTCAAAGCCATGTCAATTATGTCACATTTGATTTTTTCAAGCTTCTCATTCCAATTAAAATCATTTCCTGCTGTTGCTTTATACAGTATTTTTGCCTTAGCACTGTATCCTGGAATTAAATCTCTTACAAAATTTAATCTTCCTAACAGGCTTTGTAACTGTCTCAAGCTTGTTATTTGTTCATTTCTCAACTCTTCTAGTCGATCTTGAGTTGATTTTGCTATGCCTCTGTCTGTTCCTGAAATTTCAAAACCTAGGAAATCAACTTTTTCTTTTCCTAATTCCAGTTTTTTCAGGTTTAATAGAAAACCAGCGTCCGCTAATCTTCTAATGGTTTCTGTTAATACTTTCATATGTTCGTCTATAGTTTGTGTAGCTATTAACACATCGTCAATGTAAACTGTAATCGGTAATCCTTCCAATATTTCCAGTATAATTGCCTGGAATACATTTGGAGAATTACAAAAACCCTGCGGTAATCGGTTATAGACATACTGTTTCCCTTCAAACGTGAAGGCTGTTCTTGCACGACTCTCTTCAGCTAATGGCACAGACCAGAAACCATTAGCTAAGTCGATTTTCGAAAGTATTTTGCCCTCATTCAAGCCATTTGTCGCGTCCCTCGCATTAATCAAATATCTCGTGTCAGGTACAGTGACTTTGTTTAATGATTTATAATTGCATACGAGACGCCAAGAATTGTCCGGCTTACAGACGGCTTGTATTGGGGAGTTGGTTGGACAATTTTCTTGTACACTTATTACTCCCTTACGAGATAATTCATTTATTGTCTCTTTTATTTCTGCATAAGCGGCTTTGTTCAGTGGATACTGCCTTTGTGGCGTTGGGATTCCTCCCAATATGGTGTACTCATATTTTTCATCTAACTTTCCACAATCGTTTTTACTTTTTGCGCAGTTATTCTTATATTTCTCTAGCAATTTTCGCAATTCTTCTTTTGGCAATAGAGTCTCTTTTACGACTCTATTAATCTCATACTCCAGGTCGACCTTTTTCAGCCATCTGATTTGTTTATCTTTATCAGGATTTTTGTCATTCATCTCTTTAATGAAAATTGCATCTTTTAGACTCATCAAATTTGAACTGTCTACTATACAGTGTATTCCCTCCCAAAGATATCTATCTCTGGATACCGGCTCCATTTCGTTGCTAAAGCCATATACTCTGTATCTCCCAGTTAATTTAACGGCACCATGAGGTAACTTGGTTACCGTGGTAACCTCGGCTCCTGTGTCCAAAAGGAACCTTAATCCCTTATAAGTTATAAACAAATCTTTTTCCTCAGTTTCCTCAACTAAGTCAGATGCTATGGCCGCTTTTCCTGGAGCTATCTTGTCCTATTGTTCTTTTTCTCTTTCTGCCTTGTTAGATTTTACTGTGCGAGTCCTCCCTGCTTTTGGTTCCGCTTTTTTGTTCCGTTTTTCTATCTGGGCTTTTCTTTGTTCATCTGACATTTTTGCCCATGTGTCTTTGTCTATGTAACTACCTTTCTTCTCAGTCACATTTTTCTGTACTGGTCTGACCTGTTTTTCTGACTTTTGATATGTGGGTTTCTTTGAGGGTTTGATTCCACTTGGCTTTATTCTATCACTATCATTCACTCTGTTTCTTGATGTTTTAAAGCTAGCTTTTTCTCTTAATCTAACCCCCTCTAGCGGTCTATCCCTGCCTTGACCCGCGTTTTCTTCCCTTATTCGATTAGTATCTCTGTCATATCTTACTGCGAATTTTGACATTTCAGACCAATCAGTTTCTGACCCCCACCTCGCTATTTCTTTGCATCCTGGTAGTTCTACGGCCAGCTTTTGTAACTGAGCTAGCATTTTTGTTTCAGTCCAACCTTTGTTGGCCCTTTCTGAAAGATATGACCACAATCCTGTAGTTTTTACAATTTCTACTTCTTTTCTCAGTTCTGCTTTCTCGTCTGTCCCTATCACATGTAGGTAATGTGATTCTATGGTTTCTAATGTTAGCGAAACTCCAGTATGATGTCTGATCATTTGCTCTATAAGGCTTATTGATGCATTTAGGGATTTTCCTAAATCAGCTACCATTTTAGCCTTTTTCATGTTGTCTTTTACTCCTGGAAATCTCATGTTTTGTAGCAGCTGAATTGCAGAAACCCTATCGCCTTTGGTTTTTCGTGGCGGACCTCGCCTAGGTTTAGGACGGTCTTCTTCCTCCTCGGAGTTAGAATCTCTTCTTTCTTTTTTTTGTCTTGCTATTGCGGCTGCTAGAGACAGATCTACTATTGGTTTTACTGGGGATATTTTTTCTTTACTTTTGTACTCTTTCTCTGTATCAGTAGTTAAATAGTCATATTCGGATTGTGACTCTGAAGATTCTTCTTCACTCTCTGTAGTTTGTCTATATGATTCCCTACCACACTCTTTCTCTCTTTTTCCACTGACAAGTATTTTAGGTAATTTATTCCGTTTAATTTTTTCTTTGTTTCCCCGAGCTTTACCTCTGTCAGGTGTTGGCTCCCTATGCGTGGCTTTTCTCATTTTACTTATGTCATTAATTGTTGGCTCCCGTCTTCCTTTCTTTTTCTCATCCAATAACAAATAACATAATGACTTTTGCATACAATCTAACTGTTCGGCCAACATGTCAACTTTGGCTTTGAAACTAGTTTTCGGCATATCTAAGATTTCATCTGCGGTTGGTCCACTGGCTAGTTTAGCAATTTTTCGTTGTACCCCGACAAGAGTTGCTAAATACGAATCTTGCGGATCGAACACCAGTCTCGGACAGGTTAGAAATCTTCTACCTCCTAGGCTGTCATGGTCTCTTTGTAGAGAGCTGCTTCGCCTCTCGCAGGACTGATCTTTAGATCTCTTATAGTTTATTTTCTTCCTTTTAGGTAACATTTCATCTTCGCTGTAGTCTGAACTAGAACTATCACCTGACTCCTTCTCCGGCATCCTATATTTATCTTTTTTCTCTGTGGAAGTTTTACACGGCTTAAACAACGACTTTTTTGTTTCCCATGATTCTTCTTCACATTTCATAGGATAGAACCCAGTTATGAAATTCGGGTGTTTAGTAATTGTTCCTGACTCTATTGGTATCATTCCAATTTTTCTGTCTATGTGGCTAAAGACACTCCCAGTTGCCCCATCTCCGTCAGTATGCACTGACGGGGATGGGGATCCAGCGGAGACACGAGCTCTCTGGTCTGGAATTCCCTCTCTAGTTACCTGTATTTCCTTCCCTTGAACTATTGGTATTGTAACATCACTGTCTCCGATTTCTACAGTAATTTTATCACTTTGAGTTCGTGTACCAACTACCTGGACTAGTTTTCCTAATCCTTCAACGTTAGCCGTATACAAAGTGCTTTCATCAGCTAATATTTCTTCATTCTCTTCTAGCCCTGCTTCTCTCAGTCGTTTGGTCAATTTATCTTGTGGGAGCAAAGCGATATGGGTTATTTTATCCATGACTGTGTGTCTGTTTCTTAGAGAGTTTTGGTAATTATCTTTACTTTTGAGGTTCTATAGTTTTGGGTACTCTTGTGGTCCCACCGCGCTTTTCCTCAAGATATATTACCACTTTTCGTGCTTAACCATAGAAATTTCTCTCAGGCGTCCCCGAAGATTTTCTACAGTTAGTATGAGGAAGTTACCCTCTCAGCAACTTCCTCCTTGCACTTTGGAGACACTGTACTGCGGATTTTAATGGCGTTTCAGATTTGATAATTATTTTTCACTCGGATTCATTTTATTAAATTAATAATAAACAATCCCGGACGAGCCCCCATGTGGTGAGATCTGGTATCACCTCAACTCCTGAAGAGCCCCTGGTATCGAAGTAGCCAGGTAGCCTTTTGCTGTCAGGTCAGAAATCTTGGATACTACTCCTTACTAGCTCATTTAACATATACCAGTAAATCTAGGTGTATCCCTACACTCACGTGAAACAATATATTATCATCAACAACCATTAATCAAATTCATGCTTACCCTCCTAGAAGTCGAAGCTTTCGTGGAGTCCTGGTGTTTCTTGGTCTTTGCAAGAAATATGATAATGCTCTTTCTATTACTTATAGAACTGTCTTTATGAACTGAAGTAATGAACTGAACAATACTTGTCTTTATGTAAAATAAAAATTTATTTGAACAAAAGATAAAAGTACTGGTTAAACAATGATTAGTATTAGCAAAATAATAAACAGTTACAGGTTATAATACTTCAGTTTATCCAATCTCAACAGGGCAGTCCTGTATGAGTGGAAAGATTACATAGGTAGTTTACCTTATGTACAGTTCCAGCAATAGATGTAAAAATAACTTGATCTCGTTATGAGCAATTCAAGTGAAAATAATACAACAGAGCAAATCAATCACAAAGAATTTCAGTTAAGAAATTGGTCAGAAGAGGAGTTCTCTTCAGGGATGCACCCAACATCACCCTCTAAGATGCAACGACTTAACATTGAAAAGCGGTCATATATATATGGAACTGGGTTACATTGTTCCTTAAGCAATTTGGGTTTTTTTCCAGAGGAAGTATATCTTCTTGCCACATACATTGTATACGTGAGTCTCTGTATCTTCCGATTGCAAGGTTTCCTGTCAAACAACATTCCCCTTGCGTGAGCATTCCTTTGTTCCTCTTTTATCGATATTGCGTTGTTTCCGGTTTCTTCCCGGGTGTGTGTGTGTGTGCGTGTACGTATCTGCATGTGTTCTTGTAAGTTCATCACGATTCATACAATTCCCTACACTTCCCATAACCCATGTCCCGTGCCCCCATAACATTGCTGTAATCTACCACACTGGGACTGGAGACACGGGATGAGTACGGTTTATCCCACGATCTCGAGATCTCATTGTGGAGATCAGGGAAAAACAGCAAACCCCGGCGCTAAGGTTGTGACCTGTGCTGCAGGAAACGCTCATCAAGTTTGCTTCTCACTTGCGTTCCCTTCTCATCATGTGGCCAGCTGATGTTAAGTCTGGCCACAGCACGAGTCACAACCTCTACCAGCTCCTCATAACCTTGGCCGTGAACTGGCGCGCCCAAATCACGGTCATCTGCATCAATGCTGAGCACACCCACTTCCTCGGAAGCAGAGAGCTCAAGCATCGGGACCTGATCGTGGGCAGGAGAAGCCGCGACGCGGGCTCCTACACCACTCTCAGGGGCTACGGGATCCTCAGATGAAGAATGAGAAGGTGCCTTAGCAGCCTCATTCTCATCCGCAAGATCCCGCTGCGAACCTCACGATCTCAATCGCCGTGCCGCCTCAAAAGACGCGGGACCAGAACCGTGGGGAACGCGAGCCTGACCGTGCTCATCAAAGCACGCCAGCCGGGAGCTCAGCACTCTGATAGGAAGTGCTTCACAGTCCGCACAAGCAGCTCCCTCGAGAGCTGCCTGTGCATGCTGTGCTCCCAAACAATTCACACATAAAGCATGTGTGTCCCCACCCGTGACATAACGAGGGCAGGGATGCACACATCTTTTAAATTGTTCGCTGGCCATATATAAATCGATTCACTGGGACAAACAACACCAAAAAAGACTTCAACACAGAGCGCTTGCTGAAGAGCTAAAGCTAGTTTGTGTTTGTTCCGGCGTCGCTTTTATGCATCCGGTTATGCCGTCACATGTTACGTCATGACGCAACACCAATCAGGATTTGAATATTTTCATTCATACTTCAG
Organism: Meda fulgida; assembly: GCA_030578275.1. Classification (NCBI taxonomy): domain Eukaryota; kingdom Metazoa; phylum Chordata; class Actinopteri; order Cypriniformes; family Leuciscidae; genus Meda; species Meda fulgida. The sequence goes on along the minus strand of CM060628.1, from coordinate 25,472,921 downwards.
AGGCGCACGCTAAGGGAGCGTCCCCAAAGTGTCGATTCTCGACGCAGTGTAGAGTTCCCTCGAAAGGGAACTCCTGAATTCACTAATTAAAAGAGTGTGTCCGAATCCTTTTGTCCATATAAGCTGCATTCCAATTCTGAGGCTGCATCCTTCAAAGGCTGATTGCAAAGGAGGCTGTCCAAATTTGATGGCTCCTTCAAATGTGGCCTCCAAATGCGTCCTTCGTGTCCCGTGCAATGAAGGATACAACAGATGGATCTTTCGTGACCTTGCCTACCCCAGAATTCATTGAATTCACAACAGAATATCAAAATAAGAGAATGTGACATTATTATATACAGAAATGGACCATGGTGAACATATTTAGACAGTTTGTGAACCCTGTTTTGTTTTCAGACAGTTTAATATAACTTTCAAAAAAGTACAGTACAAACATTACTCATCAACGGTAGCTGTCACAGTTGCTAGGCGACAAGAACAATCCTCCGTATGCTAAACCGTTCGAAGGATGCAACCTCTGAATTGGGATGCAGCTATAGTGTCCATTAGTTTTTTTGTTTTATTAATTTTACTAATTACATATAATTATATTAATAATTTATTTAACAATATGATGTTATTATCATATAATCAATTTACTTATTAATATATATAATTTATTATAAAACATTATAAAAGAAGACCCTTTGTCGTGCAGCACTTTATTTGGCAAAAAAATGTTTGGTAACACTTTATTTTACAGTGTCCTTGTTACGTATGTTACATGTACTTACCATAGTAATAACAGTAAATCATGCATAATTACATGCGTCTAACCCTCGACCAAATCCTAATCCTACCCTAACTCTATAGTTAGTACATGTAGTTGCTTAAAATTACTCAGTACATAAATATATAATTACACTGTAACAATGACACCTTAAAATGAAGTGTAACCAATTGTTTTATATTTTGTAAAGAAATTGTTATATTTTCATTTAATTCAATTTTTTAAAATGACATTTTAAAGGTTTATTAATTAAATTGATTATACATGCTTTTTGCTTTAAAAATTGGCCCATTAAAAAAGATTTTATATGGCTTTACTGACACACACACCTTGTGTTGTGTTGTGTTTTGCGTAGCTGTGTCATTATCTTCTATGACATCTGAGTGTGACTATGCCATTCCTCCTGATGCTTACTCCACTGATACGGAGTGCTCTGAACCTGAAAACAAACTACCAAAGACCTGCTCCTCCAACAGTGACAACGGCAAGAGTGTAAGACACATGTACACATGCACACATTTGTGCGTTTCAGTGAGTCACACCTGTGAGACCAAATGATAATGTGTTTATCTTAGGAGTCTATGGAGAAGTCTGGGTACCTTCTCAAGATGGTAAAGACATGGAAGAAAACATGGAAGAGGCACTGGTTTGTTCTGAAGGATGGGGAGCTTCTCTACTACAAATCACCAGTCAGTTTAAATGGCTTGTGTATCTCTTACTACTTTAAATTTGTTTGTTGTCCTATTTTATTATCTTGTTTTGCTTTTACTGTTTCTTTATTTCTTTCACAAAATTGTCATATTTTTTATTTAATTAAATTCTTTAAAGCACTTTCTAAACACTTTTTAATTGATTCTGTATAATTAGCTGAAAAATATAACTATATGATAACTATATATTAGGTTAACTGACTAACCCAAGAACCACAATATGGTGGTCAAGCTACAAATAAAACATACTTTGTTTCCTAAAATTCTTTGATTTTGTTTCATAGAGTGACGTCATCCATAAGCCCCAAGGCCAGATTGATCTGAACGCATGTAGCACTATAGCACGTGGTGATGGGAAGCAGATGCTTCAGGTAAAGTGTGTATGTGAGAGAGAGAGATAGAGAGAGAGAGGGAGACGTAGGGAGGGATACGGAGAGAGAGAGAGAGAGAGAGAGAGAGAGAGAGAGGTAGAGAGGGAGGGAGAGAGAGGGAGGGAGAGAGTGGGAGGGAGAGGGAGGGAGGGAGAGGGAGGGAGGGAGAGAGAGGGAGGGAGAGAGAGAAGGAGGGAGAGAGAGAGGGAGGGAGGGAGGGAGAGAGAGGGAGGGAGAGAGAGAAGGAGGGAGAGAGAGAGGGAGGGAGGGAGAGAGAGAGGGAGGGAGGGAGGGAGAGAGGGAGAGGAGAGAGGGAGAGGGAGGGAGAGGGAGGGAGGGAGGGAGAGAGAGGGAGGGAGGGAGGGGAGTATTTGTTCATACATCTCAGATATAGGAGCATGTTATTTCACATGACTGTCCATGTTGATGTTGTGTCCCCTCAGGTGGTGACAGGTAAAAGTGTGTGTAATCTAAAAGCAGATTCCCCGAATCTCCTGGAGGAGTGGCTGAGGGTTCTGCAGAGCGTCCTGAGGATCAAAGCTGCTAGTCCGCTCTTCACACACCCAGACGTACGGCCCATTATGAAAGGACACCTGACGAAGGTAGTCTGTAGGAAAGAAAAATCATTTGTATTATACACTGTCACAAGTATGTTCTGTTTTTGATTCAGTTTTCATTGTGTTCACTTTGTTCTTCTTCTGATTTTTAATGGCGGTTGGCAAACAAGTTTTTGTTTACTGTGTTAGCTAGCAGTTAGTTTGTTAATTGGTTCAGTTCTCCTCCATTCCCTTCCCGTATCCAGTCGGCAAAACTCCGAACACATCTTCCTTTTTAAAAAATGACTCAAGTGCCATTCTTTGTTCTTGTTTCAAAGAAAAGCTTAACTTTAAATCCCCAGCAGCAGAAGCCATTCTTTGTTTTCAAGTAGCAGTGAACTGTTGCAACTCTGTCGTCATTATGTTAAGCCCACCCGCCGACTCTATACACAATGATGGATTACCCCCTTGATTCCCTGCCTGTTTGTTTCTATGGTTACAGATTGATTTGAGTCCTCAGTTCAGGTGTGTTTTGTTAATTATCTCGTTAGCTCCTTCGTTTGCCCTTGTACTTAAGCCCACACTTTGTGTTAGTTCCTTGTTGTGCATTGTTGGATGTCAGTGTGTTCATAGTGGGCTGTTTATATGACACCATTTTCAACTAAAAACTCTCTATGCGCTTTGGGACATCGGCGTTTTGGGTGCCTGAAAACGCAAAGTTTTAAAAACGGGTTTCAAAGTGCAAGTTTTTGAAAACGGTCTCAGTGTAAACAAAAAAAACGATGACGTCATGCACATACGTATAACATGTTCCGTCTATAGTGTTTCGTCGCCATCTAGCGGCTTGGCTGCAGAATACAGGGTTTTTAGTCATTTTCGCTGATCCGTGTGAATGGGGAACGTTTTGACAATGATGCCGTCTGTACTTTTGAAAACTCAAAGGAAAATGTCTCAGTTTTAAGCATATTGTGTAAACGTACCCTTACTTATTCTCCAGGTTATTATTTTGAATCTTAGGTTAAAGATTTATTTTGAGTATCTCTTTCATTGTGCACTTAATTTCAGGCACCGACCGTGACACACTACTGTTCAAAAGTTTGGGGTTAGATTTTTTAATGTTATTAAAGAAAGCTACATTTTCAGTAGTTTCCATTACTCCAGTCTTCTGTGTCATATGTTCCTTCAGAAATCATTCTAATATGCTGATTTGGTGCTCAAGAAACACTTCCTATTATTATGTTCAATGTTCATTATTTTCTGCTTCATATTTTTGTGGAAACTGTGATTTTTTTTTAAGGTCAAAAGAAAATAATTTATATGAAATAGTAATATTTTGTGACATAACAAATGTATATACTGTCACTATTGATCAATTTAATTAATCCTTGCTCAATAAAAAAATAATTTCTGTAGCCATTTATAACTTGTTTGCTGTGTGTTATATGTTGTCTCTGACTCTTTAAGGTGAAACATGGCTACTCTAAGCATGTGTGGTGTGTGCTTTTGGGGAAGATTCTCTACTACTTCAGAAGTCAAGAGGACAAGGTATTTTGTCTCCTTAAATCAGAGTCATCATGCACAGGACATTTTTATGTGTGCATGCACTAATATTGTATTTCCCTACCAAGTTTCCCCTAGGTCAGATCAAACTGTGGGATGCTAGTGTGGAGGAAGTTCATAAGTCATGTGACTTAGCTGAAGTCTCTGCTCAGTATACCCTGTCCATTCAGTCAATCAGCCAGGGCCTGACATACCTGCTCATCGACTCACCTCATGAGAAGGTACAGTAGGAAAGCCATACTGAATTATACTTCAGAGAAAGGGAAGTGCACTTAATTTGATTGGATGTGCACTTGTATATTTAAGAAATATTTACATGCAAATAATCTAATATTAATGAAATAAAATTTGCAGTAAGTGTACTTAAAGAGAGTATTTTCTAAACTAGACAATAGAAGTAATGCTGCATTCCATTTACCTGGGAAAAGGGATGTTGGAGCTTTGAATGTCATCACACGCGAGTTCACCTTGTTCCAGTCCAAAGGTCGGAAAACTAAGATGGATAGTGGGAGCATAATCAATGACATAGGATTGGTGCTTAGTGACGAAACTGGCTTGGTGCTGGGAAAAACCAGCGGAGCAGGAAGGACATCACAAAGTTCTGGAATATCTAAACAGCTTGAGGTAATCGGCAGGGAAGAAGGTTGCTCAAGGGCAGAACCAAGGACGGGAGCTGGCTCTGTGTTGCTCAAGTCTATCAGCCACTCCAGGCAAACATTTGTTGTGCTTGCTCTTTCGGAATGAAAACACATACAAAAGTGGAATTTTGCCCAGATAATGCCGAAGAATTATGTACACAAATAGAGGTTGGATAGTACTGTGCACCACTGAGTTTGAGACACAGACAAACAGAAGTGCCAATTAACAATATATTACGATTTCACTACAGTTGATGCGCTGCACAGCCATATTGGATTCTAAATTCTGGGCTGTTGCAATTCCACCGAGTTTCTCAGTCTTAACTCTGACATGAGAAGGCATTCCAGTTAAAAGTTCTTGTTGGGGAAATAGGAATTTCCCATTTACGAGGACAAATAGAAAGCCCCATAATATAGCCACAAACGACAATCATCTCGGTCCAAGCACTGTGGATATTCCCATGTGGATGATTAGCGATCCAACTGAAATGTATCTTGATGTTGTTTTTATAACAATCTTCACTGAAAGCTAAGGATCACAATAGTATATGTAGTGTATGTGTGGACTCAACATTTAATTTTAGATGAATCGCATGTCATTGGATGTCACAGGACAATTTCAAATGAATGTGAAGATATTATTTGTGTCACTTTGGTTGCAGGAAGTTTGAGTTTGAGCAGGATCTAGTTGCAGCAGTACAAATTTAATAAACAATAACTCAAAGTAACAAATACACTGAGAGATCAACATGCAGGATCTCTCCATGCAACAACCACTTAAAATAGACATATTAAAAGACATAAGAATGGTCAAGGAACTGAACAGGGAGTATATATAGTTGTGGAGAAAAGTCATCTCTTTGTTACAAATGAAGCTCCAGAGTTCCAGAAATCAAAATAAGATTTTATTGAACAAAGCCGAGAAGCTGGCTGGACATTAGAATTTTCCTTTAGCCTAGGCGCAATTATTAAACCTTGTTCTTATGTTATTTTGCAATAACCAAGTGACATAACGTCTGGTAAGATTCACCCCTCCTGTTTTCCCACCATTAAGTTCTACATATTTTGCCTTTCTCTTTAATTGTGGCATTCTGCCAATTGATGGTAAACTCTTTCTCATAGGCAAAATGTAACATTCTCCAAGGGCAATCAACTCTTCCCAGGGGCAAGAAACTTCCACATGACACCTCTTAACAATAGTCTTATTCTTTCACTGTCACTTGTCATTTACTTGAAAATCCCTGACTAAGCAAAAACTACTCAGTAGCTGCACAAACTTCTCATCTTGACCTTTGTAGTCACAGTTACATAGGCCATAATGCCTTAAAAACACATCTGGCTTTTATATTATTCATACCTGTTCTGCAATTGTTTTCTACAGAAAAGAAAAAATATTTCAACAATATACACAGACTTAACGAGTGAATTAACAAGGGGCAGGTGGACACAATAGGCTGCTATGGTAACTAACAGGCTACACATAACTAACTTGGAACACATAAAACTAAACCAAAACAGAACATAAACCTGACATTACACCCCCTCCCATAGCTAGAAAGTGGTGTGACCAAGAGGGGGCTGACAGAGGGAACCACCATGGAGGAGACGATGGAGGAAGGAGCCATAGAGGAGACAATGGAGGAAGGAACCTGGGAATGACCCAGAGCAGAGTCATAATGAAGATCCACAGTAGAGCTTTGGTGGATAAGCCTGGCGTAACCAGGAGGGCGACTGAGCCATTATAAGTGGGCACCCAGGCAGAGTCGAAGAGCCAACGACTCAGGCCGACACCGCTGTACTGGAGGGCCGAGGCAGAACCCCAGGCTTGTGTGATCGAGGTGGAGATGGGGACTCAGTAGACCAAGGTGGAGCCGAAGGGCTGAAGGGAGCCGGTGGAGACAGGGCCAATTACTAGATGGCATGTGTAGAGGAGGTGGGAGTGGGAGCATAATCAATGACATTGGATTGGTGCTTGGCGACAAAACTGGCTTGGTGCTGGGAAAAAACAGCGGAGCGGGAAGGACATCACAAAGTTCTGGAATATCTAAACAGCTTGAGGTAATCGGCAGGGAAGAAGGTTGCTCAAGGGCAGAAACAAGGACGGGAGCTGGTTCTGTGTCGCTCAAGTCAATCAGCCAGTCCAGGCTGTCCAATTCCACCAAACTCCCTCTGGGACAGACATGGGACCGGCACACACACCTGGTCAGACTGCCGGGAATCGGCTCTGGCTCAGTGTCTGCAGTCGGCTCTGGTTCTGAGTCTTTGATGGGTAATGGCTCTGACTTTAGGTAGATGATTGACAATATCAGGATGGTGGGAGTTGACTGGGATGGCTGTAGCTGTGTGGCGATGTTGTCCTCCACCTCACAGATGTTAAATGATGAGCCACATGGCCACAGCACAGTGTCCAGATCCTTTGCCAGGGTCAAGCTGGAACCTCCCGCTGGCATCCAACGACCGATGTTCTCGCCAAGCCCACTCCATTAACAGACTTTTTGGGTTGCAGTATTCCAGGAGTTCCTCCACATATGCTTCAATCTCCATGCCATTCTGGAAAATAGAACACAGAATAGTTTCTGATCTGAGAAAAACTGCTGCCAGATCAATTTGTAATGTCTTTTTTTATGTCATGTTGGTTGCAGCAAGGATGAGTTTGAGCAGGATCTAGTTGTAGCAGTAACTAACAGGTACACTCTAGGAAACTGTGTTCGAAATTGCCCCATATACCTCCATTCACTATTCCATACATTACTCCATTAATATATTCCACTTGATGGAGTAACTGAAATTGAGTGCGCAAATTCGAAACTGAGCACGCTGGTAGGGCTGCCACTTTTGCATAGTTTGTGCTTGCTGTTTAATAATCATTTGAAACTTAGCAAACTGGCAGCTACAGTAGTAAAGAAAATATTTATCTTTTACTCTGTCATGGAAACTAGCTTGTATAAACCTTAATTAAACTATTTAATAATCAATTATTTATACATGTATTTTATTACTGTACCCACACTGGACCAGCGGTTTGGAAAATGGATGGATGGATAATTCAACTGCGGGCACCATCTTCTGGTCAGATGTGGTAATTCATTCGGCACAGCCCTCACAGTACATTATGGGTATTCTTTAGCCATAATAATAATAATAATTCATTACATTTATATAGCGCTTTTCTCGGCACTCAAAGCGCTTTACATAGAAGGGGGAATCTCCTCAACCACCACCATGTGCAGCATCCACCTGGATGATGCGACGGCAGCCATATTGCGCCAGAACGCCCACCACACACCAGCTTACTGGTGGAGAGGAGACAGAGTGATGAAGCCAATTGGTATATATATATATATATATATATATATATATATATATGGGGATGATTAGGAGGCCATGATGGGCAGAGGCCACTGGGCAAATTTGGCCAGGATGCCGGGGTTACACCCCTACTCTTTCGAAAGACATCCTGGGATTTTTTTGTGACCACAGAGAGTCAGGGCCTCGGTTTAACGTCTCATCCGAAGGACGGTGCTCTTTAACAGTATAGTGTCCCCATTCACTATACTGGGGCTTTAGGACCCACACAGACCACAGGGTGAGCACCCCCTGCTGGCCTCACTAACACCTCTTCCAGCAGCAACCTGGTTTTCACAGAAGGTCTCCCATCCAGGTACTAACCAGGCTCAGCCCTGCTTAGCTTCAGTGGGCAACCAGTCTTGGGCTACAGGGTGATATGGCTGCTGGCATAGAGTGTAGAGTGTAGCAGAGCTGACTGCTACCAACCACGTCCATAGGTGGCGGTTGAACTTTAGGACACACCTGAACTTTAGGACAACCCTTCAGATATGAAGGTAAGCTGCGAAATAAGCCGGGGGCTCCGTGTGGTGGTCCCCAATCGAATAAGTAGCCGTGGACCAACAGCGGAGGTCTATCAGGTATGGAGGGACTAGTCGAGTGGCATCACTAGATCCGCTGTTAAAACTCCATTTATGCCAATGATACTCCTCGACATGGCGAGTTCAGTCCGCCATTATCTAAGACTGCTGCCCCCACTGCCCTGTGGGTTGTCTGCCGTGAGCATTTCATCTCCTCAAGACAAGGCCGCGTTGGGGACACGCGAGAGGCAGGCTCAACAAAGGACAGAGACCTGACAGCCCCCTGCAATTCCACCGTCCATCCGGTTGTCTAGATTTCATCTCCTGCCACTGGAACATGGATTTTGGAGTGAAGCTGTGGAGATAGGGTCTGCGCACCCCTCTCTTCACATTAAATCCATTCTTTGCGCATGCTGTCACTTCACCGTACAAGTCCTTCGGCGACAGGGCAAATGCGACGGGGGCAGGTCTTGGATCAGACTGGCAGCCTCTAGCCTGAGCCCTGCACGGAGGCGGCACAAACGTGATGGTCGCTGTGTGGACGGGTTGGAACAGCGTCCACCTTCGGCAGCTTCTTGTGCGACTGAGCAGCCCTCTTTAGGGTCCGCACTGCTCACCCCCTGCCGGGGGGAGGGTCTAGAAAAGGTGACCCAAACATTGCCTGTTCCCTACACTCCTGGGCGGCCCACCGCAGTCGCCAAGGCATCCCATTACGCGGTTGAAAATATAAATATAATTCTAAACTACTAAACCTGGCTACATGGAACGTACGCACACTTCTTGATATGAAGAATGGAACTGACAGACCTCGCAGACGCACTGCCCTGGTTGCGAGCGAGCTTAACAAGTACAATATTGACATCGCAGCTTTGAGTGAGACCCGGCTCGCAGGAGAGGACTCCCTAATAGAAGTCGGGCAAGGATACACCTTCTTCTGGAAGGGTCTTCCAGAAGATACCCGCCGTCTACATGGAGTAGGTTTTGCTGTCAAGAGCTGTCTGCTCCAGAAGATTCCAGAGTCTCCTGTGGGAATCAGTGAGCGGCTGATGACTTGGCGCATTCCTCTTGCAAAGGGTCGCTATGCAACATTGCTAAGTGCTTATGCGCCAACTCTGGATGCTGAAGAAAGCATCAAAGACGTTTTCTACGAGTCTCTCGACGCAGCTCTCCTCAAAGTTCCTCACACTGATAAACTTGTGCTTATGGGAGACTTCAATGCCAGAGTTGGCTCCAACACCATGCTCTGGTCTGGGGTAATTGGGAAACATGGATTAGGCAACATAAACAGGAATGGTCTGCGACTCCTTTCCCTCTGCTCTGAGCACAAACTGGTCATAACCAACACAATTTTCCAAATGAAAAACAAATATAAAGCATCATGGATGCACCCCAGATCCAAACACTGGCACCTACTCGACTACATTATTACCCGGCAACAAGATCTACATGAAATCTCTATTACCCGAGCAATGCGTGGTGCGGAGTGCTGGACAGATCATCGGCTGATCAGATCCAAGATACACCTAAAGGTCCGACCCCAACACACTAGGCATCAACCCTCAAGGCGGCTCAACTTCCGAGCGCTAAAATCTCCTGACGTCACTGCTACGTACCGTCGCTGCTTGGCTAATAACCTTTCCTCTGTTTTCACTCATCCCCTACACAATACAGCGGAAAGCGTATGGGCTAATTTTAGCTCAGCCATACAACAAGCCGCTACTGACGCAATTGGTTTCACTTCTAAGCGTCACCAGGACTGGTTTGACGATAGCTGCCCCGAAATATTGGTCCTTCTGGAGGAGAAGCGTAAAGCCTTCACTGCTCACCTCTCCAATCCACAATCTCCCTCTTTGCGCTCACACTGGAGTAATATCCGTGCTGAGGTGCAACGCCGGCTTCGCATAATGGAGAATGATTGGTGGCTTAGGAAAGCCCATGAAATCCAAGGCTATGCAGACACCAACAACTCTCAAGCCTTCTACGATGCAATAAAATCACTATATGGACCCCAAAAACGTAGAATCACCCCTATCAGATCTGCAGATGGTACAATTCTGCACAAGGACAAACAAGAAATTCTTGTGCGTTGGGCTGAGCATTTTAACACCCTTCTCAATCAAAATTATCCGATTGACCCCACTGTTCTGCAGCGCCTCCCAATGCTTCCACTTGTACACAAGCTTGATGACCCACCCGAGTTTTCAGAAGTCTTCACAGCAGTACGAAGCCTCAAGGACAATAAGTCTGCTGGTCCTGATGGAATCCCTGCAGAAGCTCTAAAGAAAGGCGGGTACCTGCTCACCAAAACCCTCCACCAACTTATCCAGATAGTATGGGCACAAAAAACTGTTCCTCAAGGCTGGAAAGACTCACACATTGTTACCATTCACAAGAAAAAAGGTGACAAGTCCATCTGTGGTAACAGTCGTGATATATCCTTGCTCTCTGTGGCAGGGAAAGTATTAACGAGGGTCATGCTGTCCCGTCTTACCAAGAGCATCACAGAAAGGATCCTTCCTGACTCACAGTGCAGCTTCAGGAAGGATCGCTCCACCTCCGACATGATCTTTGTCCTGCGCCAAATGCAAGAGAAGGCCAGAGAACAGAACAAAGACCTGTTCATTGCCTTCATCGACCTGGCAAAGGCTTTTGACACCATTGACCGTCAAGTCCTTTGGGTCATTCTGGAGAAGTTTGGGGTGCCACCAAGATTTCTGTACATTCTACAACAGTTTCATTCTGGCATGCAGGCTTGTGTGACTGTGGGTACATCTCAATCTCCCTCCTTTCCTGTGCAGGTAGGAGTGAAACAGGGGTGTGTACTGGCTCCAGTGATCTTCAACCTCTTCCTGGCAGCAGTCACTCTCCTCTCCCGCAATTCCCTCAGCCCCGATGAGGGCGTTTGCCTGCAGTTTCGTCTGGACAGGAACCTCTTTGACCTTCGCCGTCTGCAAGCCATTACCAAGTGCACTACTCTCACAATTCATGAACTGCAATATGCCGATGACTGTGCCCTCCTAGCCCACAGCCCTACCACAATGCAGCACACACTGGATGTTGTATGCGCAGTCTATCAAGCTTGTGGCCTACAAGTTAACATTCAAAAGACCGAGATCATTGTACAGACCATGGTCCCTACCCCCACACCCCCTGAATTCTATATTCATGGTTCACCAGTAAAGGTTGTTCAGCACTTCAGCTACCTTGGAAGCATTCTAACACCCACCTGCCTCATAGACAGCGAGATCCAGGCACGCATTAATCTCGCCTCCTCTGCCTTTGGCAGACTTCGAGCTCGAGTCTTTGGTAATAAAGATCTCCGTACTTTCACCCAAGCAGCCGTTTACCAGGCAGTCTGTGTTTCCACCCTACTGTTTGGTGCAGAAGCATGGACCCCCTACCGCAGGCATATTCGGTGTCTTGAGGGTTTTCATATCAGATGTTTGCAACGTATACTAGGTGTCACATGGAAAGACAAAATCTCCCACACAGACATCCTCCAGTGCACCAACTCCAGCTGCATGGAGGCAATCCTTGCTAAGCGGCAACTGCGATGGATTGGACACGTTATCCGCATGCCCTCCCACCGCCTTCCCCGGCAAGTCCTCTATGGACAGATATATGCAGCCAACAGGAGACCTGGGGGTCAGAAGCGTCGATACAAGGATCATCTCAAGGAGACCCTGAAAAGCTGTGGCATCAGCCCTGGAGTTCTGGAAACAAAAGCTGCCAACCGTCAGGCATGGAGTTCTGCATGTGATCTGGGGGCCCAACAGATCGAATTAAAGCGCGCTCAACATAGAACCGAGCTACATCAACCAACGCGCACAGCCACAACTATATCCACACCCAGACTCAGCATTCACTTGTCCTTACTGCAGTAGGACATGTGGCTCTCGGATTGGGCTTCACAGTCACCTACAATGGCACCGCCGTCAGCAGCGGTTGCACCAACACTCCAATAATGCATCCTAGAAGTGACGTCATCTTCGAAATCGATGGACAGCATAAGATAAGATAAGAGTGTACATCGGTTTAAAATAGTGGGAACACACAAAACTAAACCAGAACAGAACATAAACCTGACAATTTGCTGCTCAAAACCTTATTTATCTGAAGCATTTATCTCAAAGCCCTTTTCTTTTTTTATATATATTTTTCTTTATGTGTTGCCTTCTAACCTTATGCTTGCAGTTTAACACGTGTTCGATTTATTATTATATTATTATAATAAGAAAAAATATTTTCTCTTCATTTTAAATGGACAGCAAATATATTTAATCATGCCTTCTGTGCTTGGACCTCTGAATAATGAAATTACATATAAAGATATAGTAGTACTTAAGTGGGTCAAAAAACACTCATTTGTTCAAAACTAATGTTTTTATTTCATTGTAAATAAATGGTAACTGTCCAAAAACATTACATTCAGTTCGCTTGTAAATATATTATTTAGAAGTATGTTATTTCCATAATAAGTGCTCTTTAAAAGTATGCTTTAGTATGTGATCTAATATCATTATGGCACAGAAAAGGTATAAATTCAAAGATAATCCTAAATGTTTGGGTAGTTTATGATGAAACAAAACGTCATTGTTGCTTGTATGTGTTCCTCTCCTGTAGACAGCCTGGGTTTACCATCTGTCTGTGGCAGCAGGCACTACATTGGGGCAGGTGGGAACTGAGTTTGAGCAGCTGGTTGGTAAACTTCTCAACATGCAGGGAGACCCAGGTAAGAAACTAACAACTGAATTCTGGATGATCGTGTTATTAATTTAATATATTTCATTGTGGTGGAGTGTCCTACATCAGACACATGCAGTAGAAGCAGGAGAAAACATGCCTCCTTGGAAAATCAGCCTCTTGAAAAATAAGCAATGGGAAACAAATCGCAGCATATTAGATCCATCTTGCAGGGCCGGATGTTTAAAACTGGTATAGTCTTGTCCACCATGTAGCTTATTCTGGCCAAGAACCACCAACTTAGACAGAAAGAGACCGTTACTGTAAATGACCAACCACTATTGATCATGCTACAACAATAGGCTGACAGAAAAACACGAATTCAAATAATGAAGTTATTAAATATCTGTGATTGGCTCCCAGTAGTTGCATAGTTTCACTATGCATTAGATGGTCTGTTGACACAAGGGCAAATTAGCATTTTTTAGGGTCCCCAGCAAAGTTTGGATTTCAAGACGGGGATGTGATTTTTCCATATTTATAAGGCTTACTGCTCATGATCCGGTATTTTCGATGTTTTGGAGTAACTTGGTTCACAGTAAATGCTGCTTCATACAAACTCCATCTCTGCAAGTGAATTTGGGTCGCTTATAACCTGCATTTGAAAATGCATAACACATCAACCATCTTCCTAAACTTGCAATGATAAGCTCTTATAAATCTGTTGTCAGCAAAAGGTTTAAGGTCTCCCAGCGGTTTTCTGCCAAAATAAAACGTCTATAGTTTTGCACTTGAAAGCAAAGAAATTAAGACAGCCACACATATTAATATTGTGATTTTACTGTTGTCCTAACCCTAATAATGAAAATAATAATAATTATTATTATATAGTTAGATTGAATATATTATCTGTATAAAAGATGCTGTGACTAAGGGATTTATTCAGTGGCTTATGGCCAGCAGGGGCCCCCAAATCTCATGGGCCCCAAGCATTTGTGTGGTGGTTAACATCACTAAATGAAAAGATTGTGGCATGTGGGTGTAGTGCTTGAGGCTGAGACTGATTTGACATATGTTATTAAAATGTAAACATGGCAAACATTATATCATAAATTTACTTTATTCTCAAGTTGTTTATTTTGACCTCATGCTGCCCTTTTAAACTGTATCTGTGTAAAAACAGTTTAATGTCCATATTTGTCCGATTCCTTCTCAGGGTCTCCTCTCTGGAGACACCCAATGCTGTGTTTCACTAAGGAAGGTCTGTCTTCTCCACTCACCACCCTGCCTTCAAAGGCTCTACAAACTGAAGCCATCAAACTATTTAAGGTGTGTGTTTATTCATTACACATTTGGGGAGCATAGGCCCAAATCACAGGCAAAAACATTTTTTTTCTCTTCTTTACAGACATGTCAGCTCTTCATTAATGTGGCCATTGACACTCCAGCCATAGATTATCACGTGACTCTTGCCCAATGTGCTCTACAAGTGTGTCTCACCCACCCAGAGCTGCAAAACGAGATCTACTGCCAGCTTATCAAACAGACACAGAAGAAGCAACCACACGGAGCGCCCGGAACCCTGCAGGTAAGAAGATCACATGCTTGTGATGTGAACATACACCACTAGGGGGGGTGCTTGGCTTTGTTTTGTGTTTCTCGCCAACTTGGGAGTAATTTGTGAGGATGTCCATGACTTGTTTACATTTTCTCTAACACAGGGGTGGCAGTTTCTGGCTCTGTGTGTCGGTCTTTTCCTGCCCACACACCCCACTCTTTGGTATTTGCAAGTTCATCTCAAAAGATATGGAGATTCAAGGTAAATCAGATCAAAATTCCACTCACTTAATTTGCCAGTTGCTCAATCTCTGACTTGGTCCCAGGACGGAGGTGGGAAAGTATGCAATTTATTGCCAACGTTCACTGGAGCGGACGCAGCAGAAAGGGGATCGGCAAGCTCGATCTTCACGTATGGAGATCTTATCAATCTTACTCAGGAACCCTTACCACCACTCTTTGCCATTCAGCGTGCCTGTACACTTCCTTAACAATACCTACCAGGTCCACACATTTCCAAAACACTTTATGATAAAGGAGCAGTTCATCAAGAAATGAACATTGATCTGTCATTATTTACTCATCCTGATGTTCTTTTAAATCTTCATGCAGCTCATTTCAATATGAGTGACCAAACTGACAAAAAACTCATAAAAGTATTATAAAAGTTGTTTTAGCATTTTATTTGTGCGTTATATCCTAAGCCATCTGAGAATTTCCTTCAGAATACATGGAATAGAGAGCAAGAGACATAGGGATGATTTAAAACTGTTTATTGTGCATTCTGGATCTTGACATGGTCTCTATGAATCATCGTGTGGTGTTTCTGTAGCTTGAATGGTAAAGCATGACTTTAACAACAACATCTTGGGTTTGATATCCAAAGAATGCAAAACATGCAAGTTGCTTTTCAGTATCTACCAAGTGCATGACTGTATAGAAAACAGCTGCATGAAAATTCTTCAAAAAGGATTCCCATGGGCAAGTAAAACTTGAACATTTCAGGAAATTCTAATTTAATTTAATGTAATTAATTTTTTTTATGGTGAATTTTTCTTTCTTTCTAGTTTTGCCCGGCTCCAAAGCATTTTTTTTCTTGTTCTTGTGTGGAGGAAAACTGTCTGTTTAGACACTTATTGGAGATAGTTCCTTCAAAATTACTGAAAGACTACTTTTCAAAATTTTGGGGTAAAAAAAAACTTTTTGAAATAATATCTTATGCTAACCAAGGCTGCATTTATTTAATAAAAAATACATAAAAAATATAATATTGTAAAATATTAGTGCAATATATTAAACTATTAAAATGTAATTTATTCCTGTGATGGCAAAGCTGAATGTTTCTGCTTCATTACACCAGTCTTCAGTGTCACATGATCCTTCAGAAATCATTCTAATATGCTGATCTGGTGCTCAAGAAACATTTCTTATTATTATCAATGTTGTGCTGCTTTTTTGTGGAAACTGATACATTTGTTTCAGGATAAATAACAGCATTTACTTGAAATGTAAACCTATTATAAATTATTATTTTCTTAGTTTTATTAAGTATTTAAAACCTTACTGATCCATACCACCTAATTAAATAAAATAAAATAAATAACCCTGGAAATCTAAGAAAAAGTCATGGAAATTAATTTGCAAAAAGTCTGGGAACTCCGTGTGTTCAATTTAGAACATCGTGAAGGTGAATAAATAATGTGGGATTTTTCATTTTTGGAAGAACTGTTTCTTTAAAAATGACATTATGAACTATTGGTAATTCACCATCTTGTCTAAGCTAACAGTCTTGTCTTTGTATGGCAGGTTGTTGGTTTTGATGCTTCATCCACAGTGGAGGAATTTCAGAGTCGGTTGAACCAGGACACAGGCATGAGGAAAACTGGTCAGTCCGGTTTCTGCCTTTATTCTGATGACCCCACTGGCAAAGACCTTGAACACTGTCTTCAGGGAAACCTGAAGGTCAGACACACACACACTCTACTGGAGAGTGACTTATTGTACTTTGTAGCCGTCTTTATCGTAAAACCAATGTGCTGTGTCCTCAGATCTGTGACATTATTTCAAAATGGGAGCAGGCCTCGAAGGAGCAGCACACAGGCAAATCCGAGAATGCCAGGACGGTGAAACTCACTTATAAGAACAGGTAGAGTACCGGGGTCGGATTCAAGCAAATTCTTAATATAAATTCTAAGAAGTTCATAAGAATGTTCCTTAGTGCAATTCTTGAAAAATTCTTAAGCTCTTATATATTTTCTTAATAATTTTTTTTTTTCTTAAGAAGAAAATGAAAGGCTTTGGTGTTATTTGATTGAAAGGCGGGTATTGCTGAAGACTCGCTGAATGAAAAACACCTCAAATCCCATCTTTTTGCGCTGCCTGCAGATTCCGTAGTTATCATAATAAGCACTCAGACTATTTTCGTTGCGAATGGCTTGATGGGAGTTAATCACGTAGCGCTGTGATTTTAATGTACCATAGAGTGAATATATCCGGTTTCTGTGTGTGCTGCCTCACTAGTTCTAGCTAGAGTGAATGCATTATGTATTCGCGTTCACTCCAGTGATCACTGTTTAATGATTGATCTGTGACACTTGCCCACATTGCTGATGCTAGTAATATGTATTATATGTAGCTAGTGTTATGTTGGGGTACTTAATCTAATTAATTCAATTCAATGCACATTTATTTGTATAGCGCTTTTCACAATACACATAGTTTCAAAGCAGCTTTACAGAAGAGTCCCCATTACAATTTAGAGTGATCTGTTATCTGAGGTATCTGTCTTAGTTATAAATTTCAGAAAATGTACATATACAAATCACAGTTAGCAAAAATAAATTATTAATTTAAACAATGTAGTAATTTAAGGCAGAAACTATGAGCTAAGTAATGAATACTTGTTAACTATTCAACTCAATTAATTCATTAAACAGTTTGTCTTTGGAGATTTAAGACAGGTTGGAGTTTATCCTAACTTTAAAAAGTTATTTACGGTGATTTTAAGAACATTCTTTTCAGGAATATGAATGCTTCTTAAATGTTGTCTTAAAAACAATCTTAAGAAAAAAGATAAGAACCTTTTTTGGAAAAGTTTTTGGGAATACAAAATATTCTTATCTTTTTTCTAGATAAGAGAGTTAGAAAATAAGAATAAAATAGCAGTTAAGAAGAATTTTATTCTTAAAAATGTTTTGTGAATTCCCCCAGATTCTTAAACAGAACATCATCAACAAGCCTACATCCAACAGGCTGCAATTTGTGTTTGTTCCCTGTAGGTTGTACTTCTCCCAGCAGATGAGAGGAGAGACTGAGAGAGAGCGGTTGCTTCTGGCATACCAAACAAATGAGGAGATTACAGCTGGTCACTTCCCTGTCAACAAAGAGCTTGCTTTAGAGATGGCCGCCTTGCTTGCTCAGGTACACTGTGCTGCTCCTACTATATTACTGGAGAAATCTTACAAACCTGACAAGAACATGTTCAGGTCATACAGTATTTCACTCCACTTTGGCAATGAATTAAACAGCCCACTACATTTCTTCGACCCCACACCCTCTCTCCAAAATGGACACCGGCCAAACCGATGTCAGCAAATTCAAATGCAGAAAATGACTCCAAGTGGATCTAATCACTTAAAGCACCTCTAAAGAAAATTAGCTCCGTTTTGGCTACCATTCATTTTATTTTTTACGTTGTAACATTTTCATGACAATTAATCAAAACCAATTAAAAAATAAAATTATTGTAATTTGTGTAAAAAATATATAAATCTTTTTAAATGTGATACATTATGAATTAATGAATTATTATGTAACTTTTTGTTCAGACTGTCATAGTTTCAAACATATAATTAATATTTAATCAATAGATTCCTATATTTTTGTCACAAGATCAGGCGGAAGCAAGTGCAAGTAAACTATATTTATTGTAGACAGAAGACACAAAGACAATCACAGGAATCTCAGCAGATGGTGGCGCAGGGACTCGGTGGTCAGCGTGCAGGTGATGGTGAATCCAGCGCGGGTGATAGTGAAACCAGTGCAGGGTGAAATCCAGACGAGACAGGACACGAAGACGCCGAACAGGAACTCAACGGGAACAAACTGGAACAGACTGCAACAGGAACACGAAGCACGATACAGAGGACACCAAACCAACGATCTGACAAGGAGAGGAGATTGTGATGAGTCTTTATAGTGAGGTGAATTGGCAGCAGCTGGCGCTGATAATGAGATCAGCCGGTGACTGATCAGATGGAACGAGCGGTCACGCCCACTCACACGCGCTCATACTCACAAAACAACAATAACACGAGAGATGAAGAAAACAGCGAATTCATGAATCGTGACAGTACCCCCTCTCCTAGGAACGCCTCCTGGCGTCCCCAGACTCCCTTACCTGTCGATTGTAATCATCAATAAGGGAGTGATCCAGAATGTCTCTAGCAGGCATCCAACTTCTCTCCTCCGGACCGTAACCTTCCCAGTCCACCAAGTACTGGAACCAGCGTCCCCTCCGCCTTGAGTCCAGAATACGATAAACCGAATATGTGGTCTCCCCGTCTACGAGTCGCGGCGGTGGGGGAACCGGGACAGGCGGATTAATACGAGAACGAAAAACTGGCTTAATCTTGGATACATGAAAAACGGGATGAATTCTCCTGTACACTGGAGGAAGACTGAGGCGGACTGCCACCGGACTAATAATCTTGGTGACAGTAAACGGGCCAATGAATTTGGGAGCAAGCTTATTCGAAAGGGAACGGAGAGGAATGTTCTTGGTAGAAAGCCACACTTTGGAACCGACGACGTATACGGGAGGCCTCCGCCGGTGGCGGTCGGCTTTGGCCTTGGTGCGCGCTCCCACTTGGAGTAGAGTCTCCCGGGCTCTAGTCCAAGTGCGTTGACACCTCTGGACAAAGGCGTGAGCGGAGGGAACCGCGACTTCGGGTTCCAGACTAGGAAAAATTGGTGGCTGGTACCCTATGCTACACTCAAACGGAGATAGCCCCGTGGATGATACTGGTAATGAATTGTGGGCGTACTCCACCATTGACAGTTGTTGACTCCATGAGGAAGGATTCTTGGAAGCCATACATCGCAACGTTCTCTCCAAATCCTGGTTGGCTCTCTCAGTTTGGCCATTGCTCTGGGGATGAAACCCTGAGGACAGGCTAACAGTCGCACCCAGTAATTTACAAAACTCTTGCCAAAATTTGGACACAAATTGGGGACCTCTGTCGGAAACCACGTCCGTCGGGAGGCCATGTAACCGAAAGACGTGGTTAACGACTGTTACCGCTGTCTCCTTGGCTGAGGGCAATTTGGGCAAGGGAATAAAGTGGGCCGCCTTCGAGAACCGGCCCACCACGGTTAAAACTACCGTGTTACCTTGAGAGGGTGGGAGGGCGGTGACAAAATCTAGAGCGATGTGGGACCAGGGTCTCGAAGGGATCGGCAGCGGTTGAAGGAGCCCATCTGGGGGTCGATTGGAAGTCTTACCAGTGGCACAAACTGAGCAAGCCAAAACAAAACTGTGAACGTCGCGAGCCATACGTGGCCACCAAAATCGTTGCTTGACTAAAAATGTAGTGCGACTAACTCCTGGATGACAAGCCACCTTGGAGCAATGCCCCCACTGAACAACGTCGGACCGTAATTCCTCTGGCACGAATAAGCGGTTCGGTGGGCACCCGACCGGAGGCGTTACCCCTTGTAAGGCCGTCTTGACCTTCGATTCGACCTCCCATACGAGTGTAGAGATGATTAGAGTCTCTGGAAAAATGCACTCGGGAGTAGACGGGCGATCGGAGCGGTCAAAAATGCGTGATAAAGAATCGGGCTTGATGTTCTTGGAGCCCGGGCGGTACGAGAGAGAAAAGTCAAAACGTCCGAAAAAAAGTGCCCACCGAGCCTGCCTAGAGTTCAACCTTTTAGCAGTTCTGATATATTCCAAATTCTTATGGTCTGTCCAGACGACAAAAGGTACCCCCGACCCTTCTAACCAGTGGCGCCATTCCTCCAATGCTAACTTGACTCCCAACAACTCTCTATTACCAATATCATAGTTACGTTCGGCAGGGGATAATCGATGAGACAAAAACGCGCATGGGTGCATCCTGTCGTCTGTGAGAGAGCGTTGGGATAGCACTGCACCTACCCCCACTTCTGACGCATCGACCTCCACCACGAACTGACGTGATGGATCAGGGGTAACAAGGATGGGGGCTGAAACAAAGCGGCCCTTGAGTTTGGCAAACGCAGCTTCCGCTGCGTCTGACCACCTGAACGCCGTTCTGGGGGAGGTCAAGGCGGTCAGGGGTGAGGCTAGTTGGCTGAAATTGCGAATGAACCGCCGGTAAAAATTGGCGAACCCCAGAAACCTCTGTAGGGCCTTACGGGAATCTGGACTTGGCCAATCCACCACAGCCTTAACCTTCTCAGGATCCATACGCATTCCCTCAGACGACACAATGTACCCAAGGAAAGGAACAGACTGTGCATGAAAAGCGCATTTCTCCGCCTTGACAAAAAGCCCATTCTCTAGCAGTCTCTGAAGCACTCGTCGAACGTGCTGCACGTGTTCCTGGAGAGAAGAAGAAAAAATCAATATATCATCCAGGTAGACATATATGAATTGGTCGACCATATCTCGCAGCACGTCATTGACGAGTGCCTGGAAGACCGCCGGGGAGTTGGACAAGCCGAAAGGCATGACCAAGTATTCAAAGTGCCCCCTGGGGGTATTAAAGGCAGTCTTCCACTCATCCCCCCTCCTGATGCGGACCAAATGATAAGCATTACGTAAATCCAATTTTGTGAAGATAGATGCTCCTTGCAACCTCTCGAAGGCTGAAGACATCAATGGCAAAGGATAGGTATTCTTTATCGTGATGTTGTTCAGCCCCCGGTAGTCAATACAAGGTCGCAAAGACCCATCCTTTTTCCCCACAAAAAAGAACCCCGCCCAAGCTGGAGAAGAGGAAGGACGGATGAACCCCGCTGCTAGAGAATCAGAAATATATTTCTCCATAGCCTCCCTCTCTGGGACAGAAAGTGAATATAATTTGCCCTTAGGCGGAGACGTACCTGGCAATAACTCTATAGCACAGTCATAGGGACGATGCAGAGGGAGAGAAGCAGCACGAGACTTACTGAACACCTCCTTCAGGTCTAGGTACTCCGTGGGCACGTTTGACATGTCCGCTGCTTCCTCCTGAAACGTACAAACAGAAACAGACGGACAAGCAGACACAAGACAGGACTCATGACATTTACTACTCCATTCAGACACTGATCTCTGCTGCCAGTCTATCTTGGGGTTGTGTTTGATGAGCCAGGGATGACCTAAAACAATGGGTGCCAGGGGGGAGTCCAGGATATAGAAAGAGATGGTTTCAGAATGATTGCCGGATACACTGAGTGTGAGGGGTCCAGAGGTATAAGAGATAGTGGGGAGTGTTTGTCCGTTGAGAGCGTGCACTGTGATGGTGTGACTGAGGGGTAGAAGGGGAACCTGAATCCTGAGTGCAAAAGTGTAGTCCATCCGTGAGATGCTGACTTTTACAAAATCCTCCCATGAGGTTGAAGTTTCGCCTGCTGCTTCCATGTTAGGTCAGATCGTTCTGTCACAAGATCAGGCGGAAGCAAGTGCAAGTAAACTATATTTATTGTAGACAGAAGACACAAAGACAATCACAGGAATCTCAGCAGATGGTGGCGCAGGGACTCGGTGGTCAGCGTGCAGGTGATGGTGAATCCAGCGCGGGTGATAGTGAAACCAGTGCAGGGTGAAATCCAGACGAGACAGGACACGAAGACGCCGAACAGGAACTCAACGGGAACAAACTGGAACAGACTGCAACAGGAACACGAAGCACGATACAGAGGACACCAAACCAACGATCTGACAAGGAGAGGAGATTGTGATGAGTCTTTATAGTGAGGTGAATTGGCAGCAGCTGGCGCTGATAATGAGATCAGCCGGTGACTGGTCAGATGGAACGAGCGGTCACGCCCACTCACACGCGCTCATACTCACAAAACAACAATAACACGAGAGATGAAGAAAACAGCGAATTCATGAATCGTGACAATTTTTAAGTCTTGAACAAATAGTGAAACAATGAAATATATGCATAAAAGACATTTGAAAAGCAGCCAAAACAAATCACGATGGCATGGTGAAACTTCTATCCAAAATATCACAGGACCTCTAAAGAAAATAAGCTCTATTTTAGGTACCATACATTTTTTGTGTATCTTTACATTATTTTCAGCAGCCATATCAACCTGTAGCCCAAGACTGGTTGCCCTCTGAAGTTAAGCAGGGCTGAGCCTGGTTAGTACCTGGATGGGAGACCTCCTGAGAAAACCAGGTTGCTACTGGAAGAGATGTTAGTGAGGCCAGAAGGGGGCGCTCACCCTGTGGTCTGTGTGGGTCCTAACACCCCAGTGCAGTGACGGGGACACTATACTGTCAAAGAGCACCATCCCTCGGATGAGACGTTAAACCGAGGTCCTGACTCTCTGTGGTCATTAAAAATCCCAGTATGTCCTTCGAAAAAGAGTAGGGGTGTAACCCCGGCATCCTGACCAAATTTGCCCCTTGGCCTCTGTCCATCATGGCCTTCTAATCATCCCCACATACTGATTGGCTTCATCACTGTCTCCTCTCCACCAGTAAGCTGGGGTGTGGTGGGCGTACTGGCGCTATGTGGCTGCCGTCTGGCATCCAACCTCAGGTGGATGCTGCACACTGGTGGTGGTTGAGGAGATTCCCCCTTCCATGTAAAGCGCTTTGAGGTCCCAGAAAAAGCGCTATATAAATGTAATGAATTATTATTATTATTATTATTATTATTATTTTCATGTCAATTAATCAAAACCAATTTTTATTTCCATAATTCGAAATAAATCAGTGTCATTACTGTAACATGCCAAAAAAAAAAATTATACACAATAGTATTTGTTTTACTGCTTTAAATTCATGCTCTTTTAAGTAAATATTGCATTGTAGTAATTTGTTAATGGAGAATAATGACAGTTACTAAAAACATGTCTGAACACATTGCGGTAATGAGAATTTGGGGAGAAAATGTCCTTAATTTTCACTAAAGTAATGACATAATCCAAAACATCTTAAAGGACAACTCCGGCGCAAAATGAACCTTTGGTCTAATTACACATTGCAACATAGTCAACCGTTCTCTGAGATTTGTTTTCATGATTATCGAATGTAAAGAGTTTTATCTCTAAAAACTGATTTGCTTATAACGCTAGTATATAGTGAATAGATTAATGAAAATAAAAATCGCTAGTTAATACCACTAACAAGGCTCAAAATAGCCCAACACTAACATGGTAGCATAAATGAGGATCCCTACATGCAAACCGAAGCATTGAGAACTTTGTAAGTGTACAGACAGTTTCATAAGAAGATATTTTATAAAGACAGTCCACTTCGTGTATACAGGCAGGAGAACAGTCTCGACCAGTCGAATCATGAATGCCAAGCCGAGTGCGCTGAACTGTATGAGATTCCAAGACATTCGATAATCATGAAAACAAATCTCAGAGAACGGTTGACTATGCACCAATGTGTAATTAGACCAAAGGTTCATTTTGAGCCGGAGTTGTCCTTTAATGTTCCTAAAATAGGCTTCATTTCCTTTAAGTACGTAAACCTTATGGGTTTTGTGTCATGCAGGTGGAGTTTGGGGACTTTGAGCGCCCATTTTCTAGTCCAAGTGGTTCAGGAGCTGCACAGACTAAGTCTAACCAGACCCTCAAACAGGTTCTAGAGCGTTTCTACCCGAAACATTACAGACATACCTCCACCGAGGAACAAATAAGGTATTTATGCCTCCAGTGAAACAAACTTATAAATGAACACAAATAATTTGTTTGGCTTTCCAACTGAAATGCATGCAATCTCAGGCATTTGCTGCAGAAACTCTCTACCCGCTGGGCATCTCTGAGGGGGCGGAGTTCACCAGAGTGCATACGAATCTACCTGACAGTGGCCCGGAAGTGGCCATTTTTTGGAGCCAAACTATTTGAGGCTGAGGTGAGTTAAGGCTTGCCTGACTTCGTCATACTCAGATTCTAGTCAGAATGTGAGTCTGATACTGCTCGGTTGGGCTGTGATTATGGGGCGTTTCAACCGAACCAGGAAAAAAAATGCCTCTGCACTCAATTTGATAGACCGAATCCTGTAGGAAGGACGGCAAAAACATAGTTCCGATCGGCAAATGCATTGATCGCGGTTCTCTGTTCCTCTTTTAAAATGAATGCGCTGTCTAGATCTTCTATATCAGACGTGATGGCTGTATCTACACATCTAAATTCTCCAGCGGCAGCCATTCTTTGTTGTGAACGAATTCAACCCAAGCGCTCTTTGGTGACGTGGATGATTACGTTACTGTTGATCATCTGTCCATCATCGTATAAAGCCCGCCCCGACAATTTGATTGGTCCGAAAAGCTTTGGTTCGGCACACTTGCTTCACAACGGATCAAGTCCAGACCGAACTTCCCATCCTCAAATGTTGTGGGCGGGGCTAAGTTCTGCTGGCATCCAGGCTAAGTTAAGGCCCCTTCACACCAAGAACGATAAATATAAAGATAATGATAAAGTTCTAAAAATCATTTAAATATAAAAGAATAGCAGAGTTCACACTCAATCAGATTCCATCCTGCTTTAAAGAGCTTGAGAATTTAAAGTGGCAGATGACAAAACTACAGGCACGCGCTTATAGTGCTTATAATGTGCTCTAATATAGTTATCTTTATAGTTGTCGTTCTTAGTGTGAACGGGCCTTTAGTTTCCTTTATAAGACTAAAGGTGATGCATACAATTTTTCAATATTTAAATACTCAAAAAAGTGTGTGGCATTGTTACTTAGTCATACTCTCTTTCTCCCTGTAGCCCGTAACTTCATCTCCACAGAAGAATGTGCGTGCTTGGCTGGCAGTACATGAAGATGGAGTCAGCATCTTGGAGTTTAACTCTATAGTAAGTGAACATGTTCTTTTCAGAGCTGCAGCAATTTCTCATGTTGTTTCAAAACAATTCATATTAGTGAAAGGTTAAGATGAGTCTTCACCTTGTGTCTTCTAGAAAGTCCTTGGATCTTACCCTCATAAAAGCATTGTGACATTTGGAGCATGTGGTCAGGACTTTATGCTGGTAGTAGCTCTAAGTTCTGGCAACAACACATACAAAGATAAGTCTACAGAGAAGCATCTGTTTGCTATGACTCCATCTAAGGTAGGTATTGTGCGCTTAAATTATTATTATTTTTTTTGTTTATTTTACTTTTTTTAGAAAAAGGTTTTTGTGGAAATTACAATTGTGGGACAGCTGTTATTTGTGTAAAAAAAGTTGTGTAAATATTGAGATGTTTTACACTAGGCTACATTCAAATGTTTGGGGTCAGTAAGAAATTAACTTTTATTCAGGATAAAGATGCATTACAATGATCAAAAGTGACAGTAATAATACTTATAATGCTACAAAAGATTTCTACTTTTAAAAAGAAATGCAGGGGAACACTATTTTAAGGTGACAGTTACATGTTACTACATGTACTATAGTAATAACAGTAAATTATGCATAATTACAAGTAACTAAGGTAACACTTCATTTTGGTGGTCCCTTTTGAACATTCTGTTGATTATAAGTAACTTTTCAACTGTCAACTTATTCTACTAAACCTAACCCTACCAGTCTACTAAAACTCTACTAAAACTCTAATGAGAGTAGATAAATGTAGGTGTAGCGTTACTTACAGTCAACAGAATGTGTTAAAGAGACCATCAAAATGAAGTGAAACTGTAATTAACCCTAAACCAAACTCTATAGTAATAAAATGTAGTTAATTTATATTTTTATTTATTAGGGCCCAAGCCTTGAAAAGGTGAAGGCCCTATTGTTTTCCTAAGAATTATTAGGGCCCAAGCCTTGAAAAGGCGAAGGCCCTATTGTTTTCCTTAGGATTATTTATTATTAGGGCCCAAGCCTTGAAAAGGCGAAGGCCCTATTGTTTTCGTTAGGATTATTCTTTATTAGGGCCCAAGCCTTGAAAAGGCGAAGGCCCTTGTGGCGAGGGGGGCGTGGTTCCGCGAAGTCTGTAGCGGGAGAGAAGTCAGCGAGCCGCGCGCTGAGTAAGTGGGTCAAGTGCAGATAACGAACACCTGTGTCTGATTGCAGTAATTGGCGTGGAGACTGCATATAAGCTGCCGGCTGAGAGTGAGAAGGAGAGAGGAACAGGCCTGTGTTTTAGTTGTTTTGTTTATGTATTTTATTTTAGCCAGCAGTCGTCCGCGAGGGGCTGCTGGCGGTATTTTGGTTGTTTGTTTTATTTTAAATAAATTATATTTTGATGGTTCGCCGGTTCCCGCCTCCTTCTTCCCTGAACATTGTTACACTGGTGAGATACCCGGTAATGCCGGTCGTAATTCAATTTAGGGGGCAAAAGCATAGTGTGGAGGTGGCCGTTAACCCGCACCTCCGGCATCCGCTCATTCTGGGAACGAATTGGCCGGCCTTTAATGAATTATTGGGGGTATTATCAGCGGGTGCCTCTTGGAAAAAGCAAAATAGGCGAAAGACAGCGGTTGTTCAGGTGGGGGATGCTGAGCCGGGACCACTGGGTCCTGCTGCAGGGGAACAGAGGGCTCTGGCGAGAACGGTTCTCTCCGAGCGTGATGATTTTCCCCTGGAGCAGTCCCAGGATGAGACGCTAAAAAATGCCTTTAATCAGGTCCGCTCCATCGACGGCCAGCTCCTCCACCCAGACCAACCGCTCTCTTATCCCTATTTTGCTGTTTTGAAAG
This sequence comes from Meda fulgida, assembly GCA_030578275.1. Lineage (NCBI taxonomy): Eukaryota > Metazoa > Chordata > Actinopteri > Cypriniformes > Leuciscidae > Meda > Meda fulgida. The sequence continues at coordinate 25,445,392 of CM060628.1, read as the reverse complement.
ATAGGTTGTATCGGGTGACCCAAGACACCCAGACAAAAGAAGATACAACTCAGTTGTTGGTTCCTAAAAGCCGCCGGGAAATGCTTTTTCAGGCGGCTCACTCTAACCCAATGGCCGGGCATTTAGGGCAGGCGGCGACACTAAACCGTCTCATGGCCCGGTTCTTCTGGCCGGGCATTCACGAGAACGTGCGCAGGTGGTGCGCGTCTTGTCGTGAATGTCAGTTGGTGAATCCACCGGCCAATCCAAAAGCACCATTGTGCCCCCTTCCGTTAATGCAGGTCCCCTTCGAGAGAATTGGTATGGACCTCATCGGGCCATTAGAACGGTCGGCACGAGGGCATCGCTTTGCGTTGGTCATGGTAGACTACGCAACGCGATACCCAGAAGCAGTTCCGCTTCGCAACATTTCGGCTAAAAGTGTTGCGAGCGCGCTCTTCTCGTTAATCTCCCGAGTGGGAATCCCCAAGGAGATTCTCACTGATCAGGGCACGGCGTTCATGTCACGAACGATTCGCGAACTCTACGAATTGTTGGGCATTAAATCGATTCGCACTAGCGTCTACCACCCACAGACAGACGGCTTAGTGGAAAGATTTAATCGCACTTTGAAGGCCATGATTCGTAAGTTCGTTCACGAGGACGCCAAAAATTGGGATAAATGGCTAGAACCCCTCTTGTTCGCTGTACGCGAGGTCCCACAAGCCTCCACGGGGTTTTCCCCCTTCGAGCTCCTCTACGGACGGCAACCCCGCGGGGTGCTTGACGTTCTTAGGGAGACTTGGGAGGACGGACCGACCGCTGCTAAGAACGAAATTCAGTATGTCCTGGACCTGAGAACAAAACTCCACACTTTGGGGCAGCTATCAATGGAGAATTTGTTACAGGCCCAGGGCAGACAGAGTCAGCTCTACAACAGGGGAACTAGACTCCGCCAATTTGCACCGGGAGATAAGGTACTTGTATTACTCCCTACTTCCAGCTCTAAATTACTCGCAAAGTGGCAAGGGCCCTTTGAGGTCACACGGCGAGTTAATGATCTTAACTATGAGGTAGCCCGTACAGACAGAGGTGGAGCACATCAAATCTATCACCTCAACCTCCTCAAAAAGTGGGTTGAGGCAGAGTCAGTGATGCTGGCGACGGTGGTGAGTGGAGAGGAGGATCTCGGGCCTGAGGCGAGCGCAAAATCTCAATCTCTCGCGCTGGCTCTTGGTGGAGATCACCTCTCGCCCTCCCAGCTCACTGACGTGAAAAATATTCAAGCCGAGTTTGCGGATGTGTTCTCTCCTCTGCCTGGTCGGACGAACCTCATTCAGCACCACGTTGAGACGGAACCTGGGGTAGTGGTACGTTGCCGCCCGTATCGTTTGCCTGAACACAAGAAAAAGGTAGTTCAGACTGAATTAGAATCTATGTTGGAGTTGGGGGTAATAGAAGAGTCGAGCAGTGACTGGGCGAGCCCGATAGTCTTAGTGCCTAAAACGGACGGCTCGATCCGCTTCTGTGTCGACTATAGAAAGGTGAACGCGGTGTCCAAATTTGATGCCTATCCAATGCCCAGGGTTGACGAATTGCTTGATCGGCTGGGCACGGCTCGTTTTTATTCGACATTGGACTTAACAAAGGGTTATTGGCAGATCCCCTTGTCTCCAATGTCCAAAGAAAAAACAGCTTTCACGACGCCGTTTGGATTACACCAATTTGTTACCCTTCCTTTCGGGTTGTTCGGGGCTCCAGCGACCTTCCAGCGTCTGATGGACAAGATTCTCCGGCCGCATGCTGCATATGCCGCTGCCTACTTGGATGATATTATCATCTATAATACCGATTGGCAGCGTCATATGCAGCATTTGCGGGCTGTCCTGAAGACGCTGAGAAGGGCGGGCCTCACCGCCAACCCGAAGAAGTGTGCAATTGGGCGCGTGGAAGTAAGGTATCTGGGTTTCCACTTGGGTCACGGACAGGTGCGTCCCCAAATTGATAAGACGGCAGCAGTTGCGACCTGCCCGAGACCTAAGACCAAGAAGGAGGTTAGACAGTTCCTGGGGCTAGCGGGATATTACAGGAGGTTTGTGCCTAATTATTCGGACCTCGCTAGCCCGCTGACTGATCTAACTAAAAAGGAAGCGCCAGATACGGTCCAGTGGACGGAGCACTGCCAGCAGGCCTTTACCCAGATAAAGGCTGCTCTGTGTGGCGGCCCGCTTTTGCATGCTCCTGACTTCTCTCTTCCTTTTATCCTGCAGACTGACGCATCGGACAGGGGGCTGGGCGCGGTCCTGTCCCAGGAGGTGGAGGGTGTAGAGCGGCCGGTGCTGTACATCAGTCGCAAGCTCTCTAAGAGAGAGACGATGTACAGCACCATTGAAAAAGAGTGCCTGGCCATCAGGTGGGCCGTTCTCACCCTCCGCTACTACCTCCTGGGGCGGGAGTTCACCCTCTGTTCGGACCACGCTCCCCTGCAGTGGCTCCACCGCATGAAGGATACCAACGCGCGGATCACTCGTTGGTATCTTGCTTTACAGCCTTTTAAGTTCCAGGTGGTCCACAGGCCGGGTGCACAGATGGTTGTGGCTGACTTCCTCTCCAGGAGGGGGGGGGGGGAGGCTGCAGGCCGGACGGCTCCCCGGCCTGAGACGGGCGGTGGAGGTATGTGGCGAGGGGGGCGTGGTTCCGCGAAGTCTGTAGCGGGAGAGAAGTCAGCGAGCCGCGCGCTGAGTAAGTGGGTCAAGTGCAGATAACGAACACCTGTGTCTGATTGCAGTAATTGGCGTGGAGACTGCATATAAGCTGCCGGCTGAGAGTGAGAAGGAGAGAGGAACAGGCCTGTATTTTAGTTGTGTTTTGTTTTTGTATTTTATTTTCGGTAGCCAGCAGTCGTCCGCGAGGGGCTGCTGGTGGTATTTTCGTTTGTTTGTCTTATTTAAATAAATTATATTTTAATTGTTCGCCGGTTCCCGCCTCCTTCCCTGAACATTGCTACAGCCCTATTGTTTTCCTAAGGATTATTCTTTATTATTATTAGGGCCCAAGCCTTGAAAAGGCGAAGGCCCTATTGTTTTCCTAAGGATTATTCTTTATTATTATTATTATTATTAGGGCCCAAGCCTTGAAAAGGCGAAGGCCCTATTGTTTTCCTTAGGATTATTTCTTCTTCTTCTTCTTCTTCTTCTTCTTCTTCTTCTTCTTCTTCTTCTTCTTCTTCTTCTTCTTCTTCTTCTTCTTCTTCTTCTTCTTCTTCTTCTTCTTCTTCTTCTTCTTCTTCTTCTTCTTCTTCTTCTTCTTCTTTATTAGGGCCCAAGCCTTGAAAAGGCGAAGGCCCTATTGTTTTCGTTAGGATTATTCTTTATTATTAGGGCCCAAGCCTTGAAAAGGCGAAGGCCCTATTGTTTTCCTTAGGATTATTTATTCTTCTTCTTCTTCTCCTTCTTCTTTATTAGGGCCCAAGCCTTGAAAAGGCGAAGGCCCTATTGCTTTCCTTAGGATTATTAGGGCCCAAGCCTTGAAAAGGCGAAGGCCCTATTGTTTTCGTTAGGATTATTCTTTATTATTAGGGCCCAAGCCTTGAAAAGGCGAAGGCCCTATTGTTTTCCTTAGGATTATTTATTCTTCTTCTTCTTCTTCTTTATTAGGGCCCAAGCCTTGAAAAGGCGAAAGGCCCTATTGTTTTCCTTAGGATTATTAGGGCCCAAGCCTTGAAAAGGCGAAGGCCCTATTGTTTTCGTTAGGATTATTTATTAGGGCCCAAGCCTTGAAAAGGCGAAGGCCCTATTGTTTTCCTTAGGATTATTTCTTCTTCTTCTTCTTCTTCTTCTTCTTCTTCTTCTTTATTAGGGCCCAAGCCTTGAAAAGGCGAAGGCCCTATTGTTTTCCTTAGGATTATTTATTATTATTAGGGCCCAAGCCTTGAAAAGGCGAAGGCCCTATTGTTTTCGTTAGGATTATTTATTATTCTTTATTAGGGCCCAAGCCTTGAAAAGGCGAAGGCCCTATTGTTTTCCTTAGGATTATTTATTAGGGCCCAAGCCTTGAAAAGGTGAAGGCCCTATTGTTTTCCTTAGGATTATTTATTATTATTAGGGCCCAAGCCTTGAAAGGGCGAAGGCCCTATTGTTTTCGTTAGGATTATTTATTATTCTTTATTAGGGCCCAAGCCTTGAAAAGGCGAAGGCCCTATTGTTTTCCTTAGGATTATTTATTAGGGCCCAAGCCTTGAAAAGGCGAAGGCCCTATTGTTTTCCTTAGGATTATTAGGGCCCAAGCCTTGAAAAGGCGAAGGCCCTATTGTTTTCCTTAGGATTATTTATTATTATTATTATTATTATTAGGGCCCAAGCCTTGAAAAGGCGAAGGCCCTATTGTTTTCCTTAGGATTATTAGGGCCCAAGCCTTGAAAAGGCGAAGGCCCTATTGTTTTCCTTAGGATTATTTATTATTATTATTATTATTATTAGGGCCCAAGCCTTGAAAAGGCGAAGGCCCTATTGTTTTCCTTAGGATTATTAGGGCCCAAGCCTTGAAAATAAAATGCTTCATTTCTGTATAAAATAAAAATTTTCCTTAATAACCAGACAACCAGAGCGCACTATTCCTCAAACATCATCAGTGCTGAAGCGGAACTAACCAGAGCCGTATCGGCAGATAGCGAGCAGATGCAGCATATGTGTTGTATCGAGGCAGGGTAGGTCAGGGGAATCCATTTGCAGGCTTTTTTTTAAGAAGGCTCAAGACAGGGCAGGGAGAACAATGGCAAACAGGGCAGAACCGAACCAGGCAGACGCACCAAAACTTGGTTGACAGGCAAAGGACAAAGGACCTAAGATAAATACTGGCGCTTCTGGATCTTTACACATTTAAGTGGCTGCAAAACATATTGACCTAAAAATGATTCTAAATTTAAAATGATCTCATATATGTGGTCTTGTGGGTTCACGATCATAGCACCTGTCCCCAAATGGCACATTCATATGAATTTTCGGTCTTGTGGTCCTTATTTAATGGGTTCTGTTAAATCCATGAGACCGTCGGCGGTCTCATTTTTCAATTTGGGTTTCAGAAGGTTGCTCACGCATACTTGTGGTTGCTTTTTTAAAATGTGGCTCGATGTGCACTTTGGCAGAGGCACACTGATGCAAGCTCTAAATCCACCTCTTTTCACCAGTCCAAACGGGGTTAAAGTTTTTGCACGTCGTAGCACCAATTAACCCTAAAGGCACCGGGGCGGCGGTTGCCACCGGCTTGGGCCGCAATCGCTGTCGCAGTATATTTATTCTTATTATTATTATTTAGGGCCCAAGCCTGAAAAGGCGAAGTCCCTATTGTTTTCCTTAGGATTCTTTATTTTATTATTAGTCGTATTTTTATTATTATACTACCTTTTGGGCACTTTGGGGGCCCCTAACGTGCTCATAAAAACTCTTTGAAAATTTGCCCACGGGTCAGAACCCCGGCCATCAGCGCGGGCTGAAGATGGTACCCGGGCGTGGCCAGGGGGGCTCGGACAGCGCCCCGGAACGGGATTCGAAAACCTGTTCATATATCAAACACGCTTGCATGACATTTATCTGAATAACGGTACACCTATAGATCTCATATGGCATATATCCGTCGCATCTTACTTTTTACGCAGCCGACGGGAAACGGCTATTATGGGTTGTTTGGAAACTCATGTACAGGATTTGATATACTCTCCTAGCGGAATTCACCGATCGTCACAATCTCGGTGTGCATGAAGTCAAGAACTTGAGGATGAAAAATTGCCAGGGATTTTTTGATATCTCGGAACGGTTTGGCCGTGGCGAGGAAACGAAATTATGGCGAATAATGGAAACAGGAAGGTGTTATCAACTATTCTGCCTACATTGACTGATCTTGATGAAAATTCAGCAGTGTGTTCGCTGTAAGAGGCCGATCCCATGGATGTGGATATTGTGAGTCAAAGTTATTAGCGCCACCAACTGGCAGAGGAAGTGTGTCACTTTCAAAATGCTTTAATTCACCCTCTTATTTTACCGATTTGCTTCAAATATATGTGTATAATGTTAAACAACGGCGAATTTAGACCTGTAGGAAAGGATTATTGATATCTTAGATACTGTTGCCGTGGTACGCATCCACCTTTAAGATTCTTTTTTGATTGTTTTGAGGACTTTAGATACTTGAAATTGCATTGAAACTCGATAGACACATTCACATTTATTAGCCAGTGACATGTGCAACGTTCCAACCGGGCGTGGTTTGCCGGGGTCCAGTAGCGCACCACCTTTATGCCAAAAGAGGGGAGTTAGGGTCTAGACTTTTATCTACAATCTTTTAAAACTCCGTATGTAAACTGCTCATATCGAGGTGGACAAACTTTCTTACATTTTACACTTATTAGTTTCAGACCAACAGGAAGTCAGATCTTTTGGATTGAATGTGGATGTTTGGGAGAATTTTCTCTTCCTCTGTCTTGACCCTAGTCTCTCCGTGTTGTTTGAGGGAGGGGGTTTGCTCTGCTGAGTGAGAATGCTTTTATTTTAGTTTTTCAAGCGTTTTTGGGGCTTCATGTGCTCGGAAAACCTCTTGAAACTTTGCACACGGGTCAGAACGCGGCCATCCGGGCCGGGCTGAAGATGGTACCCCCCCGCCCCGGCGCCCACCCACCCCCCCCCCCCCCCCCGTCCACCCGAGCCCCCCCCACGCCCCCCCCCGCGCCCCCCCCGCCCGGACCCCCCCCTTCCTCCCCCCGCCGGACCCCCCACCACAGCACCGCACCCCCCTGGAAACCCGCGGCCTACCCCTCATTGTAAACCTAATGTCCGAAAATCAAACACGCTTGCATGAATTAATCTGAAAATCGCTACCACATATGATCTCATCGTTTCAACTATCCTTCGCACTCTTACTTTTTACGCCACCCAACGGACGTCGGCTATTATGGGTTGTTTGGAACACTCATGTTCAGGAATTCGATATACTCCTCCTAGGGAAATTCACCGGGATCGTCACCAAACTCGGTGTGTTGCATGACGTCAGACTTGGGATGAAAAATTTGCAGGGGATTTTTGAATATCTCGAAAGGTTTGGCCGTGGCGGGACACGAAAATAATGGTGAATAATGGAAACCAGGAAGTGTGTGATAATTCTGGATACATTGATGATCTCGATCAAATTCAGCAGTGTGTTCGCTGTAAGAGGGCCGATCACAAGGATGTGCACTATTGTGAGTCAAAAGTTAATAGCGCCCCCAACTGGTAGCAGAAAGTGTGTCACTTTCCAAAATGCTTTGAATCACCCTCTTATTTTCAACCCGATTTGCTTCAAAAACTTTACGTGTATATTGTAACCACCGGCAGATGTAGACTGTGAAAGGATATTGATCTCTTAGATACTGTTGCCGTGGTTAAGCATCACACTTTTAAGATTTTTTTAGATGCTTTTGTGACTTAGCATACTTGAATATTGCATGATATCGATAGGACACATCCCATTTATTAGGCGTGACATGTGCAAAGTTTCCGACCAACGGGCGTGGTGCCTGGGCTCAGTAGCGCCATTTTGACAACAGAGGGGGAGTTAGGTCATACTTTTATCTACCACTCTAAAACTCAGTATTATAATGTTCATAATCGAGCTGGACAACTTTCTAATTTACATTTTAGCTCAGACAAAAGGACGTCAGTAGATTTTGCGTTTGCATTGGATGTGTTGGCGAATTTTCTCTCCTCTCTCTCTGTCCCTACGTCTCTCGTCGTGTTTGGGGAGAGAGGGGTGCGATAGAGGGGGGGTTTGTCTGCTGAGTAGATGCTTTTATGTTCGTTTTTTCAAGGTTTTGGGGCCCAGTACGTGCTCGAAAACCTCTTGATAAAACTTTGCCACACGGGTCCTGACCCCGCCGGCCATCAGGGCCGGGCTGCAGAGTGGTACCCGGGTCGTGGCACGGGGGCTCGACAGCGCCCCTGGAACGGGATTCGAACACTTGTCCCTATATCAAACATGCTTGCATGTAATAATATGACATTCGGTACCACTTATAGATCTCATCGGGCGAAACAATTTCGTGTGCTTACGTTTTTACGAACGCTCAACAGGAGTTCAGCTATTATGGGTTGTTTGGAAAATGCATGATTTTATTTTCAGACTATACTTCTCCTCGAGAATTAATCCAAACACACAAAACTCGGTGAGCGTGAAGTCGAGACAATGAGGATGCTAAATTGCGAACGGGACTTTTTGACTATCTCAAACGGTTTGGCCGTGGCGCGGGGAACTGAATTTATGACTAAAAAGGACACATCAGTGTGTTATAAATTAGTTAAATTTAACTTACCAGTTACACACTCTGCGTGTATATTGTTCTCGGTCAAGCGATAAACTAACTTTTAATTTATTGTCTTTGAGCTCAGACAACACAGAAAGTCAGATTTGTAGTTTGACTGTGGATATGGAGAATTTCTCTCCCTCTCTCTGTCAGAGGAGAATGCACCCTGGCATTCTGTTATGTGCTGTGTGTGTGATGTGTGTGTGTCTGTGTGAGGAGGGGGGGAGGGGATGGGGTAGCCTAGGGGGATAGTTTATACCAAAGTCATTCATGGGGCCATACTGCCCTCTTGTGTCCAAATTGGATTTATACGCACTTTTAGGCATTATACCTGCATTACAACACCACACACAGTGCGGTTCGCACCGCGACCTTCTCTCTTCTCTCTCTCTCTCTCTCTCTCCTCACACACAACTCACACCACACACATCACACACACAGTTCGATCGCTCCCGCGCCTCTCTTCTGTCTCCCGCACACACACGTTTGATCGCGCCCGCGCCTCTCTATCTCCCACACAGCGACACACACACACACACACACACACACACCCACAGTTCGATCGCGCCCGCGCCTCTCGCCCATCACACACGCACCACACACACACACACACACACACACCACCACAGTTCGATCGCGCCCGCGCCTCTCTCTCTTCTCTCTCTCTCTCTTCTCTCTCTCTCTTCTCTCTCTCTCTCTCTCTCTCTCTCTCTCTGTCTCTCTGTCTCTGTCTCTCTCTCTCTCTCTCTGTCTCTTCTCTCGCTTCTCTCTATCTCTTAGATCAATATTATTATCAATATTAGATCAATATTGTGTAATCAGATCCAATATGTTTTCCTTAAAAATGTTATTCTCTCTCCCACACACACACACAGTTCGATCGCGACCCCTTTCACACACACGCACCAAACACACACACACACAGTATCAATCGCGCCGCTCCTCCGTCTCTCTACTCTTTAATGTGGCTATATTAGATCAATGTTTTCCTTAAAAATGTTATGCACACTACAATTTCTTCTCTCACATTTAACATATTATTGTATAAAATAATACTACCATTAAAAAAACACATTTGATTTTCTATTTAATCAATGTAGAATGTGTAACCTTAAAAAATAACAGATACGGTGCCTCTGTTTGAGGACACGAAATTAAACCCCAATGCAACTATGATGAATGTCCAAGATGGCACTCACAGCTGTTTTTCACCGCGGTTGGTAAATATTTTTTGCCTTTTAACCTGGTGTGTGGGTGTTGGTCGTTGTGTGGGTGAGGATTTTGGTTGTGGGGGACGTTGTAGGGTACAATTTGGGAGTTTATGTTTGACAAAAAGCACTTTGTTTTTTATTGTGAGTGTACATACATACTAAATAAACACTTTGCAGTTTGATTTGACTTTCCGTCTCGGAACACAATGACGGAGATGTTTTATGTTGGCACAGTTCATCGCCCCCACACCTCAAACACACACACACACCCAAAACCACACACACACACCACAACCCACACCACACACACACACACACATTGGAACGTGAGTGAAGTACAAAAGCCTATCAATAAAGAATAGTTTAGCATCCAAAATACTCCACAAATGTTTGAAACAGTTTGATTTAATGCGAGTTTCCTGAGCCTAAACCACTTACTTTCACTTACGCTTTACATTATTTCGGTTACTTCTTGTGTAAGTTTTTAAAAATTCTTGTTTGTTCTGGAATATCATTACATTTAAACCAATTGCGTGTGTAATATTTTGAGTTTATCATTCAAATCCGAATTAATTATCTCGGGGTTTCCCTCGTTATTTATTTTTTATTTTTTTCATTTGTACGAAACCGGTAAGGCAAGTAATCTTCTCTGTGTCTTATATATGTAATCTATCTCTCTATTATTCTCTATTATATATATGAATTATAAATAATTCTTTCGGTATAAAATAAAAAATTTTCCTAATACCCGGACACAAGAGGCACTATTCATACAACATCCTCAGTGCTGAAGCGGAAAATACCAGAGCCCGTTCGGCAGCTAGCGAGGCAGATGCAGCATATGTGTTGTATCGCGGCAGGGGTCAGGTCAGTGGGAATCCATTTGCAGCTTTTTTTTATAAGGAACTGGTCAAGACAGGCGGGAGAACAATGGCAAACCGGGCCAGAACGAAAAAAGGCCGGGAGAAAAACTTGGTTGACAGGCAAAGGACAAAGGACCTCACGATAATACTGGGCTTCTGGATTTCACATTTACGTGTGCAAAACATATAGACTAAAATGATTCTAAATTTAAAATGATCTCATATATGTGGCTCTTGTGGTATCACGATCATTAGACCCAGTCCCCAAATGGCACACTTCCATATGAAATTTCGGTCTTGTTGTACTATTTTAATGTGTTGTTAAATCCATGAGGACGTCGGCTGTCTCATTTTTCAATTTGGGTTTCAGAACGGTTGCTCACGCATACTTTTTGGTTGATAGTTGCCCTCGATGTGCACTTTGAGCAGATGGCCACACTGATGCAAGCTCTTAAATCACACTTCTGTATTCAACCAGTCAAACCGGGGTTAGTTTTGCACGTCGTGCACAATTAACTTAAGGGCACGGGGCGGCCGGTGTTTTGCCACCGGCTTGGGTCCGCAATCGCTGCACGCAGCTATATTCTATTCTTATTATTATTAGGGCCCAAGCCTTGAAAAGGCGAAGGCCCTATAGTTTTCCTTCCCAGGATTCTTTATTATTATTATTATTATAATAATTCTTATTTTATACCTTTTGGGCATTTTTGGGGGGCCTTAACGTGCTCAAAAAACTCTTGCAACTTTGCACACGGGTCAGAACCGCGCCAATCAGGGGCCGGGTGAACGAGATGGTACCCGGGCGTGGCAGGGGGCCGACAGCGCCCTGAACGGGCTTCGAAACAAACATGTTCATATATCAAACAGCTTGCATGAATTTCTGAATATCGGTACCCCAAAACCCAACTATAGATCTCATCATTTCATATATCCTCGCACTCTTACATTTTTAGCCAGCAGCCCGATCAGGAAGTCGGCTATTATGGGTTGTTTGGAAAACTATGTTCAGAATTTGCTATACTCCTTCTAGGGACTTCACCCGATCGTCACCAAACTCGGTGTGCATGAAGTCAGACATTGAGGATTGAAAAATTTGCCAGGGGCTTTTTGCTATCTCGAACGGTTTGGCCGTGGCGAGGGAAACTGAACTTATGGCGCATAATGGAAAACAGGAAGTGTGTATAACTTCTGCATACATTGACTGATCTTGGTTGAAACTTCAGCAGTGTGTCGCAGTAAGCGGTCCGATCACATGGATGTGGACTATTGTGAGTAAAGATTATAGCGCCACCAAACTGGCAGCAGGAAGTGTGTCACTTTCAATAATGCTTTAAAATCACCCCTCTTATTTGTACCCGATTTGCATCCAACACTTTCTGTGTATAATGTAAAATAACCCGCAGTTTTGACCTGTGAAAGGATTATGATATCTTAGGTTACTGTTGCCGTGGTAACGCATCCAAACTTTAGATTCTTTTTTGGATGCTTTTTGAAGACTCTTCGCATACTTGAAAATTGCTTGAACTCGATAGACACCTCCCATTTATTAGCACGTAGCCATGTGCAAAAGTTTCTGAAGGGCGTGGTGCCGGGCGCTCAGTTAGCGCCACCTTTGACAAAGAGGGGAGTAGTTAGGTCTATACTTTTATTACAATCTTAAAAACTCCGTATGTATAATGTTCATATCGAAGCTGGACAACTTTCTAATTGACACTTATTATAGCTCAGACCAACAGGAAGTCTCGATATTTTGGTTCTGAAAGTGGATTTGTTTGGGAATTGTTTCTCTTCCTCGTCTCTGAACCCTAGTTCTTTCCGTGTGGTTTGCGGGAGGAGGGGGGAGGGGGGGTTTGGTTGCTGAGTGAGAATGCTTTTATTTTTAGTTTTTCCGAGGTTGTGGGGCCCTTAATGTGCTCGAAACACTTTGCAAATTGCTCCGGGTCAGAAACCCGCGGCCATCAGGGCCGGGCTGAAGCTGGTACCCGGGGCTGGTGGTGGCAGGGGGGCTCGACTGGCCCCTGGACTGGGGTTCGAAACACTTGTCCAGATATCAAACATGCTTGCTTGTAATTAAATATGAAACTCTGTAACACTTTAGATCTTCTTCGGGGTCTCTCGAAACATTTCGTGCTCTAAGTTTTACGACGTCAACACCGGGAAGTCAGCTATTATGGGTTTGTTTGGAAAAATGAATGCTTTTATCTTGTGATGTACGTCTTCCTAGGAATTAATCCAAACACCACGAAACCGGTCAGCGTGAAGTCAAGACATTGAGGATGCTAAATTGCGAACGGATATTTTTGATTTTTGAACGGTTTGGCCGTGGCGAGGGACAATGAATTTAATGACTAAAAACGGGCCACATTAAAGTGTGTTATAATCTTAGTTAATTTTAATCTACAGTTTACTAAAACTCTGAGTGTATATTGTTCTGTCAAGCCGAAACAAGCTTTCTAATTTTTTGTCCTTAGCTCAGACAATCAGAAGTCAGATATTGTAGTTTGAATTGGATTTGAGAATGTTCTCTCCCTCTCTCTGCCAGAGAGAGGAATGCACTCCCAGGCATTCTGCTATGTGTGTGTGTTCGGGGGTGGGTGTCTGTATGAGGAGGGGGAGGGGCGAGGAAGGGGTTATACTTGGGTGATAGTTTAGAACACAAGTCATTCATGGGGCCATTACTGCCCTCTATTGTCCAAAATTGTATTTATTAACGCACTGTTTATTCATTTATTACTGTATTACACACACCACACACTCCACAGTGCGAATCGCACCGCGCCCTCTCCTGCTCTCCTCTGTCTCTATCTCTCTCTCTCTCTCTCTCTCTCTTCTCTTCTCTCTCTCTCACACACACAACACACACAACACACACACACACACACAACACACACCACACAACACACACACACACACCACAGTTCGACGCTCACGCGCCTCCCTCCTCTTCTTGTCTCAAGCACACACACAGTTTGATCGCGCCGCGCCTCTTCTCTCCCACACACGCCCACCACACACAGTTCGAATCGCTCCGGCCTCTCTCTCTGTCTCACGCATCACACACAGTCTGGATCGCGCCCGCCCGCGACTCTCTTTCTCCACACACGCAACACAAACACAGTTCGATCGCGCCGCGCCTCTCGCTCCACTCAACCACACGCACACACACCACACAGTTCGATCTCGCCCCGCTTCTCTCTCTCTCTCTCTCTCTCTCTCTCTCTCTCTCTCTCTCTCCTCTCTCTCTCTGCTCTGTCTCTCTCTCTCTCTCTCTCTTCTTCTCTAATGTGCTATATTAGATCAATTAATGTGCTATATTAGTCAAACTTTTTTATGTTTTCCGTAAAATTTATTCTCTCTCCCACCACACACACAGTTTCCGATCTGCGCCCCTTTCAACACCCGCACACACACCACACCACGTCAATCGCGCCCGACTCCCGTCTCTCTCTCTTAATGTGCTATATTAGATAATGTTGTCCTTAAAAAAATTTGGTATGACACTACATGTATTCTCATCATATTTCTAAATTATTGTATAAAATAGTTTATTACCATTAAAAATAACATTTGATTTTCTATTTAATCAATGGAGAATGTGTTGTAAACTAAAAAATAAACAGATCAGTGTCTGAGGAAAGAAATTAAAACCAAAGTCATTATGATGAATGTCCCAAAGTGGCATCACAGACTGTTTTTCAACGAGGTTGGCTAAATATTTTTTGCTTTTAAACTGTGAGTGTGGCGTGTTGGTGTGGGTGGGTGAGATTTTTGGTTTGGGGGACAGGTGTAGGTTCAGTTTGAGTTTATAGTTTGCCAAAAGGCACTTTGTGTTTTGTTGTGCGTGTACATCCATATAAATTAAACTTTTGCAGTTTGAATTTACGTCCTCGATTCCCAAACTGACGGACAAGTATGTTTTATGTGTAACAGTTCAAGGATCGACACCACACCTCAACCACACACGCACCACCAACACACACACACACACACACACATCAAACACACACACACACATACACACACATACACACACTACACACTAACACACATATTGGAAATGTGAGAGTGAGTACAAAGCCTATAATCAAGAAAAAATAGCATCCAAATACATCACAACTGTGAACAGTTGATTATAATGAGAGAGTTACGTTAGCCAGCACCACTTCTTTGACTTTTGCTTTACATTATTTCGGTTACTTCTTGTTTATGTTTTTAAATTCTTGTTCTGTTCTGAAATCATTACATTTAAACCAATTGATTGGTAATATTTTGAGTGTATCATCAAACGAATAATTATCTCGGGTTCCCTAGTTATTATTTTTATTTTTTCATTTTACCTAAACAGGTAAGGCAGTAATCTTCTCTGTGTTCTTTCTATATGTATATCTTATCTATCTATCTATCTTTCTATATGACTTATTAATAACTTATTTCTGTATAACATACAAATTCCGAAATAATCAGCCAACAATCAGAGCGCCCCTATCCAACAATCAGCAGTTGCTGAAAGCGGGGAACTACCGAAGCCGTTCGGCAGATCGCGAAGCAGAGAGCAGATTGTGAGTTCGTATCGAGGGCAGGGTCTCAGGCCCGGGGACATCCATTTCCCGCAGCTTTTTATTAAGACATGGTCAGACAGGCAGGTCGTTTGTGGAACTAATGGCAAACAGGGCAGCAGCACAGCAGCATAACAGAAAACCAGCAGAGACAAAACCCGAAGAGAAAAACCAGGTTGAGAGGCAAAGGAACAACGACCCCTCCCAGCTAAAAACTTGGCTTCTGGATTTACCTCATTTAAGTGCTGCACACATATTGACTAAAAATTATTCTAATTTTAAATGATCTCTTATATGTGGGCTATGGTGGTTCACGATCATAGGCCCTGTCCCCAAATGGCACAACTTCATATGAATTTTCGGTCTTGTGTACATATTTTCATGTGGTCTGTTAAAATCCTGAGACCGTAGGGCTGGTCTCATTTTCAATTGGGTTTAGAAGGGGGTTGTCACGCATACTTTGTGGTTTATATGCTGCCTGGTTTCGCACTTTGCAGAGGCCACACTGATGAGAGCTCTTACAGCCACACTTCTTTTCAAACAGGGCAACGCGGGGTTACGTTTTTGCACGTCGTGCACCATACCCTAAAGGCACGGGGGTGGCGTGTGCCCACCGGCTTGGGCCCGCAATCGCTGGCTCGCAGCTATATTTATTATTATTATTATTATTATTATTATTATTAGGGCCAAGCCTGAAACAGGCGAAGGCCCTATTGTTGTCCTCAAGGATTATTTATTATTATTATTTATCTATTATTATTATTATCATTTTACTACCTCTTGGGCACCTTTAGGGGGCCTTAACGTGCTCCCCAACAACTCTTGAACACTTGCACACGGGTCACCCGACCCGCGGCATCAGGGCAGGGCTGATAGATGGTACCCGGCGAGGCAGGGGGGCCGGACAGCGCCCCCTGGAACGGGTTCGAAAACATGTTCATTATCAAACACGCTTGCCTGAATTATCTGAACTATCGGTACCACTTATAGATTCTCATTTCATATATCCTTCGCACTCTTACTTTTTACGCCAAGCCCCGACAGGAAGTCGGCTATATGGGTTGTTTGGAAACTCCTGTTCAGGAATTTGATATATCCTCTAGGGAATTCACGATCGTCACCCAAACTCGTGAGTGCCATGAAAGTCAAAGACTTGAGGATGAAAAATTGCCAGGGATTTTTGATTATCTCGAAACGGTTGGCCGTGGCGAGGAAACGGCAATTATGGCGAATAATGGAAAACAGGAAGTGTGTTATCACTTCCTGATACATTGGACTGATCTTGATGAAATTCAGCAGTGTGTTCGCTATAAGAGGCCGATCACATGGATGTGACTATTGTGGTCAAAGTATAGCGCCACCACTGGCAGGCAGGACGTGTGTCACTTTTCAAAAACATAAATTGCTTTAAATTCACCTCTATTTTTACCGATTTATTTGCTTCAAACTGTTGTGTATAATGTAAACACACGGCAGATTTAGCCTGTGAAAGGATTATTGGATATCTTAGATACTGTTGCCGTGGTAACGCATCAAACTTTAGATTCTTTTTTGATGTTTTTGAGACTCTTAGCTTACTTGAAATTGCATTGAAACTTCGAAGACACATCACATTTATGAGCCAGTAGACATGTGCAAAGTTTCAGAATCGGGCGTGGTGCGGGGCTCAGTTAGCGCCCCTTTTGACAAAAGACGGGGGAGTTAGGTCTCTACTTTATCTACAATCTTAAAACTAGTATGTATACTGTTCATATCGAGCTGGGACAACTTTCTCATTTACACTTATTAGCTCAGGGACCAACAGGAAGTCAGATATTTTGGTTTGAATGTGGATGTTTTGGAGAATTTTCTTTCCTATGTCTCGACCCTCGTCTCTCCGTGTTGTTTGAGGGTGGGGAGGGGGGGTTTGTCTGCTGAGTGAGGAATGCTTTTATTTTAGTTTTTCAAGGTTTTGGGCCTTTAATGTGCTCGAAAACTCTTGACACTTGCACACGGGTCAGAACCGCGGCCATCAGGGCCGGGCTGTAGATGGTACCCGGTGATGGTGGTGGACAGAAATTAAAACCAATGCAATTGATGAATGTCCAAAAAGATGGCACTCCACCAGATGTTTTTTAAACGAGGTGGGATAAATATTTTTTGCTTTTATACTGTGTGTGTGGGTGTTGTTGGTGTGTGTGGGTGAGATTTTTGTTTTATTGTTGAGTGTACCGACATATAAATAAACACTTTGCAGTTTGAATTTACGTCTCGATTAACAAATGACGAGTTGTTTTTATGTGTAACAGTTTCCATAGCACCACCACCTAACCCACACACACTCACCAATAACACCACACACACACACCACATCAAACACACAACACTCACACCACACACATACACACACACCACACTCACACACATATTGGAAAGTGAGGAAGGACCAAGCTATAATACAGAACAAAATTAGCCTCCAAATACATCACAAATGTTGAAACAGTTTGATTCTCATGAGGAGAGTTACGTGAGCCCAGCCACCACTTACTTGGACTTTCGTCTTTACATATTTCGGTTACTTCTTGTTTATAGTTTTTTAAAATTCTTGTTTGTATGAATATCATTCCATTTAACAATTGTGTGTAATATTTTGGTGTATCAGCAAATCAGAATACTTATCTCGGTTTTCTAGATATTTAGTTTTATTTTTTCAATTTTATAAACACAGGTAAGGCAAGTACTATTCTCTGTGTCTTTCTATATGTCTATCTATTCTATCTATCCTATCGATCGATATGAATTATTTAATAACTTATTTCTGTTTATAACATAAAAATTCACGCATAATCCAGACCAATTAGATGCGCACGATTCTACAAACATCATCAGTGCTGAAGCGGAACTACAGTGTCCGGTCGGGCAGGATAGCGAGCCGAGGCAGTGTGTTTTGTATCGAGGCCAGGGGTCAGGACAGGGAATCCATTTGCAGCTTTTTTATTAAGAATGGTCAAGACAGCCAGGGTGGGTGAACTATGGCAAACAGGGCGGAAACAAGGAAACAAAGCAGAAGAGACAAACCGGTTGAGAGGCAAGGGCACGGACCTCCAGTATAATATACTGGGACTTTCTGGATGTACACATTTAAGTTGCTGCAAAACATATTGACCTAAATAATTTTCTAATTTTACATGATCTCATATTATGGGTATTGTGGTTCACGATCAGAGGCCTGTCCCCAAATGGCAACACTTCTATGAATTTTCGGTCTCTTGTGTCTGATTTCATGTGTCTGTTAATCCATGAGACCGTAGGCTGTCTCATTTTTCATTTGTGGGTTTTTAAGGAAGGTTTGCTCTACGCCACATCCTAATGTGGTTTATATGTGCCCTGGATACGCATTTTTGCGAGGCCACACTGAATGCGAGTTACAGCACATTCTTTTCAAACAGTCAAACGGGGTTACGTTTTTGCAGTCGTGCACAATAACCCTTAAAATGGCACCGGGGGGGTGGCCGGTGCCACCGGCTTGGGCCCGCACACGTCGCTGCTCGCAGTATATTTTATTATTATTTTTATTATTATTATTATTATTAGGGCCCCAAGCCTTCGAAGAAAGGCGAAGGCCTATTGTTTTCCTTGGATTATTTATTATTATTATTATGATTATTATTTTATTATTTTACGACCTTTTGGGCACTTTTGGGGGCTTAACGTGCTCAAAAACTCTTGAAATTTGCCACACGGGTCAGGAGAACCCGCGGCAATCAGGGCCGAGGCTGAAGATGGTACCCGGGGTGGGCAGGGGGCGGGGCTCGACAGGCCCCCGGGAAGGGATGCGGAAAAACATTGTTCATATCATCAAACACGCTTGCTATGATATTGCATGTGAATTAATTGAGTATCGGAGTACACATATAGATTCATCATTTCATATATTCCTTCGCACTCTTACTTTTTACGACCAGCCCGACCAGGAAGTCGGCTCAATTATGGGTTGTTTGGATACCTCATGTTCATGGAATTTGATATCACTCCTCCTAGGGACTTCACCGATCGTCCCAAACTCGACGTTGTGCATGAAGTCAAGACATGAGGATGGAAAATTGCCAGGGGATTTTTTTGATATCTCGAAACGGTGTGGCCGTGGCGAAGGAAACGAAATTATGGGAATAATGGAAAACAGGCAGTGTTGTTATAATTCTGCATCCAATGACTGATCTGGATGAAACTTCTGCAGTGTGTTCGCTGTAAGAGGCCGTTTCACTGGATGTGACTATTGTGAGTCAAAGTTATGCGCCCAAACTGGCAGCAGGACGTGTGTCACTTTTCAAGTGCTTTTAAAGTCACCCTCTTATTTTTACCGATTTGCTTCAAACTTTATGTGTTATAATGTAAACACCACGGCAGAATTAGCCTGTGATAAAGGATTATTGACTATCTTAGGATACTGTTGCCGTTGGTAACGCATCCAAACCTTTAAGATTCTTTTTTGATGCTTTTGAGACTCTTAGCATACTGAATTGATGAATGAAAACTCGCTAGACACATCACATTTATTAGCAGTAGACATGTGAAAGTTTCAGGAAACGGGGGCGTGGTGCCGGGGCTCAGTAGCGCCCCTTTTGACAAAAGAGGGGCAGTTGGGAGTTAGGTCTTACTTGTATCTACATCTTAAAAACTCGTATGGTATAATGTTTCATATCGAGCTGGACAACTATCTAATTTATCACTTATTAGCTCAGACCAACAGGAGTCAGATATTTTGCGTTTGAATGTGGATTTGTTTTGGAGAATTTTCTCTTCCTCTGTCTCTGACCCTACGTCTCTCGTGTGTTTGAGGGGAGGGGGGTTTGGTTGGTCCGGCTGAGTGAGGAATGCTTTTATTTTGTTTTTCAAGGTTTGGGGCCCTTTAATGTTGCTTCGAAAACTCTTGTAATTGCACAGGGTCAGATACCGCGGCCCTTCAGGGCGGGGCTGAAGTGGTACCCGGGCGTTGGCAGGGAGGAGGGCTCGACGCCGCCCCCTGGAATGGGATTCGAACATTGTTATCCATATATCAAAACATGCTTGCTTGTAAGATATCGAAACTCTGTACACTTTAGATCTCATCGGGGCCGAACAACTTTCGTGCTCTAAGTTTACGGACAGCTCACTGGAAGTCAGTTATTATGGGTTGTTTGGAAAATGCATGCTTTTATTTGTGATATACGTCTCCTAGAGTAATTATCCCAAACTCCGCGAAACCGGTCAGCGTAAAGTCAAGACATTGAGGTTGCTAAATTGCCGACACGGATTTTTGATATCTTGAACGGTTTGGCCGTGGCGAGGAAATGAATTTCTGACTAAAACAGGAACATAATGGTGTTATAAACTTAGTTAATGTTATCTTCAGTTACATAAACTCTGGTGTTTGTATATTGTTCTCGTCAAGCCGAACAACTTTTCTAATTTAGTTGTCATTTGCTCGACAAACAGAAAGTCAGATATTGTAGTTTGAATGTGGCTTCTGAGTATTTTCTCTCCCGTCTCTGCAGAGAGAATGCACCCTGCCATTCATGTATGGTGTGTGTGTTGATGTGTGTCTGTTTGAGGAGGGGGAGGAGGGAGGAAGGGGTATCTCGGGTGATAGTTTTATACAAAAGTCATTCATGGGGCCTTACTGCCTTGGTGTCCAATATTGATTTATACGCACTTTGAGTCATTAGTACTGTTATTACACACACACACACACCACACAGGTCGCTTCGCACCGCGCCTTCTCCTCTCTCTCTTCGCTCTCCTAGCCTCTTCTCTCTCTCTCTCTCTCTCTCTCTCTCTCACACCACAACCACACACACACACACACAGACACACACACACACCACACCACACACACACACACACACACAGGTCGATCGCTCCCGCGCATCTCTCTCTGTCTCACGCACACACCGTTTGAGCGCGCCGCGCCTCTCTCTCACACACACGCACACACACCACACAGTTCGATCGCTCCCGCGCCTCTCTCTCTGTCTCAGCACACACATCAGTCTGATCGCGCCAGCGACTTCTCTTCGCCCTCACACGCAAGACACACACAGTTCGATCGCGCCCGCGCCTCTTCTCACACACACACACGCACACACACCCACACAGTTCGATCGCGGCCCGCTTCTCTCACTCTCTCTCTCTCTCTCTCCTCTCTCTCTCTCGCTCTCTCTCTCTCTCTCTCTGTCGCTCTCTTCTCTCTCTCTCTTCTCTCTAAAGGTGCTAGATTTGATCAATAATGTGTATATTAGATCAATTATGTTTTCCTTAAAAATGTTTATGCTCTCCTCCCACAACACACACACAGTGCGATCGCCGCCCCTTTCACACACCACACGCAACACACAACACCAGTTCAATCGCGCCCGTCCTCCGTCTCTCTCCTCTTGATGGGACTATATTAGCTTCAATGTTTCCTTTAAAAATTGTATGCACACTACATTAGTTCTCATTCATATTTATAAACTTATTGTATAAAATAATATTACATTAAAAAAAACATTTGATTTTCGATTTTAATCAATGTATAATGTGTAAAACTTAAAAATAAACAGATCAGAGCTTGAGGACAGAAATTAAAAAACCCATGCAATAGATGTATGTCCAAAAGATGGCACTCCCAGACTGTTTTTTAAACGAGGTTGGATAAATATTTTTTGCTTTTAAAAACTGTGTGTGTGGGTTGGTTGGTGTGTGTGGTGTGAGGATTTTGGTTGGGGGGACAGTTGTAGGTGTCAGGTTTGAGTTTATAGTTTGACAAATGCACTTTGTGTTTTATTGTGAGTGTACCTACATATAAATAAACACTTTGCCGTTTGGAATTTCCGTCTCGATTAACAAATGACGGGAGTATGTTTTTATGGGTAACAGTTCAATCGCACCCACACCTCAACACACACACACCCCCCAAACACACACACACACACACACACATCTCAAAAAACACACACACACACACACACATAACACACCACATCACTCACATATTGGAAAGTGAGTGAAGTACAAAGCCATAATAAAGAAAAAATTAGCATCCAAATACATCACAAATGTTGAAACAGTTGATTCTAATGAGAGAGTTACGTGAGCCCAGCACCATTACTTTGACTTTCGCATTTACTTATTTCGGTGACTTCTTGTTTATAGTTTTTTAAATTCTTGTTTGTTCTGAATATCATTACATTTAAACAATTGCTTGTGTTATTATTTTGAGTGTTTCTTCATCAATTCAGACTAATTATCTCGGTTTCCTAGTTAATTTATTTTCTATGTTTTCATTGTACTAAAACAGGTAGGCCAAGTAATATTCTATGGAGTTCTTTATATATGTATATCTATCTTATCTATCTATTCTATCTATATGAATATAATAACTTTATTTCGGCATAACATATAAAAATTCCGAATAATCAGACCACTTTCCCAGGCGCACGATTCCTACAACATCCTCAGTGCTGAAGCGGAACTACCAGAGCCGTTCGGCAGATAGCGAGCAGATGACAGCAGCTTGTGTGTTGTATCGAGCAGGGTCAGGCCAGGGGAATCCATTTGCCGGCTTTTTATTATAGGATGCGTCAAAGACAGCGCAGGGTGAACTAGGCAAGACAGGGCCAGAACAGCAAAAAAGCAGAGACAAAACCAGGTTGGAGGCAAAGGACAAAGACCTCCCAGATAAATACGGGGCTTCTGGATTACTCCTTTAAGTGCTTCTTGC
Source organism: Meda fulgida (assembly GCA_030578275.1). NCBI lineage: Eukaryota > Metazoa > Chordata > Actinopteri > Cypriniformes > Leuciscidae > Meda > Meda fulgida. The sequence goes on along the minus strand of CM060628.1, from coordinate 25,422,737 downwards.
AAAAACTATTGACCTAACAAATTATTCTAATGTAAAATGATCTCATATATGAGGCTATATTGTGGTTCACGATCATAGGCCCTGTCCCCAAATGGCACACTTCATATGAATTATTTTCGGTCTTTGTGTACTTATTGCATGTGGTCTGTTAAATCCATGACGACCGTTTAGGCAGTTCTCATTTTTAATTTGGGTTTAAGAAGGTTGCTCACGCATACTTTGTGGTTTATATGTGCCCTGGATACGCACTTTGCAGAGGCCACACTGATGCCGAGCTCTTAAAAGCACCAATTCTTTTCAACAGTCAAAGCGGGGTTTACGTTTTTGACGTCGGCACAATAACCCTCAAGGCTATCCGGCAACGTGCGGGGGTGGCGGTGCACCGGCTTGGGCCCGCACCATCGCTGCTCGCAGCTATATTTATTATTATTATTACTTAATTATTATTATTCTTAGGGCCCCAGGCCTGAAAGGCTCGAAGGCCCTATTGTTTTCATTAGATTATTTATTATTATTATTATTATTATTATTCTTATTATTTTTACTACCTTTTGGGACTTTTGGGGGCCTTAACGTGCTCAAAACTCTCATTGATACTTTTGCTCACAGGGGTCCAGAACCCGCCGGCCTCAGGCGGGCTGAAGGTAGGTACACGGGCGTGGCTGGGTGGGCTTCGACAGCGGCCCCTGGGAACGGGATTCGCACACATGTTCAGCTTTCAAAACACGCTTGCATGAATTATCTGAATATCGGTACAAATTATAGTCTCATCATTTCATTTATCCTTCGCACTCTTACATTTTACGCCAGCCGGACAGGAAGTCGGTATTATGGGTGTTTTGGAAATCATGTTCGGAAATTTGATTATTACTCCTCCTAGGGGAATTCACCCGATCGTCACCAAACTCGGTGTGCATGAAGTCAAGCCATTGAGGATGAAAATGGAGCCAGGGGATTTTTGATATCTCGATCGGTTTTGGCCGTGGCGTGGAAACGAAAACAAATTATGGCGAAATCATGACAGGAGTGTGTTATAACTTCTGTTACATTGCCGGTCTTGATGAAAACTTCAGCAGTGTGTTCGCTGTAATGAGGCCGATCACCAATGGATGTGACTATTTGTTGAGTCAAAGTTCATCGCGCAACCAACTGCAGCAGGAAGTGTGTCACTTTCAAAAGCTTTTAATTCTCCCTCTTTTTTTACACGATATTTGCTTCAAATTATGTGTCTAATGTAACACACGGCAGATTTAGCACCTGTGAAAGGATTATTGATATCTTAGCTACTGTTGCCGTGGTAACGCATCACAACTTTAAGATTCTTTTTTGATGCTTTTGAGGGCTCTTAGCATACTTGACAATTGCTATGAAACTCATAGACACATCACAAATGTATTAGCCCTTGTAGACATGTGCAAGTTACAGAAATACGGGCTGCGTGCCGGGGGACTCAGTAGCGCCACCTTTTGACAAAAGAGGGGAGAGTAGGTCTATACTTTTATCTAACATCTAAAACTCAGTATGTGAATGTTCATATCGAAGCTGGACACCTTTCTTAATTTAACTTATTAGCTCAGACCAACCAGAGATTGTCAGATATTTTGGTTTGAGAATGCTGGATGTTTTGGAGAATTTTCTCTTCCTCTGTCTCTGACCTACGTCTCTCCGTGTGTTTGAGGGAGAGGGGGGTTTGTCTGCTGAGTGAGAATGCTTTATTTTAGTTATTTATTCAAGGTCTTTGGGGCCCCTTAATGTGCTCGAAAACTTTTTTCCTTTGAAAACTTTGCACAAGGGTCAGAAACCGCGGCCATCAGGGCGGGGAAGCTGGTACCCGGGCCGTGCGGGGGCTCGACAGCGCCCCTGGAATGGGACTTCGAAACAACAAAAACACTTGTCCATATCATCCAAACATGCGGCTTGTTAATAATATACACTCTGTACACTTATAGATTCATCGGGGGCCGAACAACTTTCGTGCTCTAAGTTTTACGACAGCCTCACCAGGAAGTCTGCTATTATGTCGTAGTTTGAAAATGCATGCTTTTATTTGTGATATACGTCTCCTAGAGAATTAATCCAACACCACGAAACTCGGTCAGCGTGTGAAGTCAGACATTGCGGATGCTAATTGCGAACGGATTTTTGATTCTTGACGGTTTGGCCGTGGCGAGGAAATGAAATTTATGACTAAAAAAGGACACATTTAAAGTGTGTTATAACTTAGTTAATTTTAGTTCTCCCAGTACAAAACTCTGCGTGTATCTTGTTCTCGTCAAGCCGAACAACTGTCTAATTTATTGTCACTTAGCTCAGTAACAAACAGAAAGTCAGATATTGTCGTTTGGAATTGTGGGTTTCTGAGAATTTTCTCTCCCTCTCCTGACAGAGAGAATGCACCCTGGCATTCTTGTATGTGTGAGTGTTGTGTGTGTGTCTGTATGAGGAGGGGGAGGGGGAAGGGGTATCCTCGGGTGATAGTTTAAAACACAAAGGTCATTCATGGGCCTTACGGCCCTCTTGTGTCCAAATGGTATTTATACGCACTTGGTATTCATTTATTCCCGGTTGTTACACACCCACAACCAACACACACAGTTCGAGCGCCCCGCGCCCTCTCCTCTCTCTCTCTCTCCTCCCTCTCTCTCTCTCTCTCTCTCTCTCTCTCTCTTCTCTCTCTCTCTCACCACACACACCACACACACCCACACACACCACACACCACCACACACACACAACACACAACAGTTCGATCGCTCCCGCGCCTCCTGTCCCCGCCCCCCCGCCCTGTCTCACGCACCACACAGTTTGATCGCGGCCCGCGCCTTCGTCTCCCACCCACGCACACACACACACAGTTCTGATCTCGCTCCGCGCCTCTATCTCTGTCTCACGCACACTCCACAGTCTGATCGCGCCCGCGACTCTCTTTCTCCACACACGCACACAACACACAGTGCGAGCGCGCCGCGCCTCTCTCTCACACACACACACGCACACACTCACACCCAGTTCGATCGTTCGCCCGCTTCTCTCTCTCTCTGCTCTCTCCCTCTCTCTCTCTCTCTCTCACTCTTCCTCGCTCTCTCTGTCTCTCTCTCCTCTCTCTCTCTTTCTCTACTGTGCTAGTTTAGATCAATAATGTGCTATATTAGATCAATATGTTTTCCTTAAAAAATGTTATGCTCTCTCCCACACCACACAACAGTCGATCGGCCCCCTTTCACCACCACACGCACACACACACAACACCGTTCAATCGCGCCCGCTCCTCCGTCTCTCTCTCTTTAATTGTGCTATATTAGATCAATGTTTTTTCCTTAAAAATTGTATGCACACTTACATTTTATTCTCATCATATTTATAAATTATTGTATAAAATTAATTTTACCATTAAAAAAAAAAACATTATGATTATCTATTTTAATCAATGTTAGAATGTGTAATTAAAAATAATAACAGATCAGTGCTCTGTGGACAAGAAATTAAAACCAATGCAATATGATGAATGTCCAAAAGATGGCACTCACAGGATGTTTTTTAAAACGAGGTGGGATAAATATTTTTTTGCTTTTTAAATGTGTGTGTGGGTGTTGTGTGTGTGTGGGTGAGGGTATTTTGGTTGGGGGGACGTTGTAGGTTACAGTTTGAGTTTTATAGTTTGACAAAAGCACTTTGTTGATTTATTGGTGCGGGTACATACTATAAATAAACACTTTGCAGTTTTGAATTTACGGCCTCGATTAAACAAAAATATCTGACGGAGGTTATGTTTTTATGGTGTAACAGTTCAATCGCACCCACTCCTCAACCACCACACACACAACCAAACACACCACACACACACCACCACACACACACACAACACACACACACACACACATACACACACACACACTCACACACATATTGGAAAGTGAGTGAAGTACAAAGCCTATAATAAAGAAAAAATTAGCATCCAAATACATCACAAATGTTGAAACAGTTTGATTCTAATGAGAGAGTTACGTGAGCCCAGCACCACTTACTTTGACTTTCGCTTTACATTATTTCGGTTACTTCTTGTTTATAGTTTTTTAAATTCTTGTTCTGTTCTGAATATCATTACATTTAAACAATTGCTTGTGTAATATTTTGAGTGTATCATCAAATCAGAATAATTATCTCGGTTTCCCTAGTTATTTATTTTTATTTTTTCATTTTACTAAACAGGTAAGGCAAGTAATATTCTCTGTGTCTTTATATATGTATATCTATCTATCTATCTATCTATCTATATGAATTATTAATAACTTATTTCTGTATAACATAAAAATTCCCGAATAATCCAGACCAATCAGAGCGCACTATTCCTACAACATCATCAGTGCTGAAGCGGAACTACCAGAGCCGTTCGGCAGATAGCGAGCAGATGCAGCATGTGTGTTGTATCGAGGCAGGGTCAGGCCAGGGGAATCCATTTGCAGCTTTTTATTAAGAATGGTCAAGACAGGCAGGGTGAACTATGGCAAACAGGGCAGAACAGAAAAAGCAGAGACAAACCAGGTTGAGAGGCAAAGGACAAAGACCTCCAGATAAATACTGGGCTTCTGGATTTACACATTTAAGTGCTGCAAAACATATTGACCTAAAAATTATTCTAATTTTAAATGATCTCATATATGTGGCTATTGTGGTTCACGATCATAGGCCCTGTCCCCAAATGGCACACTTCATATGAATTTTCGGTCTTGTGTACTTATTTCATGTGTCTGTTAAATCCATGAGACCGTAGGCTGTCTCATTTTTCAATTTGGGTTTAAGAAGGTTGCTCACGCATACTTTGTGGTTTATATGTGCCCTGGATACGCACTTTTGCAGAGGCCACACTGATGCGAGCTCTACAGCACACTTCTTTTCAACAGTCAAAGCGGGGTTACGTTTTTGCACGTCGTGCACAATAACCCTAAAGGCACCGGGGTGGCGGTGCCACCGGCTTGGGCCCGCAATCGCTGCTCGCAGCTATATTTATTATTATTATTATTATTATTATTATTATTAGGGCCCAAGCCTTGAAAAGGCGAAGGCCCTATTGTTTTCCTTAGGATTATTTATTATTATTATTATTATATTATTATTATTATTTTACTACCTTTTGGGCACTTTTGGGGGCCTTAACGTGCTCAAAAACTCTTGAAACTTTGCACACGGGTCAGAACCCGCGGCCATCAGGGCCGGGCTGAAGATGGTACCCGGGCGTGGCAGGGGGGCTCGACAGCGCCCCCTGGAACGGGATTCGAAAACATGTTCATATATCAAACACGCTTGCATGAATTAATCTGAATATCGGTACACATATAGATCTCATCATTTCATATATCCTTCGCACTCTTACTTTTTACGCCAGCCCGACAGGAAGTCGGCTATTATGGGTTGTTTGGAAACTCATGTTCAGGAATTTGATATACTCCTCCTAGGGAATTCACCCGATCGTCACCAAACTCGGTGTGCATGAAGTCAAGACATTGAGGATGAAAAATTGCCAGGGGATTTTTGATATCTCGAACGGTTTGGCCGTGGCGAGGAAACGAAATTATGGCGAATAATGGAAACAGGAAGTGTGTTATAACTTCTGCATACATTGACTGATCTTGATGAAACTTCAGCAGTGTGTTCGCTGTAAGAGGCCGATCACATGGATGTGACTATTGTGAGTCAAAGTTATAGCGCCACCAACTGGCAGCAGGAAGTGTGTCACTTTCAAAATGCTTTAAATTCACCCTCTTATTTTTACCCGATTTGCTTCAAACTTTATGTGTATAATGTAAACACACGGCAGATTTAGACCTGTGAAAGGATTATTGATATCTTAGATACTGTTGCCGTGGTAACGCATCAAACTTTAAGATTCTTTTTTGATGCTTTTGAGACTCTTAGCATACTTGAAATTGCATGAAACTCGATAGACACATCACATTTATTAGCCAGTAGACATGTGCAAAGTTTCAGAAACGGGCGTGGTGCCGGGGCTCAGTAGCGCCACCTTTTGACAAAAGAGGGGGAGTTAGGTCTATACTTTTATCTACAATCTTAAAACTCAGTATGTATAATGTTCATATCGAGCTGGACAACTTTCTAATTTACACTTATTAGCTCAGACCAACAGGAAGTCAGATATTTTGGTTTGAATGTGGATGTTTTGGAGAATTTTCTCTTCCTCTGTCTCTGACCCTACGTCTCTCCGTGTGTTTGAGGGGAGGGGGGTTTGTCTGCTGAGTGAGAATGCTTTTATTTTAGTTTTTCAAGGTTTTGGGGCCCTTAATGTGCTCGAAAACTCTTGAAACTTTGCACACGGGTCAGAACCCGCGGCCATCAGGGCCGGGCTGAAGCTGGTACCCGGGCGTGGCAGGGGGGCTCGACAGCGCCCCCTGGAATGGGATTCGAACACTTGTCCATATATCAAACATGCTTGCTTGTAATAATATGAAACTCTGTACACTTATAGATCTCATCGGGCCGAACAACTTTCGTGCTCTAAGTTTTACGACAGCTCAACAGGAAGTCAGCTATTATGGGTTGTTTGGAAAATGCATGCTTTTATTTGTGATATACGTCTCCTAGAGAATTAATCCAAACACCACGAAACTCGGTCAGCGTGAAGTCAAGACATTGAGGATGCTAAATTGCGAACGGATTTTTGATATCTTGAACGGTTTGGCCGTGGCGAGGAAATGAATTTATGACTAAAAAAGGACACATAAAGTGTGTTATAACTTAGTTAATTTTATCTACAGTTACAAAACTCTGCGTGTATATTGTTCTCGTCAAGCCGAACAACTTTCTAATTTATTGTCATTAGCTCAGACAAACAGAAAGTCAGATATTGTAGTTTGAATGTGGATTCTGAGAATTTTCTCTCCCTCTCTCTGACAGAGAGAATGCACCCTGGCATTCTGTATGTGTGTGTGTGTGTGTGTGTCTGTATGAGGAGGGGGAGGGGGAAGGGGTATCCTCGGGTGATAGTTTAAACACAAAGTCATTCATGGGGCCATACTGCCCTCTTGTGTCCAAAATTGTATTTATACGCACTTTTATTCATTTATTACCTGTATTACACACACACACACACACACAGTTCGATCGCACCCGCGCCTCTCTCTCTCTCTCTCTCTCTCTCTCTCTCTCTCTCTCTCTCTCTCTCTCTCTCTCTCACACACACACACACACACACACACACACACACACACACACACACACACACACACACACACACACACAGTTCGATCGCTCCCGCGCCTCTCTCTCTGTCTCACGCACACACACAGTTTGATCGCGCCCGCGCCTCTCTCTCCCACACACGCACACACACACACAGTTCGATCGCTCCCGCGCCTCTCTCTCTGTCTCACGCACACACACAGTCTGATCGCGCCCGCGACTCTCTTTCTCCCACACACGCACACACACACACAGTTCGATCGCGCCCGCGCCTCTCTCTCACACACACACACGCACACACACACACACAGTTCGATCGCGCCCGCTTCTCTCTCTCTCTCTCTCTCTCTCTCTCTCTCTCTCTCTCTCTCTCTCTCTCTCTCTCTCTGTCTCTCTCTCTCTCTCTCTCTCTCTCTCTAATGTGCTATATTAGATCAATAATGTGCTATATTAGATCAATATGTTTTCCTTAAAAATGTTATTCTCTCTCCCACACACACACACAGTTCGATCGCGCCCCTTTCACACACACACGCACACACACACACACACAGTTCAATCGCGCCCGCTCCTCCGTCTCTCTCTCTTTAATGTGCTATATTAGATCAATGTTTTCCTTAAAAATTGTATGCACACTACATTTATTCTCATCATATTTATAAATTATTGTATAAAATAATATTACCATTAAAAAAAACATTTGATTTTCTATTTTAATCAATGTAGAATGTGTAACTTAAAAATAAACAGATCAGTGCTCTGAGGACAAGAAATTAAAACCAATGCAATATGATGAATGTCCAAAAGATGGCACTCACAGACTGTTTTTAAACGAGGTTGGATAAATATTTTTTGCTTTTAAACTGTGTGTGTGGGTGTTGGTGTGTGTGGGTGAGATTTTGGTTGGGGGACAGTTGTAGGTTACAGTTTGAGTTTATAGTTTGACAAAAGCACTTTGTGTTTTATTGTGAGTGTACATACATATAAATAAACACTTTGCAGTTTGAATTTACGTCCTCGATTAACAAAATGACGGAGTATGTTTTTATGTGTAACAGTTCAATCGCACCCACACCTCAACCACACACACACACCAAACACACACACACACACACACACATCAAACACACACACACACACACACACATACACACACACACACTCACACACATATTGGAAAGTGAGTGAAGTACAAAGCCTATAATAAAGAAAAAATTAGCATCCAAATACATCACAAATGTTGAAACAGTTTGATTCTAATGAGAGAGTTACGTGAGCCCAGCACCACTTACTTTGACTTTCGCTTTACATTATTTCGGTTACTTCTTGTTTATAGTTTTTTAAAATTCTTGTTCTGTTCTGAATATCATTACATTTAAACAATTGCTTGTGTAATATTTTGAGTGTATCATCAAATCAGAATAATTATCTCGGTTTCCCTAGTTATTTATTTTTATTTTTTCATTTTACTAAACAGGTAAGGCAAGTAATATTCTCTGTGTCTTTATATATGTATATCTATCTATCTATCTATCTATCTATATGAATTATTAATAACTTATTTCTGTATAACATAAAAATTCCCGAATAATCCAGACCAATCAGAGCGCACTATTCCTACAACATCATCAGTGCTGAAGCGGAACTACCAGAGCCGTTCGGCAGATAGCGAGCAGATGCAGCATGTGTGTTGTATCGAGGCAGGGTCAGGCCAGGGGAATCCATTTGCAGCTTTTTATTAAGAATGGTCAAGACAGGCAGGGTGAACTATGGCAAACAGGGCAGAACAGAAAAAGCAGAGACAAACCAGGTTGAGAGGCAAAGGACAAAGACCTCCAGATAAATACTGGGCTTCTGGATTTACACATTTAAGTGCTGCAAAACATATTGACCTAAAAATTATTCTAATTTTAAATGATCTCATATATGTGGCTATTGTGGTTCACGATCATAGGCCCTGTCCCCAAATGGCACACTTCATATGAATTTTCGGTCTTGTGTACTTATTTCATGTGTCTGTTAAATCCATGAGACCGTAGGCTGTCTCATTTTTCAATTTGGGTTTAAGAAGGTTGCTCACGCATACTTTGTGGTTTATATGTGCCCTGGATACGCACTTTTGCAGAGGCCACACTGATGCGAGCTCTACAGCACACTTCTTTTCAACAGTCAAAGCGGGGTTACGTTTTTGCACGTCGTGCACAATAACCCTAAAGGCACCGGGGTGGCGGTGCCACCGGCTTGGGCCCGCAATCGCTGCTCGCAGCTATATTTATTATTATTATTATTATTATTATTATTATTAGGGCCCAAGCCTTGAAAAGGCGAAGGCCCTATTGTTTTCCTTAGGATTATTTATTATTATTATTATTATTATTATTATTATTATTTTACTACCTTTTGGGCACTTTTGGGGGCCTTAACGTGCTCAAAAACTCTTGAAACTTTGCACACGGGTCAGAACCCGCGGCCATCAGGGCCGGGCTGAAGATGGTACCCGGGCGTGGCAGGGGGGCTCGACAGCGCCCCCTGGAACGGGATTCGAAAACATGTTCATATATCAAACACGCTTGCATGAATTAATCTGAATATCGGTACACATATAGATCTCATCATTTCATATATCCTTCGCACTCTTACTTTTTACGCCAGCCCGACAGGAAGTCGGCTATTATGGGTTGTTTGGAAACTCATGTTCAGGAATTTGATATACTCCTCCTAGGGAATTCACCCGATCGTCACCAAACTCGGTGTGCATGAAGTCAAGACATTGAGGATGAAAAATTGCCAGGGGATTTTTGATATCTCGAACGGTTTGGCCGTGGCGAGGAAACGAAATTATGGCGAATAATGGAAACAGGAAGTGTGTTATAACTTCTGCATACATTGACTGATCTTGATGAAACTTCAGCAGTGTGTTCGCTGTAAGAGGCCGATCACATGGATGTGACTATTGTGAGTCAAAGTTATAGCGCCACCAACTGGCAGCAGGAAGTGTGTCACTTTCAAAATGCTTTAAATTCACCCTCTTATTTTTACCCGATTTGCTTCAAACTTTATGTGTATAATGTAAACACACGGCAGATTTAGACCTGTGAAAGGATTATTGATATCTTAGATACTGTTGCCGTGGTAACGCATCAAACTTTAAGATTCTTTTTTGATGCTTTTGAGACTCTTAGCATACTTGAAATTGCATGAAACTCGATAGACACATCACATTTATTAGCCAGTAGACATGTGCAAAGTTTCAGAAACGGGCGTGGTGCCGGGGCTCAGTAGCGCCACCTTTTGACAAAAGAGGGGGAGTTAGGTCTATACTTTTATCTACAATCTTAAAACTCAGTATGTATAATGTTCATATCGAGCTGGACAACTTTCTAATTTACACTTATTAGCTCAGACCAACAGGAAGTCAGATATTTTGGTTTGAATGTGGATGTTTTGGAGAATTTTCTCTTCCTCTGTCTCTGACCCTACGTCTCTCCGTGTGTTTGAGGGGAGGGGGGTTTGTCTGCTGAGTGAGAATGCTTTTATTTTAGTTTTTCAAGGTTTTGGGGCCCTTAATGTGCTCGAAAACTCTTGAAACTTTGCACACGGGTCAGAACCCGCGGCCATCAGGGCCGGGCTGAAGCTGGTACCCGGGCGTGGCAGGGGGGCTCGACAGCGCCCCCTGGAATGGGATTCGAACACTTGTCCATATATCAAACATGCTTGCTTGTAATAATATGAAACTCTGTACACTTATAGATCTCATCGGGCCGAACAACTTTCGTGCTCTAAGTTTTACGACAGCTCAACAGGAAGTCAGCTATTATGGGTTGTTTGGAAAATGCATGCTTTTATTTGTGATATACGTCTCCTAGAGAATTAATCCAAACACCACGAAACTCGGTCAGCGTGAAGTCAAGACATTGAGGATGCTAAATTGCGAACGGATTTTTGATATCTTGAACGGTTTGGCCGTGGCGAGGAAATGAATTTATGACTAAAAAAGGACACATAAAGTGTGTTATAACTTAGTTAATTTTATCTACAGTTACAAAACTCTGCGTGTATATTGTTCTCGTCAAGCCGAACAACTTTCTAATTTATTGTCATTAGCTCAGACAAACAGAAAGTCAGATATTGTAGTTTGAATGTGGATTCTGAGAATTTTCTCTCCCTCTCTCTGACAGAGAGAATGCACCCTGGCATTCTGTATGTGTGTGTGTGTGTGTGTGTCTGTATGAGGAGGGGGAGGGGGAAGGGGTATCCTCGGGTGATAGTTTAAACACAAAGTCATTCATGGGGCCATACTGCCCTCTTGTGTCCAAAATTGTATTTATACGCACTTTTATTCATTTATTACCTGTATTACACACACACACACACACACAGTTCGATCGCACCCGCGCCTCTCTCTCTCTCTCTCTCTCTCTCTCTCTCTCTCTCTCTCTCTCTCTCTCTCTCTCTCTCTCTCTCACACACACACACACACACACACACACACACACACACACACACACACACACACACACACACACACAGTTCGATCGCTCCCGCGCCTCTCTCTCTGTCTCACGCACACACACAGTTTGATCGCGCCCGCGCCTCTCTCTCCCACACACGCACACACACACACAGTTCGATCGCTCCCGCGCCTCTCTCTCTGTCTCACGCACACACACAGTCTGATCGCGCCCGCGACTCTCTTTCTCCCACACACGCACACACACACACAGTTCGATCGCGCCCGCGCCTCTCTCTCACACACACACACGCACACACACACACACAGTTCGATCGCGCCCGCTTCTCTCTCTCTCTCTCTCTCTCTCTCTCTCTCTCTCTCTCTCTCTCTCTCTCTCTCTCTCTGTCTCTCTCTCTCTCTCTCTCTCTCTCTCTAATGTGCTATATTAGATCAATAATGTGCTATATTAGATCAATATGTTTTCCTTAAAAATGTTATTCTCTCTCCCACACACACACACAGTTCGATCGCGCCCCTTTCACACACACACGCACACACACACACACACAGTTCAATCGCGCCCGCTCCTCCGTCTCTCTCTCTTTAATTTGCTATATTAGATCAATGTTTTCCTTAAAAATTGTATGCACACTACATTTATTCTCATCATATTTATAAATTATTGTATAAAATAATATTACCATTAAAAAAAACATTTGATTTTCTATTTTAATCAATGTAGAATGTGTAACTTAAAAATAAACAGATCAGTGCTCTGAGGACAAGAAATTAAAACCAATGCAATATGATGAATGTCCAAAAGATGGCACTCACAGACTGTTTTTAAACGAGGTTGGATAAATATTTTTTGCTTTTAAACTGTGTGTGTGGGTGTTGGTGTGTGTGGGTGAGATTTTGGTTGGGGGACAGTTGTAGGTTACAGTTTGAGTTTATAGTTTGACAAAAGCACTTTGTGTTTTATTGTGAGTGTACATACATATAAATAAACACTTTGCAGTTTGAATTTACGTCCTCGATTAACAAAATGACGGAGTATGTTTTTATGTGTAACAGTTCAATCGCACCCACACCTCAACCACACACACACACCAAACACACACACACACACACACACATCAAACACACACACACACACACACACATACACACACACACACTCACACACATATTGGAAAGTGAGTGAAGTACAAAGCCTATAATAAAGAAAAAATTAGCATCCAAATACATCACAAATGTTGAAACAGTTTGATTCTAATGAGAGAGTTACGTGAGCCCAGCACCACTTACTTTGACTTTCGCTTTACATTATTTCGGTTACTTCTTGTTTATAGTTTTTTAAAATTCTTGTTCTGTTCTGAATATCATTACATTTAAACAATTGCTTGTGTAATATTTTGAGTGTATCATCAAATCAGAATAATTATCTCGGTTTCCCTAGTTATTTATTTTTATTTTTTCATTTTACTAAACAGGTAAGGCAAGTAATATTCTCTGTGTCTTTATATATGTATATCTATCTATCTATCTATCTATCTATATGAATTATTAATAACTTATTTCTGTATAACATAAAAATTCCCGAATAATCCAGACCAATCAGAGCGCACTATTCCTACAACATCATCAGTGCTGAAGCGGAACTACCAGAGCCGTTCGGCAGATAGCGAGCAGATGCAGCATGTGTGTTGTATCGAGGCAGGGTCAGGCCAGGGGAATCCATTTGCAGCTTTTTATTAAGAATGGTCAAGACAGGCAGGGTGAACTATGGCAAACAGGGCAGAACAGAAAAAGCAGAGACAAACCAGGTTGAGAGGCAAAGGACAAAGACCTCCAGATAAATACTGGGCTTCTGGATTTACACATTTAAGTGCTGCAAAACATATTGACCTAAAAATTATTCTAATTTTAAATGATCTCATATATGTGGCTATTGTGGTTCACGATCATAGGCCCTGTCCCCAAATGGCACACTTCATATGAATTTTCGGTCTTGTGTACTTATTTCATGTGTCTGTTAAATCCATGAGACCGTAGGCTGTCTCATTTTTCAATTTGGGTTTAAGAAGGTTGCTCACGCATACTTTGTGGTTTATATGTGCCCTGGATACGCACTTTTGCAGAGGCCACACTGATGCGAGCTCTACAGCACACTTCTTTTCAACAGTCAAAGCGGGGTTACGTTTTTGCACGTCGTGCACAATAACCCTAAAGGCACCGGGGTGGCGGTGCCACCGGCTTGGGCCCGCAATCGCTGCTCGCAGCTATATTTAGGGCCCAAGCCTTGAAAAGGCGAAGGCCCTATTGTTTTCCTTAGGATTATTTATTATTATTATTATTATTATTATTATTATTATTATTATTATTATTATTATTATTATTATTATTATTATTTTACTACCTTTTGGGCACTTTTGGGGGCCTTAACGTGCTCGAAAACTCTTGAAACTTTGCACACGGGTCAGAACCCGCGGCCATCAGGGCCGGGTTGAAGATGGTACCCGGGCGTGGCAGGGGGGCTCGACAGCGCCCCCTGGAACGGGATTTGAAAACATGTCCGTATATCAAACACGCTTGCATGAATTAATCTGAAAATCACTACACATATAGATCTCATCGTTTCATATATCCTTTGCACTCTTACTTTTTACGCCAGCCCAACAGGAAGTCGGCTATTATGGGTTGTTTGGAAACTCATGTTCAGGAATTTGATATACTCCTCCTAGGGAATTCACCCGATCGTCACCAAACTCGGTGTGCATGAAGTCAAGACATTGAGGATGAAAAATTGCCAGGGGATTTTTGATATCTCGAACGGTTTGGCCGTGGCGAGGAAACGAAATTATGGCGAATAATGGAAACAGGAAGTGTGTTATAACTTCTGCATACATTGACTGATCTTGATGAAACTTCAGCAGTGTGTTCGCTGTAAGAGGCCGATCACATGGATGTGACTATTGTGAGTCAAAGTTATAGCGCCACCAACTGGCAGCAGGAAGTGTGTCACTTTCAAAATGCTTTGAAATCACCCTCTTATTTTTACCCGATTTGCTTCAAACTTTATGTGTATAATGTAAACACACGGCAGATTTAGACCTGTGAAAGGATTATTGATATCTTAGATACTGTTGCCGTGGCAACGCATCAAACTTTAAGATTCTTTTTTGATGCTTTTGAGACTCTTAGCATACTTGAAATTGCATGAAACTCGATAGACACATCACATTTATTAGCCAGTAGACATGTGCAAAGTTTCAGGAACGGGCGTGGTGCCGGGGCTCAGTAGCGCCACCTTTTGACAAAAGAGGGGGAGTTAGGTCTATACTTTTATCTACAATCTTAAAACTCAGTATGTATAATGTTCATATCGAGCTGGACAACTTTCTAATTTACACTTATTAGCTCAGACCAACAGGAAGTCAGATATTTTGGTTTGAATGTGGATGTTTTGGAGAATTTTCTCTTCCCCTCTCTCTGACCCTACGTCTCTCCGTGTGTTTGAGGGGAGGGGGGTTTGTCTGCTGAGTGAGAATGCTTTTATTTTAGTTTTTCAAGGTTTTGGGGCCCTTAACGTGCTCGAAAACTCTTGAAACTTTGCACACGGGTCAGAACCCGCGGCCATCAGGGCCGGGCTGAAGATGGTACCCGGGCGTGGCAGGGGGGCTCGACAGCGCCCCCTGGAACGGGATTCGAACACTTGTCCATATATCAAACATGCTTGCTTGTAATAATATGAAACTCGGTACACTTATAGATCTCATCGGGCCAAACAACTTTCGTGCTCTAAGTTTTACGACAGCTCAACAGGAAGTCAGCTATTATGGGTTGTTTGGAAAATGCATGCTTTTATTTTTGATATACTTCTCCTAGAGAATTAATCCAAACACCACAAAACTCGGTTAGAGTGAAGTCAAGACATTGAGGATGCTAAATTGCGAACGGATTTTTGATATCTCAAACGGTTTGGCCGTGGCGAGGAAATAAATGTATGACTAAAAAAGGACACATAAAGTGTGTTATAACTTAGTTAATTTTATCTACAGTTACAAAACTCTGCGTGTATATTGTTCTCGTCAAGCCGAACAACTTTCTAATTTATTGTCATTAGCTCAGACAAACAGAAAGTCAGATATTGTAGTTTGAATGTGGATTCTGAGCATTTTCTCTCCCTCTCTCTGACAGAGAGAATGCACCCTGGCATTCTGTATGTGTGTGTGTGTGTCTGTGTGAGGAGGGGGAGGGGGAGGGGGTATCTTCGGGTGATAGTTTAAACAAAGTCATTCATAGGGCCCTACTGCCCTCTTGTGTCCAAAATTGTATTTATACGCACTTTTATTCATTTATTACCTGTATTACGCACACACACAGTTCGATCGCACCCGCGCCTCTCTCTCTCTCTCTCTCTCTCTCACACACACACACACACACACACACACACACACACACACACACACACACACACACACACACAGTTCGATCGCTCCCGCGCCTCTCTCTCTGTCTCACGCGCCTCTCTCTCTGTCTCACGCACACACACAGTTTGATCGCGCCCGCGCCTCTCTCTCTCACACACACACACAGTTCGATCGCGCCCGCGCCTCTCTCTCTCTCTCTCTCTCTCTCTCTCTCTCTCTCTCTCTCTCTCTCTCTCTCTCTCTCTCTCTCTCTCTCTCTCTCTCTCTCTCATGTGCTATATTAGATCAATATGTTTTCCTTAAAAATGTTATTCTCTCTCCCACACACACACACAGTTCGATCGCGCCCCTTTCACAGACACACACACACACACACACACACACACACACACACACACACACACACACACACACACACACACACACACACACACACACACACACACACAAACAAACACACACACACACAGTTCGATCGCGCCCGCGCCTCCGTCTCTCTCTCTCTAATGTGCTATTTTAGATCAATGTTTTCCTTAAAAATTTTATGCACTCTACATTTATTCTCATCAGATTTATAAATTATTGTATAAAATAATACTACCATTAAAAAAACACATTTGATTTTCTATTTTAATCAATGTAGAATGTGTAACTTAAAAATAAACAGATTAGTGCTCTGTTTGAGGACAAGAAATTAAAACCAATGCAATATGATGAATGTCCAAAAGATGGCACTCACAGACTGTTTTTAAACGAGGTTGGATAAATATTTTTTGCTTTTAAACTGTGTGTGTGGGTGTTGGTGTGTGTGGGTGAGATTTTGGTTGGGGGACAGTTGTAGGTTACAGTTTGAGTTTATAGTTTGACAAAAGCACTTTGTGTTTTATTGTGAGTGTACATAAATATAAGTAAACACTTTGCAGTTTGAATTTACGTCCTCGATGAACAAAATGACGGAGTATGTTTTTATGTGTAACAGTTCAATCGCACCCACACGTCACCCACACACACACACCAAACACACACACAAACACACACACACACACACACACACACACACACACACACACACACACACACACACACACACACACACACACACACACACACACACACACATATTGGAACGTGAGTGAAGTACAAAGCCTATAATAAAGAATAGTTTAGCATCCAAATACATCACAAATGTTGAAACAGTTTGATTCTAATGACAGAGTTACATGAGCCTAACACCACTTACTTTCACTTTCGCTTTACATTATTTCGGTTACTTCTTATTTATAGTTTTTTAAAATTCTTGTTCTGTTCTGAATATCATTACATTTAAACAATTGCTTGTGGAATATTTTGAGTGTATCATCAAATCAGAATACTTATCTCGGTTTCCCTAGTTATTTATTTTTATTTTTTCATCTTACTAAACAGGTAAGGCAAGTAATATTCTCTGTGTCTTTATATATGTATATCTATCTATCTATCTATCTATCTATCTATCTATCTATCTATCTATCTATCTATCTATCTATCTATATATATATATATATATATATATATATATATGAATTATAAATAACTTATATCTGTATAAAATAAACATTTCCTAATAATCCAGACCAACCAGAGCGCACTATTCCTACAACATCATCAGTGCTGAAGCGGAACTACCAGAGCCGTTCGGCAGATAGCGAGCAGATGCAGCATATGTGTTGTATCGAGGCAGGGTCAGGCCAGGGGAATCCATTTGCAGCTTTTTATTAAGAATGGTCAAGACAGGCAGGGAGAACAATGGCAAACAGGGCAGAACAGAAAAGGCAGAGACAAACCAGGTTGAGAGGCAAAGGACAAAGACCTCCAGATAAATACTGGGCTTCTGGATTTACACATTTAAGTGCTGCAAAACATATTGACCTAAAAATTATTCTAAATTTAAATGATCTCATATATGTGGCTATTGTGGTTCACGATCATAGGCCCTGTCCCCAAATGGCACACTTCGAATGAATATGAATTTTTGGTCTTGTGTACTTATTTCATGTGTCTGTTAAATCAATGAGACCGTAGGCTGTCTCATTTTTCATTTTAGGTTTCAGAAGGTTGCTCACGCATACTTTGTGGTTGATATGTGCCCTCGATGTGCACTTTTGCAGAGGCCACACTGATGCAAGCTCTACAGCACACTTCTTTTCAACAGTCAAAGCGGGGTTACGTTTTTGCACGTCGTGCACAATAACCCTAAAGGCACCGGGGTGGCGGTGCCACCGGCTTGGGCCCGCAATCGCTGCTCGCAGCTATATTTATTATTATTATTATTATTATTATTATTATTAGGGCCCAAGCCTTGAAAAGGCGAAGGCCCTATTGTTTTCCTTAGGATTATTTATTATTATTATTATTATTATTATTATTATTTTACTACCTTTTGGGCACTTTTGGGGCCCTTAACGTGCTCGAAAACTCTTGAAACTTTGCACACGGGTCAGAACCCGCGGCCATCAGGGCCGGGCTGAAGATGGTACCCGGGCGTGGCAGGGGGGCTCGACAGCGCCCCCTGGAACGGGATTTGAAAACATGTCCGTATATCAAACACGCTTGCATGAATTAATCTAAAAATCGGTACACATATAGATCTCATCGTTTCATATATCCTTTGCACTCTTACTTTTTACGCCAGCCCAACAGGAAGTCGGCTATTATGGGTTGTTTGGAAACTCATGTTCAGGAATTTTATATACTCCTCCTAGGGAATTCACCCGATCGTCACCAAACTCGGTGTGCATGAAATCAAGACATTGAGGATGAAAAATTGCCAGGGGATTTTTGATATCTCGAACGGTTTGGCCGTGGCGAGGAAACGAAATTATGGCGAATAATGGAAACAGGAAGTGTGTTATAACTTCTGCATACATTGACTGATCTTGATGAAACTTCAGCAGTGTGTTCGCTGTAAGAGGCCGATCACATGGATGTGACTATTGTGAGTCAAAGTTATAGCGCCACCAACTGGCAGCAGGAAGTGTGTCACTTTCAAAATGCTTTGAAATCACCCTCTTATTTTTACCCGATTTGCTTCAAACTTTATGTGTATAATGTAAACACACGGCAGATTTAGACCTGTGAAAGGATTATTGATATCTTAGATACTGTTGCCGTGGTAACGCATCAAACTTTAAGATTCTTTTTTGATGCTTTTGAGACTCTTAGCATACTTGAAATTGCATGAAACTCGATAGACACATCACATTTATTAGCCAGTAGACATGTGCAAAGTTTCAGAAACGGGCGTGGTGCAGGGGCTCAGTAGCGCCACCTTTTGACAAAAGAGGGGGAGTTAGGTCTATACTTTTATCTACAATCTTAAAACTCAGTATGTATAATGTTCATATCGAGCTGGACAACTTTCTAATTTACACTTATTAGCTCAGACCAACAGGAAGTCAGATATTTTGGTTTGAATGTGGATGTTTTGGAGAATTTTCTCTTCCACTCTCTCTGACCCTACGTCTCTCCGTGTGTTTGAGGGGAGGGGGGTTTGTCTGCTGAGTGAGAATGCTTTTATTTTATTTTTTCAAGGTTTTGGGGCCCTTAACGTGCTCGAAAACTCTTGAAACTTTGCACACGGGTCAGAACCCGTGGCCATCAGGGCCGGGCCGAAGCTGGTACCCGGGCGTGGCAGGGGGGCTCGACAGCACCCCCTGGAACGGGATTCGAACACTTGTCCATATATCAAACATGCTTGCTTGTAATAATATGAAACTCGGTACACTTATAGATCTCATCGGGCCGGACAACTTTCGTGCTCTAAGTTTTACGACAGCTCAACAGGAAGTCAGCTATTATGGGTTGTTTGGAAAATGCATGCTTTTATTTTTGATATACTTCTCCTAGAGAATTAATCCAAACACCACAAAACTCGGTTAGCGTGAAGTCAAGACATTGACGATGCTAAATTGCGAACGGATTTTTGATATCTCGAACGGTTTGGCCGTGGCGAGGAAATGAATTTATGACTAAAAAAGGACACATAAAGTGTGTTATAACTTAGTTAATTTTATCTACAGTTACAAAACTCTGCGTGTATATTGTTCTCGTCAAGCCGAACAACTTTCTAATTTATTGTCATTAGCTCAGACAAACAGAAAGTCAGATATTGTAGTTTGAATGTGGATTCTGAGAATTTTCTCTCCCTCTCTCTGACAGAGAGAATGCACCCTGGCATTCTGTATGTGTGTGTGTGTGTCTGTGTGAGGAGGGGGAGGGGAGGGGGTATCTTCGGGTGATAGTTTAAACACAAAGTCATTCATGGGGCCATACTGCCCTCTTGTGTCCAAAATTGTATTTATAGGCACTTTTATTCATTTATTACCTGTATTACACACACAGTTCGATCGCACCCGCGCCTCTCTCTCTCTCTCTCTCTCTCTCTCTCTCGCTCTCTCTCTCTCTCTCTCACACACACACACACACACACACACACACACACAGTTCGTTCGCTCCCGCGCCTCTCTCTGTCTCACGCACACACACAGTTTGATCGCGCCCGCGCCTCTCTCTCTCCCACACACGCACACACACACACACACACACACACAGTTCGATCGCACCCGCGCCTCCGTCTCTCTCTCTCCAATGTGCTATATTAGATCAATAATGTGCTATATTAGATCAATATGTTTTCCTTAAAAAAAAAATTTCTCTCTCTCACACACACACACGCACACACACACACACACAGTTCAATCGCGCCCGCTCCTCCGTCTCTCTCTCTTTAATGTGCTATATTAGATCAATGTTTTCCTTAAAAAAAAATTGCACACTACATTAATTCTCATCACATTTATAAATTATTGTATAAAATAATACTACCATTAAAAAAAACACATTTGATTTTCTATTTTAATCAATGTAGAATGTGTAACTTAAAAATAAACAGATCAGTGCTCTGTTTGAGGACAAGAAATTAAAACCAATGCAATATGATGAATGTCCAAAAGATGGCACTCACAGACTGTTTTTAAACGAGGTTGGATAAATATGTTTTGCTTTTAAACTGTGTGTGTGGGTGTTGGTGTGTGTGGGTGAGATTTTGGTTGGGGGACAGTTGTAGGTTACAGTTTGAGTTTATAGTTTGACAAAAGCACTTTGTGTTTTATTGTGAGTGTACATAAATATAAGTAAACACTTTGCAGTTTGAATTTACGTCCTCGATGAACAAAATGACGGAGTATGTTTTTGTGTAACAGTTCAATCGCACCCACACCTCACCCACACACACACACCAAACACACACACACACACACACATACACACACACACACACACACACACATATTTGAACGTGAGTGAAGTACAAAGCCCATAATAAAGAATAGTTTAGCATCCAAATACATCACAAATGTTGAAACAGTTTGATTCTAATGAGAGAGTTACATGAGCCTAACACCACTTACTTTCACTTTCGCTTTACATTATTTCGGTTTCTTCTTGTTTATAGTTTTTTAAAATTCTTGTTCTGTTCTGAATATCATTACATTTAAACAATTGCTTGTGTAATATTTTGAGTGTATCATCAAATCAGAATAATTATCTCGGTTTCCCTAGTTATTTATATTTATTTTTTCATTTTACTAAAAAGGTAAGGCAAGTAATATTCTCTGTGTCTTTATATATGTCTATCTATCTATCTATCTATCTATCTATCTATCTATATGAATTATAAATAACTTATTTCTGTATAAAATAAAAAATTCCAAATAATCCAGACCAACCAGAGCGCACTATTCCTACAACATCATCAGTGCTGAAGCGGAACTACCAGAGCCGTTCGGCAGATAGCGAGCAGATGCAGCATGTGTGTTGTATCGAGGCAGGGTCAGGCCAGGGGAATCCATTTGCAGCTTTTTATTAAGAATGGTCAAGACAGGCAGGGAGAACAATGGCAAACAGGGCAGAACAGAAAAGGCAGAGACAAACCAGGTTGACAGGCAAAGGACAAAGACCTCCAGATAAATACTGGGCTTCTGGATTTACACATTTAAGTGCTGCAAAACATATTGACCTAAAAATTATTCTAAATTTAAATGATCTCATATATGTGGCTATTGTGGTTCACGATCATAGGCCCTGTCCCCAAATGGCAGACTTCATATGAATTTTCGGTCTTGTGTACTTATTTCATGTGTCTGTTAAATCCATGAAACCATAGGCTGTCTCATTTTTCATTTTAGGTTTCAGAAGGTTGCTCACGCATACTTTGTGGTTGATATGTGCCCTCGATGTGCACTTTTGCAGAGGCCACACTGATGCAAGCTCTACAGCACACTTCTTTTCAACAGTCAAAGCGGGGTTAAGTTTTTGCACGTCGTGCACAATAACCCTAAAGGCACCGGGGCGGCGGTGCCACCGGCTTGGGCCCGCAATCGCTGCTCGCAGCTATATTTAGGGCCCAAGCCTTGAAAAGGCGAAGGCCCTATTGTTTTCCTTAGGATTATTTATTATTATTATTATTATTATTATTATTATTATTATTATTATTATTATTATTATTTTACTACCTTTTGGGCACTTTTGGGGGCCTTAACGTGCTCGAAAACTCTTGAAACTTTGCACACGGGTCAGAACCCGCGGCCATCAGGGCCGGGTTGAAGATGGTACCCGGGCGTGGCAGGGGGGCTCGACAGCGCCCCCTGGAACGGGATTTGAAAACATGTCCGTATATCAAACACGCTTGCATGAATTAATCTGAAAATCACTACACATATAGATCTCATCGTTTCATATATCCTTTGCACTCTTACTTTTTACGCCAGCCCAACAGGAAGTCGGCTATTATGGGTTGTTTGGAAACTCATGTTCAGGAATTTGATATACTCCTCCTAGGGAATTCACCCGATCGTCACCAAACTCGGTGTGCATGAAGTCAAGACATTGAGGATGAAAAATTGCCAGGGGATTTTTGATATCTCGAACGGTTTGGCCGTGGCGAGGAAACGAAATTATGGCGAATAATGGAAACAGGAAGTGTGTTATAACTTCTGCATACATTGACTGATCTTGATGAAACTTCAGCAGTGTGTTCGCTGTAAGAGGCCGATCACATGGATGTGACTATTGTGAGTCAAAGTTATAGCGCCACCAACTGGCAGCAGGAAGTGTGTCACTTTCAAAATGCTTTGAAATCACCCTCTTATTTTTACCCGATTTGCTTCAAACTTTATGTGTATAATGTAAACACACGGCAGATTTAGACCTGTGAAAGGATTATTGATATCTTAGATACTGTTGCCGTGGCAACGCATCAAACTTTAAGATTCTTTTTTGATGCTTTTGAGACTCTTAGCATACTTGAAATTGCATGAAACTCGATAGACACATCACATTTATTAGCCAGTAGACATGTGCAAAGTTTCAGGAACGGGCGTGGTGCCGGGGCTCAGTAGCGCCACCTTTTGACAAAAGAGGGGGAGTTAGGTCTATACTTTTATCTACAATCTTAAAACTCAGTATGTATAATGTTCATATCGAGCTGGACAACTTTCTAATTTACACTTATTAGCTCAGACCAACAGGAAGTCAGATATTTTGGTTTGAATGTGGATGTTTTGGAGAATTTTCTCTTCCCCTCTCTCTGACCCTACGTCTCTCCGTGTGTTTGAGGGGAGGGGGGTTTGTCTGCTGAGTGAGAATGCTTTTATTTTAGTTTTTCAAGGTTTTGGGGCCCTTAACGTGCTCGAAAACTCTTGAAACTTTGCACACGGGTCAGAACCCGCGGCCATCAGGGCCGGGCTGAAGATGGTACCCGGGCGTGGCAGGGGGGCTCGACAGCGCCCCCTGGAACGGGATTCGAACACTTGTCCATATATCAAACATGCTTGCTTGTAATAATATGAAACTCGGTACACTTATAGATCTCATCGGGCCAAACAACTTTCGTGCTCTAAGTTTTACGACAGCTCAACAGGAAGTCAGCTATTATGGGTTGTTTGGAAAATGCATGCTTTTATTTTTGATATACTTCTCCTAGAGAATTAATCCAAACACCACAAAACTCGGTTAGAGTGAAGTCAAGACATTGAGGATGCTAAATTGCGAACGGATTTTTGATATCTCAAACGGTTTGGCCGTGGCGAGGAAATAAATGTATGACTAAAAAAGGACACATAAAGTGTGTTATAACTTAGTTAATTTTATCTACAGTTACAAAACTCTGCGTGTATATTGTTCTCGTCAAGCCGAACAACTTTCTAATTTATTGTCATTAGCTCAGACAAACAGAAAGTCAGATATTGTAGTTTGAATGTGGATTCTGAGCATTTTCTCTCCCTCTCTCTGACAGAGAGAATGCACCCTGGCATTCTGTATGTGTGTGTGTGTGTCTGTGTGAGGAGGGGGAGGGGGAGGGGGTATCTTCGGGTGATAGTTTAAACAAAGTCATTCATGGGGCCATACTGCCCTCTTGTGTCCAAAATTGTATTTATACGCACTTTTATTCATTTATTACCTGTATTACGCACACACACAGTTCGATCGCACCCGCGCCTCTCTCTCTCTCTCTCTCTCTCTCACACACACACACACACACACACACACACACACACACACACACACACACACACACACACAGTTCGATCGCTCCAGCGCCTCTCTCTCTGTCTCACGCGCCTCTCTCTCTGTCTCACGCACACACACAGTTTGATCGCGCCCGCGCCTCTCTCTCTCACACACACACACAGTTCGATCGCGCCCGCGCCTCCCTCTCTCTCTCTCTCTCTCTCTCTCTCTCTCTCTCTCTCTCTCTCTCTCTCTCTCTCTCTCTCTCTCTCTCTCTCTCTCTCTCTCTCTCTCTCTCTCTCATGTGCTATATTAGATCAATATGTTTTCCTTAAAAATGTTATTCTCTCTCCCACACACACACACAGTTCGATCGCGCCCCTTTCACAGACACACACACACACACACACACACACACAAACAAACACACACACACAGTTCGATCGCGCCCGCGCCTCCGTCTCTCTCTCTCTAATGTGCTATTTTAGATCAATGTTTTCCTTAAAAATTTTATGCACTCTACATTTATTCTCATCAGATTTATAAATTATTGTATAAAATAATACTACCATTAAAAAAACCACATTTGATTTTCTATTTTAATCAATGTAGAATGTGTAAGTTAAAAATAAACAGATTAGTGCTCTGTTTGAGGACAAGAAATTAAAACCAATGCAATATGATGAATGTCCAAAAGATGGCACTCACAGACTGTTTTTAAACGAGGTTGGATAAATATTTTTTGCTTTTAAACTGTGTGTGTGGGTGTTGGTGTGTGTGGGTGAGATTTTGGTTGGGGGACAGTTGTAGGTTACAGTTTGAGTTTATAGTTTGACAAAAGCACTTTGTGTTTTATTGTGAGTGTACATAAATATAAGTAAACACTTTGCAGTTTGAATTTACGTCCTCGATGAACAAAATGACGGAGTATGTTTTTATGTGTAACAGTTCAATCGCACCCACACGTCACCCACACACACACACCAAACACACACACAAACACACACACACACACACACACACACACACACACACACACACACACACACACACACACACACACACACATATTGGAACGTGAGTGAAGTACAAAGCCTATAATAAAGAATAGTTTAGCATCCAAATACATCACAAATGTTGAAACAGTTTGATTCTAATGACAGAGTTACATGAGCCTAACACCACTTACTTTCACTTTCGCTTTACATTATTTCGGTTACTTCTTATTTATAGTTTTTTAAAATTCTTGTTCTGTTCTGAATATCATTACATTTAAACAATTGCTTGTGGAATATTTTGAGTGTATCATCAAATCAGAATACTTATCTCGGTTTCCCTAGTTATTTATTTTTATTTTTTCATCTTACTAAACAGGTAAGGCAAGTAATATTCTCTGTGTCTTTATATATGTATATCTATCTATCTATCTATCTATCTATCTATCTATCTATCTATCTATCTATCTATCTATCTATCTATATATATATATATATATATATATATGAATTATAAATAACTTATATCTGTATAAAATAAACATTTCCTAATAATCCAGACCAACCAGAGCGCACTATTCCTACAACATCATCAGTGCTGAAGCGGAACTACCAGAGCCGTTCGGCAGATAGCGAGCAGATGCAGCATATGTGTTGTATCGAGGCAGGGTCAGGCCAGGGGAATCCATTTGCAGCTTTTTATTAAGAATTGTCAAGACAGGCAGGGAGAACAATGGCAAACAGGGCAGAACAGAAAAGGCAGAGACAAACCAGGTTGAGAGGCAAAGGACAAAGACCTCCAGATAAATACTGGGCTTCTGGATTTACACATTTAAGTGCTGCAAAACATATTGACCTAAAAATTATTCTAAATTTAAATGATCTCATATATGTGGCTATTGTGGTTCACGATCATAGGCCCTGTCCCCAAATGGCACACTTCGAATGAATATGAATTTTTGGTCTTGTGTACTTATTTCATGTGTCTGTTAAATCAATGAGACCGTAGGCTGTCTCATTTTTCATTTTAGGTTTCAGAAGGTTGCTCACGCATACTTTGTGGTTTATATGTGCCCTCGATGTGCACTTTTGCAGAGGCCACACTGATGCAAGCTCTACAGCACACTTCTTTTCAACAGTCAAAGCGGGGTTACGTTTTTGCACGTCGTGCACAATAACCCTAAAGGCACCGGGGTGGCGGTGCCACCGGCTTGGGCCCGCAATCGCTGCTCGCAGCTATATTTATTATTATTTTACTACCTTTTGGGCACTTTTGGGGGCCTTAACGTGCTCGAAAACTCTTGAAACTTTGCACACGGGTCAGAACCCGCGGCCATCAGGGCCGGACTGAAGATGGTACCCGGGCGTGGCAGGGGGGCTCGACAGCGCCCCCTGGAACGGGATTTGAAAACATGTCCGTATATCAAACACGCTTGCATGAATTAATCTGAAAATCGGTACACATATAGATCTCATCGTTTCATATATCCTTCGCACTCTTACTTTTTACGCCAGCCCAACAGGAAGTCGGCTATTATGGGTCGTTTGGAAACTCATGTTCAGGAATTTGATATACTCCTCCTAGGGAATTCACCCGATCGTCACCAAACTCGGTGTGCATGAAGTCAAGACATTGAGGATGAAAAATTGCCAGGGGATTTTTGATATCTCGAACGGTTTGGCCGTGGCGAGGAAACGAAATTATGGCGAATAATGGAAACAGGAAGTGTGTTATAACTTCTGCATACATTGACTGATCTTGATGAAACTTCAGCCATGTGTTCGCTGTAAGAGGCCGATCACATGGATGTGACTATTGTGAGTCAAAGTTATAGCGCCACCAACTGGCAGCAGGAAGTGTGTCACTTTCAAAATGCTTTGAAATCACCCTCTTGTTTTTACCCGATTTGCTTCAAACTTTATGTGTATAATGTAAACACACGGCAGATTTAGACCTGTGAAAGGATTATTGATATCTTAGATACTGTTGCCGTGGTAACGCATCAAACTTTAAGATTCTTTTTTGATGCTTTTGAGACTCTTAGCATACTTGAAATTGCATGAAACTCGATAGACACATCACATTTATTAGCCAGTAGACATGTGCAAAGTTTCAGAAACGGGCGTGGTGCCGGGGCTCAGTAGCGCCACCTTTTGACAAAAGAGGGGGAGTTAGGTCTATACTTTTATCTACAATCTTAAAACTCAGTATGTATAATGTTCATATCGAGCTGGACAACTTTCTAATTTACACTTATTAGCTCAGACCAACAGGAAGTCAGATATTTTGGTTTGAATGTGGATGTTTTGGAGAATTTTCTCTTCCTCTCTCTCTGACCCTACGTCTCTCCGTGTGTTTGAGGGGAGGGGGGTTTGTCTGCTGAGTGAGAATGCTTTTATTTTAGTTTTTCAAGGTTTTGGGGCCCTTAACGTGCTCGAAAACTCTTGAAACTTTGCACACGGGTCAGAACCCGCGGCCATCAGGGCCGGGCTGAAGATGGTACTCGGGCGTGGCAGGGGGGCTTGACAGCGCCCCCTGGAACGGGATTCGAACACTTGTCCATATATCAAACATGCTTGCTTGTAATATTATGAAACTCGGTACACTTATAGATCTCATCGGGCCGAACAACTTTCGTGCTCTAAGTTTTACGACAGCTCAACAGGAAGTCAGCTATTATGGGTTGTTTGGAAAATGCATGCTTTTATTTTTGCTATACTTCTCCTAGAGAATTAATCCAAACACCACAAAACTCGGTTAGCGTGAAGTCAAGACATTGAGGATGCTAAATTGCGAACGGATTTTTGATATCTTGAACGGTTTGGCCGTGGCGAGGAAATGAATTTATGACTAAAAAAGGACACATAAAGTGTGTTATAACTTAGTTAATTTTATCTACAGTTACAAAACTCTGCGTGTATATTGTTCTCGTCAAGCCGAACAACTTTCTAATTTATTGTCATTAGCTCAGACAAACAGAAAGTCAGATATTGTAGTTTGAATGTGGATTCTGAGAATTTTCTCTCCCTCTCTCTGACAGAGAGAATGCACCCTGGCATTCTGTATGTGTGTGTGTGTGTGTGTCTGTGTGAGGGGGGGGGGGGGGGGAGGGGGTATCCTCGGGTGATAGTTTAAACACAAAGTCATTCATGGGGCCATACTGCCCTCTTGTGTCCAAAATTGTATTTATACGCACTTTTATTCATTTATTACCTGTATTACACACACACACACAGTTCGATCGCATCCGCGCCTCTCTATCTCTCTCTCTCTCTCTCTTTCTTTCCCTCTCTCTCTCTCTCTCTCTCTCTCTCTCTCTCTCTCTCTCTCTCTCTCACACACACACACACACACAGACACACACACAGTTCGATCGCTCCCGCGCCTCTCTCTCTGTCTCACGCACACACAGTTTGATCGCGCCCGTGCCTCTCTCTCTCTCCCACACACGCACACACACACACAGTTCGATCGCGCCCGCGCCTCTCTCTCACACACACACGCACACACACACACACACACAGTTCGATCGCGCCCGCGCCTCTCTCTCTCTCTCTCTCTCTCTCTCTCTCTCTCTCTCTAATGTGCTATATTAGATCAATAATGTGCTATATTAGATCAATATGTTTTCCTTAAAAATTTTATTCTCTCTCCCACACACACACACAGTTCGATCGCGCCCCTTTCACACACACACGCACACACACACACAGTTCGATCGCGCCCGCTCCTCCGTCTCTCTCTCTTTAATATGCTATATTAGATCAATGTTTTCCTTAAAAATTTTATGCACACTACATTTATTCTCATCACATTTATAAATTATTGTATAAAATAATACTACCATTAAAAAAAACACATTTGATTTTCTATTTTAATCAATGTAGAATGTGTAACTTAAAAATAAACAGATTAGTGCTCTGTTTGAGGACAAGAAATTAAAACCAATGCAATATGATGAATGTCCAAAAGATGGCACTCACAGACTGTTTTTAAACGAGGTTGGATAAATATGTTTTGCTTTTAAACTGTGTGTGTGGGTGTTGGTGTGTGTGGGTGAGATTTTGGTTGGGGGACAGTTGTAGGTTACAGTTTGAGTTTATAGTTTGACAAAAGCACTTTGTGTTTTATTGTGAGTGTACATACATATAAATAAACACTTTGCAGTTTGAATTTACGTCATCGATGAACAAAATGACAGAGTATGTTTTTATGTGTAACAGTTCAATCGCACCCACACCTCAACCACACACACACACCAAACACACACACACACACACACACACATACACACACACACACACATATTGGAACGTGAGTGAAGTACAAAGCCTATAATAAAGAAAAAATTAGCATCCAAATACATCACAAATGTTGAAACAGTTTGATTCTAATGAGAGAGTTACGTGAGCCCAACACCACTTACTTTCACTTTCGCTTTACATTATTTCGGTTACTTCTTGATTATAGTTTTTTTAAATTCTTGTTCTGTTCTGAATATCATTACATTTAAACGATTGCTTGTGTAATATTTTGAGTGTATCATCAAATCAGAATAATTATCTCGGTTTCCCTAGTTATTTATTTTTATTTTTTCATTTTACTAAACAGGTAAGGCAAGTAATATTCTCTGTGTCTTTATATATGTATATCTATCTATCAATCTATCTATCTATCTATCTATCTATCTATCTATATATATATATATATATATGAATTATAAATAACTTATTTCTGTATAAAATAAAAATTCCCGAATAATCCAGACCAATCAGAGCGCACTATTCCTACAACATCATCAGTGCTGAAGCGGAACTAACAGAGCCGTTCGGCAGATAGCGAGCAGATGCAGCATGTGCGTTGTATCGAGGCAGGGTCAGGCCAGGGGAATCCATTTGCAGCTTTTTATTAAGAATGGTCAAGACAGGCAGGGTGAACTATGGCAAACAGGGCAGAATAGAAAAAGCAGAGACAAACTTGGTTGACAGGCAAAGGACAAAGACCTCCAGATAAATACTGGGCTTCTGGATTTACACATTTAAGTGCTGCAAAACATATTGACCTAAAAATTATTCTAAATTTAAATGATCTCATATATGTGGCTATTGTGGTTCACGGTCATAGGCCCTGTCCCCAAATGGCACACTTCATATGAATTTTCGGTCTTGTGTACTTATTTCATGTGTCTGTTAAATCCATGAGACCGTAGGCTGTCTCATTTTTCAATTTGGGTTTCAGAAGGTTGCTCATGCATACTTTGTGGTTTATATGTGCCCTGGATACGCACTTTTGCAGAGGCCACACTGATGCGAGCTCTACAGCACACTTCTTTTCAACAGTCAAAGCGGGGTTACGTTTTTGCACGTCGTGCACAATAACCCTAAAGGCACCGGGGCGGCGGTGCCACCGGCTTGGGCCCGCAATCGCTGCTCGCAGCTATATTTATTATTATTATTATTATTAGGGCCCAAGCCTTGAAAAGGCGAAGGCCCTATTGTTTTCCTTAGGATTATTAGGGCCCAAGCCTTGAAAAGGCGAAGGCCCTATTGTTCTCCTTAGGATTATTAGGGCCCAAGCCTTGAAAAGGCGAAGGCCCTATTGTTTTCCTTAGGATTATTAGGGCCCAAGCCTTGAAAAGGCGAAGGCCCTATTGTTTTCCTTAGGATTATTTATTCTTCTTCTTCTTCTTTATTATTATTTTACTACCTTTTGGGCACTTTTGGGGCCCTTAACGTGCTCGAAAACTCTTGAAACTTTGCACACGGGTCAGAACCCGCGGCCATCAGGGCCGGGCTGAAGATGGTACCCCGGCGTGGCAGGGGGGCTCGACCCTTAACGTGCTCGAAAACTCTTGAAACTTTGCACACGGGTCAGAACCCGCGGCCATCAGGGCCGGGCTGAAGATGGTACCCGGGCGTGGCAGGGGGGCTCGACAGCGCCCCCTGGAACGGGATTCGAAAACATGTCCATATATCAAACACGCTGGCATGAATTAATCTGAAAATCGGTACACATATAGATCTCATCGTTTCATATATCCTTCGCACTCTTACTTTTTACGCCAGCCCAACAGGAAGTCGGCTATTATGGGTTGTTTGGAAACTCGTGCTCAGGAATTTGATATACTCCTCCTAGGGAATTCACCCGATCGTCACCAAACTCGGTGTGCATGAAGTCAAGACATTGAGGATGAAAAATTGCCAGGGGATTTTTGATATCTCGAACGGTTTCGCCGTGGCGAGGAAACGAATTTATGGCGAATAATGGAAACAGGAAGTGTGTTATAACTTCTGCATACATTGACTGATCTTGATGAAACTTCAGCAGTGTGTTCGCTGTAAGAGGCTGATCACATGGATGTGACTATTGTGAGTCAAAGTTATAGCGCCACCAACTGGCATTAGGAAGTGTGTCACTTTCAAAATGCTTTGAAATCACCCTCTTATTTTTACCCGATTTGCTTCAAACTTTATGTGTATAATGTAAACACACGGCAGATTTAGACATGTGAAAGGATTATTGAAATCTTAGATACTGTTGCCGTGGTAATGCATCAAACTTTAAGATTCTTTTTTTATGCTTTTGAGACCCTTAGCATACTTGAAATTGCATGAAACTCGACAGACACATCACATTTATTAGCCAGTAGACATGTGCAAAGTTTCAGAAACGGGCGTGGTGCCGGGGCTCAGTAGCGCCACCTTTTCACAAAAGAGGGGGATTTAGGTCTATACTTTTATCTACAATCTTAAAACTCAGTATGTATAATGTTCATATCGAGCTGGACAACTTTCTAATTTACTCTTATTAGCTCAGACCAACAGGAAGTCAGATATTTTGGTTTGAATGTGGATGTTTTGGAGAATTTTCTCTTCCTCTCTCTCTGACCCTACGTCTCTCCGTGTGTTTGAGGGGAGGGGGGTTTGTCTGCTGAGTGAGAATGCTTTTATTTGAGATTTTCAAGGTTTTGGGGCCCGTAACGTGCTCGAAAACTCTTGAAACTTTGCACACAGGTCAGAACCCGCGGCCATCAGGGCCGGGCTGAAGATGGTACCCGGGCGTGGCAGGGGGGCTCGACAGCGCCCCCTGGAACGGGATTCGAACACTTGTCCATATATCAAACATGCTTTCATGTAATAATATGAAACTCGATTCACTTATAGATCTCATCGGGCCGAACAACTTTCGTGGTCTAAGTTTTACGACAGCTCAACAGGAAGTCAGCTATTATGGGTTGTTTGGAAAATGCATGCTTTTATTTTTGATATACTTCTCCTAGAGAATGAATCCAAACACCACGAAACTCGGTCAGCGTGAAGTCAATACATTGAGGATGCTAAATTGCGAACGGATTTTTGATATCTCGAACGGTTTGGCCGTGGCGAGGAAATTAATTTATGACTAAAAAAGGACACATAAAGTGTGTTATAACTTAGTTAATTTTACCTACAGTTACAAAACTCTGCGTGTATATTGTTCTCGTCAAGCCGAACAACTTTCTAATTTATTGTCATTAGCTCAGACCAACAGAAAGTCAGATATTGTAGTTTGAATGTGGATTCTGAGAATTTTCTCTCCCTCTCTCTGACAGAGAGAATGCACCCTGGCATTCTGTATGTGTGTGTGTGTGTGTGTGTCTGTATGAGGAGGGGGAGGGGGAAGGGGTATCCTCGGGTGATAGTTTAAACACAAAGTCATTCATGGGGCCATACTGCCCTCTTGTGTCCAAAATTGTATTTATACGCACTTTTATTCATTTATTACCTGTATTACGCACACACACAGTTCGATCGCACCCGCGCCTCTCTCTCTCTCTCTCTCTCTCACACACACACACACACACACACACAGTTCGTTCGCTCCCGCGCCTCTCTCTCTGTCTCACGCACACACACAGTTTGATCGCGCCCGCGCCTCTCTCTCTCCCACACACGCACACACACACACAGTTCGATCGCGCCCGCGCCTCCGTCTCTCTCTCTCTAATGTGCTATATTAGATCAATGTTTTCCTGAAAAATTTTATGCACACTACATTTATTCTCATCAGATTTATAAATTATTGTATAAAATAATACTACCATTAAAAAAAACACATTTGATTTTCTATTTTAATCAATGTAGAATGTGTAACTTAAAAATAAACAGAATAGTGCTCTGTTTGAGGACAAGAAATTAAAACCAATGCAATATGATGAATATCCAAAAGATGGCACTTACAGACTGTTTTTAAACGAGGTTGGATAAATATTTTTTGCTTTTAAATTGTGTGTGTGGGTGTTGGTGTGTGTGGGTGAGATTTTGGTTGGGGGACAGTTGTAGGTTACAGTTTGAGTTTATAGTTTGACAAAAGCACTTTGTGTTTTATTGTGAGTGTACATAAATATAAGTAAACACTTTGCAGTTTGAATTTACGTCCTCGATGAACAAAATGACGGAGTATGTTTTTGTGTAACAGTTCAATCACACCCACACCTAACCCACACACACACACCAAACACACACACACACACACACACACACACACACACACACACACACACACACACACACACACACACACACACACACACACACACACACACATATTGGAACGTGAGTGAAGTACAAAGCCTATAATAAAGAATAGTTTAGCATTCAAATACATCACAAATCTTGAAACAGTTTGATTCTAATGAGAGAGTTACGTGAGCCTAACACCACTTACTTTCACTTTCGTTTTACATTATTTCGGTTACTTCTTGTTATAGTTTTTTTAAATTCTTGTTCTGTTCTGAATATCATTAAATTTAAACAATTATCTGTGTAATATTTTGAGTGTATCATCAAATCAGAATAATTATCTCGGTTTCCCTAGTTATTTATTTTTATTTTTTCATTTTACGAAACAGGTAAGGCAAGTAATATTCTCTGTGTCTTTATATATGTATATCTATCTATCTATCTATCTATCTATCTATCTATCTATCTATCTATCTATATATGAATTATAAATAACTTATTTCTGTATAAAGTAAAAATTTCCTAATAATCCAGACCAACCAGAGCGCACTATTCCTACAACATCATCAGTGCTGAAGCGGAACTACCAGAGCCGTTCGGCAGATAGCGAGTAGATGCAGCATGTGTGTTGTATCGAGGCAGGGTCAGGCCAGGGGAATCCATTTGCAGCTTTTTATTAAGAATGGTCAAGACAGGCAGGGAGAACAATGGCAAACAGGGCACAACAGAAAAGGCAGAGACAAACCAGGTTGACAGGCAAAGGACAAAGACCTCCAGATAAATACTGGGCTGCTGGATTTACACATTTAAGTGCTGCAAAACATATTGACCTAAAAATTATTCTAAATTTAAATGATCTCATATATGTGGCTATTGTGGTTCACGATCATAGGCCCTGTCCCCAAATGGCACACTTCATATGAATTTTCGGTCTTGTGTACTTATTTCATGTGTCTGTTAAATCAATGAGACCATAGGCTGTCTCATTTTTCATTTTAGGTTTCAGAAGGTTGCTCACGCATACTTTGCAAAAGTGCACATCGAGGGCACATATCAACCACAGAGGCCACACTGATGCGAGCTCTACAGCACACTTCTTTTCAACAGTCAAAGCGGGGTTACGTTTTTGCATGTCGTGCACAATAACCCTAAAGTCACCGGGGCGGCGGTGCCACCGGCTTGGGCCCGCAATCGCTGCTCGCAGCTATATTTAATTTATTATTTTAATTTTAAGTACAATGTCACCTTAAAATAAAGTATAAACAAATGCTGTTGAATTTTCTATTCATTCAAGAATCCCATTTTCTACAAAAATATTTAAAAAAAATCAAGACTATAAAGGTTTTTCAGCAGCAAATCAGCATATCAGAATAATTTCTGAAGGATCTTGTGAGACTGAAGACTGGAGTAATGATGCGGAAAATTTTTTGCCGGGAAAATTCTTTACAGGAATAAATTACATTTTAAAATATATGAAAATAGAAATAGAAAATAGTTAATTTAAATTGTAATAATATTTCACAATATTAATGTTTTTAATGTATTTTTGATCAAATAATTTCAGCCTTGGTGAGCATAAGACATGTTTTTCAAAAACATTAACATCTTACTGACTGCAAATTTGAACAGTTATGAGATTATGTAACTTTAGACCGTCATAGTTACATAATAATTTCTACATAAAAGGCATTTGAAAAGTAGCCTATAGTTGAAGAATCAAAGAGAACACACTCACACACCAAAGTACACAGAAACAGCCTGATGAATACTTCTGTTTGCCGTTCATGAACATTACATTTCATACAACTAACATTTCATATGCCGCTAGAGAATTGAAATGCTGCAACAGCAAACAGCAAACATACATGCACATTTTAAAAAGTGTATCCCACAGCATTTCTCTGTTTCCTTTGTGTTTGTCAGGTTCGAGACTTGACGCTGCTCATAGCCAGCTACATTAACTGCACACAACAACAAAAAGCAGCGGTGCACCACCTGTCGGCCCCAGCCCTGCTTCTGGCCCTGTCTGGAGAGATGAAGAACAAGGAATCAAGGAGCAAGTCTCCTCCTGCTGCCTGCAGACCCAGCAAAACACCCACCCTTCTTTAATAGATCCCTGCTGGACCATGTGTGCTGGAGTTCACTGAGGCGGTATCTCACTACACTCTCTAATTCAATACTAAGTTATAAGCTAGTGCCCAAAACCATCTTTATAATATACTGATTTTTCATCAAAGGGAATCTGGACATGAAATGAGAGACATATCTATAAAAGGGCAAGACCATAAAGAGACATCAGAAAAATTATTTATTGATGTATTAAAGAACATAAATAATACATTTTAATGATTTTTTTTTAAAACATGACTTTAATTTTTGATTTTCCTGTATATTGAAGCAACTTGGGTTTACTTGATTATTCATAGACCATTTTTTAATGTTACATTTTTTTTTAATCTTTTGAAATGTTTTTATGTTAATGTAAATGCCAAATATAACACAACATGAATGTTACAAAAAAAGTATGAGCTATTAATCAGAGGACAGAAGACATGAAGTAGATTGTGTCAAGAGGTTTTTCAGCAAAGTTTTGGTCATACTGATCATTTATGGGCCCTATAAATTTGCATATTAAATATGATAAAATAAGCTAATATATTCATAAATAGGCACTATACTTATTGTTCAACAGAATTTTACAAAGAATGTTTAGTTTAAGTTATGAAAGAGTAAATGTTTTAAAAGGTTTACCAAAAATTTTGTAACATGCATTGCCAACAAGCATTTTATTTTCAATTACTTTATACTCCCTGGGGGGTGATGTATTCTGGGGGGTACAAACATTTACAGGCAGATTAAAAAAAATAATAATAATAACATGTCAAAATAAACGTAATAAGCTATCACAACAACTTTTTAAACATGTATTGCAAATATGTGAACTATATTAACTTTTATCTTAAAGTGAGTAAATTTCCCACTATAGGTGGCCATGTTGCTACCCATGAGCTAAACAAAGACTGCAAAAACAAAGTCACCAGATCTAAATATTCACAGCAAAACACCCTTTCAACATGAAACCTAGGGTGCTTCTCAATATCCCTCCTCGTCTCCTCGCTCCTGCATCCTCTATCCTATGACCCGGAAACCGATCGAGCTCAGCCATCTTGAAGGACATCTCAATTCTCGAATTGCTCCTCGAGGAGTGAGGAGGCTTCCTGAGGAGTCATAAGCGAGGATACACGGGTGTATCCTTTGCGGAAGAGCTTTATTGACTAAACGTGAAGCACGTATAAATTCTCCTCCCCTTCACATCGGTCACAATAATTTTAATGTATACTTTACCTTTGCAGTTTATATAAACCACACATCTCACATATTTCAACAGGGTATCTTGCTTTATTATTATTTATTAGGAATTTCTTAAATAACCAAACTTTAACAACATATGGGCAGATCCTTTGAGCGCTGCTGATGACGCTATGAAGTGACGCTCCAGTGATCAAGTATTCCAATGTATAAAAAAGCTTTCATTCAATTCCTCCGTCCTCATTTTCTTTCCTTGCAGCTTTCCCTCGCATCCTACAGGGGTTGGAGCTGAGACGTGAGGAAAGAAAGTAAGGAAAGGAAACGAGGATGCACAAATAAAAATTGAGAAGCACCCCAAGAAATGAGACCTACACTTTCCCTGCTTCTCCCCACAGCTTCTCAAATGTTTGTTTCTCCTAGGATACGTCGCCCCCTTTTGGGTTCAATTATCTTAAATATGATGTGACTTCCTGAGGGTTACCTGGTTGACAGTAGTGAGATTTCATGTCCACGTCATGTTCCGTTCCAATATAATAATAAAAAAAGATGTATTTTGGAAATGAAAATGAAGCCTTTTTTGTATTGTAATATATGAATTTTTATAATTCACATTATTCTCAATAGTAATCTCACTATATACAGTTGTGGTCAGAAAGCACCAGGGACTCCTGGTAAATATGATCAAAGATGGCTGTTAAAATAAATTTGCATTGTTTATCCTTTTGATCTTTCGTACAAAAATTAAAAACTCTAACCTTTCATTAAAGTAAAAGAATTGAAAGCGAGGGAATAATCACATTATAAAATAAATGCCAAAACACGCTGGCTACAATTATTGGCACGCCTACAATTTTTTTATGAGTACAATATCTCTGATGTATATTTTCATGAATATTTTAATTTTTATCACACCAGGGTGACTAAACATGAAATTGTCTAGCTATGACTTGTTTGTTTCACAGGAGTATAAATATGAGGAAACTCAATGGTCAAATTCCCTTAATCATCCATCACAATGAGTAAAACCTAAGAATATAGTTCTGATGTGCAGCAAAAGATTGTTCAGCATAACAAAATAGAAAGTGGCTGTAAGAAAATAGCTAAAGAATTGAAAATCCTTTCCACCATCAGGGCAAAAATTAAGAAGTTCCAATCAACTAAAGATGTTATGAATCTGCCTCAAAGACTCTTCAAGGATCACAGATGGAGAATTGCAGAGATTAGTTGAGGCAAAAAGCCTTTAAAAAAAATAAAAAAATCACTACATGTTGTTTGGGAGGGTTTCAAGAAAAAGCCTATTTTTTTTTTTTTTTTGGCTCGAGGTCCTGGACATCTTGTTCAGATACATGGTATCATGGATTCTAACAAATACCAACAGATAAAAAATCAAAACCTGACGGCCTCTTCTAGAAATCTTATAATGGGCCGTGGTTGGATCTTCCATCAGGACAACGATCCAAAACAAAACACGATCCAAAATCAACTCTAAATTGTGTCAATGAGCACAAAAGAAAGGTTCAGCCGTGACCGTCCCAGTCCCCTGACCTGAACCCTAAAGAAGATGAGTGGGCTGAACTGAAGAGAAGAAGCACAAACATGGATCTGGGAATCTGAAGGATCTGGAGAGATTCTGTATGGAGGAATGGTCACTGATCTCTTATCAGGTGTTCTCCAAACTCATCAGGTATAAGAGAAAACTCAGAGCTGTTATCTTGGCAAAAGGAGGTTGCAAAAAGGCAATAATTAATAAAAGGGTGCCAATAATTATGGCCAATGTGTTTGTAGAAAAACATTTATTTCAAAATCTTTTGCATCAGTAATGCAACTTTGCGTGAAAATGTGCATAATTTTCATGAAAATGTCAAAGAAGCAAATTATTTTTTTATTTTTTATTATGATTTGGAGATGAAATATGGTCAGAAATGTTCTTTGACAATTTTCATGAGATTCTTAGTACACTTTTGTCGTTCCATGGTATTATAATACTTATATAAGAACCTTTTTGTGGTTTTCAGGCTCTTGCAACAATCTAATTTCAAAGAAATATATAAAGTCGAAAAACTAACTAAAAGTTTTCTTACACTCAAAAGGTATAGGCTATGTTGTAAAGGCTCCTTTAAGAGAGGACTTTTATTCTGATACCGGAAATCGTTCTCGGACTGAGCGCTCGTGAGTGAAGTAACTGTTGCTTGCTGAACGGTTATGTTGTGCTGATCGCTGAGGGGACATTGTTACCTGTGATGTTTGCCGCTTAAGTTACGTTGAGGTGTTAGTCATTGACCTACAAGTAAGCATGTTTGCCTTATATTTGAGTTTATAGAGTTTATAGAGATCGAAATGTTTAGTTATTTATCACTACCTCACCCACGCATGTCCAGACATGCCCTCAGCTATTGTTTCTCTTAGTTTAGCTCAGTGACGCTTTTCTATATGTGATTATTCTTCTTTATTGAGATGTATATCACTGTTTTTGGTTTTTTGATGGGAATTTATCATTCCTTTGTAATAATAATTCAAGATTCTGAGCTGTTTATACCAGATGAGTGATGTAAATTTGACGTGCTCTCTTATTCATATATGGAGTTATGTTATCATCTTAAATGGTTGCCTATGGTCTATAATTCACAATGTGATGCCTTATTTTCCTTTATTGAATTGTATATTCTATGGAGAAGTGTACTGATGAGGATTTAGTCTGTTTTGGCTGCCATGTACCAATGGATGTTTAATATTGTATATGCCCAGTTTAACCTTGTTATTCACTACCTTTTTTTGGTATTTCTTGTTTTCCAGACTAATTCCTCTACTGCTTGTAATACATACCTGTACCTCTGTGGATTGATCATATATTAATACATCATCTAAACCTGCCCAACTGTCTCCTCATCCTTATATTAAACTGTGCTCTGAGGGGCACCCAGAGGGGTTCACTCATCTAATTAAAATCAGATCCAGACAGTTAAAGTCTTCAGAACATTGTGGTCCTTCGAGCCGGATGAGTGTTCCTTTCTGATATGATGGATTCTGATGAGGAGAATATCATTGGAGCACGCCCTAAGCGACTTACTCGTCCTCCAGCCTACCTAGAGCAATATGAGGTCCAGTTTCCCAGAGGTGGACCCAGACCTACAGAGGTCCCAGTCTCACCTTGGTCCCTGTCCTTCCAGCCAGGTTTTTCCCCTCCTAATGATGGCGTTGTGCCAGATCTCAGCTTGTAGAGCCGGTCATACAGACATCAGTCTACTCAGCCTGCCGTGTGCTCTCAGTCACCTCATTCCTCGCCTTCAGCAGCTGATTCAGTTGTTTCCGCCCACGTCAGCGAGCTACAGCATCTGTGCTAAGAGCGTGCAGCCTTCCGCGAGGACCTGAGAGAGTTGAAAGCAGTTCAGCCAGAAGTTCGAGAGTTGGTCCTAGCAGCGCAATCCCTTCGAGCAGACCTTAGCCAAGCCAGAGGCCAACTGCCATCCCCAGTGCAGCCAAGGTGGTTTAATCCTTCAGTGCAACCCTGTGTGTCAACTCCTGGAATCGATGGTGGTCTCTTCCCTGATCTTCCTCCGCTGCCTTGGCCTGAGCCTGATGTAGCCTTAGTTAGACAGTTAAGTAACCTGGATTTGTACGATGCAGCCACTTCTTATCCGCCTGTGGTCTCAGAGTCTCTGCAGTATCCCATTAAGCTCCCCACTACTCGTTTACGCCCATCTCGGCCTAGGGTTCCAGAGGCTGGTGAGTTCCCTCCGCCTCCTACTCCTCAGGACCTTAGAGATATGCTCACTCCTAGTGCCATGCCCTTGCCTGCCCAATACCAGTCGGTGCCTGCCTATCCTAGTCACTCACTTTCCCTTCCTCATGCAGAGCCCAGGGTGCGCCCTGTTCTCCCTTCCTTTGAGTCTGTGTATCGTGGTCCCCCTTCTACAATCCCTAAGTTTACTAGTCCAGATCCTAGTGAGTTCTCTCGTCTTCGTATAGCATTGGAGAACTTGTTACCCCCAGATGGTACTGAGCTGTTTAAGTACCAGATCTTAGTAGATCACCTCAAGCTCGAGGAAGCTAAGATGATAGCTGATGCTTATTTGAATTCACCTACCCCCTTCAGGGATACTATGTCAGCGCTTTGTGAAAAGTATGGTCAGCCACATCAGTTAGCTTTGAGGAGGATAGCTAGTGTCCTTGATAGTCCTGATGTTAGACGAGGTGATGTCGTAGCCTTTCAAAAATTCGCTCTTCAAGTCCAGTCTCTAGTCGGCCTGTTGAGAACCTTTGGACGGGACGGGAAGGGGAGTTGGAGTTGGGCTGTGGTTCCCACGTCGCACGCCTTCTGAGCAAGCTACCCCCAGAGCAGAGAGCGGACTTCCGTCGCCACATGTTTCGTGAACCTGGTGCGAATCCTAACCTCATTGACCTCTCTAATTGGCTTTGTTACGAGACCTGGTGCCATAGTTTCGATGTAGAGCTGATATCTAAGACCTCACCTGCTGGCAAGAGATCCGTTGCTATCCTGCATGGGGTTGGAACATCCATATCCCTGCCCTCTTCCTCAGTTGAGTCTTCTATGCCTCGTAGAGGTTCCGTTCAGCCAGCCAAGCCTGCTGGAGCTAAGCGCTATTGTCCTTTCTGTGACACCTCTGAACATCACCTGAGTCAGTGTACTTTCTTCACCCAGCTAACCCCTGATCAAGTTAAGACCTGGATCCGTAAGCACAATCGTTGTTGGCGTTGTGCCAGATCTCACCATGCTGCTCGATGTGACCTGAAGAAGCCCTGTAGTCTGTGCCGTGGTTTACATCTTCGCCCCCTGCACGATGTAAATGTGGGTTCTTCTACTACAGAGGATCCTGTTACCGTGGAGAAGAGTTGCCTTACGAGTTTCTCCTCAGACAGGTTCTTCTGCGATAAACCTTCCATTAGTGGCCGTGTAATGCTTAAGGTGGTCCCAGTGCGTCTGCATTATGAAGATCGTACCTTAGATACCTTTGCCCTTCTGGATGATGGATCAGAGCGAACAACCTACATCCTACTTTCCACCGCTGTTAAAGGCCTGGGCATTCAGGGTGTTCCTGAAGATCTGCCGTTACGGACCGTCAGAGATGATGTTCAGGTCATTCGAGGTTGTTCCATAACCTTTCAGATTTCTCCCGTCTACTGACAGCAGGTTAGTTATCAGATCAGTCATGCCTTTACTGCTGATTGCCTTAACCTGTCACGACAGTCCTATCCTGTGGAGCAGTTGAAGCGGAGGTACAGACACTTGAGAGGACTTCCTATCCGTACCCTTACCGATGTCCAACCATTGCTCCTTATTGGTTCTGACCAGCCCCACCTTATAACACCTACTGAGCCTGTTCGATGGGGCGGCCCGGGAGCGCCAGTCGCTGTTCGTACCAACTTGGGATGGACACTTCAGGGTCCTGTTCCTTCTACGGGTTGTCCTTCCCCACCTTCTCAGTGTTTACTTACCTCTTTGGTTCCTGTCCAAGATGAACTCATTCAACACGTTCAGAGATTGTGGCAGTTGGATACAATTCCTCATCGTGAGAGTAACGAAGTTACTCGTTCCAAGCAAGATCATGAAGCCTTGCAGCTGCTTGACCTCAAGACCACTACCCAAGAGATAGAAGGTGTTTGCCGCCTCGCCACTCCTCTTCTTCGTCGTAGAGACATGCCGCTGTTGAATGCGCCGAGAGATTCAGTCATGCCTACCCTCCGCAGTGGGGAGTGGCGTTTGTTGAAGGATCCTGGGAAAGCCGAGATCTATCGAACAGAGATACATAAACTCCAAGAGAGCGGAGCTGTCCAGGTATTTCCTGATCCTGATCCTGTTCCTGATAACCCGGAGTGTTGGTACATTCCTCACCACCTTGTGAGCCACAATGGGAAGTCCCGGCTTGTCTTTAATTGTTCACATCAGTACTGAGGTCAGAGTCTTAACCAGCACTTATTGCCCGGACCTACCCTTGGAGCCTCTTTGTTAGGTGTCCTCCTTCGTTTCCGAGAACATCCTGTAGCCATAAGCGGAGATATTAAGGCGATGTTCCACCAGGTTCGCCTCCTGCCTGAAGACCGTCCTCTACTCCGTTTTTTATGGCGAGACCTGCAGAAAGAGGAGGCTCCTCAGACCTTTGAGTGGTTAGTCCTACCTTTTGGTACCACCTCTAGTCCCTGATGTGCTATCTATGCACTCCAATACCACACCCGTCAGCACCCCTTGACCAATGAGGAGATTCGTTTCTCTGTAGAGAGGTGTTTTTATGTTGATAATTGCCTCCAGAGCATCCCTACTGCTGACGCAGCCCGTAGTCTGATCGATCGCCTGTTCGACGGTGGATTTGAGATCCGGCAGTGGGCTTGTAACGATCCTGCTGTATTGAGTCACCTACCTCCTGAGGCTCGGGTTACTAGTGTGGAGTTGTGGCTGACCCAGGAGAAATCTGATGTCCGGGAATCCACGTTGGGTTTAAGTTGGAATTGGCAGTCAGATATCTTGTCCTATAAACACCGACCTGTGGACTATGAGGCCCCTACCTTGCGGAATATTTATAGGGTTCTTGCTACACAATATGACCCTTTGGGATTGCTCCTTCCTTACATCACCCGTGCGAAAGTGATCGTCAAGCACCTTTGGAACCAGCAGAGACAGTGGGATGATCCTAACCTACCTCCTGACCTGCTCCACTCCTGGACGCAGTGGGAAGAAGAACTTCGCTGCCTTCCAAGTGTTTGTCTTCCTCGTCCTTATGTCCCTCCTGAAGTTGGGATTGGAGGAGTTACTCATGAAGTCCATATTTTTTCCGATGCATTGGAGTAAGCCTACGGAGCCGTAGCTTACCTACGTACCATTGACACAGCCGGTCAGACCTACCTGTCCTTCCTCATCGCTCGTTCCCATGTTACCCCTAAAAGAGTACATTCCATACCCAGGTTGGAGCTCTGTGGGAGCTTGGTGGCAGCCCAGCTTGTGAAGTTGCTGTCCAACGAATTGACCTTGACAATACAGTCTACTGTACTGTGGACCGATTCTACTACGGTTCTTCAATGGTTGAGGTCTGAATCATGTCGCTATCGAGTTTTCGTTGGGAATAGGATTGCTGAGATCCAGGAGCTTACTGGACAGTGCTCTTGGCGTTATGTTAGCTCTGCAGAAAACCCAGCTGATGACCTAACAAAGGGGAAATCTCTTTCCTACATTGCTAGCCCAAACCGATGGTCCCAAGGACCCCCTATCCTTCTCCTTGACCCTAGAGAATGGCCGGTCCTTCCTAATCCTGAGCCCAGTGAAGATCCAGCGGAGTTGCGGAAGTCAACCTTTTGTGGAGTTATTGCCTCACCTAATACCTGTAGCCGCACAAATAGATGGAATTATTCTACCTGGTTAGACCTGCTGGACGCCACTGCCCAAGAACTTCAAATTGACCTGGTTACTGACGTTGGTCCAGAAGCTGCAGATTATCATCGAGCTGAGGCTCATGTC
Organism: Meda fulgida; assembly: GCA_030578275.1. Taxonomy (NCBI): domain Eukaryota; kingdom Metazoa; phylum Chordata; class Actinopteri; order Cypriniformes; family Leuciscidae; genus Meda; species Meda fulgida. Next base: position 25,377,839 of record CM060628.1, on the reverse strand, counting down.
CTTAAACAGGTCCAACAGGAATCCTTCTCGGAAGATTATCATCTGTTACAATCTGGGAAGCTAGTTAAACTTGGTAGCCGTCTAGTCTCCTTGGCTCCGGAGATTGATCCTTCTGCTGGCTTGATTAGAGTGGGTGGTCGTTTGAGGAGAGTGGCTGACCTTGCGGATTCTGTCCTCCATCCTGTAGTCCTAGACCCTAAGCATCAAGTTACTCGCCTGATCATCCGTCATTACGACAATCAGCTGCATCATCCTGGATCAGAACGGCTGTTTGCTGAAATAAGGAGGTCTTATTGGATCCTGAGAGGCCGGGAAGCTGTCCGAGGGTTTCAGCGAACCTGTCCGGAATGTTGTAGGTGGAGATCCCAGCCTTCGGTGCCTCAGATGTCTGATTTACCCTCTGCCCGTCTTCAGCTTTACAAGCCCGCCTTTCATTCGTGTGGCATGGATTGCTTTGGACCTTTCCTGATCAAATTTGGAAGACGTACTGAGAAGCGGTGGGGTATTCTCTTTAAGTGTCTCACCACAAGGGCAGTACACCTGGATTTACTCCCTAGCCTGAGTACTGATTCCTTCCTTATGGCCCTTAGGAGGTTCATCGCTAGGAGAGGCACCCCCACCCAATTATGGTAAGATCGAGGGACTAACTTTCGAGGAGGCGAGCGCGAGTTGCGAGAAGCATATGCTGCCTTAGCTCCAGACCTACAGCGTCATCTTGCTCGTCAGAAAATCCACTTCTGCTTTAATCCCCCAGCAGCCCCTCATTTTGGTGGGGTTTGGGAGAGAGAAGTGAGATCTGTCAAGTCAGCTTTGTATACTGTTTTGGGTTCCCAGTCGGTTCCTGAGGAGGTCTTGATGACAACTTTGTTGGAAGTCGAGGCTATCCTTAACTCAAAACCCTTGGGTTATGTATCCTCGGATGTGGCCAATATTGATCCTGTGACCCCAAGTAGTCTCCTTATGGGGCGGCCTGATGGATCGTTGCCACAGGTCATCTATCCTGAATCTGAAGATCCTGGCGGATCAATTCTGGTCCAGATTCATCCGTGATTACCTTCCCACTCTGCAGACCAGGCAAAAATGGCAAGCTTTGCCTCCTGACCTCCAAGAGCATACTTACGTGATGATCGTAGACCCTCAGTTGCCCCGAGGTTTATGGCATGTAGGTGAAGTAATTCAGACACACCTGAGTCCCGATGGCCATATCAGATCAGCAGATGTGCAGATCAAGGGTAAAATATACACCAGACCAGTTACCCGTTTGGTTGTCTTACCATCATTGCCTTCAGAAGATCCTGGAGTACCTAGCCCTCATTAATAGTCGCCTTTCCTGAACACAAAGATGCTTCTCATCTTTGGGGGCGGCTATTGTAAAGGTTCCTTTAAGAGAGGACTTTTATTCTGATACCGGAAATCGTTCTCGGACTGAGCGCTCGTGAGTGAAGTAACTGTTGCTTGCTGAACGGTTATGTTGCGCTGATCGCTGAGGGGACATTGTTACCTGTGATGTTTGCCGCTTAAGTTACCTTGAGGTGTTAGTCATTGACCTACAAGTAAGCATGTTTGCCTTATATTTGAGTTTATAGAGTTTATAGAGATCGAAATGTTTAGTTATTTATCACTACCTCACCCACGCATGTCCAGACATGCCCTCAGCTATTGTTTCTCTTAGTTTAGCTCAGTGACGCTTTTCTATATGTGATTATTCTTCTTTATTGAGATGTATATCACTGTTTTTGGTTTTTTGATGGGAATTTATCATTCCTTTGTAATAATAATTCAAGATTCTGAGCTGTTTATACCAGATGAGTGATGTAAATTTGACGTGCTCTCTTATTCATATATGGAGTTATGTTATCATCTTAAATGGTTGCCTATGGTCTATAATTCACAATGTGATGCCTTATTTTCCTTTATTGAATTGTATATTCTATGGAGAAGTGTACTGATGAGGATTTAGTCTGTTTTGGCTGTCATTTACCAATGGATGTTTAATATTGTATATGCCCAGTTTAACCTTGTTATTCACTACCTTTTTTTGGTATTTCTTGTTTTCCAGACTAATTTCTCTACTGCTTGTAATACATACCTGTACCTCTGTGGATTGATCTTATATTAATACATCATCTAAACCTGCCCAACTGTCTCCTCATCCTTATATTAAACTGTGCTCTGACAGGAACCCAGAGGGGTTCACTCATCTAATTAAAATCAGATCCAGACAGTTAAAGTCTTCAGAACAGGCTATACATTGTTCAGACATGTGTTGGCTTGCTGGAGTTTACTCAAACGAAACTGGAAGTAAATACAATACAACAATACAATATAATTGTAGCAATGTTCAGGGAAGAAGGAGGCGGGAACCGGCGAACAATCAAAATATAATTTATTTAAATAAAACAAACAAACGAAAATACCGCCAGCAGCCCCTCGCGGACGACTGCTGGCTACCGAAAATAAATATAACTAAAGTAAAATACAAAAACAAAACACAACTAAAATACAGGCCTGGTCCTCTCTCGATCATCAACGTCGTCGCTCCTCCTTTATGCTTCCGCTCCTCCGTGAGAGATGCGAGACCGGTGTGCTTCACAGGTGCTGCTCATTAGCAATCGCACCACCGGCCTCGCGCCGTTCTCTCACGCCCCTCGGCCGTCCTGTTCGCCACATACCCCCATCGCCCCTCACAGGCCGGGGGGTACTCACGAGCCTGTGCCTACTCCCCCCCCGGCGGCGGCGATCCCTGGGGGGTATGGACAGACAAACCGAGGGAAACGGAGACGGAAGCATGAGGAGCGACAGATCGAGAGAGGGGAGAGAGGAAAAAAAAAATTGGTCCGGTTCCCACAACGCGCTGCCATCTGGTCCCCCACCAGCTGTGCGCTCTCCTCCGCGGTGCCTGGCGGCGACGCTGGGTAGCCCTCGGTGGACGGCTCGACGCTCCTCCGCCGCCCGGTGGACGGCGACGGCTCCTCGGGTGCCTTGGGCAGACGGTAGGAGTCCCCCGCTCCCTGCTCCTCCCCTTCACTGGTGGACGGCAGCAGGCTCCGGCCCACGGCGAGCGGCGGCGACTCCTCCTCTCCCTCCCGGATGGCAGCCGCCCCTCCAATACCCAGGCGGCCGGCAGCGAGCTCGACCGTCCCACCGGCAACTCACTCCAGCGCCCCGCCTCGAGCGTCCGTGGCCGCGAGTCCCCCGCTCCCTGCTCCTCCGCTCGCTCGGCGGATGGCAGCAGGCTCCGGCCCACGGCGAGCGGCGGCGACTCGCGCACCATGCTCGATGGCACCGCGGATTCCCCACACCGGCGAGGACTCTCTGACAGCGCGTTCCTCCCTCTTCCCGGGTTTCGGCACCAGTGTAGCAATGTTCAGGGAAGAAGGAGGCGGGAACCGGCGAACAATCAAAATATAATTTATTTTAAATAAAACAAACAACCAAAATACCACCAGCAGCCCCTCGCGGACGACTGCTGGCTACCGAAAATAAACATAAGAACTGCCAGCAGCCCCTCGCGGACTACTGCTGGCTACCGAAAATAAATATAACTAAAATAAAATACAAAAACAAAACACAACTAAAATACAGGCCTGTTCCTCTCTCGATCATCAACGTCGTCGCTCCTCCTTTATGCTTCCGCTCCTCCGTGAGAGATGCGAGACCGGTGTGCTTCACAGGTGCTGCTCATTAGCAATCGCACCACCGGCCTCGCGCCGTTCTCTCACGCCCCTCGGCCGTCCTGTTCGCCACAATAATGTTTATTTGTAAAGTATAATTTAAAAACAACCGAAGTTGACCAAAGTGCTGTACAGAAGAGATAAAACAAAACACAAGCTGTAAAATAGGTGTAACACATGAAAGTAAAATCCTGAATCAGCAAGTCAAGGTATATTAAAAGCCAAAGAAAATAAATGTGTCTTGAGGGAGGACTTAAAGGTAAATAAAGTTGGGGCAGTTCTGATATGAACCTGTACTTGCTTCGCTTTCCGGGGTCTATATCCTTTTTACTCTCCTCAGAGCGTTTGTTCGACGTTGCAACTCACACTTCTCCATAGTCTAAAAGAGCTATCGTCTTTTTAAAGATGCCTTCCTGTGGCTCGTTCCGAGCCCAACTCAGCGATGGGGACCGCCATGTCATCTGCGTGTCCTGCCTGGTAGAGGATCATGCGGCTCTCGCCGAAGGCGGATGCCATCATTGCGAGCTACTGCCTATGGTGACTCTGAGGACTCGCCTGGCATGCTTTTCAGAGCCTGCACTTCTGCCCGCTGTGGTTCCGCGCCGCAAGAAGCGCCGTGCTCAGCGCGCCCCCGAGCTCTCTCCTGCCCGCCAAAGCTTCACCGGCGGCGTCCCTCGAGTCGCTCGCGGATGGACAACGACCGCTGTCTGCCGCCGCGTCCGCCCTTGAGATCGGCGAATCTACCGAGGCATGTTCTCTCCTGGCATCGGATAGTGAGGATTGGGCGAGCTCTCCGCTACCCTCTGGGAGACAAGCCGGCATTGAAGCTGAGCTGATGCGTCTGCTCTCTCAAGCCGTGGAATCCATTGGCCTCGACTGGGAGGCGCCCACGACACCACCGCGCAACAGGCTTGACGGTCGCTTTCTCGGGAAAGACGAAGCTGCACGCGAAGCAAGCAAGCAGTTTCAGCGCTGCACACGATGGCTGTCCTGCAGATCTACCAGGCCGACCTTCTCCAAAAACTGGACGACGAAGGACCGGGAGCGGTCTGCGTGGCGGACTTGAGAAGCGGTACAGACCTCGCTCTACGCGCTGTGAAAGCCGCCGCACAGGCCGTTGGGCGGAATATGGCCTCTTTCACCGTGGCTGAGAGACATTTATGGTTGACGCTGTCTGAGATGATGGATGCTGAGCGCTCTGTGTTCCTCCACGCGCCCATTTCATCAGTGGGCCTCTTCGGATCTGCCATCAAGGATTTCGCAGACAGATTCGTCGAGGCACAGAAAACGTCGCAGGCTATGAAGCACTTCCTTCCGAAGCGCTCAAGCTCCGCTACAGGCCGCCAGAAACAACCATCTGCCCGCAGCTCTCAGCCGCAGCCTGTGCCACCCGCCGCCGCCTTTTCACAGCGCCGCCAGGCCCGAGACCAAAGACCGCGCTCTCGCTCTGCTGGACGCCGCCCCCCCTCAGCACGAGGATTGAGATCAAGCCCGAGGTCTCGAAGCCTTCCTAGCCTCTCTAGGAAAGCGACGGTGTTCAAATCCCGCTGCGGCCGGATTTTCACCAAAACATCCCACGGGGTTCGCCCCGCTCGCTTTCTCTGCACTACCAGTCATAAAGAGGCTGAGCGCAGCCAGGCTGCCTGCTGTGATCAGCGCGCCCCCTGCCTCGCATTCTGTAAACACAGCGTTGAGTTCTCAGCACACAGAGGCTCTCGAGCCGCCGTCATGCCGCGGCCAGAGCCCAGATTTCATTCTACCTCTAGCTATTCACGCAGATGCGTGGTCAGAGCTCCCCCGGGGTATCAAAATGGGTGCTGAACACTATAAAGAGAGGCTATTCGCTACAGTTCGATCGACGTCCCCGTCGTTATACGGCGCGCGTCGAAACGACGGTGAAAAACGAAGTAGCTCATCTGCATCGAGCCGAGATAGCGAAACTACTGAGCAAAGGGGCTATAGAACCTTTATCTCAGGCTCAGAGCGAAGGGGGTCTATACAGCAGATATTTTCTGGTACCGAAAAAAGATGGAGGGCTCAGACCCGTACATTCACGAAGTGCATGGACGCGGCTCTCGCACCCCTGAGACTTCAGGGCATGCGAGTTTTGAACTACTTGGACAATTGGCTGATTCTAGCTCGATCACACTCAGAGCTCATAGAACACAGGGCCACATTACTCGAGCACCTCGAGAATCTGGGCCTCACAGTCAACTGGGCGAAAAGCTCACTGTCTCCCAGTCAGAAAATTTATTTTCTGGGAACAGTGCTGGACTCGCTATCCATGACAGCACGCCTGTCACCGGAGCGGGGACGAGACATTCAGCGCGTCGTGAAATCCTTCCGCCACAGCTTTATAGTCCCGTTCAAAAGGTTTCAGAAAATGCTGGGGCTAATGGCCTCAGCAGCCTCTGTACTCCAGCTAGGCCGGCTTCGCATGCGCCCGCTGCAGATGTGGTTGAAAGCACGAGTATCACCCCGGGCATGGACCGCTGGTCTGTTTCGCTTCAGTGTCGATCTGAAGTGCGTCTCAGCTCTGGAACCTTGGAAAGCAACCGACTGGTATCAGTCAAAGTGTGAGTCTGGGGACCTCCTCGAGTGTGCAGGTGGTATCTACGGACGCCTCCACCTCGGGATGGGGAGCGCTGCTCAAGGGCAGACCGTTCACTGGCCTGTGGTCAGAATGGGAAAAGCTCCTTCATATAAACTGCTTGGAAATGATAGCAGTCGACAAAGCGCTACGGTGTTTCTGTCCCCGGATAAAAGGTCGCCACGTCCTGGTCCGGTCGGACAACATGTCAGAGGTGGCATACATAAATCGCCAGGGCGGCGTCAGGTCCCGAAACCTTTACAGGCATGGGCCATCAACGGGTAACCGCTAACCTCCCGGAGGGAGTGTTAAACACGATCACGCAGGCTAGGGCTCCGTCTACTAGATGGCTCTACTCCTCGAAATGGTCTGTGTTCTCTGCTTGGTGTCAAGCTCAGGGCTTTTCACCCGTAGACAGCGGGGTTACGGAAGTACTTTCCTTCCTACAAGAGCTGCTGGATAAGGGCAGAACCCCATCCACGCTCAAAGTATACATGGCGGCCATAGCAACGTTTGCAAAACCGGTGTCTGGCCAGTCACTGGGGAAGAACGACTTAGTCGTGCGTTTCCTCATGGGAGCCCGGAGATTGAACCCTCCCAGGCCCCCTTCAGTCCCGATGTGGGACCTTTCCACGGTTCTGGAAGCCATGAAAGGTGCCCCGTTCGAGCCAATCCATTTGTCAGACATGAAGCACCTGTCTTTCAAAACAGTGTTTCTTATGGCTCTTGCTTCAGTGAAGCACGTAGGGGACTTGTAAGCGCTCTCTGTGATTGCGACGTAAATGGAGTTTGGGCCTAATGACTCAAAGGTCATACTCAAACCTAGGCACGGGTATGTGCCGAAATCCCTCAACACACCTTTTAGGGCCCAGGTGATTTCCCTGTGTGCCCTTCCGGTTTTCAATAAGGAGAGGGACGCGAGTCTCCTTTGCCCTGTCAGGGCACTAAGAGCTTATGTGTCCCGCTTTTAAACAGAATGAGCAGCTTTTCGTTTTGTTTGGCGGACGTTCTAAGGGACTTGCCGCATCAAAATAGAGCCTATCCAGATGGATAGTCGATGCCATAGCGCTGGCTTACACCTCTAAGGGCCTGCAATGCCCCTTGGGTGTCAGAGCGCACTCCACGAGAGGCGTGGCCTCTTCGTGGGCATGGTCTAGCGGGATTACCCTGCAAGATATCTGTACGGCCACGGGCTGGGCCTCGCCGTCTACATTTATAAAATATTATAACCTGGAGGTCCCCGCCTTACAAGCTAAGCTTTTGGCGGTGTAGAATTCAGTGCTATTTGCCCCGCTGTGCCGGCCCAGATGCTGACTTTGGCCTGCGTATCGCTCACTGACCGATACAGCAGCTCCACGAGTGTTGACACACGTATAGTCACCCAGTTTAGGCTGAAAGCTTTCACCCTGGCTGCGTGGTATAATTTTAATATGATTAGCTCCTCTGGATGCTACTTTATAAGGAATGACGCTTCTAGCCCCTCTTCCTTCACTCTCTGTGAGTCTATGGTGATTATGCACTATATGCGCCTCGGGTTTCTGCCCTTGGGACTTTGGTGTTGGATCCCTGTACGCACGGCGTGTTGCACTGTGTTCCCCATAGCGTAAGATATTACGCAGTACAAGAGATACTCTCGTAAGAGAATGTACTCGGTTACTAACGTAACCTCTGTTCTCTCTAGAGAGGGAACGAGTACTGCGTATCTTGCCGTGCTTACAATGCGCTCTGGTTCGCTTCGGCGATGAAAACCAGTTTGTATCAGCCTGACGACCGGCTTTATAGGGCGAGACCACACCCTTACTGGCGGGACGTGACGAAGTGGGCGCGAAGTGCCCCCATTGGTCATGACGTCACCCAGAGCCGTTCTCGATAGACTGCTGCTTCTGCCACAGGGCAGCCAATAGGCGTGCGAGCTGTCTCGCCTATGTCTGCATGCTGCCGCAAAGCGTTTTACATTGATTAAAAATTAAGGATAATTTTTGGCTTCAATATCTCGTGGAAAAGAGGTTTTCCCCGTAGCGTAAGATATTACGCAGTACTCGTTCCCTCTCTAGAGAGAACAGAGGTTATGTTAGTAACCGAGTACGTTATATTGCACACTGTAAACAATCCAAGCTTAAAAAAAACATGAAGAACGGGACCTTTAAAACCTTTAAAAACGTAAAAGAGCTGACTCAGTACTGTGACAGGATTTAAAACCAGATTGAAATTTTTCATTAATCGAATTTATAGCCAGATAAGACTGAAGTTGATTTAAAACAACTTTCTCTAGAATTTTTGAGAGAAAGGGTAAATTTGAAATAGGACGAAAGTTAGCCAGCAATGTGGAGTCCAAACATATTTTTTTAAGATGAGGCCGCACTGTGGCAAGTTTGAAGTCGAAAGGTACAATCCCGGTACGGAGACATTTGTTAATTACAGATAACAGATCAAAGCCAACAGTCTCAATAACTTGCCCAAGAAAACGTGATGGAATGACATCATTGGGGCACATAGTGGGTTTCAGACGAAACATAGTCTCGAACAGAGTATTCAAGTTAACAGGCTCAAAGACAGACCAAGTGGAAGAGGAGAATGGAACATCAGACAGTTTATATGCCGAAATAAGCATTGTAGATGTAATTTGGGAGATTTTTTCGTTAAAATAGGTTGCAAAGTCCTCACATAAAGACACAGATGCTTCAGGAAAAGGATTAACATTTGGATGGAGAACAGACTCGATAGTGGAGAATAGAATATTTGGCTTATGGCTATGCCGTAGGATTAACTCTGAAAGGTATCTACTCTTTGCAGCCTTAGCAGCTCGTTGAAAGGCAGAAAGAGAATCCCTTAAAATTTCATATGAAACTTTTAATCTGTCTTTTTTCCGTTTACGTTCTGCCCTTCGACAGGTCTGTCTGAGAGAGCAATAAATCATGATTGCAGAATGAGAAATACTACAGTTCTATCTCTCCACTATGAATCTACCTCATCTTTGCATTTTTAAGCTTGCAGCAAAAGAATGTAAGGATCACAATTCAACAGGAAATGAATTAAGACATAGGATGTGTGGTTTTTGGCGAAGAAGCCAGCATGGAGTCATAGGGTGGTTGCAGTAATTTAGAGAGTATGTACCGGGTGTACTGAACTGGGGGGTGTGAGATTCATAAAGAGATTCAATGCAGCAGATTTTTCTAAAGCCAAAGCATTATATTTCATCATTCAAAAAGGGACACTGTGACTGATAATGTCATAGTAAATTGTATGTATTTTTCCTGTGTTTTCTATAAATATTATCTATTATGCGATTTTAAATAAATGTCCTTACTCAAAAAAACTAAAATTTAATCTGTTTTTAAAATAGAAATTCATCATAAGTTATATTAATATGCTACCATTCAAAAGTTTGTGGTCTTTAGTAGTTTGTGAATGATGTTTATGAAAAAAATCTCAATATTCTCAGGCCACAAATAAACGCAGTAAACAGTAATATTGTGAAATATTATTACAACATAAATATTTTCTTTATTTTATAAAATATAAAGATATATTTTAAAAATGTAATTTATTTATGTGATGCAAAGCTGAATTTTCAGCATCATTACTCCAGTCTTTAGTGTCACATGATCCTTCATAAATCATTCTAATATGCTGACTGAAAAATGTCTTGATGTCTCAATATTGAAAACAGATGTGCTGCTTCATATTTTTTGTTGAAACCTTAATAAAAAAATCAGGATTATTTAATGAATAGAAAGTTCAAAAGAACAGCTTTTATTTGAAATATAAATATTTTGTGACTTGTGTGAATCCTTTGTGTCTTTACTGTCACTTTTGATCAGTTTAATTTGTTCTTTCTAGATAAGAGTATTAAATTCTTTAATAAGAAATCGTACCTACCCTAAACGTGAATGTTAAGTGTACCTACTGTATATAATGACATATAAGAAAGCTACACTTCACCTAATTATTATGTGTATGATACAATCTCTTTTAATCAACATATCAACGAGAGATTGGTGTAAAATGTTTTTCAGGACATGAATGATTGTTTGGCTTCTAATCAGTATTCTGATCATGAAAACCAGTTTTGAATAATACCAAAGGTTTGTTCTGACTTGCTGCCTCAGTTGGTTGATTGCTACACTTCCTGCTATTTCCCAGACCAGTGGAATTAAAAACAAACATACAGGTATTTTCCCAATGTCACATCTTTCCACTTGGCAGCTGTTTTCTTTGTGTTGTTACAGTATTTATTTGTACTGGCAGACTCCCTCCCTTCATTACAATGAATCAACTCAATTTTTTTTTTTACTTTGGTATGTTACTTGGAAACATTTACACTTGAATTCAAACAAGTCATTATTATTATTAAAGCAGGAATGCAGAGTCAAGTGATCTAGATAAACACCTGGTACTTGAAAACTAATTAAGATGGTGACTTCACGTCACTCTAAAGCCAAGGATGTAACAGAATTAAATTGCTTTACTACATTTGATCATAACCGAATCAAGTGTCTTTTAAGTATCGTCGATAATGTAAACCGAAACAGTTGAGGAATGAACCATCCTCATGAAAATGTCCCTCTCCACTGTGACCCACACTCATCTGACAAGCTTTGTTATTTAATCCCTCCTTTTCTGCCATGGAAACGCAGACTGAGCTCCAACTCAGGTGTGAGCACGGTTGGGGGAGGGCACCATGTGATCCACCCAAACCTGTCTAAACTAGTCTGAGAAACAAATGCTCAAAGCTTTTCTGAAAAACATACTGGGGAACTAGAACTGAAAGCAAGGGAGTGCCAGCCAAGCTTTTGTGTGAAGATATCTCTCAAAGTCCGATTTTTTCTTTTGCCACTCATGCAGCAACCTCTTTGGCAAGGTGTTTGCTATTCTTGTACAAATTTGTAACGTGTGATTTCTACTAAGCAATTGTGGGAAAGTTTCATTAATACATTGGTCATTCATTAATGTGCCTGTTAAAACCTGACAGACTTTCCTACCTAAAACAGAATTTGAGTAAACATTGCTTCCTGGTTGGTGAGAGGAGGTTGAGGCATTTGTTAGTCAGAAATTTGCATTAGTCATGCCACAATGCTATAGGAACTTTTTGGCCTGAAACATGAGCAACAGGTCTGACCAGTTTTTCAAAAAACCTCAATGCACAGCTCTGAGTTTAATTATTAGTCCTTCACTGCAAGTGAATGGTCAGCAGCTTTGAGTTAATAAACAGCCACCTTGTTCTAAATTCTGAAAGAAAATAACCCTTGTACAAATGCACATGTTTAAGAGGTGTACAAGTAGACACTTTCAGGCCATGGATCATTAAAAACACTTACTTTAACAGCAAGCACTGTCACTTGTAAACTGAATGTAACTAGTTTCTAGCTACTTTACGTTTTTTTTTTTTAAATTATGCCATTTAAGACTGCAAATTGGGATTTGTGTTAGACTTATTGGAATTCTAAAAACATTGGTTTGTAGCATAAATGGTTTCACCAACATAGTCTCAAGTGCATTGCTTTCCCAAACCAAATAGTGTAGTCTTCCTAATTGTATTGACTTTGAATAAGGTTTACTTCTGTGATGAATCTCGTGACAAACAGGTGCAGCTTCAGCCCTGGGCTAAAAAGGACAAATGCTTTGGACAAAAAAAAAAAAAGCCACGAATTGAGGTAGGACTGTCCTTTCATTAAAGCCAATACATTTAGTTAAAAGGGTTGATTTACTATAAATCATCATATGGCAGATAAATTATGAAAATGGTAGATTTAAAAAACAGCATGAAATTTAACAAATTTTATTAAAAACAGAAGTCAAACAAACTGTACAATGTTAAAATGTTGATCCAATGAAAATAAGCCCTCATTAAATAGCAAGTAAAACAGACATTGCTTAAAAACAACTGTAGCCAGCATGTAACAGACAATTTTCCCAATATGAAAGGGTCACATGCAATGCACACAAGAGGGCTAGGCTTCGTGGGGCACGTCTCGGTGTAAGATTCAAGTACATCGGACATCATTAATAGCTTTAAGACAAGGTCTCCATCTCTCTGGGCTGCAAGAACAGAAGGAAATGTGTTAACTGAAGCTTTCACCCTTTTGGGAAAAGCACGACAGTTTGGATAAGTAAATGAGAACTAACCTGTGCTTTACTGTACTGGGCCCTCTGCCGCCGTGCAAGGCAGTACTAAAATAAGAGTAACAGTTAGACGACACGTATACACGCACACACTTCATTTAAAAAGTGAACCTACATACACACTTACCAGAACAAGAAGTCCTAAAATCACAATCAAGCTGACCACCACAATGACAGCAATGATGCCACCGGTCAACTTCTGCATGGTGAAGGTAGGTGGCGTTTCATCTACATAGTACACAAGGATATTCTCCATGGACACCTTTGTTCCCTCAACACTGACATCAAATGGTGTAGCGTTTCTAAACAGGGGCAGAACCTTGATCTATGGAAAAAAGATAAATTTTACACAAGTTACAAAATATAAAACCAGGTATTAGTTGCAATACATCACAAGGAGTCTTACATCCTTCTCCATGTAATAAGTCATGCGGGACAAGTCTGGATCTTTTTGTCCAATCTCCTTTTTGACATCCACAACAATGAGACGGCCATCTTTGTCATACTGGGGATGAAAAAAGGGTTAGGATCTATACCACAAGCAAAGTAGAGGGACATTACAATGGAAATGTCTTACCTTAACCTCAGACACATGTTTTTTATCCAACTTGTAACGCTGCAGCATAGCATTCTCAATCCCACTGCAAAAAAAAAAAAAAAAAAAAATTCAATAGCAGGTCATAATATTCCACAATCTAGCAAAGCCCTAGAAATCTATTGTAACATACGTCCTCAGTTTGGCAGCATCAAGAGTTGCACCTCCTGTGTCTGTATGCTTCAGTTCCAGGCGAACCCAACTACAGGGAAAAAAAAAAAGCAGTCAGACCATCAAAGTTTTGCTTCCCTCTACAAACAGTAGTACAATACAGACCACACCTCATACTGGGTGTGTCAGTCAGAAGAGTGTCCTAAGTGTACTCACTATGTCTCTACAGGCTCACACTTGATGTTCTTGTCTCCTTTGTCACTTCTACGTACACCAGCACTGTTCACACACCAGCACACATCAGTTTTGTTACACTGGACAGCCTTGAACTTTCCGTCACTCTCACACTCTGGGTCATAGATGCCATCATTGTCCACAAAGGCGGTCTCTACTGGCTTCCCACCAATTGATCTTGTGGACATGTTTCTCCTGGAACGATACATCTCCCCTTTCATGAGGAAGCACTTGGGAATCACTGAGGGGAGAGAGAATTGAAAAACCACTTACTAAAATTAAAGAGAAAAGATTAAACCTTCCTGGTTTGTCTCAGCTAGGCAAGTTGGTGATCAGCTAATTTAGGTGGAGTTGCCAAAACCAGTTAAGCCAGCAAACTAGGGTGTTACACAATATAGCCCAGGTTAGACCCCAGAGTCGGATATCAATTTACCCCTAAAACATTAGTTCGTTAAATAACTTGAGAAAATCTAGAGAAAAACTCACACTTTGTACAATCAATCGGTTGCGGATTCTCTTCAAACTGAAGGGTGCACTTGCATGGGGGTCCTTCACATGTCGCCCATTTCATAGTGTCACAAATACCTGTTGGATTAAAATAAAGTATAGTGATTGTTTAAACACAGCAAACTTGTTGGTAAACAGGAATAGATTTAAAAACGTATATCACCCCAGGCAAGTAGTTTGCTCCCCTCCCCCCCATACTGAACCACACCCTGGATCTCTTTGTTTTGTTTGCCTTCTAACTACCAAGTTGATGACGACAAGGATTAAACAATTTAACCCGATTTGAATTCACTTTGTCAAGTCATGCAGATGTACACTTAAACATTTTAAATATAAAACAAAATTACTTACATTGTGAGGCGACCATATCCACAAATACCACAACAAACAAGGCGATTAAAACCTTCATCGTGGATAAGAACTGAAAAACAAGCAACAACAGTACCGGCGTTATAAATCACTCCGTTCGAGGACCTTATGCGTAAGCCTCTTCTTTCGTTTAATGAAAGGCTGAAGTCTTCTTACCTAAAAAAGCTCGCCTAATCTGGAAAAAGACAACAAAATCCAACCAAAGTGAGTTATTCCGCTTGATAGACTGTAGACTCTTGAGCTTTATAAAGAATAGATCCAGCAGATATCTCCTCTCTCTACCCCGCCAAACGACTGATGTTAACGCGCAACAGGTGACTAATTATGTATACCTGCTTGAGTGACGACGTCAGGTGGAAGTGGGCGGTACTAACTTAACAGACTCACCTTTTCCGCCCATGACCATATCTGGCATTTTGACGCATCGAGAATGAACGCAAACCTTCATCTCTCCATTTTGGAAATGTAAAGCGTCAACAAAGATTTTCGCTTGAAACTCGACACATGCGAACTCTGATACCTATCAAGTGAAACTGCAGCATAGCCTATAGCTTCAAGTTGTAGCCTGTATGACTACGGCTACCGGAGTGAAACAAACACAAGGTGACTAATACGCTTGCACTTACAGATGTAAGGCAATGCACGTTTATCTATATAATTTAAAATGGCCAACTATTTACATTTCATACACAATTGTGATTCAAAGTGCATAATAAAGAGGGAGAGAGATAATACAAACATGTAGTAATATTGAGTTTTAAAATAATTTAAGACAATACGAATAATATTTTTTTTATTAAAATGAATTACTGAAAAAGTACTGTCACTAAGTATTAAGAATAACTTAAATGCGTACATAATAGCATAGGAGAAAGTGGGACGTATAACAATCAGTTTAATTGATTAGAATTTAATTAAATAAGTTACAAATTACTTAAGCTTTCTGGGTGAAATCATTATCATACATGACCATTATCAACCTGTTCAAATATAGAGGATTTACACAAACAAAAAAAATATTTTTTTGTAAGAAAGTAATTTTAATTCTGATGATTTGATTTGTGATTATTGTAGTTACTACATTGGAAAGACAGTACTGGTAGTCTACATAAAGCAGCATATTCTCTAGTCTAATGTGATATAATGTATAATACAGGCTTTTCATTTACATGTTAAAAAGCTAATAATATCATGCCTAACCAGACAAGAAGGGCTGTAACCCACGAAAAAAAAAATGGGACAGTATAGACATTTTTGACATAATTGTCAAAGTGTTAACTCTCACACACTGTCTGTTATGTTTTTAGAATTAGGATGTTTTTTTTATGTATATATTTTTATTTATTTATTTATTTAGGCTTTTTGAATGACAATGTTTACCATAAGTTTTATAATTTTAATTAAAATTTTTAAAATTACATGAGGTTCGATTTTTTTTCCATTTTTCGATTAATGTAAACACATGTCATGCCAATTAGAATCTGAAAAAGGCAGGAATGACAATCACAGCAATATGACAGAGACACATACAGTACTGTTAATGGTAAGTGTTGGGACATCAGTGTTACAGGTAAAGTCATTCAACTTAGGCATCAACACTCAGGCTCTCTCCGTTTCTCAGAGAATGCAGTGAAAACCAGGTGAACAAGTTTGGACAGAAGTGGCCCAACCCCCAACCACTACTTTCTGAGCATTTCACAAGGAGGAAATTTTCTGTAAACTATTGCTTTGACTCCTTAAAACAATTATGTGGACACCAAATTTTGGATTGTGTCAAAATTCATCTTTTTCTTGTAGTTGCTTGGGTTTCACAACCTCATGAGAAGCGCAGCACTGTCAAAGCTGAGAAATTAGTCAAATGGACACACCCTTCGCGACTGATACCCAAAACAACATCGAAACTGACATCATACTCTCTGTATGTAGTGGTATCTTAAACAACAGCTCATGGACAATTTCATATCATAGACATACATCTGGATTTGTGTTTGTTTTGTATGTTTGCTCTAAAATGTAGATATTTATGTTTATAAGTGTTTTATATAGCTGTGGTCATGTGGATCTGAAACCTTATTTATACAGCTATATGGTTGTAAAACCTTTTGTTAATGTAATGATGTCTAGTCTAAAGTAAAAAAGCACAACAGTCTGTGAGTCCAATTTAAATTTGCAGTCAGCCTATTTATCACACTCTTTGTATATATATATATATTGAAAAAAAGATCTTGGAATGGCAGACGTATTGGTCTGTTCTGCATTGCTTGTGTTGAATGAATGAAAATATGTAATAACTGACAACTGAAAGCATTTAAAAGTTGTTTCTCTTTGTTATTTTTCCACATCGCCACTTGATGGCGCTCTTATTTGTTTTCTACAATGAGACTGTGTCTTATTTTCAAATGTCCAGAATTGCAGTTCCAAAGGTTTGACTGGATTCTGTAGAAACTATTAATGACAGACACTAAGGTCATATTTTTGTTGTTTTTAGTTGTAAGCAATTGTATTTTGCCCATTTTACATCAATATTTTTATTTAAAAAAACAACAATAAAAGGTCTTATCCACGAGAATACATCAATCTTTACTTGAATGTTACTGAATAAAGCTAAATCATCTCTATAATTACTTAGGTTTCTCAAACTTTATTAAACATTGTGATACGTTTAAATTATGTGTGCTCAAAGTTTAAAAGCCAATTACTTGTTACAGCTTCTATTTTTTCTAGTCAGCTTTAGCTGAAGATAGTTGATGAACCAGTTAACTTAAGAAACTACAGAGAAATTGTATCCTTTTGTATTACTTTATATATATTACATTGTGTGTGTGTGTGTGTGTGTGTGTGTGTGTGTGTGTGTGTGTGTGTGTGTGTGTGTGTGTGTGTGTGTGTGTGTGTGTGTGTGTGTGTGTGTGTGTGTGTGTGTGTGTGTGTGTGTATAATAACTTCTTAAGCTAACTGGTTAATATTCATAAACAGGCGGAAACAATACTATTGCACTAAAAACATCTAAATATAGTTTTTTTTAACAATCTTTGTCTGAAGATTTTTAGGCTTATTTAACAACCAAAATGCAAATAAATGCAAATCTACTAACCTAAACTTCACAAATACCTGTCTAGTAATTAGGATAGAATCAAATCTGTCTCCAAAACAGAGGCCGGGTGTGGTTTAAAAGTGCCACATCAAGATTTTTTTCAAATGATTAACTAAATCATATTTTACTAGTCATCCAATTTTTTATATCAGCTATGCATTCCGTTAATTTTGTGTAAGTTTTGTTAGGTTTTGAAGAAATATAGAGCTGGGGCCGGTTGCATAAACCTCTAAGACTAGTCTTACAGGTTACTGACTTGACTTGACTTACAAGTTAGACATCAAATTTGTTTCTTTTAGACTAAATCAGTTACATAAAAACGTAGATTGGCCTAATTTGATACCGTAAGACTGACTGGCCCTGACTAACTGCTAGTGGGTCATAAAAGAACTTAAGACACTGTCTTAGCGTAATGGCGATGTTTATGCAACCGGCCCCTGAGTATCATCGGCATAACAGTGAAAACTAATGCCATGTTTCCTAATGATATCTCCTAATGGTAGCATGTACAGAGTGAACAGCATCGGTCCCAGTACTGAGTCTTGTGGTACGCCATACTGAACTCGTGATCGATAAGACATCACTTCACTTCAAACTGATAACGATCAGATAAGTATGATTTAAACCATTTGCAATTCCACTAATACTAACATAGTTTTCTAGTCTATTTAAAAGAATGTTGTGGTCAATGGTGTCAAATGCAGCACTAAGATCAAGTAACACTAATAGAGAGATATAACCGCGATCGGATGATAAGAGCAAATCATTTGTAACTCTAATGAGAGCTGTCTCAGTGCTATGGTATGGTCTAAATCTGGACTGAAAATCCTCGCAGATATCAGTTCTTTCAAGAAAGGAACACAGTTGTGAGGATACTGCTTTTTGTAATATCTTTGACAGAAAAGGCAGATTCGAGATCGGCCTGTAATTGACTAATTTTGTAAGATCAATTTGCGTTTTTTAACAAGTGGTTTAATCATAGCCAGCTTAAAGGTTATTGGTACGTATTCTAGTGACAAAGATGAATGAATGATATTAAGAAGAGGATCTATGACATCTGGAAGCATCTCTTTCAGTAGCTTAGTCGGTATAGATTCTAACATACAAGTTGTCAATTTAGATAAATTAACGAGTTTGCAAATGCGTCGTTCAACATAGGTCACTCTGATTGGTTGTAGGTCTATCCAATTGAGTGCAGAGGCATTTTCTTTACTGGTTTGGTTGAAACACGCTCCATTATCACAGCCCATGGAGCAGTGTCAGACTCACATTCGGACTAGAATCTGAGTATGACGGTGTCAGGCTAGCTGCTGATAGTATTGTGTTTGCAATACCACCATGTTAGGATTTTGTGACAGAATTCTCCAGGGCACTTACAAGTCCCAATGTGCCTAGAAGGAGGTCTAAGACAGCCTGCACTTTTGAGAAAAGATCAATATTTTTGATCGGCCTGGACGATGACATCACTGTTTTCTCCAGAGCGGCTATATATTTAAATGAACCAAATTAATAACTTTTTTACAACAAAAATGAACCATCACTGATCTTACTTAAGCTGGACTATGACACTATTTTCTTCTAGATCTGCTGTACAGCAGGAACAAACTTTGTTTGCATTATTTTCCTGTTATCACTGTAAAGCTACTTTGAAACGATCTGTATTGTAAAAAGTGCTGTATAAATAAAGGTGGCTTGACGTGACTATACAGTTGTAATCACGATTTGCTGATATATAAAAATTAATCCATCTGGCCTTCCACACACTGCAGGTTTCCAGTGCCAGAGGATGTAAAGCAGCCCCAGAGCATCACCGAGCCACCACCATGCTTAACTGTAGGCAAAGTGTTCTTTTCGGCATATGCTTCATTCTTCTTCCTCCAGACATACCGCTGATACCGGGCCGGAAAGTTCCGTTTTTTTTTGTTCATCGCTCCACAAAACAGAATCCCCAAACTTATGTGACTTATTTATATGATTTAGAGCAAATTGGAGCTGACTTTTCTTGAGCTGTTTGGTCAGTAGTGGTGTACGTCTTGGAGTTTTGGCATAGAAACCATCTGCGTTTAGTATGTAAGCTGAAACCTCAGTGCCTGTTTCCACCAAGTCTTACTGCAGGTCTTTTACAGTCACTCAAGTGTTTTTCAGAACCTGCCTTCTCAGAAATCTGGTTGCAGCCATTTATACCTTCCTTTTTCTGCCCCATCCAGGTAGTGTAACTACTGTTCCTTTAACTTTTAACTTACGAACTATGCTTCTAACGGTGTCTCTAGGAACATTTAGTGCCGTCACTTTTTGTGAAGGGCGATGATGTCTTCTCTTAAGATATCTTCTACACTGTAAAAAATGATTTGTTGACACAACTTTACTTAGTCAAGTCATCTTGTTGCATTGACTCAGTTAAGTTTAGCCAACATTAGGAGTTAAGTTAACTCAACTTACATGTATTTGTTGAAATAACTTGCAGTAAATTGAGCCAACGCACTGTATCAATTAATAAGCATTTAGATTTTTTAAGTCAACTTAAAAACATATTAGTTGAACTTCATTTTTCATGTTTTCACAACCATTGACCAAGTCTAATTGATATAAAATAGTAATTTTTCCTCAACATCACAACTTAACTTTGAGTTTACTAGACTTCATTGCTTGCTTTGACTAGTTCTATATCTACCTGGAAGCAGATTTTTTTTAATGAAATCAACACAACTGCAAAATTGTCAGAATTCTCAGCATTTAATTTTTAAACAGATGCACTGCACCCCAAAAACAGACAAAAAGAATAGGCTTGTAAAGGTATAAAACATCACAAGCATGTGCAAACTTCTTTATGCACAGACCCATTCTTAGAGAAAAGTACAAATAACTCTGTCACTATCAGATATTTTCAAGGCAGGAACAGGTTTACATGAAGAATTCACAATAAGCTGTTTAACAACTTCAAATAAAACAGTGTCTTCAATTCCCAATCAAACGTGATCAAGAGAAGCAGGACAAGGTAACAAGAAAACAGTCTGTTTGAAAAAAAAATCTAGAATACCAATGTTAAAATATACAGCTCACAGAAACACGTGCAGACTTCTATATGCACAGACCCATTTTAGAGCCAAAATAGTACAAATAACTCTCATTGTCATTATCAGATATTTTCCTTACAGGAACAAGTGTACATGAAAGTGTCTTCAATTCCCAATCAAACGTTAAACATGACAAGGAGAGAGGAAGCAGGACAAGGTAACAAGAAAACAATCTGTTAGAAAAATATTCAAGAATACCAATGTTACACTTAAAATAACAATGGTCTTAAACTTTAAAACAGTGTAACAGTGTAAGTGCTAATAGTAGCAAGAAGGAGAAAATAGTTTATCTTATCTCAGCAACTTGCTCTTCAAAGAGTGAACTCTTGCGGTGCAGGAGTCTGATCCAACTCCAATGAACAGGCGCTGTATCACTTCAAAAGTGAATTGTAATTCCTTTGGGTAGTTAAGGTTTAATGCGTACACCAGGCCCATCAGGTTCAGAAAAGCATTAGGGATGTCACTCAGGTGACGCATCACCACTTCTTCCTCAATCACCAGGGCAACGTCATTGTAGACTTCTGGGAGAGGTTCCATCACATTTTCCACAACCACTACCGATCACCACACCCTTGATCACATCCTCTTCACGGTCACTGGGCTTTGTAGAATGAAAACAAAATTAAGGTACTATTACTTAAAACCAATTTCACAAACAATTTGAAGTCCCCATACCCCTACAAATTAAGAGATCTAACGTTCAGTTTTCCCTTGTCTTGCCTTAAAGGTTTCAGCTTACCTCACATAAATTCATGAATTTAGAAGGAGTCTCTCGCATGTACCACGGCAGGCCAAGCAATGCTGCAGTCCGCATCCTTTGGTTTGTTGTCTGTAAAATATAGGATGGTTAAAAGTACTTGCTTCATTGGTTCAATCCTTTGTTTTTCTTTTCATTTATACTTTCACCCCCTCCCTCTGTCTTGAAAAATAAAAACATTAATTTCAAATATTTACACTTGTAAACGTTTGTTGTAAATAAATCACCAGTGATATGGTACAACAACAACAGTCATTTGTTACCTTTTTGTTCAGCACCAAATTAAGATTTAATAGTGGATGTAACCAGCTCATGTCACTTAAACCAGGAGTGTCTAAGGGGGCTTTTACACTGGGCTGGTTTGCTGCGGTCCGAGCCAGAGCGCGTTTTTTTCCCGGCGCCCCCGCAGCGTTGGTCTGGTTTCACACTCAACTTGATTCAATTGAACCCTGCTGCGTTTGCGTGCATCTTACGTCATGGCAAACGTGCACGGCACATGATAGAAAACAGAACGCGGGTAAATATTGTGTTTTTTTTTATTCATTTGCTGCTATTATGTGCAGTTGAGTGAACAATACAGGTTTACTGTGCGTGTGTCACAAAAGGTGGACTTCTGCTGCTTGCAAACGGACTCTTTTGAGGAGACAGTGGATTTCCAAATGTGTTGCTCTGATTCCACGCGCAATGCACGAATACACTGCAGGCTCACTCTCGCTCGTATCCAAGGTAAATCATCAACACTATCATCCCTTACAAGTGTTTTATTTAACTGAATACATCACAATAAGCTAAAAAGCATGCGCAGGATACTTTACTTCCTGAACAAGTGCGCGCCCGAATCCGTGTTGCTTTCATATTCACGCGAACCGCGGCACGGTTCGGAAGCAACCGAACTCAGAACACTTCCTCCAGGTAGTTTCGGGTTCAATACCCCAGTGCCCATGACAGCATTCACATTAGCGATTTTTCATGCGAACCGTGCCCCGTTCCGAACTAAACTGCCAGTGTGACAGCCCCCTAAGTCTCCTTTATCTGACACACCCAGTTCAGTTTAGAGCTCTTTCTTAAAGGAGTAGTTCACTTTAAAAAAAAACTTTTGCTGATAATTTACTCACCCCAATGTCTGAAACCAGACCAACGCTGCGGGGGGCGCCAGGAATAATCACGCTTGGGCTCGGACCAGCAAACAAGCCCAGTGTGAAAGCAGCCTAATTCTGCTCCTGGAGGGCCAATAAGGTATTGCAGAGTTTAACTCCAGGATCACTACAAACCTCCAGGCAGGTGTGTTGAATCAGGTTGAACAACTTGATTAGGTGGTTCAGGTGTGTTTAATTTGGGTTGAAGCTAAACTCTGCAGGATGTTAACTCCCCAGGAGCAGGATTGGACACCCCTGCCTTAAATTTATTGGGGTTGTTACAACACTTTAAATTATTTAAAAGGATAGTATACCAAAGATGATAATTGTCATTTACTCACCAACATGCCAGTCCAAACACATGCAAACACATTCATAATAATGAAAATTAACAAAGTTTGTGTAATGAACTGATCATATCAGTTTTGATGTTACTACTTCCAAAAAGGACTTGCTCAGGTCCTTTGACACAAGCCTGGTAAATTCTTTGCTGATCTATAAAAACATAAATACACTTACAAATTGAACAAAGATGCCACGGTCTCAGTGGCAGTCTTAAAACATTAACAAGTAAAAAAAAAAAAATTCCACTCAACAAGAAAGAACTGGTCATATAATCATAGGATATTAAGTTTGCCCATATCTTCAAATAGAACCGCACAACTTTCACAGCCCAAGATTTTCTGATTAGTTCAAAGCACACATAAACAAATAAACAATTTACCCGTCTCTCTTTGAAAATTGCTGGCCATCGGATTTTCATTTGTGACACTGGCGGCTCCTCATCAACGACTTCTTGCCTTCTCAAAGAATACGTGATGCTCATAGCAGCATCAACAAATGTGATGTCTGGAGTCCTCTTCATCATCTCCACAGCCATTTGCTCTTTCCTTTTCTGGACTTTCCCGGTCTTTGCCCTGAGGTAGATCTGGTAGAAAATTTGTTTCACACCGTCTTGGTTTCTTGACTTTGTTTCGCTTTCCTCTTGTCTCCTCAAGACCTCTCCTTTCAGAATAAATTTTCAGTTCCTGACAACCAGCATCTCTCAACTTTTGTCTGTAGTTGCCCATTTTAAACTTTAAACTAATTTTCCACCCATACCACCCAGATGTGGAGCTTGGCTCTTTGAGACATTGGTGTTTTTCAATTAAGGCAGCCGCTACACTCTCAAACTCTTCATTCCCAGGATAGGCTTTGTATATATTTTCAGCTAGTTTCTCAAGAATTTCAGTCTTAATGTCTCTGGAAATTGACAGAAGTGTTCCATTCTTTCGAAATGCCTCATTACCTTGTCTTAGCCTCAGCTCCACATCATAAGTAAAAACAGGGATGGGAAAGGTGGTTGGCCATGGCTGCGAACGGGCAGCAGATAACTCTGAATGGATGCTGGGTGAAGAAGTTGATGGAGATGACGATTCACCTAAAATGGTAGTGTCTAAACTGGAGTCTGACAATGTCTCTGGAAGGGTGGTGAAAAGGACCTTCAGTGTCACCTTGTCTTTGGGCAGATCAGCTACGCAGGTAAGGTTACAGAAATCATGGAAATCTTCATCTTCATATTGAAGGTCAAAAGAATCTTTCAGCTGGAGCTTGCTTTTGAGTTCAAGCTTGAGGCCATCAACAGAATCTGGAACAGGATAAAGTCTAACTTTTTGAATGTTCTGTGTGGAGACGATCACGCGGAACAGCATTTTGAAATAGGAATAGAAAGTTCGAGGGTTTCTCTCCAACTGGGGAATAAGTAAAAAGATGTTATTAATTTGATTGATGATTACATATTTTAATGTGAACACCTAAAAAAATCAAATGTACCTTAGTGAAGCAAGAAGGTTTTTGGTGTGATATTCAACTTGCCAGCTCTGACATAAGGATAAAGTGGATGGTATCCATTAAGCTCTTGGTGTTCCACAACCTGCAGTTGAGAAGTGCAATAACTCGTCAGCGCATAACTTCGCAAATGCTCTATGTACCAGGCTTTGAAGGGTTTGATGATGAATGACACTTTGTTGTTCACAATCATCATTTTAACAATCTCGCCAAAGTCGAGCAGTCCACTGGTGTGCCCTACAGACAAAAACATTCCCTCTGAGTACTTGGTACCATAGATGCATGCATGGGTTGAAAGAAGTACAGTGTTTAGGTTTCCATATTTATGCTCAATGGCCTGCCTCACTGAACGTTCAAGTGTGTCAGGTGAAACGACTGCAACGCGTCCTACCTCTAGATCAGGTTTGAAAACACTTGGCAAATCCAACAAGTAAGCCAAAGCAAGCTGATGCTATTTGGCCTGAGTGAGCAAGATATTCTTGAAGTTTTTACTATCATGAACAACTCTCTTAAAGAATTTGTGCTTCGCCTCAAAGCGAATAGTCCAAAAATCTGTCAGAGGCCGAAATCGACAAATCATCTCAGGATAGTGTTCTAAGAAGTGATGTTTGGGGAGAATATGAAAATCTGGGAAACACTCTCTGAGCAAACACCTGTGTTCTGAGATTTTGGACTCCAAGTAACAGTCTCATCAGAAAATTGTCCAGTAGCTAGGAGCTCAACAATATATTTCAGATCTAGTAAGATTTGCCAAGTTTTGTCTCGTTCTGGTACTCTGTGACCCATCATCAATGGCAGTAGCCTTAACAGAGTCCAGTTTTCATGGCTGTTTCCACCAATTGAACGTTTTGACACAAAAGTCTTTGAAATTTGTTGTGGTCTTTTAGTTCTATCAGTAAACTTGAAAGGAAAAGACTTGATGACAGTATTAAGGTCATCTAATGTGAAGTACCTTTTGGAAATAAAGGACTTTATGCAAAGACTTAACTCTGTTGGTACTATACCTTCAAACAGGTCGTGCATAAAATCGGGAGGAAACCCTTGAACTGTCTGAAAATAATTCAGTTTCTCAAGAACACAGTCTCTCTTTACTTCATTCAAGGAAGCCAGTGAATTTATCTTCAATTCATCAAGGGTGTGTTTGTGAGTTTCAATAGTCCTGAGTGGAAAAAACCCCTCTCCGACTTCATGCAAGTCAATATCCTTGCGACTAGCTAGGCAAAATCTACAGAATTTAACAACATTGAAATTTTCTTGGAAGCCAGCTAGCGAGTGGGCCCCCAAGTTGTCCGCTGACACATACAACACAGAACCCTTGACACTTGTTCCCAATTTTGGAACATATAATCCTTCCTCTTCAAGGACTTGAATGTCCTTAATGAGTGGTTGAAAAATGGCATCATAGCCATAAATCTTTACATCACTGCTATTACACAGACAAGCCAGATAAATTGATTGTACAGAAGACCTATACTGTGCTGGCAAGTTTGATATTAACCAATACACTGCACAGACCTTATGCTTTTTTTTGGATGTGCCCAGTGGGTTACATACCTCATAGTCATCTATATACATCCCAAGTGCAATGTTTAAACTCTCTGAGGAGAGCAAAGGATTCCCTTTGCAGAACAGTCCATCTCTGTATGTTTTAATCTGACCGAACTGTTCAGCAGTGTCCTGCTGGACTTTAGCCAAAATGCCATCACGGTTCAACAACTCTGTCAAAACTTCCAAAATTGGAATATAAACAAACTTTCTTTGGGAGGATGGTTCTAAAAAATAGTCAACTGGCTCAATTACTTTGAAGTTGTCCTTGTAATAAGTGGTTCTTTTGTATTCGGTCGCAAAAGGGCCACTCTTTGAAAGGGAAGTTAGGGGATTTGATTTTTCAACTATCTCAGGTAAGGCAGTAGTCAATTCATTGGTTAATAAACATTTGTGCTTAACCAATACACTTTCAATTATTCTTGGAGTGAACTCTTGCACAATTGAATAAACACTGCAAAGCTCATTTACAATTTCCTGCGTGGTGGCCTTTGAGACGTGTAAAGTTGTTTGCATGCGTAGTAACAGTGATGCTACTTTGTGTTTAATCAAATCCTGGAGGTCTTCAACATCTATGTCACTATCTACTATTGAGCAATCCGGGCTGAATGAATGGGTTTCAGAGTCTGCATTTTCAGGGTTTGAATCATCAGGAATGCAAGTTTGATACAAGTCTATTAGAAAATCTTGAAAAGTGCTGTGGCGATGATTCCTACTTTTGTGAGCACGGAAAGTGCTGCACACACTGGTCTGGAAACTACAGTTTTGAAAGGGGCACCTCACTGACTCTTTCTTTTTAATGTGTGTTGTAAGATGAGCAAAATACTGTGAAATACTGCAAGCCTCTGAAAAATTACACAGGTCACAGTTCACATTTGATGTTGCTTTAAGCAATTTTGAGGAGGCTTGAAAACATTGACTATGTTCGCAGGTTAAATGCTTCTTCAGAGACAGTTCACTCCTAAATATGCACACACAATCCTT
The DNA here is from genome assembly GCA_030578275.1 of Meda fulgida. Classification (NCBI taxonomy): domain Eukaryota; kingdom Metazoa; phylum Chordata; class Actinopteri; order Cypriniformes; family Leuciscidae; genus Meda; species Meda fulgida. The sequence goes on along the minus strand of CM060628.1, from coordinate 25,351,222 downwards.
AAAAATGCATGGGAGTGGACAGTGACTTGCCTGATGGCAGTGTTTAAGATTGTAATGTGTGATTAGGGCACGCTGGTTGGGCGAGGAATATCTGCAAATCTTGCAACACCACCTCATCGATCTCTGCTTCCACTATACTGATCCTGCAAAAAACAAAACAAAAAACAAACAAAAAAAACACATAAAACATATATACAGGTTACATACAGAAATATTCACTGAACATAGGGCTGCACAACTTTTCAAATATATAATTGCGATTACGGATGCCACGATAACGTAATTGTTCAAACAAGAACGCAGCAAAATAGGAACTACCAGTGACATAAGTGCATGCTGAAATAAAAAGTCCCTGTCAGCGGTTATACTATGCAGCCCAAAAAACATCTTACTTTACAAATACCAATTATGACGAATTAAAAAAAAATCTAAGAGAAAAAATTATATTTCTGATGATGCATTTATTGTTACACTAATGATGTTGCTGACAATAAAATTGAGCAGTGCTGTAAATATAGCTTTTATTATGTGAAAATGTTTTATATAAATAACATAATACTGAAATTCAAGATTCTTCGGGGCTTCACAGGTAACACAATTGACATAGAAGTTAAATCATGTGATTATGAATATTAACTACAAAACGTTGACATTATATTATTAATACAAAATCATGGCAAGCTACCTACATAGGCCTACTACAGAAGACGCACCTTTGCCCGTGATCAAAAACATCATGGTATGTCATTAGAAAAAAATAACAACTGGGCGTTTAACAAGTAAATCAACCATTTTTATTCGTAATGATAAACACAAATATGCACTGGCGGTGGTGCTTCAGATATTAACGTTAACTTACTGGTCATTCTGTGTTTCTAACGATAAAAAGATCCGATCAAGAACACGCTAAAAAGTAACTTAAAGTTTACGTACACTTTTTTTTATCTATTTACCAACATTAGCTTATACTAGTCAAAGACTTATCTTTCTGCTCACGTCTCGACAGCAGCTCGATGTCTAACACACTGTACAGCTAGCAAAAATGTGTGTGCGACTCCTGATTACTAATAATCAGTTTGTCAAATGTGATAGCCTGAAAACAATAAGCAGTCGTTGAGCGCAAACGAAACAAGCCACATTTTTACATGAAAGAACAAATCAGGGTATACTTACTATAAAAAATCCATAGTCGGTGAAATAACAACTCCTTCGTCTTTTTTCTCGCATCAGCAGTTTGTGTCGTGATCTCGTCTTCTCGTGGAGAAAGAAAATGGCGATGGCGCGTCTTGCTCAAATTCATTAAAATAGTACGTCATCATGACGCAGACTTTTTGGCACATGCGAATGAGGCAGAAAATTGAGAGAACCTATGTTTTGTTGTTATGTGAACACGTTATTTTAAGTTTTCCATTTCCCTTCAAGTTGAGGTTGTTATAACTCATCATATTGTGTAGTCATGCACTGCAAGTTGACAGGGCATGATTTTATTTGTCCACCTGACTAAAACTCAGAATCACTTTTTACAGTGTATGATATCTTCTGCCTTTTTGGACCATTTTTTTGACTTTGATATTTTTAACATGCAGTCAAACGTGAAACTCCACAAACCTAGCCAGTTCAGATATTTCATATTCTAGCTCAAGCACACCTTGTGCAACTAATGATGCCCTTGATTAGTTGCATCAGGTGTGCTTGAGACAACACATGTTTTGCACATTTGTGCTGTAGTGAGGGATTCTATTCAGGCGGTTGAATAATTTTGAGATGGCAGAAGTCATTAAAAGTTGCATTTTCAGTTGAATTTGGGAAAACCACTTGAAACATTTGATGTGTTGAGCTATTTCAATTACTTTTTTTATTTTTATTTGTTCATTGCAAACAGTTGAAAGTCTGTAAATTTTGCCAATAAACCTAATTTGCAATGGGGGTTAAATAATTTTGATTACAAATGTACAAGAAAAACATGAGGACTCATATCATAAATGTTTAAAAACTCTACTTACTTTAAAGCTGAAGTCCGTAGTTTTTTCTCTTTGTCGCCATCTCTGTTCGAAGTCTGCAATTGCAGTTTTTCGTGGAATTATCTATTTTACATGGGTTGTGCCTCGGCACGGCACAGCGTGGATGAATCCAATATTTTGAGGTGAATGTGCAGCTGTCAGTCGCCGCGCCGATGTGGATACTGTCATTCGGAATCACAGATTGTACTTTTTGGAAGTATGATCAACATAAGAATTTTCACCGGAAAATGTCACATCCACTTTTCCACCACTACCACTGAGATTATTTTACAATTTTACCGTTTTGAATCGAGCTAAGGCAAGCAGATAGTTTTGAACACTGGCTGGTTATGTACTTCCTAAAATTTATTTTGGATAATTTTTAACCCAAAAAGTTACAGAATGCTGCTTTAAAGTTATCCATGTTTACTTCCATTTGACAGCATGCTGCGTGATGTCTTTTTGTCGCTCTTTTGCGCATACGGGTGAGTTCAGGACCATGATCTGTTCGCACTGGAATCTGATATTTGTCACATTTAAAACTACGTGAACAGCTATACAAAAAAAATCTGATCCAAGCAATATATCGGAATTGAGCATTAAGGCTCACAGTGCAGTTCAGACTGCAGGCAAAAGTGGCCCAAATACGATATTTTGGGGTCAAGTGACCAGATCAGACTTCTTCAGAAGTAGTGTGAACAGTCAAATCTTGTCCAAATCAGATTTAGACCACTTCCATATGTGGTCCTGAATCAGACCAAGGTCTGATTTTTTTCAATGCGGCCGCAGTGTGAACAACCAAGGCAGATTTGATGCGACTTTTACGTCAATCTACATCAACATTTATCACAAATTATGTATCGGCGAGTTAGCCCTAGACACAGACAGTAAAATTGGCTCTGTGAAGCTATTCACATTGTTAGAAATAAAGTCTTCCAACACAAAGGGCCTTTTCTCTCCGTCCTTTTATTGAGCGTAAATGAATGAACAGAACAAAAAGGAAAAAGACCAGCGCTGGGAAGCTAGAAAAATAGCTTAGCCCCAGTTTCTTTGTGTATGAAATATATAGTGAAAGTTTAAGGGGAGTAATACAGATCTAACTAACAGAACCATACATTACATCATATCATATCATATATACACGTTATATAACAAGTCTATAAATGGTCAGTATCTGGCAAGATCTCCACACAGACTTGTGGGTCCAGAAAGATTATCAAGGTATAACATATAGAGAGAAGGGAAGGAGGAGGGAAAATAATCCATCCTTCCATTAATGAATAACAGATGTTTAACTTACATACATGGAAATAACGTGCCAGCAAGGCTTTTACTCTGGACAATAGCTAAGATATAGAAAATATATTTCCAAACAAAAAATCGGATCTGTGCAGAAAATCCCCATAGCCTATGGAAGTGGACCAAATCAGAATTGAAAAGATCAGATTCCATGTGTTTTTTACTGTTCACATTGTCATGAAAATTGCAGATCTGAGTCACATATAAGCATCTTTAAAAAAAAAATTCAATATACAATATCAAATACACAAATTCTGATCACACAATTTCTCTCAGTATAGGCTTCCAACTCCTTCTAAATGATCTCTTATTGCCCTCAAATATATTTTTAGGCAGAACAAGGCAAATCACGTTTATTCTAGCACATTTGATGCTGTACATAAAACAATAAAAATGGACATTACTGGTTTTGAATAGTATGAATAATTAAAGTCTCTAATGCTTGCCAAGGCTGCAATTGTTTGATAAATATAGTAAAACAGTAAAGTTGTGAAATATTACAATATAATATTAACTGTTAAAATAGCTGTTTTCTATTTACATAGAATACATTTTAAAATGAAATTTAATTATCAGCAGCCATTATTTCAGTGTCAGATATCTTGTAATCAGATATCTCTCATACATTCTGCTGAGGTAAATCAGTCACACGCTTGATAGCTTTTCTAAACAGCCTCTTTACTTTTTCACTTTAACACATTTCCAACCACATAAACATACGGTTCCATCATGCATGTGGTACTCTCAAATCTGAAAGATACAGACCATCATTGCACCTATGCTAAGTTTCTCATATATTGTAATTGTGATGACGGGAGCTAAGATGTCGTCATCACTGCCGTAGTCATTACAAATTGTTTATGGGCTTATGTTTCCTTACATTTGTTATTTAGGGTTTTGTGTTTCTGTTGACTAGGGTGCAGTCCCTTAGGTTCAATATTCTATAATACTCATTTATAATAAGTTTAGGACATGCTGTTGGAGTTGATTGCAGATAGGTGCACATATCAGTGGTCTTCACAACATGTTATGTCTATTATAGTTTCTTTTTGATTTTCTCATTAACCACACAGACAAGTTTTTAGTTATCCATTTTTGTTATTTATTTCAAATTTGTATTTATTCCCACATTGCAAAAAGTTACCCCACACGCTGTCTACTCACCATTTCCTGTTCCTGTGACTCAAAGGAGGGGGTGGGTCCACAGCTTTCCTTTTTCTTGGGTCGGGTTAAACCATTTCTACTAATAGGGATCTTAACCTTTGGTAATGTAGGCATGGGGAAATGTCTTAGGGTGTTTGCATTTAGTTTAAGTTCCTGAATGAGTTTATTTTATTTTTGATTTTTGAAAGTTAATTGGATAACGGTTATATATTTAAGCTACAAAGGTGTTGTATTGATACCCCTGTAGTTGGTATGGTCTTGAGTGTAATGAGCCTGTTCTAGGCTATATAAGACAGTCTAAACTGAACCTTGGGAAGAAAGGAGGGGGTTATATTGCTGAACGTATCATGAAGATTTTTGCTGCCTGTAGCAATTTGTTTTTTTTTGTTTTTTGGGGGGTTATTGTCATGTCAAAGTTTGCACTGAGTCCAGTGTATGTTTATTTTTGTAAATATTTTTTTTTTTTGTTTAATTTTGGAATTGTTTCTGTAACACTCCACAGAGAGTTTGTACACCCCTGCTACTCCACTGGCCTTTAATAAAAATTCTATTTGGGATGATATCTGAGTCCTGAGCCTATCTACCACCTCCCCTTGATCTCTATGGGACACGTTATGGCAGTAATCATTGTTCACAAGTTATAATATTTACACAATGAGCTCATTGTTTCTGCCGTAAATTAACTAATTGCATGGTTTGTATATGTAGCCCACATTTCTGAAATCCATTACTTGGACACAGTCACCTCTGATAACAGATCACTCTAAATTGTAAAGTAGACACATGCATTTTCTGTAAATCTCCTTAGAAACTATATGTATTGTAAAAAGCGCTAAGCAAATAAATGTGAATTTAATTGAATTGAATCATTACATGACATCATTACTAATACATGACAATGCCATATTTTGCCAAAATCCTGTAAAATTCTGGAGGCATACAATGAGTCAATATAAATATTTACTTTCTGATTCTCGTGCAACTGACATGCTCATATCTGAGCTGCTAGCTCGACTGCCTGAGAAATTTTAAAAGAATAAATGTGTGTCTAACACCTTCTTGGTTAGCTCACAGACAGCATACGGCAGTTAAATACGTCATCTCTAGGTGCAAGGTTCTTAATTTGACACACACACACACACACACACACACACACATATATATATATATATATATATATATATATATATATATATTACATACGTGTGATGTAATGTAGTCAAATGTTTTTTTTCCAGTTTCCTGTCCCACAATGCAACACAATCTTGTGGTTTTTAACATGAACCATTCACAAACACATGCACCCAACCCCCACACCCCCAGAGGAACCTCTTTTAGGTCCATTCTACAGGCAGAAGTGTCTTGTATTCTGACTCTTTTTTTCAAAATCCATGTTTGTGAGCATGCAATGCAATATGGATGCTGGTGAATATGGGTTTGGGGTTGAAGCATATCAATAAGGCAAATTGTATGGGTTATTACATTTCCAACTTACTTTTAGTGTAATGTTGCTGTTTGAGTGTGAAAAACGTTTGCAAAGTAACAAAGCACAAACTCACTCCAAAGTGAGTTATTGTCTATATCAGTAAGCACTAAACTCTATACAAGATGAATAAGGGTCTTATCTAGCGAAATGAGCGGTCAAAAATAAATAAAAAAGTTTAAGTTTTATAAGCACAAACGCTCGCCTTGCTCTGTTCTGTGATTCGCGTTTGTGACGTCACGTAATACGCAATTACGTTGAAAAGGTCACGCTTGACGTATGTGTATTCCGGTTCAAAAAGGCCGACATCGTTGTTTTACCTTTTAACTTCCTTTTTTTGTAAACGCCATTTGACTTTGTTTGCACGTTCAACTTGTAAACATTGACTCGCACATACAGTTAGGTCCATATATATTTGGACACAAGCACAATTTTCATACTTTTGGTTCTGTATGCCACCAGAATAAAATTAAAATGAAACAATCAAGATGAACTTGAAGTGCAGACTTTCAGCTTTAATTCAAGGGGTTGAACAAAAATATCAAGTAAACATTTTAGGAACTGCAACCATTTTTATACACAGTACCCCCATTTTCAGGGGCTCAAATGTAATTGGACAAATTAATATAATCATATATTATATGTTCATTTTTAATATTTTGTTGAGAATCCTTTGCTGGCAATGACTGCTTGAAGTCTGGAACTCATAGACATCACCAAAGACTGGGTTTCCTGCTTTGTGATGCTTTGCCAGGCCTTAACTGCAGCTGTCTTCAGCTGTTGTTTGTTTGTAGGTTATTCTGCCTTTAGTTTTACCTTCAGCAAGTGAAATGCATGCTCAATCGGGTTGAGATCAGGTGATTGACTCGGCCATTGCAGAATATTCCACTTCTTTTCCTTTGCAGTGTGTTTTGGATCATTGTCCATCTCTACCGTGAAGCACCGTCCAACCAACTTTGCTGCATTTGGCTTAATCTGGGCGGACAGTATATTCCTATACACTTCAGAATTCATCCAGCTGCTTCTGTCTTCTGTCACATCATCAATAAACACCAGTGATCCAGTGCCACTGGAAGCCATGCATGCCCATGCCATCACACTGTCTCCACCATGTTTTACAGAAGATGTTGTATTCTTTGGATCATGAGCTGTTCCAAGCTTTCTCCATACTTTTTTCTTCCCGTCATTTTGGTACAGGTTGATCTTAGTTTCATCCGTCCAAAGAATGCTTTTCCAGAACTGATCAGGCTTTTTTAGATGCTTTTTGGAAAAGTCTAATCTGGCCTTTCTTTTCTTGATGCTTATTAATGGTTTGCACCTTGTGGTGAACCCTCTGTATTTGCTCTCGTGAAGTCTTCTCTTGATTGTAGACTTTGACAATGACACGCCTACCTCCTGGAGAGTGTCCTTCATTTGGCTAGATGTTGTGAATGGGTTTTTCTTTACCATAGAGAGGATCCTGCGATCATCAACCACTGTTGTTTTCCGTGGACGTCCAGGCTTTTTTATGTTCCTGAGCTCACCAGTGGATTCTTTTTTTTTCTCAGAATGTACCAAACTGTTGATTTGGCCACTCCTAATATTCCTGCTATCTCTCGGATGGATTTATTTTGTTTTTGAAGCCTAATGATGGCCTGTTTTACTTGCATGGAGAGTTCCTTTGAACGCATGATGTATGTTCACAGCAATATACTCCAAATGCAAATACCACACTTAGAATCAACTCCAGACCTTTTACCTGTTTAATTGATGAAGAAATAACGAGCCCACACCTGTCCATGAAATCGCTTTTGATTCAATTGTCCAATTACTTTTGGTCCTTTAAAAAGGGGGGGGGGGGGGAGTGGCTCTCTCAAGAGCTGTAATTCCTAAACCCTTCCTCCAATTTGGATGTAAATACTCTCAATTTAAACCTGAGAGTGTGCACTTTCAGCTTGAATAAATACCTGGTAATACCAAATACCAAAATCAGTTGGTAAATACCTGAAAAAAAGAAAAATTGTGCCTGTGTCCAAATATATATGGACCTAACTGTACACTTGACTTGACTGTCGGCCCATTTAAAAACTCTTTCCTCGACATTGCCGGAAAGTTTCAAAGAGCCGGAAAGTAATGCCTAGCGGAAATGAGGCAGGTCGAAGAGTCTTAGGATTTACTCATTAGCAGTACGGGGATGTAAGCATTTTCAGACATTTCAGTGTGGATGACCAACTTTTGGAAAACGATTGAAAATGATAGTGTGGACGCGGAGCGGTTTTAGACGAAAACTCCGTTTTCAAATTTATCCTGATTAGTGTATACGTAGCCTTAGTTCCCCTAAAATTTCCTGCAGTCGAACATGCCAAAAAGCGGCTCTTCTGCCATGTTTTAGTAACTTCAGTTGTGTTGTAGGCACTAAAACAATCCATAAAAAATTCTGTGCCACATAACTGGTTGCTGCCCCCTTCCTGGCCACCCCTGCAAAAATATCCCGGCTCTGCCACTGTTCTTGTTCACAGTAATAAAAAATCTGATTAAAGATTAAAAGGTAAGATAAAAAAATTATTGGACAATTGCCCCATATGTGGTAAATGTTGATATGCATTGAGAAAGTACATCACCATTAAACAAAAGAAAAAGAAATATGGACGGCCAAAATGCCACAAAGTGCAAGTTTTTTGAAAATTATACCATTATTGTCTCAGTTTAAACTGCAAAAAATTGAATTTGTGAAATGGTGACATCATCCGCATACGTACGCGTTCTGTCTACAGGCATGTAGTGTTTCTTTATAAAGTGACATCACCAACTACTGGCCTGGCAGCATAATGTAGCATTTTTAGTCCTTTTCGCAGATCCGTGTGAACGGGTATCTTTTTTTTAATACGTTGACGCAGGAAAATGATCTGTTTACCTTAAACGTAATATCCCGGCAAAACCGTCATTATGTCTTCTAGGAGACACATTCAAAATAAACCCACCACTGGAACATGCATCACCCTTACTTCAGTCTCTAAGGTTCATCCATATTGCCTTCTGTTTTATGTTGTTTGTATATTTGTTTATTTGTTTGCTCATTTGTTTTCTTTTGTATTATGCACTCTTTTCTTGTTTGTCATCAACAAGTTTATTGGTCTGATACTTGCTTATATATATTTGTCAATATTTGTTTTATTGTTGTTGTTGCTTTCTTTATGTACTTAATTGTATTGTATTGTTTGCTTAATAAAAAAACATAAATAAAAAAAATGTTGACGCCTGTTCTCGAAAAATACAAAGGAAAAGCTTTAGTTACATGTAAGTGACAGGTTACTGGAGATGAGGAATTAAAACTCATCTGGCCATTGGACAACCTTATTACCTAGCCATTGTGTTGATGTACATGTCATCACAGAGGAGATGTCTTTGTGAAGGGATGATGATGATTTTGGTTAAAGATTATGAGGGCATGGAAATATTTATAATAAACACTGCAACATTCCATAAAAAAATAAGAATTGTCAATTTTGATTTCATAGTGAATTTAACTCTTTCCCAGCCTTTGACGGAATTTTACACCATTACTGACACAACATTTCCCCGCCATTGACAACATTTTCCAGCAATCCATGTTCACTGTTATACGGTAGATGGTGCTATTACGCATCTTCTGGAAGAGTACATAATCTCCGGATCCAAAAAACATACGAAGAAGCAGAAACAAGCGATAGAAGCATTGTTTACGCACATGTAAGCTAAAGTGATCATCAAATATTAAACAGCATATAAATCAAAACGTTTCAAAGCTGCCTCACTTTACCGAATGAAATATTGAACCCATGAAGACGTAAAGAACTGTTCCAGCTTTAGGGGTGTTACTGGGCTCAATCTGCTCCATTTTTGATCATTGTTCTATATCTGTTCCGGACGTAGTCTTTGACAAAAATTAGATTTTTCTTGGATTTTTGTTCAAAATGTTGCTTTTTTATTAAACTAACCCACATTCAAATGTTGATTAAAAAAAGAATGCATGAAGCTAGAAATATATGTATATATATATATATATATATTTTTTTTTTTTTTTTTTTTTTTTAAAGCAAAGGCTCTGTACTTTATTTTCATACATTATATGTAATGATCAAAAATGATGGTGCTGGCTGGCAACTTAAAAAAAAAGTGCTTTTTTCCTGGCAAACATGTGTCTTTGGTGGCTGGTGTCTCTATTTTCACGTTCCGTGTAATAGAATAGCCAATAACTTGGGCACATTCAACAGGATTCACAGTGGATGTTTCACTGAGTGGGGAGAATCTATTTGAAGTTGTAATCAGAACGGAAGAGCGGTGTTTTGTCCCGCGACTACAGCGTCTTACTGTCACCCAATTGCCCTGCTGCACGGGCTCTACTTCAGCCGGAACCGAATAATGTACAGTGTTCACTAAGCTAGTCACATCCAAAGCAGTACCTAAAGCCCTTGCACTCTTACAATTAACCTCAATTCAAGTTTGGATGCGTGTCTCTAGTTCTGAAATCTTCTCTGACAGAGAAGCCTATGTTACATGTTACATGAAGTACAAGTCACAATAAGAGGAGACGATGACATGAGATCACGGTGTTTGTTGACAGTATCTGTGCAATGCTTATACAAGGGGTTGTGATGGGCTGTGAAGCTATATGAATCCAGGGCTGATTTTTAGTTCTAGTCCATCCCTGGTAATAATAATCTATTATTTGTGCATGAGGTAAAGGTACCCTAAACATAAAACACTAACTATTGTATGTTCTTTATTGTCTCGTCCTTTATTTTACACCTGGAGGCAAGTTGAAGCCCAATGGGAGTAGTACACTCACTAGGAGAGAGAAACATAATCATAGTAATATATGGGTGTTCCCTATTATGCTGGTTTAGGATGTCTTTGGTGCTGAGATGGGTCATTATGCTTTGTACCAGGATGAAAAAAGTGTTGTAACTCGGGCAGAAGAGTCCATAGAGAAGGGAAGTCACACACCTCCCGAAGCCTGAAAGGGACCCACTTGCTCTGTATCCCAATGTCAGCCTTATAGGACAACCAGCCATCCGTCAGATATGTTGTAAGTACTCATTTCAATTTATAATTTTATTTCTCAGGTATAAATTTCTTGTTTTTTCCCTTTACAGTAACAGTGGAAATTGTTAGCTTGTTGTTTCTGTACAAGTACTAAGCGCTAAATGTGTTATCAGTGAATTTGAAGTGAAGTGAAGTTATCACTCAACAGACAAATATGGAATTGAGCAATTTAACCTAATTATACTGTCATATGAGTTCTAGATTTACATTCTGATACACAAACTATTTCTCAATATGATGTTCTGAATGCTGATAAAATTCAATCTGATATATTGATACGGACAGTATAGGAAGGTTTTAAAAAATGCTTTTTATATTCTGTTACATAACAAATGGTCTCAAAATTGTTTTAATGGTTAATTTTAGTTGAAACATAATTCTAATCTGTAGCGGTAAATGTGCCTTTTGGGCTGTGATGTTCAACATTGATATTATGCATTGAGCATTGAGAAGGATGTTTTTTCCATTAAATTCTTTATATGCTAGAGACACGTCTTGATGTAATTTGATTCTGACACAGAACACAGATTTCTAGAGATACCATCAACCAGACAATGGCTGAATCTGACACACAGGGAGGTCCAATATTTAGCACGTAATATAGTCAGAGATCAAGGATTATCATCATCATTTTTCTTATTCAGGGCACCATTCAGTCTATTTTCTCAATGATACCAGCCATTATTTAATATAGAACTCTCCAAACATAATCAAGGCAATAAATTAACACAATTTTAGGGAACTAAGCTATAATCTGAAATACTATAATCTGAAATTTACTTAAAGAAAAAGCAGAGATGTTGACTGGTTATCAGAGATGACAAAATAGTGGAATAAATTACTGCTTCTGAAAAAGTAGGACGACTTAGATTTCTTTGAGTCAAATAGATTTGGAATAATTAGGTCCTTTGAGCATATCCATCCCTTTTTGGTCATATGACAAATGAACCACACTACCTCTGTTTTTGTAATGGGTACACTTGTTTGACTTCAGGATATGTAACTCTATAGATGTAAAGATATACACACATATAGGCAACCAGTAGAAATTCACCTAATTACTCGCACCAGGAAGGTGTGAGTCAAAGTCAGGGATAAAAAAATATATATATTTTACAAAAAAAATATGTTTTTTTGAGTTTCATTTTGTGTGTATCTTTACACTGAGCAGAGGTGCTAGATTAATCAATAATCATGGACACAATTGAAATTCTCAATATGTAGCTTTTGTGTTTTCTGAGGATTTATTTTGGATCAAGTGCAAGCGAAATAATGACACATAATGGTGACTGCACGGTCACAAAATCTCATGGAATTATTAATTTAGCAGCAGAGATGTCAAAAGTATTCACATTCATTACTCAAGTAAAAGTATAGATATAGGGTTTAAAAAGACTTCTGTAGAAGTTGCAGTATCAACTCAAGCTTTTTACTCAAGTAAAAGTGTAAAAGTACTGGTTTCAAAACTACTTAAAGTATAAAAGTAAAAGTAGTGTAGGGAAAAAAATGCCATTAAGGACACAAGCTTAGGCCGCGACACAGGGGCCAATAGTGCACTGCCCCACCTCCTCAAAATATTTTTTTTCTAAAGGCCATAATGACTATAATGTTAATGTTGAAAAATTTGGGATGCACTAGGTTCCCTGTTTCATATATGCCCATAGAAAATGAATTTCAGTTTTATTTCAATTTTAGTACAATGCAAATACATTAAAGAACCATATATGTGTACTACTGTGCATTAACATGTGTTTCATGAACCGGAAGATAGAATCACCGATCACAGAAAATGTTCTACATTTTTACATTTAAAACAAAAAAAAATTCCCCACAAGGACAAGGATTTCGGAGATTGCCATCTTTGTGGGGATATGTTGACCCTATAATGTAGGGTTGCACACACACACACACACACACACACACACACACACACACACACACACACACACACACACACATGGATGTTGCCTTTGGCTTGTTCAGTTGGGGATATTCAAAATAATTAGCCAAGCATTAATACCATTGATCAGCCCTACCAAACGTGGATGTTTTTTCACTAAGAAACAAACATTATGTTATTTGATTGATATTGTGAAGCTGCTTTGATGCAATTTATATTGTGAAAAGCGCTATATAAATACACTTGACTTGACTTGACTTGACACACACATACTTGTTTTTGCTACGTCGTGGGGACTCATGACTAGGAGGTGACACGTGGGGACATCCTTTTCTAAATACAATAAAGCCATCATTTTTAATCAGAAATGTCTGGGGGGATTTTAGAATCCCCAAAATCAACTTTTTTATCAGAAATTCTTAATTTTAGAAAGCTTAATATTTGTCAGGTTTTTCTATTCTGGTGGGGACGTCCCCATTGTGTCTTACCACAAACCACCACTGTGTGGCACTATTATGAGTTATCTGTAGATTATCGATTTTTTTATACAAATTTAAACCTGTACCAGATTAACAATAAATATTAAGTTTAGATAATCATTAAAGATTTGTTTAAAAGGGAGAATTGTCTATATTTATTTTTGTAGGGATTTTTACTTTATTTTACAATTCACTAATTCCCTATATTTGAATAGACCATTTGTATTGATGTAAAAAGTGACAACAGCCTCACCTCACTTCCTGTTTAACAGGAATCTATTTTTCTTCAACTCTGAGAATCTGAAAAGGTCCACATTTGGATAAATAAGACAGTCATGTTGTATGACAAGCAGGAAATGTTCATGGGTCATTGACCCCACGGGTATCATTGTGCTTGCTGAATAATGATCTGTGCATACTGGAATCAACACTGAATTAAAACAGCACATGCCTGGCATTCAACAGGGTTGCAAGATATATTGCTTTTCGTGTTTTTCTTATTCGTAATACTAAAAATTTGTCACGCACAGAAACCTGGAAAGCCCAACGAGTCTGATATGTATTAATCCGTTGCGGAAAAATTCGTAAAACAATACAAAACGGAGTCTTCAAGCAGTGAGGATGATTTTGTTGTCCTCTCTCTTCTTAAAAAGAGAAAAAGAAAGGAAATATTGGGTTCATCCAGTTCTGGATGTTGGTGTTCGCTTGTACAGTGGCTGTGAATTGTCAAAACACCTCTAAAATACTTTCTACGGATGCGAAAAAGCAGAAAAATTCACCCGGTCCGATTTTTTTTTTTTTTTTTTTTTTTTTTTACGGACAAGTTTCGGAGGCAGTGTGTAAATGTGATAGACACAACGTGAGTTCGTATTTATCTTTTATTGGGCGAGAATTCCGGACTCAGTGTGCAAGGATGTTTACACTGTCTTTTTTAAATCCTTAAACCCAACACAAAACTGTATTATCTGTCTGTATTATCAATCAATCTGTCATCTGTATGTCTTTATATCGGTCTAACCATCTATATTTATGTTTTTTTTATTTATTTTTATGCAAGTGTGCCACAATTTTGGGACCACGCTAAATTCTTTTAAGTAGCTAGAAGACATTTGATGTAGAACCCCCATAAACTTCCCCAAGAGAAGTTTGGACATTTGGGCAATTACAACAAAAACAAGAATCTATGATTTCTTAATGCTCTTGAACATTTATTTAAGTACCAGTGTTTTCACTTGAGTTTTGAAACACATTTTGAACTTGTTGCCTGCAACAAACAGGAAGAAAAAACCATCTAGGTAAAGGACCTTTTCTTTTACATTTTTCGCTTTAAGGCATCAATACGATTCTTAACATAAAATTTCACCCCCTCCCAACTCCTCCCCTGAAGAGCTGCTGGTGACCTTTCAATGCACTCCATGCATTGGGCTTTACCAGGAACCTTTCCAGAGTGGATGTTGTTCATCAGAGTGTTTTCCACAGCCTGGATTTCCTCTTTAGACCACTTTCTCCGTGGGTTTTGTGAAGATACTGAATAAAATTAAAATAAATATTAGTAATTGTGATTGGGATAAAAGTAATTATTATCCCACACGACATGAACGTGAATAACATATCAAATAAATACATGGTCTTCGGTTTTTCCCTCATTTCTTTACAGTTTTATACATACATTTTTGTAAAATCTAGTTAGCATGGTTGAAAATCTGTAAACTCTAGCACGTTTACAAAATATATTTTAATTCTGTAAGGGCATCTAGTCTCGAGCCTGACTTCTCAGAAAGTTCTGTGCAATACAACACTTGCAGATTAAAAAATGGTCCGTAAAAAGACGCTGTATGGAGAGACGTAGCCAGTAAAATGAGCACTGGCCCCACTTTGGATCTGCCATGCTGCTGTTACAAAGCTCCATCAACACAGATCACTGAAAAATAGACACTTTCCACTTTTCACAAAATTTGAACTCCACATGAAATTTAAAGGATTAGTTCACCCAAAAATGAAACTTCTGTAATTAATTACTGGCCCTCATGTCGTTCCAAACCATCTCGGAAACACAAATGAAGATATTTTTGACGAAATACAAGAGGTTTCTGTCTCTCCATAGGCTGCAATATCGTCATTACAACTTTCAAGGCCCAGAAAGGTAGTAAAGACATCATTAAAAAAGTCCATGTGTCTACAGTGGTTCAACCTGAATGTTCTGAAGCAATGAGAGAACTTTTTGTGCACAAAAAAATCCAAAATAACGACTTTATTCAACCATTACTTCTCCTCCTAGTCATTCTCCTACTCTGTTGACGTAGTGTAAACAGTGCAGCGCTTCCGGGTTCTACATCAGAACTCCTGTGTCAGCATCACACGCATGTGTTGTGGCGCTCACATGAACAGCATCGGCCAATGGTGAGCCGGTGTTCTGTTGTAAAACCCGAAAGCGCTGCACTGTTTACACTACGTCAACAGAGTAGGAGAATGACGTGGAAGAGAAGTAATGGTTGTATAAAGTCGCTATTTTTGTTTGTTTTTGCGCACAAGTATTATCTTCACTTCATAACATTAAGGTTGAACAACTGTAGTCACATGGACTATTTTAACGATGTCTTCACTAACTTTCTGGGACTTTAAAGTTGCAATGACGTTGCTGCATATAGATGGTTCAGAAACCTCTCGGATTTCATCAAAAATATCTTAATTTGTGTTTCGAAGATGAACAAAGGTCTTACAGATTTTGAACGACATGAGGGGGAGTAATTAATGACAAAAACTTTATTTTAGGGTGAACTAACCCTTTAAGGGTACTCTGTTGTCAATATAAATGGGTCTCTGTGTAGATTCCATTTGAAATTACTTAATTCTGACTGAACTTTCACAAAAAAATGGAAAGTGTGACATTTCATTAGACATTTGAAAAACAGTTTACCCTTTGTTGTGTGTGGTTCGTCCAAGTCCTTGCCAGTTGGCTGCAGTTTTTTATCCTTGCCTATTATAAAACATGAGCACAACTGAGAAGACTTTCAATATAGGCAATGTACAGTAATGGCACAGAATGCTGACTCAATGGGTACCAGTAATTGTGCCACACATGTAATGTACCAAATATATTGGGGTTTATTTTGTTTTGTTTTTATGAAACTGTGTTGTGTTTGTAACTGTTAGATATTCATGAGAACAGGGGATTGTTTATTAATTTTTGAACAAAAGATCAAAAACTGAAACAACCAAAAATAAATTCACTTCATTCTCTTCTCAGATTAGCCAATAGTGCCAATATTAGCAAGGGGCACTGTGTGTAATTAAGTACTCTTTTTTTCTGTTGGTACACACAGAAGAAACAATACTATTTTCAGAAAAATGTATAAGAGAAAATTATATACAATTATCTAAAGGATATATATTATTTAGGATATAAAAAATAAAAGCAAGTAAAAAACATGCAAATCATAAACCACTGGTTCTTTAAAAGTAAAACAATATCAGAAGTCTTCATAATCCTCCTGCGATGCAACACGATTCACTACTATTACCAGTTGATGCAACACGATTCACTACTATTACCATGTGATGCGGCACGATTCACTTCCATTACGATGCGGTGCAACACGATTCACTACTATTACCAGTTGATGCAACACGATTCACTACTATTCCGATGCGATGCAACACGATTCACTACTATTACGATGCGGTGCAACACGATTCACTACTATTACCATGTGATGCAGCACGATTCACTACTATTACGATGCGATGCAGCACGATTCACTTCCATTACGATGCGGTGCAACACGATTCACTACTATTACCATTTGATGCAGCACGATTCACTTCCATTACAATGCGGTGCAACACGATTCACTACTATTACCAGTTGATGCAACACGATTCACTTCCATTACGATGAGGTGCAACACAATTCACTACTATTACCATGTGATGCAACACGATTCATTACTATTACCATGTGATGCAGCACGATTCACTTCCATTACGATACGGTGCAACACGATTCACTACTATTACCATGTGATGCAGCACGATTCACTTCCATTACGATGCGGTGCAACACGATTCACTACTATTACCATGTGATGCAGCACGATTCACTTCCATTACGATGCGGTGCAACACGATTCACTACTATTACCATGTGATGCAGCACGATTCACTTCCATTACGATGCGGTGCAACACGATTCACTACTATTACCATGTGATACAGCACGATTCACTACTATTACCATGTGATGCAACACGATTCACTTCCATTACGATGCCGTGCAGCACGATTCACTACTATTACCATGTGATGCAGCACGATTCACTACTATTACCATGTGATGCAACACGATTCACTTCCATTACGATGCGGTGCAACACGATTCACTACTATTACCATGTGATGCAGCACGATTCACTACTATTACCATGTGATGCAGCACGATTCACTACTATTACCATGTGATGCAACACGATTCACTTCCATTACGATGCGGTGCAACACGATTCACTACTATTACGATGCGATGCAACACGATTCACTACTATTACCATGTGATGCAGCACGATTCACTACTATTACCATGTGATGCAACACGATTCACTTCCATTACGATGCGGTGCAACACGATTCACTACTATTACCATGTGATGCAACACGATTCATTACTATTACCATGTGATGCAGCACGATTCACTTCCATTACGATGCGGTGCAACACGATTCACTACTATTACCATGTGATGCAGCACGATTCACTTCCATTACGATGCGGTGCAACACGATTCACTACTATTACCATGTGATGCAGCACGATTCACTTCCATTACGATGCGGTGCAACACGATTCACTACTATTACCATGTGATGCAGCACGATTCACTTCCATTACGATGCGGTGCAACACGATTCACTACTATTACCATGTGATGCAGCACGATTCACTTCCATTACGATGCGGTGCAACACGATTCACTACTATTACCATGTGATGCAGCACGATTCACTTCCATTATGATGCGGTGCAACACGATTCACTACTATTACCATGTGATGCAGCACGATTCACTTCCATTACAATGCGGTGCAACACGATTCACTACTATTACCAGTTGATGCAACACGATTCACTACTATTACCATGTGATGCAACACGATTCACTACTATTACGATGCGGTGCAACACGATTCACTACTATTACCATGTGATGCAACACGATTCACTACTATTACCATGTAATGCAGCACGATTCACTTCCATTACGATGGGGTGCAACACGATTCACTACTATTACCATGTGATGCAGCACGATTCACTTCCATTACAATGCGGTGCAACACGATTCACTACTATTACCAGTTGATGCAACACGATTCACTACTATTCCGATGCGATGCAACACGATTCACTACTATTACGATGCGGTGCAACGCGATTCACTACTATTACCATGTGATGCAGCACGATTCACTTCCATTACAATGCGGTGCAACACGATTCACTACTATTACCAGTTGATGCAACACGATTCACTACTATTACCATGTGATGCAACACGATTCACTACTATTACGATGCGGTGCAACACGATTCACTACTATTACCATGTGATGCAACACGATTCACTACTATTACCATGTGATGCAGCACGATTCACTTCCATTACGATGCGGTGCAACACGATTCACTACTATTACCATGTGATGCAGCACGATTCACTTCCATTACAATGCGGTGCAACACGATTCACTACTATTACCAGTTGATGCAACACGATTCACTACTATTCCGATGCGATGCAACACGATTCACTACTATAACGATGCGGTGCAACACGATTCACTACTATTACCATGTGATGCAGCACGATTCACTTCCATTACAATGCGGTGCAACACGATTCACTACTATTACCAGTTGATGCAACACGATTCACTTCCATTACGATGCGGTGCAACATGATTCACTACTATTACCAGTTGATGCAACACGATTCACTACTATTCCGATGCGATGCAACACGATTCACTACTATTACGATGCGGTGCAACACGATTCACTACTATTACCATGTGATGCAGCACGATTCACTTCCATTACAATGCGGTGCAACACGATTCACTACTATTACCAGTTGATGCAACACGATTCACTACTATTCCGATGCGATGCAACACGATTCACTACTATTACGATGCGGTGCAACACGATTCACTACTATTACCATGTGATGCAGCACGATTCACTTCCATTACGATGCGGTGCAACACGATTCACTACTATTACCAGTTGATGCAACACGATTCACTACTATTACCATGTGATGCAACACGATTCACTACTATTACGATGCGGTGCAACACGATTCACTACTATTACCATGTGATGCAACACGATTCACTACTATTACCATGTGATGCAGCACGATTCACTTCCATTACGATGCGGTGCAACACGATTCACTACTATTACCATGTGATGCAGCACGATTCACTTCCATTACAATGCGGTGCAACACGATTCACTACTATTACCAGTTGATGCAACACGATTCACTACTATTCCGATGCGATGCAACACGATTCACTACTATAACGATGCGGTGCAACACGATTCACTACTATTACCATGTGATGCAGCACGATTCACTTCCATTACGATGCGGTGCAACACGATTCACTACTATTACCAGTTGATGCAACACGATTCACTTCCATTACGATGCGGTGCAACACGATTCACTACTATTACCAGTTGATGCAACACGATTCACTACTATTCCGATGCGATGCAACACGATTCACTACTATTACGATGCGGTGCAACACGATTCACTACTATTACCATGTGATGCAGCACGATTCACTTCCATTACGATGCGGTGCAACACGATTCACTACTATTACCATGTGATGCAGCACGATTCACTTCCATTACGATGCGGTGCAACACGATTCACTACTATTACCATGTGATGCAGCACGATTCACTTCCATTACGATGCGGTGCAACACGATTCACTACTATTACCATGTGATGCAGCACGATTCACTACTATTACCATGTGATGCAGCACGATTCACTTCCATTACGATGCGGTGCAACACGATTCACTACTATTACCATGTGATGCAGCACGATTCACTACTATTACCATGTGATGCAACACGATTCACTACTATTTCCATGTGATGCAGCACGATTCACTTCCATTACGATGCGGTGCAACACGATTCACTACTATTACCATGTGATGCAGCACGATTCACTTCCATTACGATGCGGTGCAACACGATTCAATACTATTACCATGTGATGCAGCACGATTCACTTCCATTACGATGCGGTGCAACACGATTCACTACTATTACCATGTGATGCAGCACGATTCACTTCCATTACGATGCGGTGCAACACGATTCACTACTATTACCATGTGATGCAGCACGATTCACTTCCATTACGATGCGGTGCAACACGATTCACTACTATTACGATGCGATGCAGCACGATTCACTTCCATTACGATGCGGTGCAACACGATTCACTACTATTACCATGTGATGCAGCACGATTCACTTCCATTACGATGCGGTGCAACACGATTCACTACTATTACCATGTGATGCAGCACGATTCACTTCCATTACGATGCGGTGCAACACGATTCACTACTATTACCATGTGATGCAGCACGATTCACTTCCATTACAATGCGGTGCAACACGATTCACTACTATTACCAGTTGATGCAACACGATTCACTTCCATTACGATGAGGTGCAACACAATTCACTACTATTACCATGTGATGCAACACGATTCATTACTATTACCATGTGATGCAGCACGATTCACTTCCATTACGATGCGGTGCAACACGATTCACTACTATTACCATGTGATGCAGCACGATTCACTTCCATTACGATGCGGTGCAACACGATTCACTACTATTACCATGTGATGCAGCACGATTCACTTCCATTACGATGCGGTGCAACACGATTCACTACTATTACCATGTGATGCAGCACGATTCACTTCCATTACGATGCGGTGCAACACGATTCACTACTATTACGATGCGATGCAGCACGATTCACTTCCATTACGATGCGGTGCAACACGATTCACTACTATTACCATGTGATGCAGCACGATTCACTTCCATTACGATGCGGTGCAACACGATTCACTACTATTACCATGTGATGCAGCACGATTCACTACTATTACCATGTGATGCAGCACGATTCACTTCCATTACGATGAGGTGCAACACAATTCACTACTATTACCATGTGATGCAACACGATTCATTACTATTACCATGTGATGCAGCACGATTCACTTCCATTACGATGCGGTGCAACACGATTCACTACTATTACCATGTGATGCAGCACTATTCACTTCCATTACGATGCGGTGCAACACGATTCACTACTATTACCATGTGATGCAACACGATTCAATACTATTACCATGTGATGCAGCACGATTCACTTCCATTACGATGCGGTGCAACACGATTCACTACTATTACCATGCGATGCAGCACGATTCACTTCCATTACGATGCGGTGCAACACGATTCATTACTATTACCATGTGATGCAACACGATTCACTACTATTACGATGCGGTGCAACGCGATTCACTACTATTACGATGCGATGCAACACGATTCACTACTATTACGATGCGATGTGACACGATTCACTACTATTACCATGTGATGCAGCACGATTCACTTCCATTACGATGCGGTGCAACACGATTCACTACTATTACCATGCGATGCAGCACGATTCACTTCCATTACGATGCGGTGCAACATGATTCACTACTATTACCATGTGATGCAGCACGATTCACTTCCATTACGATGCGGTGCAACACGATTCACTACTATTACCATGTGATGCAGCACGATTCACTACTATTACCATGTGATGCAGCACGATTCACTACTATTACCATGTGATGCAACACGATTCACTTCCATTACGATGCGGTGCAACACGATTCACTACTATTACGATGCGATGTGACACGACTCACTACTATTACGATGCGGTGCAACACGATTCACAAAAAAATGTATAAGAGAAAATTATATACAATTATCTAAAGGATATATATTATTTAGGATATAAAAAATAAAAGCACGTAAAAAACATGCAAATCATAAAGCACTGGTTCTTTAAAAGTAAAACAATATCAGAAGTCTTCATAATCCTCCTGCGATGCAACACGATTCACTACTATTACCAGTTGATGCAACACGATTCACTACTATTACGATGTGGTGCAACACGATTCACTACTATTACCATGTGATGCAACACGATTCACTACTATTATGATGCGATGCAACACGATTCACTACTATTACCATGTGATGCAACACGATTCACTACTATTACGATGTGGTGCAACACGATTCACTACTATTACCAGTTGATGCAACACGATTCACTACTATTACCATGTGATGCAACACGATACACTACTATTACGATGCGATGCAACACGATTCACTACTATTACCATGTGATGCAACACGATTCACTACTATTACGATGCGATGCAACACGATTCACTACTATTACCAGTTGATGCAACACGATTCACTACTATTACGATGCGATGCAACACGATTCACTACTATTACCATGTGATGCAACACGATTCACTACTATTACGATGTGGTGCAACACGATTCACTACTATTACCAGTTGATGCAACACGATTCACTACTATTACCATGTGATGCAACACGATTCACTACTATTACGATGCGGTGCAACGCGATTCACTATTACGATGCGATGCAACACGATTCACTACTATTACGATGCGATGCAACACAATTCACTACTATTACCATGTGATGCAACACGATTCACTACTATTACCATGTGATGCAACACAATTCACTACCATTACGACGGGATGCAACACGATTCACTACTATTACCATGTGATGCAACACGATTCACTACTATTACGATGCGATGCAACACGATTCACTACTATTACCAGTTGATGCAACACGATTCACTACTATTACGATGCGATGCAACACGATTCACTACTATTACGATGTGGTGCAACACGATTCACTACTATTACCAGTTGATGCAACACGATTCACTACTATTACCATGTGATGCAACACGATTCACTACTATTACGATGCGGTGCAACGCGATTCACTATTACGATGCAACACGATTCACTACTATTACGATGCGATGCAACAAGATTCACTACTATTACGATGCGATGCAACACGATTCACTACTATTACCATGTGATGCAACACAATTCACTACCATTACAACGGGATGCGATTCAATCTAATACGATGCGATGGAGAAAAATATGATGCTATGCAATTCAATATGGTATAGATAGTTAACTTCTATTTCTTTTGTTCAGACATACAGCAAATCAAGTGCCATTTGGCTTTTAACGCATGGCTTTTTCACAAACAAAAGATTTGGTTTTCACAAAACCAAAAGATTAAATACAGACATTATTTTCCTGTCCTGTCTCCAGTTACATTTTTAACAGCTCACACATTTTACAGAGAAACACTCTAAGGATGTTCAGGGATAAACAATAAAGAAATGTTCTGTAATTTGCCAGCAGGCTAATGTGATTTCAGCAGGTAGACTAACAGTGACCAGAAAGCAGGTGCTGTTTTAACATAAACAATAATACAAATAAAATAAACTTTCAAACACGTCTTTCATAACTGTATTCAAATATAAAAAAAAAAAAATGAAAAACTATTATTGGCAGTCACAGGCTGCTGTAAACCAGATTAACTTAAATGTCCTACTGTAAAGTTTAAAGGTGACTCTCAGGACCTCGCACTCCGTAGTGTTGTGATGCGTCATCTTCACGTAGCAGCGTCAGCAGTGGTGATGAGAGACCGCGCTTGAGCAACAGTTCAGAAAGGAGAAATCAATCTAGTCGAACTGGACGCGTGAATGAGGCGAGATCGCGTCTATCGTTACAGGACCTCCAGACTCGCGTCAACGCGTCTTTACATTGACTTAACATGGAAATCACCCGCTACAGGCGCTCTATCCACATTCGGTGTGAACACAGCAGTTACATAATAAAATATTAATCACAAATGATTGGTCACTTTCTAAATAGTAAAAGTATAGAGCATCTCCTAATAATTGTATATGAACAAATAGTTTTTTACCGATGCTGTTAGAAACGATGCATCGCGATACAAATGCCAACTTGTTTCCGATACACACTTATTTAAATCGATGCATCGTATCGTTAGCTTTTATGCCAATGCACCGATGCGAATCAGTGAATCTTACCATCCCAAATATATATATATATATATATATATGTTTATCTGTGGATATAGCCTACCTTTGTCTTCTCTTCAGGGCCATCTGTCACATCATCCACTGAAATGTAAATTACAAAGACAATTTTTTTTATTGTTATTTAAAATATTTTTCCATTTTACTTCCTCCTAACTATAGTTCTAGCTTAAACCCCATAATCACCAGTATTGAATAACGTACAAATAGATTTAAAAATAATTATCAAAATAAGGCTGACATCAATGACACCATTTTGGCAAAACCTGTAGTTACCACAAATTTAATGTGACCTGTGACTTTTAATTTCATACAATGATAAAAAAAATTACAACAAAACAAACTTAACTACAGTATCCGCTGAAATTGACAGTATACAGGGCAACATGTTGTATTTACTCAGCACATATAGTTAAGTAATTATATCTATGTCGAGTTACTGAACCATTACTAACATGTTAAGTTTAGGGATAATTACCCAAATTTATTTAGCCAATCTTTATATTGAACATGAAAAGTACACTTTTGGTTTCACAATAACATGATCATATGGCTAGACATATTTATATTGTTTAATGCCACATTTTCTGTCATTTGAAAGCGTTTAAAATGTTTAACAAAAAAGTAAAAATACTGAAATGTTTTTTTAAATGAAAATTTTCACTAAAATACACAGATATAATCACCTATTTGCCTTAAATTCTAACAGATGATCTCTTTTCTTTTTTAATAAAACCGTAAAGAAAAGTTACAGATAAGTTACAACAAAAAAATCTAAGTCTACATAAATTAAACTTAGATTGTATTAATTACTACAATCATCCCTTAATTACTTTGTAATAATGTAGTGGCCTCTAAACTTCTATTTAAACTGACCGGTTATTAATTAAAACATTATTTACCTATAAACAAAAGATTAAAGATTGAATTTCATGCACAACCATGAACTTGGCATGGTGTTGCAAGAGAATGAAAGGAGGGAGCATGGGGGGCTATGTTTCTTTTTCTCCATGATTGTGCTTTTAAAAACCTCTGTTACTCTGGCTCATTAAGCTACGTATATAAGCTTTAAGAATTATTTTAAGTAATAAATGACGCACGCCAATTTGACATACTACAAATGAGTAAGATGTGTTTTGTATGATCTTCTCATTATCTCACCTGTGCATCCAGAGCTGCCATTCGTAGTTTGATCTTCCTGCAAGCACAAGTGTCATAGACAGTCAAACATCATGGTCTAATATCACATTGCACTGTATTTAAAATGTAATAGTACAATTTAGGCAATATATTCAAGTAATCGACATTGTAACATAATCCAATACAATTTCATAACATTTTGGCTGAAAATAAATGCCATGTATTGTCTGGTCTTGAAACCTGCATTATAGAAGTAGAAAAAACTTGTTCTGAATTTATTAAACTTCCCTCTTGCTTTGTTGAAACACATTATTGGTGTTAAGTGTGATAAAACGTCATGAATCCCGCAGGCCTCAGACTCACATGGCTGCACGTGTAGGCCGCTACAGATGCAAATCCTGGCCGTCTTAAATTAATGTTACCAAAAGTAAGCTAAACATCCAGGGGAAGTAATAGGGACGCAAAATATGTATTTCAGAAATAACATAAAGACAACAACATTTTAAATTCGGCGACGTTTAAAAGCGGATTACCGCTAAAATGGAGTCACCTATGCAATCCTGTGATTTTAAAACAGCTTAAGACTCTTCGGAATCTAAAGCCCTAATGGATATATTATTATTATTATTATCATTATTGTCATTTTGGTACATTAATCTATACTTTCTGCAAAGCTGCTTTGAGATTATGCTTAAGGTGAAAAGCGCTATAACGTTAGAAATCAAATGACGTGACCTTTACGTTACGAAATATGTGCAAAGTTGCAAACAATATGCAAGTTAAATAAACAGCACCATATTATATTGAGAGCCTTGCACAAAAAGTCAAAAACTTACTTTTTGGTCGGCCATCCCGATCCAGGCTGTGTGTGTGCAGCATCTCTGTCTCTCGAGCATCTGTGTGTCGCAGGTGAGAGCTCCAGGAGTGGGGGAGGGGGAGGGATAGTCGCCGTGGGGTCTTAAAGATTCAGGTTCTGTGTGATGGATCAGCCATTACTGACACTCACTCGGCGAACTACATGGATATAGTCATATTAAAATTACCCGCGCTTTTTTCTTTCTTGTGCGTTTTTGTTTTCTTTATAAAATGATGTATGGATATATATGCTCTGATAATATAGAGTATAAGATATGCTGTTATAAAAGAAATACATTTTCTGCTCAAATTCAGTACAATTTTATATAAATTTAAGTACAAAAATAAGGACTGAATGTTGATGTAAAAAGACATTTAGGCCTATATTATATTTAATATAAAAAAACATTAATGAATGGAACAAATTTGGAACTATTAAACAGCTCACAAAAAGATTGACATTCATTAAAAAAAGAACTATTACAAGACCGTGTAATCAAAAGAACAGATATTATTTTTACCCTCTGAGAGGAGATAAAATAAATAAAATAGGTTTGAAAGAAGTAAGACTTGTCTTAAGTGAGACCAAACTATGGATATATGAGGCCTCCACACAAGGCCCGCAGCTTCTTTGTTCTTGATGGTTTCTTGCATTTGAACTGGGTGAAAACATGTCAATGGTGTCATAGATACAAGAACCTGCTTGTTTACAAAAGGTACAAACCAGAAAGTGAGTCGGGGCTGTTGTTATTGTTACCGTCCTTAGAAATTGTCTATATTGATTCTGAAACTCTTTAACTGCATAAAATAAAATAAAAACAAACCATCTTCACAACAATTGCTCACCTTGCTTGTACTGTTCAAGACAATGATTGAAACCATGTATTGCTAGCACTTCTTTTGCTACTGCTTTCTCTTAAGACAAATTGCTTGTTGTTTTCCTCATTTCATGTGTAAGTGGCTTTGGGTAAAAGTGTCTGCTAAATTAATAAATGTAAATGTAAATGCACTCAGCTAGACAGCAGTTCACCAGTCAGAGGAGAATGGGGAAAGACTATATTTGCAAACTATATAAATTAATTGTCAATTCAAGTTAAAAATACTATCACGTGATTTAATTTAGGGTAAGAATAACACATGGTAAAAATAATTCAACAAATGATGATGCAGTTTTTCCACTCTGGTACAACCTTCTGGCTTAGCCACTGCTTCAGATTCTCCCAAAATGACATTAAATATACAATAAGACCTCACTTAAACAGAAATAAAAGTGTTGTGGACAATTACGTTTGCATTATGTACTGCACGTACATGTAGGGGAGAGCAGGGCATAACCTAACACATTTTGGTTTTGGCTCAATTATTAAAAACATTATTATTAAGTTAGATTTAACTTTTTTTTTACACAAGCAACATACACATCTCTGCTACAAATGAACACTTAAAGTTTTTTTCTAGGCCCTACCATTTTCGTACAGTTGCACTGAAAGTGACAGAATTGCAAATGTTAAAACTTACCCCATATGCGGGGTTCACTGTAACAGACAGAGGGGTTAGTTGTAACACTTGTGTGTAACACATAATTCAGTACTATTTTATCTGTAGTTTGATATTGTTTGTACATCTGTATAGATAGATATCCATACATCCATTCCCCATCCAATCATCCTTCTATTATGAAAGGGCTGCACAATTTTGCAATAAATAAATAAGTAAATAAAATCATCAAATATTGCAATTGCAGTTGAATTACATTTGTGTG
The DNA here is from genome assembly GCA_030578275.1 of Meda fulgida. Taxonomy (NCBI): domain Eukaryota; kingdom Metazoa; phylum Chordata; class Actinopteri; order Cypriniformes; family Leuciscidae; genus Meda; species Meda fulgida. Next base: position 25,322,714 of record CM060628.1, on the reverse strand, counting down.
TGGCAGCTGCATGCAAAATTATTATTAATAATAATAATAATAACAGTAATAATAATAAAAATGAGCTTAAAATAAAAATTTAAAGGGTTTATTGCATTAAAAAAGGCTATATTTTTTATAAATAAACAAGTGATCAATGCATAGTAAACTAAATGAAAAAAAAAATTCCAACATTGTTTGTGAAAGTCCAACAAAGTTAAATATATAAATAAATACTCAAACCTGAAAAGTTGCGTGGCTCCCTGCTTTCATTTGATTATCATTGTACACTTGGCGGCTTCGTTGTAACACTGGGCCACAACTAACCCCGCTGTATAAAAAATATTTTAAGCCTAGCTAACACTTGCTAGGAGTTGCTGACATGTTTCAAAACGGTGCTATGCTTTAGCCAACAAGACAGTGATTACAGCAATATAACGTTAGATTTGGAAACGTACACGCCCAACTCAGAAAGCGAAAAACACCTATGATGAAAAAATGTACTTGCATGGTGTCAAAACACTCTTTGTCCAGTATCTTCACGAAATATTCTCAAAACTTTCCACAAATTCACGGGAGACCATCTTCTGGCAGCGAGAGAAAAAGAGCGGAAAAACAACCTGCTTGATCCTGACTAACTATATAAAAGGTCCGTGTTACATTTAACCCCGCATTAGGTTGTGCCCCGCGCTCCCCTACGTCATCCATACATTGGCATGTGTTAGACTAGTGATTATGATATACTGTAGTGCTCATCATTTCCAGGATTTGAGTTCACTTTGTCAGAGTAGCCATAATGATTTGGCACCTGTTGTCACCAACATTTGGAGCCACAGAGGTCAATGTGCTGCTAGATTAGGGTTAGGGTTAGGGAGCTGCTCTGAGAGGAACTGGTCCACCACACTCAGATGCTGCTAGCATTTCTGCTTCATACCATGCTTGCTCTATTAACTGCTGTGCTAACATGACTATTGGTGATGATCAGTCCTCCACTGTGGCCTTTAGCTGTTCCTTGTGTGACACTGTGAACTGGAGTGCATACGCTGGTACATGCTTACATCAGCAATTACACAGGCAATTAAACAGGCATTAGCCATGTTTTTAGCCCCGCTTCTACTAGCAGCACATCTGATCCTGGATCAGTAGATTATTTCTTAACTTTTTATGCAGCATCTGTTTATCTCACACCCTGCACTCTGCTCTAGCTTCATGAAAAGAGCTGTATCCACCATGAGCTCTCTCCATTAGCTCCTGCTAAAGCAATACCACTCTCTCTGTTATCTCACAGCATCTAGGGCACAGGGTATTGGAAAGCTACTGATAAACTGTGAGATATGATGTATGATGAGGGTATAATGTGCTGCTCTGTTAGCCTAGCGGGTAGCATTTACAAGATAATAAAGTCATGAAACATTTATATGAAAATAGTGTGTTAGTAGTTCACTTTAAGGCTTTTGAGAGAGCACAGAGCTTTGTAGAATGTTTGTAGTTATCAAATATTACACCATTTGTGCAAAGGAATTACTAAAACAGATGACCAAAATCTGTTGAATCTCATTTGTATGTAGTGATATATTAAAAAGAAAGCCAGAAGATCTGAAAAACAGCAGCTGCCAATTTTAGAAACAGAGATTGTATATAGTCAGGGCCTGTTAATTTATTAATTTTAAGAATTTCATAATTTTTTTCAAGTTTATTAGTGATCTGTTGAAAGTAAACTCTTTGATTTCTTTTTAATGTATGCAGAAGGGTATCCCAGAAAGGGAAATCTGTATTATCATTTACTGATCGTGCTTTAATTAAATTATAATTAAATTATAATTATATATTAGAGTAATGATATAATAATGTATTATAATTACATTAACAAAATCACTTTTAAGTGTTTTTAACCTAAACTGACAATTAATTGATGTAGATTTTGTTGATAATCCCCTCCCATAAACCAGTCCACACAGAAGCGAGACTGAAACACCTGGAGTTGGCTAACCTCGTTTTGATTTCTTTCCTATTGTCATCAATAATGACTATATGAATATATACAGATCCATGATAAATTACATAAATGTCATTTTTAACAGATCTGTTATATTCTAATCATTTGATGCCTTATGAGGAAATATAACAAAGAATTTGCTAAATTAAAAATATAATTCGCTGTTTGTGGCTCAGTCTATCCAGAATTTTCATTCTAGTGCACCAACAGTACATTTATTTAATTATGTTTATTTTATTAAGTAATATAAATAACTAAACATTATACTAATGTATAAATATATATAATTAAAAAGATAATTCATATCTTAGTTGAGTAAATAGATTGCCAAATTGTAATTTTATTATTGACCAATACCCCCAATAGGGCGCTAGAGAGTGCACACTTTTCCAGAACAATGTGACTGGTGGGGACAGCAATACTCTGTGTGACCACCAGGGGCGCATAGATATACACTAACACAGATTTTTGTCTTGAAAATGGTCTTCATGGGGACTTCAAAAAAAACAACATGGGGCGTGTCTAAACACTGTTTGGGAGGTGCTTGTGAGGCTTTGCCGGTGGGGACCTCAATTTAGGTCCCCACGGTGACACGAGTCCCCACGAGTCTGTGTGCATTCAGGTTGAAGTCCCCACCGGGATAGAAAAACAAGAACACACACACACACACACACACACACACACACACAGCTGTCCCCAAATCAATAGCCTATTTGACGCGATTTGCCCCGTATTCTTGAGCAGAAAACTGTTGATTTCTCCATCGCTTACCGCATCTCTAGGTTTCCTTCGGAGTTTCCTGCCGCTTCACACAACCATATTTAACTACTGCCTCTCACAAGTTAGAAATAAAATACAATGCCAATCAGTTTAGCGATGTGTGTTCAGGAGGTGGGACTCAGATCTATTAACCGTGTGTGTTATTGGTCTTTTTTTATTTTTGAACGATGACAAGCCGGAATTGACAACAAGCTGAAATGAAATAGGAGCAACGAGGCTATTTTTAAAATGTAAGGAGTAAAAAGTACAGATAATTGCATGAAAATGTAAGGAGTAGAAGTAAAAAGTCGGCTGAAAAATAATTCCTCCAGTAAAGTATAGATACCCAAAATTTCTACTTAAGTAAGGTAACGAAGTATTTGTACTTCGTTACTTGACACCTCTGTTTAGCAGTGAGTTGAGTCACTGGGGCTGCTAAAACTCCTTTGCTAGGGAATGCATCTGTGTTCACTGTATCTTCATATTTGTTGACCTTCTTTTGCAGGAATCTGCTGCTGGACCTTCTGTGCCTGTGTACAGTGTTCAGGTACACAACTGCAGGTGAGTAACAGTCTAGATCAGAGTCTATGATTGATCAACTCACAGCACAGAATAGAGTCACTTATTGCCAGACTTATCGATCTCTTATCAATTCTGTCTACACAGTTGCAGATCTCAGTGACTGTGCAGCTGAAGGCACCATATGCCACACCAATGCAGATTGCTACAATACACGTGATGAGATTTTTATCTGCATGTGCCAAATTGGGTACCGGGGCAATGGAGTGCAGTGTCAGGACATGGATGAATGTACTACTGGTCTACACAGCTGCCATGGAAAAGCAATCTGCAGTAACACTCTGGGCAGTTACACCTGTTCATGTCAAAATGGTTATTTTGGTGATGGTTTCCAATGCCAAGATATTAATGAGTGTCAAACTAATAATGGTGGCTGCCATGTCAATGCGCTTTGCACCAACAGAGATGGAGGAAGGGACTGCAGTTGTAAGTCTGGTTTCAGTGGAAATGGATTTCAGTGCACTGATGATAATGAGTGCGCAAGACCAGGAATCTGCCACTGGAATGCAACTTGCACAAACAACCCTGGATCCTACATGTGCACATGCAATACTGGCTACAAAGGTAATGGAAATTATCTCTGCCTAGACATTGATGAGTGTTCAGAGACTCCTAGTGTATGCTCTGCTTTCTATGGCTACAAAGGTTGTAAGAACCTCCCAGGAACCTACACCTGCCTTTGCAACAGTGGCTACCAAAGCAATGGACAGACATGTGAGGACATCAATGAATGTGAAATCAACATCTGCAGCTCATTTGCTGATTGTACAAACTTGCCAGGATCTTTTCGTTGTACCTGTCCTGAAGGATTTTCTGGAAATGGCTTGGTATGCTTGGACATTAATGAGTGTGATAGAAAGAACAACTGTGACCCCAACGCAATATGTACCAATTTGCTAGGAAGCTACAAATGTTCCTGCCGCTTTGGCTTCGTGGGCACGGGTACAAAATGTACTGACATTAACGAATGTATCACCAGTAACATTTGCACAGACAATGCTGTATGTGTCAACACAGCAGGTTCATTCTTCTGTGACTGTGGTCAAGGCTACAACTTTAGTCGAAACCAGTGTCTGGATGTGGATGAATGTGCCATAAAGTATTGCAGTCCTTACGCCTCTTGTGAAAACTTACCTGGCTCATTCGTCTGCTCATGTCTAGCTGGTTTCGAAGGTGATGGATTAGTATGCAATGATGTGGATGAGTGTGCCATTGAAAATCGGTGCCATGTTGATGCACACTGTATTAATGTACCGGGAAAATTCAACTGCAGCTGTAAGGTGGGATATACAGGGGATGGTGTGTTGCAATGCATAGATGTGAACGAGTGCCTTGTTGATAATGGTGGCTGCAGAAACAGAGCAACATGTGTCAACAGTAAGGGGTCTTTTTCTTGCATTTGCCCCTCAGGCTTTCAGCTAGTCAATCATACCACCTGCCAGGATATAGATGAATGCCAGCTACCTGAAAAGGCTTGCGGCACCAATGAACAGTGCTCAAACATGGAAGGGTCATATGCATGCCCGTGTAAAGCAGGCTTCAGTCGGATCAGTGATGATTCAGACTGCTCTGATATTGATGAATGTGAAAATCTGAAATCTTGTCACCAGAATGCCACATGCTTGAATTTAGCAGGCTCTTTCTCATGTACCTGCAAACATGGCTTCTCAGGAAATGGTGTAACATGTGAGGATATAAATGAATGTGCAATTGAGGATATGTGCCATCTACATGCCAATTGCTACAACTATCCTGGAGAATTTTTGTGTACATGCCACCAGGGCTTTACGGGAGATGGTTTCAGCTGTACAGACATAAATGAATGTGTCTTTTCCAATTATACTTGCCCAGATATCTCTGTATGTGTGAATTCCCCTGGAGCATATATCTGTTCTTGTCTGAATGGCACAGTAGCATACAACAACAGCTGTGTCCTCCCTAGTCGTGAATGCGATCCTGCCTGCCATACACATGGACTTTGTCATCCTTCACCTTCAGGGTATCAGTGTGTGTGTGATGTGGGATTCAAAGGGGATGGACTCATTTGCTCAGACATTGATGAATGTAAAGAAAATGTGTGCCCAAAGAAAGATACACAATGTGTCAATAAACCAGGATCCTTTGACTGCGTGTGCAAAGTGGGTTACACTCTTAATGGAACAGAATGCATAGGTATGTGCAATTCACATGTAATTTTAAAAATAATTTATATTTTCACAAGCCAATGCCATGGATTCAGTTTTCCAGGAAATGTACAAACTAATACAATATTTACCTTGAATTTTGGATAAAAGTGTCTACCAGATGCCTAAATGTAATCTTTCAATCTTCTATTTTCATGTTATTATTGTTCCTAACTTACAGATGTGGATGAATGTGAATCTGGAGCCAATAGCTGCAGCAAGTTTGCACAGTGTGTCAACACCATAGGGAGTCACCTGTGCTTCTGTCACAATGGCTTCACTGGGGATGGAAAGAACTGCTCTGGTAAGTCTTTCTTCCTTTTAAAAATTAATTTGTGCATTTCTTTGCATGCTTGAAGACTCTCTTTTCAGTCTTTTAGGGATTTTTTCCTGACCCTGTCCCATTTTGGATGACTTATAGACATTAATGAGTGCCAATCCCAACATGGAGGATGCCATCCAGCTGCCAGATGCACTAACTCCCCTGGTTCCTACAACTGTACCTGTCCCTTTGGCATGACTGGGTCTGGGTTTGATTGCCAAGATGTGAACGAGTGTAATGAAAACACAACTTTGCCTCATAGCTGCAGCATTCTCGCCATGTGCAACAACACAGAGGGCTCCTACATTTGCAAGTGCATGGACGGATATCGGGGAGATGGGTTTACTTGTGAGGATATGGATGAGTGCTTGCTACCTTCAATCTGCAGGAACAACATGATCTGCCAAAACTTTCCTGGAACATATACCTGCACATGCACCGTTGGTCTGGTCTATGATCTGGGTACCTGTGTAAATGAAAAGGACTGTAAGAATGTAACAAATGCGTGCAACACCCATGCTGAGTGCAAACACATTCGTGGGTCAAACTATTGCTCCTGCATTAAAGGGTTCCTTGGAAATGGTAGAGATTGTCGGGATATAGATGAATGTTCACAAACAGGAGCTTGTCCAGAGTTGTCCAACTGTTTCAACACAGAAGGGTCCTTTCATTGTGATTGCTGGGAAGGTTACCAGTACAATGGGACACACTGTGAAGACATAAATGAGTGCAGTATAGGAAACTTTATTTGCCCAGACAACAGCACATGCTACAATAAAGAGGGAGGGTATAATTGTTCATGTAACAATGGCTTCCACTACCTTAACAACTCACTCTGTTTGGATGTTGATGAATGTGCCACAGGCAAAGCACAGTGCCCAAATGCTTCCAACTGCCAAAACACAGTGGGATGGTATTTTTGTGAATGCTGGGATGGGTATACAGGTAATCAGACAGTCTGTGAGGATGTCGATGAATGCCTGAACAATTCTGCATGTTCAGACAACAGTATCTGTGTCAATACTGAAGGTTCGTTTCTGTGCCTTTGTGATGATGGATTCTCCTCTAATGGTACCAGTAGTACCCAGTGTGAGGACATAGATGAGTGCTCACAACCAGAGTTTGGGCCACTCTGCACTTATGGGACTTGTATTAACACAATTGGCTCATTCCACTGTGTTTGTGACATGGGATTCTGGAGCAATGACACTAGGTGTCTTGACATAGATGAGTGTTCAGGATCAAATAATGAATCCATATGTCAACCTCACTCTACATGTGTCAACATCCCTGGGTCTTACAAATGTAACTGCAAATTGGGTTTTCTTCTAAACAGAACAGAGTGTCAAGACATTGATGAATGTCTGGCAGATGAAAGTCCCTGCACTGCCAACACTGTATGTGTGAACTCACCTGGGTCTTTCCAGTGTCCATGCACATCTGGTTTTGAGGCCCAAGGCCCAAAGTGTATAGATATAAATGAATGCCTTTCAAACACAACTTGTCGCCCCGATCAGGTGTGCATCAATAAACCTGGATCATACCGGTGCTCCTGTCCACTGGGACATCATGAGGAAAACGGAACCTGCATAGACAACAATGAATGTGAAAATAACTCTACCTGCCACCCCTTGGCAAGATGCTGGAATACAGTGGGGTCTTTCACATGCCAGTGTCGCTTAGGTTACGCTGGGAATGGGACACACTGTAAAGACATTGATGAGTGCTCCACATTGTCCTTACGTTGCCACAAGTCAAGCCAATGCATCAATACCCCTGGGTCTTATGTATGTGTTTGTGCACCAGGTCTTATTGCATTAGGGTCTTTTTGTGTGGATCTAGATGAATGTCAGTCTAGTAAGGGTGGATGCCATCCTGCTGCCACATGCTACAACTCTGTGGGTGGGTTTCAGTGCAAGTGTGGCAATGGATGGGATGCCTCAGTCAGAAATGGGAAAGGATTGAGTGGATGCATAGACCGGAATGAATGTCTTTCACCTGACATATGTTATAGCAACAGAACATGCACCAATTTAATAGGATCTTACAGCTGTGCCTGCTCTACCGGAGATACAGACTGCCCACAGCTGCCACAAATGGGTGGGGTCCTTTATTACAGTCATGAAAAATAATCTTTATAAAATTATTAATCTATATTTTTTACACCTATACTTTATTTCTTACTCTCTCTCTCTCTCTCTCTCTCTCTCTCTCTCTCTCTCTCTCTCTCTCTCTCTCTCTCTGCCTATCTCTCCCTCTCTTTCTCTCTCTCTTTGTGTTTTTAAAATGTACTATTCACAAATCACAGGAATAATTTAGTAATTAAAGAAATTCTGCAAATAATACTGTTGATGCACTAAATTCACATTCACTTTACATGAAGACTCCAGTCATATCAGGAATCCCTCTAAATGTTGCTCCTTTATTTTGGGAGTTACTTTCTTATGGTGACTGCCATTTTGATATCACATGACCATCCAACCCGAGTTAATAAGCATACGCTTAAAACAAACTCACATCAAATGAATTTTCCCGACATAGAACTCCAAATTTTTATGTTTTGCTCTGGTCAACCTAAATGCACAGATTATTATTATTATTTTTTTTATTTTTTTATTTAATAGACCAGAAGGTGTTTTTATGGCATCTACCAGTAGTGGCTAACTACTCATGCTAACCAGCCAAACCTTGTCCCCTTTGGGTGCGTTTTGTATATATTTTTACAGAAAGTTACCTGTATCCATTTGGAGAGGAAGTAGGTGATGCTGTGTTACCAATTACAATGGCAGATGGAAATTCTCCATACATCACTCCTCCTGCAGGCTTTCCATTCATGGGCAAACTATATGAGCGGCTGTTTGTAAGCATGCACATTTAACTTCACATTTTAATAGAAATTTAATGGTGAGCAGGCTAATCTGAAATGTCAAAACTAATAAACCATAAATATGTCAGGAAAAATTTAGGCTACTTACAGTTAGCCTTACCTCTGTTCACATTTTAAAAGTTAATAGAGTCTTAATATATGAACTTTTTCAGTTTTCAGATAACGGCTTGGTGCAGTTCCAATCGGTCAGTGAGAATGAGAAACTGTTGATCCCTGCTCCAATCCCAGGGGGTTTCCATGGTAATGAGGGTCTACCCATATTGGCAGTGTTTTGGGATGATGCTGACCTTACCAACGGATATGGAAGACTGCTATACCAGGTTAGCATTGCAATTAATAATGCAAAATGTAGTGGTCTTGCTTCTACTATGATGTTTTTTATTTATTTATTTATTTTAATAAAAAATGTATTGAATGTATTGAAATTCAGTTGAATTACCTGGTTTTAAAGATGCTTCTCCAGTAAAATAATTACTTTTTCAAACAGGTTTCACAAACATTTCATCTGTCTGCCAGTGGTTGTACAGATAGTCTCACCCCAAACACAGGTTAAAAGGTGAAAAGAGCCACTGTGTTTACAATTTTCAGGAGACTCACAATGCAAATGGTGACCATATTGTTCCCTTTCAGTCGCTCACGTTCGACTTAGTCGACCGGGAGAGTCTTCCACTGGGAGACTTCTAGTGGAAGACTCTCCCAGTGCTGGTGGTTCTACAGCGTTAGGGCAGCGTTGATCGCGAGCTTCTGAGCTCTCAACTGCTGTTTTAACAGCATCATTTCTGTGTGTTTGTTGACGGTTGGTTAGAGGGCAAAGAAGTGAGTGTTTCACTGTTTCAGTTCACTTTTCAATGTTGCCGCGGTCATTCCCCTGTGTGCTCCGGCACTGGTGGCGGGTCCCATTCCTGAAAGAGCAACAATGGTGCAGTTGCGTCTTTTTCAAGATGTCATTCTATCTGTGCGTTTCTGGATGCGGTCTTTCCCTGTCCCCCTATGACGGTCACAATGGTTGCATCACGTGTTTGAAGAATGTATTTATATATATGTATACATGCGTGAAGGTCCCCGCTATAGCGCCGTGTGGGATGGGTAATCAGAGGATCATAGTGAGGCTTCCCCCCGCCCAGTGACCAATACCTGTGGGCCCCTCACTCCTCTATCACACCAGAGCCAGTGGAGCCCCCGTTGAGCGTGCTGGTCCCTCTGTAATGGACCAACCAGCCGTTTCATTCGGGGCCCCTCCAGAGGACAGGATCCCAAATGCAGCATCGGAGGGTGAGCTGACCTCTAGAAATGATGACTCGGCTGCGTTATCTCCCTCTGGGAGTGTAACGTTGCCCGAGCCAGATCCAGAAATGTCAGCTATGCTAAAACGGGCCGCAGAGGCTGTAAGCCTCGAGTGTAATCCTCCGTGGTGTCCCGAACAGTCTCGGTTGGATGATTGGTTCTCAGCCCGCCGCCCCAGTGGCTTTCTTTCCCAAAGTGCATGGAGAGCTTACCAGGTCGAGGACGGCACCTTTCTCTGCCAAAAACGGCCTGAGTAGCTCCTCCCCCCTCACTATCCTTGATGGAGGAGCAGGGGTGGGTTACGAGGCTATCCCCCCAGTGGAGCGGCCTGTCCCCCCTAAGGCCTGTGAGTACTCTTCCGTTCCAACGGGCAGAGCTTACAAAGCCTCTTTGGATGCCATGGCGTTGCTTCAGGTCTATCAGGCCAGAGCAGTCATGGAAATGCATGAGGGTAGCCCATACCGTGCGCTCACAGGTGAGCATCCCTGGCCATCTTGTGGAGACAGGTAAGTGTTGTACACCGCACTCAGACCCTGCTTCGGGCCGCCTTCGGGCCTTCCGAGCCAGGTCCCTGTCCTCCACCTCGCTGCCCCACCTCGGGTACATCTGTGGTCCCCTGGCCCGGTTCGTGGAATCAGACATGAGCACCTCTTTACTTTGAGATCGTTTTGAAGTTAAATACAGATATCTGGATGAAATTATTTTTAAATTTCCAGCAATAGAATGCATTTTTATCACTCGCCATGGTGGCACCTCTCATACAGGTTGTAGCCTAAAGCTTTCAGCAATGTGGATTTACGTGGTGCGCAGCATATTTAAACAAGAGCCAACCAAAAGCATCAGAATTAAACTAAACAGCCTTTAAATGACAGGAGGCATCATCAAAAATAGATGAAGCAACAAATTAATATTATTCAACATATCTCTTTACAGAAAATATTCAGATGCAATCCCCTTTGTAATCGTTAACATTTTCATAATTAACTGTAGACTTTGTTTTTAAAATGACAATTTTTTCTCTGTAACAGATTACAGTTACACTTATTTTGTAATGAAATTATGTAGCTCCATTACATCTAACTAGTTACTCCCCAACGCTACTTATGGTGTTGACTAGCAATGCTGGATTTTTCAGCATGGTACCTTGAAGGAAATCTTGAAAATTCTCCTTTTCTGTCCAACAGGAATACAGTCGGCTCAGTATATCTGACATCTACGCTGAAACAGTATTCAACCGAACAGCACAAGATATTAGCAGATTTGAGACTCAAAGGGGCAACCTCCCCTTTACTCCATCCTGGATAGTGAAAATCACATGGGATCACGTTTTGCCTGTGTCATATCAAAAGCTCAACTTGTCTGAGGTGATTAATTATTTTTCTAAGCAATCGGTTGTATTATTTTTGCCTGAAAGATGATAAAATTGGTGAAAACTGCCATAAACTTAAACATGAATTTAAAGTTAAATTATATCTAGATGGAAGAATATCATAGAGACTTGGAAGCAGACTCTTTTGACTTTTGACCAAAAAGCAAACACGTAGCCAGAACACTCAGCCAACCACATATGAATTTAAAATGACATTGTAAGGCAAATGAGGAAATAGAAAGGCTTAGTACAGAACATAAACATGCAAAGTTATTTCAGGCAATAGAGAAAACTTCTGGGTTATAGTCTCATTTTACAAAAAATGAAAGCCACATCCTTTCTCAGTCTCACTAGTTCCTGATATGGGTAGTAAAAAGATGGGCTTGGTGTATTGTTGCTGTCTCCACCCTAACCCCCAATCTCTGCCCTAGTTTGTATTGTTAGCCAAATAAAGAGTTTTTTCAATGACTAAGGCTCTGTTTACACCTGGCATTAAGATACGTTTTGGTCGATCAGATTACAAGTAGAAGAGGGAGACACTTACCCGTTTACACCTGGTGCTTTAATCTGCTGCATTTGTCCACTTTCACCACTTTTGTCCTGATTTCTTTGAGTGAGGGTCTATGGGCAGGTAAATGTATGGGCTTTTTCAGATCTTTCGATTTAATGGACAAAATAAGCTTGTGCAATTTACACGTGAATGCGACCGGAGACGACGGAAAAACACAGAGTAGCAGCTTTCATTTCTGTTCTGACAGCCACAAGACCAAGCCAAATGTGGTGAGTGCATGTTAGAAATCAGGTATGGCGAGAGAACATGATGCTTGGTACGTTTTTTAAATTTGGGTCTTCAGCCAACAAAGTCTGAAAATCCCATCTGGCTACATAATACTCACCAAAATGTACGCATTAAGTCAGTAGGGGGAGAGTAGGCAGACTTTTGCGGCTGTTCGAACACATTCGACTACATGAGCATTTACACTAAGAAAGCAATCCGGTCAAATGCGTTTTCAACTACCTCTACCAGTGATCGAAAGAGTCAAGTCAAGTCAAGTCAAGTCAAGTATATTTATATAACGCTTTTCACAATATAAATTGTATCAAAACAGCTTCACAGTATCAATCAAATAACATGTTTGTTTCTTAGTGGAAAAAAATTCCACTAATTCCAATTCCACGATTGGTGCGGCTGATCAATGGTATTAATGCTTGGTTAATTAATTTAAATATCCCCAACTGAGCAAGCCAAAGGCAACAGTGGCAAGGAACCGAAAAACTCCATCAAGTGACCTACTGGTGTCCAAAACTCCATCAGGTGACCTAATGGAGAGAAAAAAACCTTGGGAGGACCCAGGCTAGAGGCAAGAGGACAAGCTCAAAACATTTTAGACCTCGTTTACACCTATATTTAGCACCATCCACTTGTGATCCGATCGACCTAAACCCATCTTAATTCAGGTATAGACAGGGCCAAAGAGGCTATTCACACAGGTCACGTACAGAATGGAACAGACCATTGGGGTATTGAAACACATTTTCTAAAGTTGACATACTTTAAACTGAAGCTGAAAAAACAGTGCAAGAGCAGATTGTATGTAAACAGCTCTTAAAAGCTCATCTTAGTAATAATCATCCTAATGTCATTCGCAGACCAACACCTTCCAGAGCATTCTGACCACAGATGGACTACGTTCATTTGCTCTGCTCCGCTACAGTGACATGAACTGGGGTCCAGGACAGAGGATCAATCATAACGCTCTTATTGGCTATACTGATGGCAAGAATAACTTCCATAATGAGATTCCAAAGCAACCGAACGACCCGTTTGGCCCAGGAGGGCGCTATCGTCCCCAGACTGTCACTGGTAACACAGGCAAACTGGGGCAGCTGGTGTATGACCTGGCAGGATCTAATGAAATCAGTTCAGATCCTCAGAGGCAATGCCAAATATGGGCCTTCAACGAGCCAGATCCTAAAGAATGGGCAGTAGGACTGGCATCATGTCCCTGCACCCGTGTTCAGGCACAGGAGGATTTGGCCTTTGGCCCTGAGACGCTACCATCAGAACAGATGGCACATGTGAGGGATATGAGATCTCTTAGGTGGGGTGGCAGCAGGAGCCGTGTCTTTCAGTCCATCCTCTTTAACAAACAAAAGGCAGGAAAGAGATGTGTGTATGATCCAGAGGGCCCCCTGCTAGCTGGATACAGTGAGCGGTTCTTTACTGAGGACAAGACACAACAACATATAGGTAAAGCCATTCCAGAAATATTTTTCTTTTATGAGGTTTGCAAAGGCATTGTAAGTTGAACATGTCAAATTAGGGTCTTACCTGATTTCTTTCTTTCTATTGATTTGATTTGTTTCATGCGGTCTTTGTTTCTAGACAAGGATCTATTACCCTTCCAGTGGTGCTGTGTTCAATCCCCTCTGTGTAATATTTACTTGGAAAAGAGACCACTAGATCGGTGCCAGGGGTATAGCTGGAACAGCTCTGACAGCAGTATACCCGCGAACAGGGGAGCACCAGGAATCGGTAAGGGCTTCAGGCTTTGCTAGCTCCCTTATGCATGACTACCAGCGGTGTATTTGATTTGATTAGGGATCCTTACAAAATTATGTAAAGCATCAAGAAATCTGATATTTAATAAGAATTTGGTGAAATCGGTTTGAATTATTATGGGGGAATTTAAAATTATTCAAGTCAAGTCATCTTCATTTATAAAGCACCTTTAACAATGTAGATTGTTTCAAAGCAGCTTTACAGAGATAAACATATAATTGAAGGTAACAGAGATTGTTTTGGCTTTATAGCGGTTCTTGAATAATGTTATTTTCCAGCTAAAGTTAGTTTTGAAAGATTCACTTCCGTCGAAATGATCATTTGTTATTAAATTAGGGGCCGCTAAGACGATGCCATTCTCTCTAAACAGACTTTAAACGCGAACCTGTGATAAACGCTGATGGTGTTCACATGCGCATTAAGAATTTATTCTAGTTATGTGCGTTTGAATAAATTAATATATGTATGTATTGAATATATCCCTACAAACCATGCCTAAACAAACTACTTTTCTTGCCCATAAATTTTGATACAGAATTTTATTTTATCACTTTGGGGTAGGTACGCGTACCGAATTTCCCCACAACGCTTCATCTGTAGAGTGGTAAAGGGATCCTCCATAGGGAGAGGCTAGTTGGCACTTCAGCACTGCGTTGTCATCGGATCCAGGCGAAGGTCCTAGTCAGATCTGGATATGGCCTGGATCCGGCAGGCTGCAGGAAAACCTCAGGAAAACAAAGACACTAAAATTAGCGTAGATGCCATTTTTCTTATGATGTAAAGAGTACATCAGGATTTAAGGGAAGTGTTCCCAGTTCCGGCTGACCTAATCTATGCAGCCTAACATTGAATTATAGAAGTCGATAATGTATTATGTGAATGCTAGGTCAAAGAGATGTGTCTTTAATCTACCTTTGAACTGACAGAGTGTGTCTGCTTCCCGGACAATGGTAGGAAGACTGTTCCAAAGTTTTGGTGCTAAATAGGAAAAGGATCTACTACCAGCAGTCGATTTTGATATTCTAGGTATTATTAACTGACCGGAATTTTGAGATTGCAATAGACATGAAGGACTATAATGCGTTAAGAGCTCGCTCAAGTACTGCGGAGCTAAACCATTTAGTGCTTTGTAAGTAATCAGCAATATTTAAAAATGTATGCGATGTTTAATAGGCAGCTAATGCAGTGTTGACAGAACCAGGCTAATATGGTCATACTTCCTGGTTCTGGTAAGAACTCGAGCTGCTGCGTTTTTAACAAGCTATAGTTTGTTTATTAAGCGTGCAGGGCAACCACCCAGTAGAGCATTACAATAATCTAGCCTTGAGGTCATGAACGCCTGAAGTAATTGTTCCGCATTTGTCAATGAGAGCATATGGCGTAATTTAGATATATTTTTAATGGAAAAATGCGATTTTACAGATAGACACGTGACACGTGACAAAGAGTCACACACCCAGGTTCCTAACCGACGACGAAGAAGTGTTAGACAGTATTCTAGGTTATTATGTGTGGATGTTTTTTGTCCAATAATTAGGTTTATTTTTTTCAGAATTTAGTAGTAGAAAATTACTAGTCATCCAATTTTTATATCAGCTATGCATTCCGTTAACTTTGTGAATTGGTAAGTGTAGTTAGGTTTTGAAGAAATACAGAGCTGAGTATCATCCGCATTACAGTGAAAACTAATGCCATGTTTCCTAATGATATCTCCTAATGGCAGCATGTACAGAGTGAACAGCAGTGGTCCCAGTACTGAGCCTTGTGGTACTCCATACTGAACTTGTGATCGATAAGACATCTCTTTATTTACTGCTACAAACTGATAACGGTCAGATAAGTATTATTTAAACCATGCTAGTGCAATTGCACTAATGCCAACATAGTTTTCTAGTCTTTTTAAAAGAATGTTGTGGTCAGTGGTTTCAAATGCAGCACTAAGATCAAGTAACACTAATAGAGAGATACAACCGCGATCGGATGATAAGAGCAAATCATTTGTAACTCTAATGAGAGCTGTCTCAGTGCTATGGTACGGTCTAAATCTGGACTGAAAATCCTTGCAGATATCATTTCTTTCAAGAAAGGAACACAGTTGTGAGGATACTGCTTTTTCTAATATCTTTGACGGAAAAGGTAGATTGGAGATCGGCCTGTAATTGACTAATTTTGTATGATCAAGTTGTGTTTTTTTAACAAGTGGTTTAATCATAGCCAGCTTAAAGGTTATTGGTACACATCCTAGAGACAAAGACAAATGAATGATATTAAGAAGAGGATCTATGACATCTGGAAGCATCTCTTTCAGAAGCTTAGTCGGTATAGGGTCTAACATACAAGTTGTCAATTTAGATGAATTAACGAGGAAGCAAAAAACTCTCCTATAGCAAAAAAATAAAGTTTTCCTCAGTGAAACTACAATACACTCCCTAATGCAATACTGTAGTAGACGGTTGCATAGTTATAATTTTGTCCCTGATGTTATCAATCTTATAAGTGAAGAAGTTCATAAAGTTATCATTTTGTCCCTGATATTATCAATCTTATAAGTGAAGAAGTTCATAATGTCATTTATTCTGCCCTCGCATGTACGACATCTGATTTATACAACTAGACAGATAGTTAACAGCAATGAAGAGAAACTCCAGAAGTCTTGATGAGGATTGATGTTTTATCTTTTGTTCTCTTTTCTTTCCTCAGATTTATTTCTCAACTTTTCTCCCCATTTAAGTCTGTAAGACTGAAAAAGTAAACAGAAAATAAACATTACAAAAGTGTAACATGTCTGTTGTCTTTTTACACAATCAAATATAAAGTTACCCAGTAACTCAATATGGTTAAACAATAGGCTATTCTGTCAACACTTTACAAAATAAACTACAGATGTTCTTATAGAAATTAAACAAACATCCTCAGTAACACCAAACTATCTGTTAGACTGTTACATATATAATCTATATGAGTCAACAGATGTAAACAAATCTACTAATTAATCGGAGGCGAAGCGCCGCGGCCCGTTGCTGAGCAGATAAATCAGTGAGTCAGAAAACAAAAGGCTTCAATCTAGAGCATATGCGACGAAACTGATAAGAGTCACGAACGTAAAAACACACATTACTTAATGTAAACATATACATCATACAGAAACCACAATTCTGAAGAAAAATTACTTACAGACAAAGATTTAACCAAACTCTGTAATGACGCAGACTCGTTGGTGATTTCAGCACTGTTGTTCGCCTCGAACACTAGGTACGTCACTAAAATAGGTCCGGCTAGGAAACGAACTAAAACGCCGAAGGGCGGAACACTCCTCGCCTGGTATATTATTATACCACTATCAACATCTTAATTACTCAGATTAATAACCAAACAAATATACAATCAATCACTTATTATCTTTATGAACAGTGTTATCACGTATCAGAATGTCCAACACTTTATGAGTCCTTAGACATAAGAAAAACAAGCTCTGAGATGGGTCTGATGTAAGTTTTTGGTGTTCCTTGCCTCACGACTTTGACTTCAACCTTGCGGACTTTGTTGTCTTTGCTAGGCAATCTCTTTACCACAAGTCCAATTGGCCATTCGTTCCGTTTAGCCTGACTGTCTTTCATCAGAACTACATCATCTACTTGTATGTTTGGCTTGTCATCAGTCCACTTGTGACGTTTCTGGAGAGTCACCAGATACTCTTGTCTCCAACGTTTCCAGAAGCTCTCTGCCAGACACTGCACTTGTTTCCACTGATTTTTGTGAAGATCCTTATGATCAAAGTCACCTGGAGGCGCTGTCAGAGGAGTTACCTTTTGAGTGAGAATCATTGCAGGTGTCAATATTGAAGGATTGTCAGGGTCAGTTGACACTGGAATCAATGGCCTGGCATTAAGAATTGCCATGACTTCTGCCATCAGTGTCGTCAACACTTCATGTGTGAGGTGTTTTGTGTCAGAACGCAGCAACATACCTTCCAGAATGCGACGTGCTACTCCTATCACTCTTTCCCAACAACCTCCCATATGAGATGAATGGGGGGAGTTGAAAGTCCACGAGCATCCCTGCTTGTCAAGGAAACTTGCCAGTTCTGGATCACTGGTGTTGAATTGTAACTCTTTGCACGCTCCAATAAAGTTTGTGCCTCTGTCAGAGCGAAGCTGTTTGGATGACCCACGGATAGCAAAGAATCGCCGTAAGGCATTTATAAAACTTGAAGTGGACATGGATTCTAACACTTCGATGTGTGTCGCTCTCGTGCTCATGCATGTGAATAACACTGCCCATCGCTTACTTTCAGCACTGCCTCCACGAGTGCGCCGAGTGACAATGTTCCATGGTCCGAAGACATCCAGACCGACATGGGTAAATGGGGGTTCTGAGGTAAATCTGTCGGCTGGTAGTGGTGCCATTTTCTGTTCCATTAACCTCCCTCTCAGTTTTTTGCAGGTCACACAGTTATAGATGACACTTGACACCAGTCTTTTACCTCCCACTATCCACACTCCTGCTGATCGGACTGCACCTTCGGTAAAATGGCGACCTTGATGGAAAACATCCTCATGGTAATGTCTCACTATTAGAGTTGCGATGTGATGAGTTTTAGGCAGTATGACAGGATGTCTTTCGTCTCTGGGTAAGTCAGCGTTGGTAAGACGTCCTCCAATCCGAAGAAGTCCATCCTCGTCGATGAAGGGATTTAACTTTACCAGTGGACTCTTTTTTGAGAGCTGAATCCCATCTCTCAAGCATTCGAACTCTTCTCCATAGAACTCTTGCTGGACACAACGAATGACGACTGTTTTAGCTTGCCAACGTGCATCAACTGCATCCACTTTTTGAGCCTTGGAGTATAGTCTTGTTACGTGAATGAGTTTTGTGATGGCTCGAAGTAGTCTCGTCCAGCTAGAAAATCGTTCAAAACGTGCTGAGCTGAACTGACCTTCTATAGCTTTGGTGTAGTTGACAGCAACTTGGACTCGCACTTCAACATCAAGTTCTGGGTCAACAAGATCAAAGCGGTCACTTTGTGGAGGCTCATTGCTGCTTTTCAAGAATTCAGGGCCTGAGAACCAGTTACAGGCCCTGAGGATGTCTACAGACGCGGGTCTGGTGGCATGATCCGCCGGATTCTGTTCGGTGGCAACATACTGCCATTGCTGCGAATGACTTGATTTCCTGATGTGATTGACTCGGTTGGCAACATACACATGAAATCTTCTGGAGGTGTTATGGATGTACCCGAGAACAATCCTGCTATCAGTGAAAAATCTCACGGCATGCATCTCAATGTCCATCTCAGAGCAGATTGTGTCCGCCATCTCGGCTGCCAGGACAGCGGCACACAACTCTAAGCGTGGAACTGTATGGGCTGGATGAGGCGCCAACTTTGCTTTGCCCATAATGAATCCTACGTGGCACTGGTTTTCATCATTGGTGACACGCAGGTAGGCTACTGCAGCGATAGCCTGAGTGGAAGCATCAGAGAATAAACAGAGTTCTCGACTTTGAGATGAGACAAGAGGGATAGGCACATACCTTCTCTTCATGTGTAGCTTCTCTAATTCCAGAAGAGACTCTTTCCACAACTTCCAGGACACTTGCTTGTCTGATGGGAGGGGATCATCCCAATCATATTCTTTGGACGACAATTCTCTGATGAGAGCTTTTCCTTGAATTGTGATGGGAGCCACAAAGCCTAGTGGATCGTAGAGGCTCTGAACTGTTGACAAGATGCCTCTTTTTGTGAACGGTTTCTTGGAAACCGAAACTGTCACTCTCCAAATTCCATATCAGTCCAAGGCTTCGCTGTACTGGAAGAGGATCTGCACTAAAGTCGAGGTCTTTTAAGTCTTTTGCAAGGTCCTCGGGGGAGAATGCTGACATGACTTTGCTGCTATTGGAAGCGATTTTGTGGAGTTTTAAGTTCGATGCTGCTAACATTTTTTGAGTCCTCTTTAGAAGATCAATAGCTTCCTCTTCTGTGGGAACGGACGTCAATCCGTCATCCACGTAGAAGTTCCTCATGACGAACTCCTTGCTGTCAATGCCGTACTCATCCTGATGCTCTTGTGCAGCTCTCCTTAGACCGTAAATGGCAACTGATGGTGAGGGGCTGTTGCCAAATATGTGCACCTTCATTCTGTATTCAGTGATGTTATTGTTCAAGTCGTTATTTTTGTACCAAAGGAACCGCAAATAATCACGATGATCCTCTCGAACAACAAACGCGTAGAACATCTGCTGAATATCGGCAGTGACTGCGATGTTCTCTTTCCTGAAGCGGATTAAGACACCCAGCAGGGCATTGTTTAAGTCTGGCCCACTGAGCAGCACGTCATTCAGCGACACACCGTCATGTTTGGCACTTGAATCAAAAACAACTCTTATTTGATTTGGTTTTTGAGGATGATAGACCCCGAACAGAGGCAAGTACCACCTTTCTTGATGTTCCTTGAGTTCGGGTGCTAGTTCTGCGTGGCCATTCTCAAACATTTTCCCCATGAACTCCAGGAAGTGTTCTTTCATGTCTGTGCGTCTGTCTAGAGTTCCTCGGAGAGATACGAGTCGCCGCAGTGCCATCTCTCTGTTGTTTGGAAGACGACGGCGGGGTTTGCTGAACGGCAACGGTGCTACCCAGCTGTTCGCCTTATCCACATAAACCTCTTTGTCCATGATGTCCAGGAATATTTGATCATCTACTGACAGAGTTACCTTTTCATCATCAGGGTGGTTGTCGAAGACTGTGGCTCCAAGTATTTCTGTCTCCTCACCTTGGAATGCACAGTCCATAATTCTTGGTTGGTGACCGTTTTTTCTGTTAAGTGTCTCTTTCACTTGAATTTTGTCGGGACAGGGACTTAACATGGATGTCCTTCCATTAGGCAGTGTGTGTGTCTTGTACACCCTGACACTGGGTGGTTTGTGAGCCCGGTCTAGACAAACATCCCCTACGATAACCCACCCGAGATCAAGACGTTGTGCGTAGGGGTCTTCATGGTCTCCGTTATACTGCTGCCTCACTTTATGCACTCGCAAAATGTCTCTTCCTAGCAGGATAAGGATTTGGGCATTTTCATTGAGTGGTGGTATCTCATCTGCTACATGTCTCAAATGGGGAAAATAGCGAGCAATTTCGGGTGTGGGTATTTCAGTTCGATCGTCTGGTATCATTTCACACTCAATGAGGGTTGGAAGCTTGATTTGGATCTTTCCATCATATGATTCCACCACAAAGTTTGTTGCTCTCCTCCCTGAGGTTTCCATAACACCAGAGCAAGTCTTTAATGTATAGGGAAACGTTTTTTCACAGAGGCCAAAGTGGTTGAAGAACTCAGGGCGAGCAAGTGAGCGGTTGCTCTGGTCGTCTAACACTGCATAGGTCTGAATTACCTTTCCTGGATGATCTTCTGGGTAGACTTTAACCAAACATATTTTACAGCAGGATTTGGCGTTGGTGCTTCCTCCACAAACCTCTGTACATTTTGATGTTACCGCAGGGAGAGTTCCAGGAGGAGTCTCGTGGATCTCCTCCTCCTCGCCTTGATCTGCTGGAACTTCTGAGAACCGGGGTGCTGGACCAGGATGTAAAGCTGATGTGTGAGTCTTGCTGCCACATTCTCTGCATACTATTTCTTTCTCACAGTCTTTTGCTCTATGTTTGGTCGAACCAAAGCACCTGAAGCAGATGTTCTTCTCCCTGAGGTAGGTTTTACGCTCCTCTATTGGCTTGCTGCGGAAGGTGCGGCATTTTCTGAGTGCGTGAGGTTTGTTATGCAAGGGGCATAGTCGATCTGGATCTGCAGCTCCTTTTTCAACAAAACCGGAAGGAGCTGCTTTGGCTTCAGGAACGATGTCAGTCTTCCTCACAGACACTGGTACTTTGTTGTTGTATTTTGTGGATCTCTCTGTCCTTGTTGGACCTGAGTAGAGAGCTTGAGATATCATAAAGCTGGGGTCGTTTCTGGTTTTGGCTTCAGAACGAATAAATTGTGAAAAGAAAGTGAAAGGTGGATATGAGACATGATAGTAATCTTTGTAATTTGACCCTTTGGAAATCCACTTTTCTTGGAGACTAAATGGGAGCTTTTCTAAAATGGGGTTCACTCCACGTGACGTATCAAGATATGCTAGACCAGGGAGGTATCCTCCTTCTTTTGCATATTCAAGTTCAAGCAAAAGGTCTCCAAGCTCTCTTAATCTCACATTGTCTCGGTTTGAGATTCTGGGGAATTCCTCTATCCTCTTCAGGAGTGAATGCTCAACTGCCTCTGGGGTTCCATAGGTCTCCTCTAGTCTTTGCCAAACCATGTTCAGCCCTGCAGCTGAGTTGTGACTGTGTATGGCTCGGATTCTTTTTGCTTGTTCCTTAGACGTTGGCCCGAGCCATTTAATCAGGAGGTCTAACTCTTCTCTTGGAGTTAAGGTGAGTTCCTCAATGACGCTTTGAAAGGAAGTTTTCCACGCCCAATAGCTTTCCGGGTGTTCATCGAACTCCATTAAACCTGATGTAACCACTTCTCTTCGCATTAGATATTTTGCGACATCTGGCGTGGTTGCTGTATGCTTTACAGAGTTGTCAGAGTCCCTCCTCTGCTGTGCAGGCCGTCCCAGGTAAGTTGCATCTGCATATGGATCAAAATGTCTCTTTTTCTGTGTCTGCACTGAGGGAACATCTCCAGGAGTATATTGTGTGGCGTTCGCTACTTGTTGAGATTTCACAATTTTAGGAGCTTTTTGTAGGCGAGTATCTTCATTGTCGATTCTGAGATTGCTCATTTCTTGTTTGACAGTCTCTGCTGCAGGTTGTAAAGATGTGTGCATAGGTATGGGTTCGGATGCACACCTGCTGTGTTGCAAAACGTACTCACTTGTCCGTTGTGCAGCATTGGAGGGTGAGAGTGGTAAGTCAATATCATGATGACGATCTACATCTGCATTTTCCACAGCAGCCACAAACACTGCTTCTTCTGCGGTGGCCGTAGCTGCCTCCTTTTCTATCTTTAGAAGGTGCATTTTTGCTTTTAGTGTTGCTTCTTCGACCATCATCTCCGCTTCTTTCTGAGCGTATGAAACCTGCATGCGGGCAGCTTCAGCTCTGGCTCGAGCTCTGAGTGCAGCAGAGCTTGTTGTTGATGATTTTCTACTTGATTGGGCAACAGATCTAGTCACCAAGGACTGATACTTTTCTTCGTTGTTACTCTGTTCATTCATCCTGGTTGCTTGGATAACGATGGGTCAGCAATGCTGAATCAGTGTTGAGTGTTGAACTGCTTCGTGGTGAACTTGGTGTATTACTGTCTTCTTACTATTCTGCCCTCGCATGTACGACATCTGATTTATACAGCTAGACAGATAGTTAACAGCAATGAAGAGAAACTCCAGAAGTCTTGATGAGGATTGATGTTTTATCTTTTGTTCTCTTTTCTTTCCTCAGATTTATTTCTCAAGTTTTCTCCCCATTTAAGTCTGTAAGACTGAAAAAGTAAACAGAAAATAAACATTACAAAAGTGTAACATGTCTGTTGTCTTTTTACACAATCAAATATAAAGTTACCCAGTAACTCAATATGGTTAAACAATAGGCTATTCTGTCAACACTTTACAAAATAAACTACAGATGTTCTTATAGAAATTAAACAAACATCCTCAGTAACACCAAACTATCTGTTAGACTGTTACATATATAATCTATATGAGTCAACAGATGTAAACAAATCTACTAATTAATCGGAGGCGAAGCGCCGCGGCCCGTTGCTGAGCAGATAAATCAGTGAGTCAGAAAACAAAAGGCTTCAATCTAGAGCATATGCGACGAAACTGATAAGAGTCACGAACGTAAAAACACACATTACTTAATGTAAACATATACATCATACAGAAACCACAATTCTGAAGAAAAATTACTTACAGACAAAGATTTAACCAAACTCTATAATGACGCAGACTCGTTGGTGATTTCAGCACTGTTGTTCGCCTCGAACACTAGGTACGTCACTAAAATAGGTCCGGCTAGGAAACGAACTAAAACGCCGAAGGGCGGAACATCATTACTGCGGTGTTGCTTGGAAACTTGTGGGCTTGAAGCTCTCTTTTTCATTAGTTTGGCCACTGTTTCAAATAAATACCTAGGATTATGTTTATTTTCTTCTAATAGGGTTGAAAAATAAAAATATATATTAAGCCTCTCTGTAAGCAATCGAGCTCTCCTTCCATGAAATCTGAAATACCTCTAGTTTTGTTTTCTTCCAGTTGCGCTCCATTTTTCTGGCTGCTCCGTATCATGATGGCCCGAGTGTGCTCGTTGTACCACGGCGTTGGACTATTTTCTTTTATCTTCTTTAGACGCAATGCAGCAACTTTGTCTAAAGTGCTAGAAAAGAGAAAGTTAAAAGTTTCTGTTGCAATATCAAGTTCTTCTAAGCTATCCGGGATGGTGAGATGATGAAACTGATTAGGAAGATTATTGATAAAGCAATCTTTAGAAGTTATAGGTCTAACATATTTATAACACGGAGTCGGTTTTGCAGCCTTTGCTAAATGTAATTTACATGAGACTAGATAATGGTCTGAGATGTCATCGCTCTGCTGCAGAATTTCAACGGCATCAACATCTATTCCATGTGATAATATTAGATCTAGAGTATGATTAGTACGTAGGTTGATTAGAAGTAGGTCCTGACACGTGTTGTCTAACTCCAATTGAGTTTACAATGTCTTTAAAAGCCAATCCCAATGCATCTTTTTCATTATCTATGTGTATATTAAAATCACCAACAATTAGTACTTTATCTGCAGCCAATATTAATTCTGAAAGAAAGTCTGCAAATTCTTTGATAAAATCATTATGGTGCCCTGGTGGCCTTTATACAGTAGCCAGCAGAATTCTCAAACATGATTTATCGTGTACACTATATATTTTTAAATTAAGCACCGACACTTCAAAAGAAGTATATTTAAAACTACATTTGTTAGTGGTTTTGAAAATATTACCATAAATTACAGCAACACCTCCCCCTTTGCGTTTCGGACGAGGTTCATGTTTATAACAGTAATCTTGTGGGGTTGACTCATTTAAAGTAATGTAATCGTTTGGTTTTAGCCACGTTTCTTTCAAACACAGCACATCAAGGTTATAATCTGAAATCATATCATTAACAATAAGTGCTTTTGAAGTAAGGGATGGAATATTCAGCAACCCAAGTTTATCATTTGCTCATCTGTATTATATCTGTTTTTTATTTGTTGAACATCAATTACATTTTTAACCTTGATGGGTTTGGACATTTTTTGGATTTCCAAATTCGGGGAACAGATACAGTCTCTATATGATGATATCTAGGTGAAAGAGGCTCTATGTGATGGGATTTATCTGACCTTGGTGACACAAGGCCGCAACAGACGGTCGGTTTAGCCAGTCTGTCTGCTTCCTGACCTGGTGCCCAATTTTTCATGTTTTATCTCTAAGACTATGAGCCAAATTACTAGAGAGAAGAGCAGCATCATCCCAGGAGGGATGAATACCATCTCTTTTCAACAGGTCAGGTTTGCCCCAAAAACTTTTCCAATTGTCTATGAATTCTATATTATTTTGCGGACACCACTTAGACAACCAGCGATTGAGTGAACATAATCTGCTAACTATCTAATCACTCCTGCGAACAGGAAGGGGACCAGAGCAAATTACAGTGCTTGACATCGTACTTGCGAGTTCACACACCTCGTTAATATTAATTTTTGTGATCTCCGACTGGCGGAGTTGGACATCATTAGTGCCGACATGAATAATGATCTTAGAGAATTTACGATTAGCATTAGCCAGCCCTTTTAAATTTGCTTTGATGTTAGGTGCTCTGGCTCTCGGCAAACATGTGCTATGTGCTACATGTGCTAACTATAGTGGATGGTGTCTCTATTTTTACGTTCCGTGTGATTAAATCACCAATTACCAGGGCACAATCAACAGAATTCTCAGTGGGTGTTTGACTGAGCGGGGCAAATCGATTTGTTATGGTAATCTAGTTCTGAAATCTTCTCCGTCAGCCTGACTGTCTCATTGCATTTATCACAGATAAATCCTATATTGCAGACAGAGAAGGCTATGCTAAACATGTGACATGAAGTGCAGGTGACAATAACAGGACAAGACATTACTCACTGTGTTTGTTGACTGATTCTTACTCACCTGGGCTTTTTATGAACTCAAAGGCATGGGCGCGCAAGAGAAAAATAAATAAATAAATAACTGAGACAAAAAATAAATAAAACTTGTAGAGGCACAACACTGAAACTAGATTGGGGATCTGAGTTTGACAGACTTAAACAACTGAAAGAGTTCAGGAAGTGTACTCTGGGAAAACTAACATGCAATTAAGTATGATAGATCATTATTTGGGATGCAAAATATTACATTTTGACTGGTACCGATAAGTCAATAATTATTGTCATGTTATGGGCAGTAAATGATTATTGTGTGATATTATAATTCTATACTACTGTCTAAAAAAAATAAAAAAAATAAAACACTAAGTAAAAGCTAAAATCAATTATTTAAAAACATTATACAGTATGAAAAATGGATATTCATTTTGAAATTTGCTAAAGATTACATTTAAGATTTAGATTTACATTATCTAAATGTAAAAGGGCAAATGAGCATGTTTAACCAATATTGTACTTATATTTCATGCAGCGTTAATTATCATAAATTCCATAATCGATGCATTGAATTTTCTTTGTCCCGTTTGTTCATTTTTACACTCTCAATGACTACTGATTGATTTATTTAATATAAAAATTTATTAATAATTAATTTGAAGCTGATGTTGACAAGGAAGTTGCTTGTCTGATCCACTCTCTGCTTTCATCCAGGCATGGTATATGGAAGTCTTCACTTTATCACCTTTGACGGAAGTGATTATACCTTCAAAGCCTTGGGTGAGTATGTCATAGTTCGCCTCTCCACCAGCACGGGATCAAACATCTTCACCCTGCAAGGACAAACAGCTGCTCTAGTGGTCAACGGGCAGCCCAAACTTGTGCCTGCTCTGGTACGATTAGCCGCCTTCTTTCAAGGTGCTGGAAAGGTGAGTTTGACATGTGAAACATAAAATGTAGATGTAAAATAGGCCTACATGCATAAATGAATGTGCCACAATTTAGAGATTGTAAATTGATTTCTTAAAAGGTGGAGTGGCGATGTGCTGAATCTGGAAATGGTATTAAGGTCTTGGTCAATGATGTGGTCATTCCTGTGTCTGTTGGTAAGAACAAATTTAAAGGTTTTCAAATGCTCAGGGAAATAAATTACACCGCTGTCCTTATATTTAAAATAATAGTCAAAAAGTTGAAAAACGTCCTTTATTATTTCTGTTTTTCATATTTTAGAATAAGTCATCATGCCTATAAAATAACACAAATAGACATATATCATGGGATGCATTTTTATTTTTATTTATTTTTTTATTGTTTGTTTCCATCCTTCCAAGCTCTTTCCTAAATGCTTTTTCTTTGACTGTCAGGTACAACTTATCCATTAAAGTCTTAGTTTCGCAAAGAAATTCTTAGAGTGAACACACAATTTAGATTTAAGTTCAGAGAAAAATAAACTCTGGCAATTGTGTCCACTCAAGTGTGTGGGTGTGACTGGTTGTGTATAAAACCTGAAAACAACTAAATGGAAAGGTGTCTGAACATCTACGTCCGAAATCGCATGCTCTCTATACTTCTTTTAAAAAAGTAATTACTTTTGTAATTACAGAATCTTGCCCAAAGTAGCAGGTCATATATCGCCTAATGTTTTATGAATCCTGTGAATGTTTGGACATACTAGTCTTTTCACATACTATTTTTCACCTATAATGTAGGGAAGTATGTGATTTCAGATACAGTCCTTGTTTTAGTTTTAACCTAGCGCCCTCTGCTGTTCTGACAGGAGTGATACATGTAGAGGAGCAATGCTTTGCAGTGCGCTGTACCTCTACGAGTCGCTGCGCAGTAGTGTATGCCGAGGGCCTGTACGTGGTGGTGTGGAGAGGCGATGCTGGGAGGCTGACCGCTCTGGT
The DNA here is from genome assembly GCA_030578275.1 of Meda fulgida. NCBI lineage: Eukaryota > Metazoa > Chordata > Actinopteri > Cypriniformes > Leuciscidae > Meda > Meda fulgida. Next base: position 25,294,736 of record CM060628.1, on the reverse strand, counting down.
TGAGGTTCCTCACAGGTTCTACAACCGTACACTGGGTTTGCTGGGCCAATGGAGCTCCAACAGGACAGATGACTTCCTGCTTTCCAATGGCCGTCTGGTGCCTTCTCTAAATAACAACATCCCCTCTGAACAGAGTCTGCTTCCCTTCGGACAGTCATGTGCGTGTACTCTTCAGCTGGATTTAGTATTTGTGTGAAAATATGGAATATTGTAGAAACTGCAACTTAACAAAAAAATGTACAACCAATATATGTATTTACGAGTACTGAACTGGCATTCTTCCTTTTTAAATAGGGTGTACCACTGTCTTGATAGAATCATAATTTGAATAATTCCAATTCCTGTTAGAATGAAATTAGTTCCTACGGAATAAACAGGAACTTACAGAACTTGCTGCTGGACAGTTTCACAAAGGGTATTATGAATTTTAAATCCTTGTTATGCATTTTATCCTTCACTTTTAAAAATACAGGTTCCATACAGATGCCAAATAAGAACATTTACTTTTAAGAGTGTTGTAGGAATTGGAAACTAGGGGCCCTATCATATACGTGCAAGTGTTTTTTGCTAGTTTCAGCCAGACATATCATTTTCATGTCCTACGCCACGTTGTTTAAATAACAAATGCATTTGCTCCCATCTGTGCACCGATAGGCGTGCTGGTCTGAAAATGAGGTGTGTTCAGGCGCACTGTTGGCGCGTTGCTATTTTGAGGCAACTGAAATAGACTGCTATGTCTATGATAAGAAAAGGAATACTGTATTTATTCATTCAAGATTTCTTGACTTTTTTTCCCACAGGGGCTGTTCCTGCTCCAGAAAGTCTTCTATTCTCAGAGCCTCCTAGTGCTCCATTCAGTCCCATCACGACAGAGCAACTGATGTCCTCAGTGAGCCCAGATGTGCTGGCCAAACACAGTCAGACCTGCCAGGGCAGCATGCAGTGTGTGCATGACATCCTTGCCACAGGAAACACAAACCTCGGCCTGGATGTTCTGAAAGACCAGCAGCAACTTCAGAACCGAACGCAAATCTACGGTTTGATGCTCATCCACATTAACTGACCTAACACACAAAAATAACTTAACCAAACTAAAAACTTGCCTAGAGTAAAAAAACATTGGTTGGTAAGCCTTTTAAAAAAAAATTTTTTTATGAAGTCTCTTATGCTCATCAAAGCTGCATTTATTTTGATCACAAATACAGTAAAAACAGTAATAGTGTTTTCTATTTGGATATAATATAATTTATTCCTGTGTTGCAAATCTGAATTTTCAGTATCATTACTCCAGTCTTCAGTGTCACATGATCCTTCAGAAATCATTCTAATATACTGATTTGCTGCTCAAGAAACATATTACTATTAATGTTGAAAACAGTTGTGCTGCTTAATATAATTAATTATCACTTTGAAAAGAGAAATCACAAAAGAAAAATATATTTAAAGAGATTAAATGGAGAGCAAATTGAGACTTTGCTTAAAGTCCTTACTGCTTAAAAACTTAGTCAATCGTTTTATGCCGTAAAACTCATCTTTGTTCACCACAATTACATATTTAAAAAAAATTTCCTTAAACATTTTTTTTTCATGCCTTAATATAGCTTGAATGTAACTCTACACCCATGACACATTTAGTACATGCAGAACTATGAATATGCAATAGCCCCAGCTCCACTCACTCACACCAGCACAAAAGATCCACTCGTTGATGATCGAATGATGACGTGATTGGTTACAAGGAAGTTTGTGACGTCAGAAATACCAGCAATGGTGTTGACTTATGAATTTGCACATGGTTTGTCTGAAAGCTTTTTAAAAACACCACAACATATAAACAACATTAAAAGTTCGATTTTCACCACAGGGGGACTTTGTCACTTTAACAATGTTACAAACTGTCCTCAGATTTGACAAGATTACCAAAGAGATCACAAGATGAACTCGTATTAAATTCTTCACATTTTGTGTATAATAATCCTCCCTCTGCTTGTTGTCAACAGGTAACCTGCCGCCCATTGTGACAGAGCCGACTGTAATCATGTGTAAGGTCAATAGTACAGTTAGAGTTCAGTTCAAAGCCCAGGATCCAAACAGAGACCAAATCACCTTCTCCCTGGCCTTACCACGCTCTCCACGGATCACCATCGGCAGCAGTAAGATTTACTGCAAAGCTTTCTATTTACAAACTTAGCCTGCTTACAGTGTAATATGCACATGTCTTGAGAGATCATCTGTTAGATCTCTTTCTAGAGCTTTATCCTCTGTTAACTCTAATACTTATAAAACATTGTGCTCTACATTTTGGTGCATTGATACATCACAATACGATTCTTTTTTTGCGTGTGTGTCTTAAAGGTGATGGTATCCTCGTGTGGTCTCCTTCCAGTATTCAGCCAGTGAATCTGACAATTCAAGCGAGTGATCAAACATCCAGCTCCTTGATCACCCCTGTTCTGCAGCTCTGTAACTGTATGAATGGAGGAAGCTGCCAATACAACAGCGTAGCTGAGAACCTTCTGCTGGGGAAGTTTCAGGTACACCGCGTCTTTAACCCTACACACAGACACAGTACTTGTTTGCTGAGAAACTTTAGCTTTGTGTGATGATACCATTAGTTGGGAGCATACATGGTCAAAAATACAATAAATACAGTTTTCTATTTGAATAGATTTTAAAGTGTATTTTATTCATATGATGGCAAGGCTGAACTTTCAGGATCCAGTCCTCAGTGTCTGTCACATGATCCTTCAGAAATCATTCTAATATGCTGATTTGCTGCTCAAGAAACATTTTTTTTTATTATTATCAGTGTTGAAAACAGTTGTGCTGCTTTGCTATCTTTTATGTGGAAATGGTTATACATCAAGAATTTTTGAAGAATAGAATGGCTAAAAAAAGGACAGCATTTATTTGAAATGCAATTTCTTATTTATGCAATTTCAACAAAGTATAGTGCAAAATATTTGTGAAAAAATGCATTTTACAATTAAATTTAGTTACAGCTTCATGAAGTGTCAAGTGAATTCTATGCTATTCAGTTGTGTACAGTGGTGTTGAGGGTAATTTGAACACAGAGACATGTAATGCTTCCTAAACATAGACAAATGTGTTTTTCTGTATGTGTACATTTAGGTTGTGGGATGTCTTTGTCCACCGGGTTTCAGTGGCAAGTACTGTGATAACAGAACAGATGTGTGTAAAGGTAAACCCTGTTTTCCTGGTGTGGAATGCATCAGACAACAAGAAGCAGAACTCTTCACATGTGGACAGTGCCCTCCTCCGGCTGTAAACAAGGACAGACAAGGATACAAATGCTTTGAAAATGGTCAGTAGTTACTTAAAAGGCCCACTTAGTATTTTATTTTGCTATTTTTCATTGCAACAGTTTCAAATGCAGCGCATCCAATGAGATTTAAGAAACAGAACGGCTCTAAAACATTTTTTTTTTTTTTAAACAAAATGAATCTAACTCTGTCCCACAGACTTCTGCCTCCCTCCATTCCCCTTCCCCTGCCATGAGATGGCAGACTGCACCAGCACTGGCTACAACTATACATGTAAATGTAAGCGTGGCTATACTGGCAATGGAAAAGAGTGCTCAGGTATGCCACGTGAATGCACAGGCCCACAGGCATTCTTTAAGACTCACCTGCACTCAAGTATGTTTTATTCTGCCCATAGATATTGATGAGTGTCTGAACCCCTCAGCCTGTCCCAATGCTAAGTTTGATTGTGTGAACATGCCAGGATCGGTGCAGTGCTTATGCCGTTATCAGAACACCACAGATAGTGATGGCTGTGGTAAGTGATTTGAATCAGTAATCAATAATATCTCAAAAATCAAAATTTCTTGAGTCATCAACAAAATTTGAACTTTACATTTACCATACCCAGGAACTGTAAGTGATTGAAGAAACAAACATTTTTAATCTTCGAATCAGTTTAAACAATTGCTTCGTATCATGATAGACAAAACACCACACCTTGAGGACATCTGCTGCTCAGCAAGTGTTAATGCTTTAGAGGTTAATGTAATAATAATATTTTAATAAAGGGCATATGCACAAATATATGTAATAAATGACATATATAAGTAAGATTTTAATGATTATATTAAACTAGGATTATATTAGATTTTATATTGGTGTGAAATATTAATACAATAATTTGTATTTTATTTGTATACTCAAAAATAATATTTATAAGTTATATTTAAATTTTATAGCATATGTAAAAAATATGCAAAACTTTTTTTTCTTTTTTTTTTTAGGTGAATCTGCTAATCCTACAGGTAAGACTGTGTATATTGATCCACTTTTAATATTATATTAATTATATTATATCAGGGTTTTATTTGAAATAGAGGGGTGGATATTTGAGCTAGAATGCCATCATTGAAATTGTAATGTAGGAATTTAGACAATGTAGAAATAGTGTAATTTTAGTGGTTTCTATAACTGTTATTTCATAAACTAAGTTACATTTTTTTTTAACAATTAACTTAACAGCTATACATTTATTTATAAAAAGTACAGGCCCCAAGAGGTATTAAGATAAGCTGTCCAACATTTTAACACATTTCAGCGCTCTATCCCGATACATTTGTCTTATCATTCTGTTTTAATCTAGGATTAGTCATAATATCACACTTTATAAGATGTAAAAAACACAAGATAAAATGAAAATCTGTTTTGGTCTCTTGAAAGATTGGTGGCAGTGTCATGTGTTGTGCTGACTATGGCAATGACTAGTAAAACTGTTAACCCGCCATTTAAATACATTAAACCTAAAATGATAACAATATTTATCCATTAAAATTATTTACCATTCCACTTGGAAGAGTTTGTAGTATAGGGTGTCCAACCCTGCTCCTGCCAGGCTGACGTCCTGCAGAGTTTAGCTGCGAAAAGACTTAGCAGAGGTCCTGAACAGTGATGCCGGTAACGCGTTACTTAGTGCTTAGTTACTTAGTAACGCGTTACTCTAATCTGAACACTTTTTTCAGTAACTATTAATCTAACGCGTTACTATCTCCAAACCAGTAATCAGATCAGGGACGTGCACAGGAATTTTGAGGGGCAGTTGCTCTGACCTGAAAAAAGGGTCATTATTTTATTTAAAAATAAATAATCTGGATTGAATTGACAGATGGGGAAAAACTCGCTTCTAAAAAAAAAAACGCTTAGATTTCGTGAAAAAATACAATCCTTTTTTAACCATTTGGCTTCCCGTACATTCAGTTGTGCTTCTTGCTCGTATTCAATTCTGATGGTACGTATAGGTAACTGGGCAACTACGCATGATTTGTAGTATGATTGCGTAAATGGAACAGGAATTCCGGTAGGGAACAGAATCGACTGACGTGCAACGCTACGGTGAAGCACGTAATCAGAGTTTGCCCTTCCCCTACTGACTTTCACTTTCGGTGCCCGAATGGAAGTGAATGAGGCTTTGCGATATTTATTTATTTATTTACTTACTCTGCATCCATTGTATGATTTTTTTTTTCTCGGAAGGGCAACGTGAGTCGAGAAGGGCATATGGGCAGTTGCCCGGGCAACCTGAGCAACCCCCTTGTGCACGTCTCTGAATCAGATTAAAGTTACTGTGCGTTACTATTTTTGTCATTTTCTTTAGTAGAAATGATGGCTGATGTGCAATATGAAACTGAAATGTGTGTGAGAAGGCAGAATCACGACACACCCCTTCCAACTCCCAGAGTTAGCTATCCTTCCCGTCCAGATCCAATGCTACCACATCTTTAAATTACTGTTCGTATTATTTTAAGTTAACATTATAAAATACGTAGACCTACGCCGCAAAACTAGTTGAGGATAAATTCTTTAAAATTGGGCAATTCCAGTGTTATGGACGTGACATTTGAGGTAAAAAACTTGAAATGTAAATTCTCAGAAAATGCATTTAATACTAATACATTGAAGCGTATGTTTATCCATACTCCCTTAATAAAGTAGTCCAGACATTAGAAAAATATCAGTCTACACATGCGTTTTATAGTTAATGTGAGGGAAATACACATCCGTACAAGGACGTTTCACAAAAAAATTTAACTTTTAGTTGGCAAAAGTACAAAAAGTAATACTACCCACCGGATGAAGAAGGGTTGGCTCTTCACATAACAAAATATTCATTTTGTATTATTTTTCGTAAAACAATGTTACGTGACAGTTCCCCGTCACGGACGTGAGCGCTCTGAAAGCGGCACTGAAAGACTGCTTTAAAACTTTCACACAGACATCAAACATAAAGCACAAAGCCTTTCATTAAGGTGAATTTCGTTTTTGTATTAATTGTATCTTAATTTTAATAATTGTTTCATCCACCAATTGCCTGGATTTAATAAATAAAAAGTAAATATAGCAGACAATAGATAATCACGACACGGAGGCGCCGGCGCGTGAACTGGAGCTCGTCTCATGAGTCATAAATGAAACCGAAACACAGCGTATAAGGTAGGCCTATAGGCCACTTGCCTCACACACTTGAGAAATATATCTATAGAAAGCTCGAAATGTGTACTTTTAAACAGAACAATTAAAAAAGAAAGAAAACAGACTGTTCTCTGCTTATGTAATCCGAATGAAATGTGCATTTCTCTCTGGCGCGTTCACTAGTGATCGCGAGTCAGGTCAAGAAAGACTGTGACTATGTTTTAGAAAAACAAGTATTTATGTTAAGTCAAGTAAAGAAAGACTGTCTTTATTTAAATTTTTATTTAAAAAAAACAAGTAGGCCTATTTATATTAAGTTAATTTAAGAAAGACTGTCATTATTTTTATTTTTTATAAAAACATAAAGTGAAGCCATGAAAGACTCTTTATTTTGTTTTTTATAAAAACATGTATTTTTCAGGAAATAGTTTTTAAGTTCAACTTAAAATGTCAGGAGATACATTGTTGACGTTACTGTTAAAAAGTGATGTTTTCGGCAGCTGCTGAATGTAACTAAAAAAGTTATGTGTAAAGTAACTAAGTTGCTTTTAAAATCAAGTAATCTGTAAAGTAACTAAGTTACTTTTTCAAAGTAACTGTGGCAACACTGGTCCTGAAGACTTTGATTCAGGTGTGTTTGGAGCCAAACTCAGCAGGACTGGAGCCCTCCAGAAGCAGGATTGGACATCCCATCTATCCACCTTTTTCCTAACACACCTACTGCATTTTAGATTATGGGAGGCACTTCCAGTTTGTGGAAAGTTCCACTTAAAAAGACTGAAACAGATCATTTCAAATCATAAGGCTGCCCTACAAATAATAGTTATCCGTCAGTTTCAATGAATGAGCTGTAAAAATGTCCTTCATGTTCTATTTTCAGATGTCAGGAGAATAATGTAGCGATTGGAATTTGGCATATAACAAGAATATCTATGGCAAGAGCTCTTTTCAGTCGCTACATTCTTTTCCTCATTATTTTCTTATTTTAAAAGACCACAGGCCACAGTATGAAAAAAAAAGAACATACTGCGCATTTGTGATCTGCTCTCCCGGTTTGATTTACGATATATTCCATGAATAATTCACTCGAATGCACTGGAATGCAAGAATCTCTCAGTTTTTCTCCCCAAATCCTCACGTCTCTTTTCAGGTTTGTCTTTAAAATGTAATTGTCTCCTCTTTTCACTTCTAATCCCTATAAGCCATGTTTACTGGAATGTTTCTAAAGCAGGTCAGGTCGGAAATAGCTTTGAAATATTATCACTTAATGTTCATTTTGTTAATGAACATTTTTGATTAAGGCAACTTATAATACAGACATATTATTACTACAATGACAATAACACGTCCATAATAATGCTGTGGAAAGAATCAAGCTTTTGGGGTTATTCATTGTCTGTTGTAGTCATTTGTTAATGCTTTTACACTTTTAAATTCCTTTTAATGTTCGATGGTTGAAGGGTGAATAGAATAATGTCATCTCATTGTTTCCAGTTTTTGAAAATTATTTGATTATTATTGCATTCATAGAGTGAACCTTTCGCTGATTGTTTACAGTTTAACAAGCATCATGGGGCCTAGGAAAAAGGTGGATATTGCTTGTTTTATTATAAACCGGTAGGAAAACTTATATTGCTATATTATCAAAAGCAGAGGCAGGGAAATCCTTCCCACCGGCAAATCACACCCTGGGTTTCATATTTTAGGAGAGACCAATATCATTGTCTTTTTTCTCCAGGGTGGAATGTTTTTAATGTGTCTATGAACTGGGGAAATCAGGAGTCTGGACAGGGACTGAGTCAGGTCAGTGCGTGGATCTGAGAAATCAGATAAATGTCAGATACATTCAAAGACATGTCATGTCATAAACTCTGCAGCTCAGATTAACTTCATCTGTGTTTAAGTGTTAACGTTTCTGCATTCTCTGCAGCTGGAGAAGATCCTGTCACTGGGTTTCCAGAACAAGTTCTACAACGCCAGTGCTCTAGCTCCTGATTCAGCATTAGCAGGCGGGCTGAGTGAGTACAGGATCAATGTGTCCAGCGACACGCCACACTGGTATGTCATGGACTACCTTTCCAGAGTCCGACAGTACTACGGCATCCAGTCAGCCCATGTGGAGGGTAAGAACATGTAATATGTTATTTTCACTTATTACACAGCTCTGTGGAACACTTGATTGGTCAATCACAACATTATATATTTAATCAGACCTGACTTTCAGCCTTATTGTGAGTGTGATATTTCTTTTATACATTAATTCAATAAACAAGTTTCTGTTGTGAATATTGAAGTTAACAATGAATAGCTTTATATTTTAAACACAGTATTGCCAATTACTTTTTCTATTTTTACTTCGCCAACGGAAAAAAAGGCCAGAGTAGGATTATCTGCAGTGTGTTTCAGTTGAGAGTAGTGTTGTTTCTGAATTAATCAGTATTGTTGAATGGTTTGAGAACATAACTTTTGTGCATGAATCGTTGTTTTTGAACAAATCAGTTGAGTGAATGATTGAATGATTCCCTCATAAAGAAAATATTTTTTGTTCCTGAATGAATCTGTGGTTTTGAACAAATTGTTTGAGTGAATTATTTAATTACTCTTTTGTGAAGACTTGTTTAATTTCTGAACGAATTAGGCTGCATCCAAAATCACATACTTAACTATATACTAGGCGAAAAACAGTATGTGCAAAGAATAGTATGTCTAAATTCACAGTACTCATGAAAGAGTAGGCAAAAAGTACCCGGGTGAGCCAATACTTCCGGTGAGATTTTGAAGTGCACATACAATGGACACTTTACCATCCAATGAGACCACGGAAAAGGATTTGTCAATGGCAGTGAAGTGACGCAACTGACACTGTTATGTTATGATCAAATAATAATGACAACATTGCGAATATACATCTGTATTACATTCCAACTACACACATTCATGCTTTATAGAACATGCTTTTTCAGTGCTTGCAAAGTAATTACTTATTCAAAATAAGTACCTACTCAATTCAGATAGTATTCGATTTTGGATGCAACCATATTGCTTTTGAATGAACTGCTTGAGTGAATGATTCAATGACTCACTCATTAACACATTCGTTTTTTCCCCATCTTCGGGCATTAAAAATAAAACCTGCAGTAAGATTTACTGAAAAATCCCCACCACTAACACACTAACACCACTAACTCTCTGGAACACAGACAACAAATATTACAAACAGGCCACAGTGCTGTTCTCTTGAAACATTTAACCAATCATATTTGGGGAGCGAATTAATTGTGGTATTGTATTAGATATAAGACGTGAACCTCTAATTCCACTGTGCTTATGACTGCTTAAGTTCTACTCCTTGTCTTTAGATTTTATATTCCTTGTTTTATTTAGACCTTGATGAATGCAAGACAAATGAGGCTCCATGTTCAAAAACATCCCAGTGTGTAAACACATATGGTGGCTACAGGTGTGTGTGCAATGGCACTGATCTAAAGAAGGAGTCACAGTCATGCATACTTGGTAAGAGCATCACCAGAGAAAAGTGTTCAGGCCCTGAATCTGCTCATTAGATTTTCATAAAAATGAGTAAAAAAAAATGTTTTTCATTAAAAAAAAAACTTCTTCTCAGACTGGAACAGTGTTAACAGAACAGACCCGTCCGTTGATAAGGCTGTGAAGGATAAGAAGGCACTCATTTTGGGTCTGGTCCTGGGCATCGGTATCCCCTTCCTGCTGCTGCTGTTGTTGGCGGCCCTCGCCTGCTTCTGCTGCTGCTCACGAAAGAAAACCATTACTGGGGAGTGAGTGTCCTGATCACACATTCAATGACATTGTGGAGGATTTTTTTTAAAAGCAATCTTAAGTCAAGTCACCTTCATTTATATAGCGATTTTAAAAATATAAATGGTTTCAAAGCAGCTTTACAGTGATAATAGGAAATTAAAGTAACAGAGATTGTTTTGGATTTACAGCAGTTTTAGAATAAAGTTATTGTCTAGCTAAAGTTAGTATTGATTGATTCAATTCCGTCGCAAAGATCATTAGTTATTAACTTAGGGGCCGCTAACACGACACCGTTGGAACAGAAAACCTTTAACGCGTTCCGGTCCGCTCATTCGCACAAAACAGTGCCTGGTGGCTCGTGAACGCAAACCATGTAATAGTTTCCAAAGTGTAAGTGTTGACTTTTTTTTTTTTTTACTTACGTTATCATCTCCGCGTAAACTTAAAAAAATGCGAATTTGTGAAAAAGCTGACGGCACATGCGTATTATGTGTTTAGTCTATATTATGCGCGTTTGAATATGTGCGGAGGCGTGTAGTCTTTCTTTACAAATTGACCTCAACAAATTACTTGTCTGGCCTTAAAAATTCATAATACAGAATTTTAGTACTTGCTTTTTATTATGATTAAGCATATAAACCAACCAGTCTGTGTCCTTGAAGTGCATTCACTGTGAATGCTGGATCTGAACTTTCTCTCTCTCTCTCTCTCTCTCTCTCTCTCTCTCTCTCTCTCTCTCTCTCTCTCTCTCTCTCTCCATCAAGTATTCCTCACCTGCTGCCGGAGTACATTCAGGAGCAGTACAACCCTCCATTCAACTTTGAAGATCCCTCCCTGCAATATAACACCCATTACAGCCCACGTATCCTTGACAACCTCACACCACGACAGAAGCGTCGATATCGATAACACAGGCCGAGTGGCTTGAATTGTCTGGTTCATCCAGCATCAATGCAGATGCAGTATATATGTGTTTAAAGGAAATCCCAATACAGTTATATTTGTACTAAAAAAAGATTGCTGACTTTTAACGTCCCATGTGAGAGTGAAAGAGTACCAAACACATGCAGAAGAAAAAAAATGCAATGATCTCACTAAAATTATAAACTGACGCACATTAGTTGCACTTTTGTGACATTGACCTTAAAAAGAAGCTATGGTTTAAAAATATTCAAATAAGAGGAGAAACATCTGAACAGCAGTGGCAGGTATTGCTGCAAATACGGATACATTTGGAGAAAATAAGCCTGTTTTAGGACCATTCAAATTTTTAAAAGGTCTGGATGCATTATAATAATATGAATTATGGTAAAATGTGTTTAAATGCCATTAAATAATGTTAAATGTGTCTTATATTTGTTTTCCCCCCTTTGGTTTAGGGATGAAATATGACATTTTTATGTGATTCTTTTACAGAATGTGAAATAATGGTCAATAATATATAGCACATTAGTCAAAGATCTTATATGTATTTCTGGTCAAAATGTGTCTGTTGAAAGCAAAGCAACTTAATGTATGCATGGTCAAACATATGGTATCATCAAACCACTCAAATACTTTGTATCGTTTATGACATTTGTACACCCAAAGGTAATTTTCCTTAAATAAAATGAACAAAAATAACCTTTTTAACAGGACGTAAACTGATTATAAGCTGCTTTAAGGAAACATGATTTTTACAGCAGTAAAAATGAGCCTAAGACCACTTGTGAATATACTTCTATTTTTCATTCATTGCGACTTCTTAACATGGTCTCAGAATTTTTGAGCATGTGTTACTGAATAAATGATGATGTATTAGTGTTGTGAAAGTGTAGTATGTACATTTCACCCCTGGGTGGCAGCAGTGTGTTTTTGTCCTTTTAGGGCAGACAGTCAATCACAAGGCACCAGGCAGACGTGTGTGTGTGTGTGTGTGTGTGTGTGTGTGTGTGTGTGTGTGTGTGTGTGTGTGTGTGTGTGTGTGTGTGTGTGTGTGTGTGTGTGTGTGTGTGTGTGTGTGTGTGTGCGCGCCCTGCAAGATGAGATCATCAGTGTTGTTTGCAGCCCTGCACTGCAGATTAAGGCCCACACAGGGAGATGGGGTCAAGAGCAGGGCAGCAGCCTCATGTACACTTTCCTTTCTCCCTCCCTTTATACCCCACCTCCTCTCTCAACCATCCTTATCGCTCGCCCTTCCCATCCTCTTCAACAGTAATTGTTGTCATAAACCAATTCAGTTCTCCCCATCAGAAGACCAGCCCCTCACTAACCTCTCTTGACTTTCATTTTCATTTATTAGCCTTGCAAATCTTCTTTGTTTCTTTGTTTAAAAACTCTACAGCCTATTTTATTTAGGTAACACCCTCATTCTGGCTTTAGGAATGAATTCTGGGTGTTAATGCATAGCATCAGAAAACTAAACTTAAATATGTAACCCTCATGTTCTGTTGTGTTCTGTTGTCTTAGGGCTTTAGTAATATTAATAATATGAGCCTATGGGTTTACAACGCGTGTACACTCTGCTTATTACACACAGGGACACACAGCAGCACACAAACTAGCCAAATATTAAAAATAAAAGGATTACAATGTAAAATATTAATATTGTGTACATATAAAGATATGGTGGAATCTGGCTGGTCCTGTAGATGGTCTGCTTGCACGCTTTAACCTCGCACATGAGCTGATCTGGTTCCTCTCTAGAGAAGCGTTCAGTCTTTCCACTTGTAAATTCCGCCATGTACGTAGCGAATCCTGGTGCGAGCGCAACTGGCTTTTAAAGGTAATGGTAGATGCGACTCTGCTTGGTTTATTTCTCGTTACACCCAAAACAGACCCATTACTCATTAAGAGAATAGGGACAACCCTTTTAGACCATGCGCCGACCATTTTTCCCGTCGTTAAACTAGCAAAAGTGGATTCAGACACCCCTAAGTGCACTTGCTTGCGCTTTAGACCATGCATTAAAATAGGGCCCAATGGTTTCATGGAGGTTTTTTGACGTGTGTTATCAAGATTAGGTAAACCCTTGAAGTTTCAACCTAACACTTCAATGTCAAGTAAGATATTTGAGCCATCAAAACAGCCTTGGGGTCTCTGAGACCCAAAAGAGAACATGAACTTCTAACATTTCCGAGAGGAGATAGGCTTTTACATGCAAATCTATCATTGTATTGCATAACATAAGAGGTGTAACCGGGGCGGAGGAATGTCATTCTATGTTCCAGCTTTTCAGGTTACCTAAACTACTGGCTTCTATTCACAACCCTTTTTTCCATTCAAGTAAGACTCAATATTTTGAGTCCTGCCTTTGGACTCTGCACTTTGCAAGCGTTTATCTCCCAGTCATAAAACTATAAAGTTTAGGATGTGAACTAAGCTCTTTCATGCTCTGGCCTTATCTCCCCTTTACGTCATTTCTGCAAGCCCTCGACTTGCTTTTTGCCAACAATTTAATCCAGAGTTGGGCTCTGAGTAATGCTGAGTACAGCTTTTCAATCTAAGTGTAACAGTGCAATTAAGAAACTGCACTGAATCCAACAACATCTGGTTGTAAATCTTTACCAAACTCAAGGGTGAAAGTACTTATGAAAGTACTAACAACCCACATTTCTATTTGACGCACAAGAGTTTAATGGCATTAATAGACTCTCCCAACTCTTGAATTGTGAGCAGGCATATCAATGACAAAAGTATGTGTTTTTGTAAAGAGTTTTGTAGTTATCAACAAATAATAATAATAATACATTTTATTTGTAAAGCACTTTTCATAAAAGCATCTCAAAGTGCTACAGAAACCACATAGAACTAGTTTAAAATCAGAAATAAATAAAATACATGAGAGGAAAGAAACAGCTAAAAGAGGAGCTTTTAGTGCAGAATAAAAAAAAATTAACAAAGCCTACGGACCACTTAAGAATGCCTCCCTGAACAAAACAGTTTTAAGCTCTTTTTAAAAAATGTCTACAGACTGGGGTTTTCGCAGATGTTCAGGGAGGGAGTTCCAGATGCGAGGGGCAGCACAGCAGAAAGCTCGGTCTCCCATGGTGCAGAGTCTTGAGCGTGGCTGATGGAGGAGGTTTTTGCTTTGGGACCGTAGGTTACGGATGAGGAGATCCTTGAGGTATTGCGGGGCATTGTTATAAATGCAAAGGTGGGTAATGAGGGCAATCTTGTATTGAATTCTTGAGGTTATGGGGAGCCAGTGGAGGTTCTGAAGAATGGGAGTGATGTGTTTCGTATTTGCGGGTTTTCATCAGAGTTCGGGCAGCACAGTTTGAATGAATTTAAGTTTTTGGAGGTGTTTATTTGATATACCGATAAGCAGGCTGTTACAATAATCAAGCCTGGAGGAAATTAAGGCATGGACGAGTTTTTCTGAGTCAGGGAAAGTGAGGAAGGGGCGGAGATTTTAAATGTTTTTGATATGAAAAAAGCAGGTTTTGTACAGATGTTTGATATGATTTGCAAAGGTCTGTTGTGGGTCTAGCTTCCCACCGAGGTTGGTAACAGTGGTTGAGAGGGAGATGTCTTGACCGGAGAAAGAGATAGGCCTAGTGGTAATGAGTGATGACTGGGCCTGATGGGAGTGCCGATTTGAATGGCTTCAGTTTTAGAACTGTTTAACTGGAGAAAATTATGACTCATCCATGCCCTAATCTCCTCCAGGCATGCAAGAGGGCTATAGATGATGGTGAAGAGGAAGCAGAAGATGATAAAGGACCAGATAATGATGAAAGGACCAGAGTAGAGCATAGGTTTGAGTCGGTTCGAAGGTATAACTGAGTGTCATCAGCATAACAATGAAAAGAGATGCCATGTCGGCTGATGACACGACCCAGTAATTAAGAATTAATTCCCACAACCTCTTTTAGTTACAATGTGGCAACGTTGTAGTAATTCGTTCCTAATTTTAGGTAAATCGTGGCCATTTTGTATGAATTATTTCCCTCGTTTAAGTTACAACATGACCACATTATAGTAATTTGTTTCTTTATTTTAGTTCTTATTTTAATCTTGTTACTGTAAGTCTTGGCCATGATTGGCCACTATTATGCTATTTTAAAGGTTTGTAGGGCGATTCGAGAGCAGCCGCAGAACTCAGCCAGCGCAGCTTTTCAAGAGCGGCTGCATGAGCTCTGATGACGACACAGCTGTTCCATGATTGGCCGGATTCACCGCATGACAACGATCACGTGTGTTTCGTGTTTATTCGAACACCTTCAGTTCCACTAATATTCACAAATCTGTTTTTTTATAAGAGTAAAATCTATTTTCATGTAAGCGATGTTATATTGAGTCAAGTTTATCAAAATAAAACTGATTAAAAAACATCATCATTTTCATTTACATCATTTTTAGTATAGGCTTATTTTGAACTTATTCTTGTACAAACCGCTGCTGTATTAAGCATAAAGTATTGAATGGACACGTATCTGCAGACTTGGGTGTTTGATAAATATTGCATTTATTTCACTTCAGCTATGGTAAAGTATGCAAACACCACGTGAGCGGTCACTACGATAACCAGAAAGCGTCCGACTTCACGTCTCTGTTTGCAGCTCCTCCCTGCCTGTACGCGGCAACTCTCGCCGATCGGTTACATCCAGTCGCAGCCGATGTCGAACACACCTGTTGTGTCATTAGCTGGCATTATGCAAATGTGATATATTGTCACGTTGAACTGGATTTTTTTATTTTTTTGTTGTACACTTTGATCTTCGAAACTTTGCAGTCCTTTTACATTCACAAACAGCTATATTACACACTGCATGAAAGGTAATATTCAAAAAAGCATAATATGGCACTTTAAATAAAACGAGGCAAAAAATGAGCTAAATAAGTTGCCACGTAATTTGTTCCCTCGTTTTAATTAAATACTTAATATTGTAAGTGGGCTATGGCCATGATTTAACTAAACAAGGGAACAAATTAGTGCAACATGTACCTAAAATGAGGGAACATTCCAATTAACAATGAATAATTCCAATAGATTTCAGATTAAAATTAGCCATTGCCTAACAATATCTTTTTTGTCGCCTGCAATGTCATCCATATTTGCCTCCATATTTTTGAGACATTGTACCAAGGTATTCTTGTAGTTGTCACGTTCTGCCTGTTTACGTTCATTTTCATGGACTTTATATTAGTTTCTCTAAATACCCGGCTATGTGTAAACGTGGCCTAAGTTCTTGATTTCTTTCTGTTCATTGTTAGTGTTTTTGCTATGCATGCTGTGTCGTTGAGTTTACTTGAATTGGATTACCTGAGTTACTTTGTTTAAAAAACAATGCTTCTCTGTTGAACCCCATTGTCTATCTTCATCATCTTTGGACTAAAATGTTACAGGAGAGGTATGTTAATAAATATGAATATCTAAATAATTTGATACCATGGTACAACCCAGCTAACAATTTTAAGTTCTGGGAACGTTAGTTTTTGGTTCCCAGAATGTTTCTAGAACGTTCCCTTAAGGTTAGGGGAACGTTCCCGGAACGTTCTCATTAGGTATAACCTAAAAATAACCTACAGGGAACGTTCCTATAACGTTCTTGTTTGGTTCCCAAAAAAGAACCACATGGGAAACATTCGGGAACGTTAGGGGAACGTTCTGTGTTTGCTACAAAAGTGCCATATCAGAAAACTATGTTCCTGTAAGAACTAAACATCCACATACGCCCCTGAAAACCAACTCTATCACCTCCAGCATGGGCAGGCATCATAAATTAAAGACGACACAACCTCCAGTTACACAAGCAGACATCTAAACCCAGACACCTCCACTGGCCTCAGTATCCACACCCACAAACCTTTGTTGAAGACTCCAGCAGTGAACAGAACCAAGTGCACCATATAGTTCTCAGCATTTATCCTTAAGAGGAGAAGTCTGCTCCGTATTTCCTGTAAAGAGGTGTTCTGCAATGTCTTTTGAATGCCCTGCCCTGTATAGACTTGCCTTGACTTGCCTATTAACTCTCAGGGCTTTTGACCTCTAGATCTGGAAAGTTCTGGAATGTTCTAAGGCAGATAAAGCCTCCTTTCATTGAAGTGCCAAAGTTCTACATGAATTACAAAGATTTGAGCGCTAAGTGAAAAAATATGCTTGAAAAACAAGGAAGAGTGAGTCATTTCAGGAGAACAACACATTTAGAGAAGTATATACGTAAACGCCTTGCCTTCACACTCCTGCCCACGTATGGTACCATCACTCATGCACTACCCAAAACGATTGTAGGGCAAACACGTCATGCAGGTTTATGTTCAAACATGCTCACTGCTCACTACATTAACTTGAAATAGCACAATATTGGAATTCTTAACACCCACAATTGGCTCCTTCATGACAGTATGGCTCTCAAAAGCATTACTTTGACAGATAGATTTTTATTTATCATTATTTTATCTTCATACAGTAATGAATAGAGTAACTGAAAAGGGTGTGGTTGCGCATTGACAGGGTGCCTGCAGCCCTTTTAGTCATGAATATATTTTATATATTTTTATAGGCCTATTAAAGTCAGCATGAAATGAAAATTCACAATATCAATTTTCTAATAATCTTAAAGTAAATAATCCATGCATATGTCTCTTTTTTTAAACATTTTGTTGACCTGAATTTTTTTTTAATAACAATCATCATGTATGCTGCACTTCACATACACCCCTCTAATCATTTTGTTTGCTTAAACCCCGCCCCTTTCTTACAACTAACTGCCAGCTGGCATTCAGCCTTCATCCAATCAACAACCAATTGATAGGACATTTTCTTCTTTTTCGATAATTTGTTTGACTTGGATTTACATCACAACACGAAAAAAAATAAATTTGGCTACTTCCGTTTCATCGCAACTGTAAGAGAATTTTCATGAAATCTTAATTTTTTTTATGTAAATCCATTTGAAGATATAATTCCTGACATGTAATCTAAGGTCAATAATTGGTCTCTATGGGGAATGATGCAATGGAATGCAGTGTTGACCAATCAGCATCCAGAAACAGAACATTCAAATTTATAAATAAGAAAAGTCTCTATAAAAAGAGTTGTTAGCAGCAAAGTTACTATATTCATAATTCAGCACAACCTTGAATGTGTCACTATGATGAAGACTGAATGAAAAATTATAAATGAGGTTTAATAAGTAATCAGGCGTAACAGTGTATCGAACAAAAACAACAACCGAAAAATCAACGAGAGCAACTTAAATACACAGTGATAATGAGATGATAATGAACAGGTGATGATTAAATGAGTGTCCATGACAACTGATGACTGGTGAAACTAAGACAAATAAACACATGCAATTAATGAAAACAAGCTAAAAGTCCATGAAAACTGAAACTTACATGTGACAGCTGCCTTATTGCTTTTATAAAATTCTTAGGCTACTACATAAGAAATGATTAAAGACAAATTTTCCATTAATTATGTTAATTTAAGTCACTTATGCATGTGTTAACAAATTCAGTGGCATCTTTCGCTGGCCACATTGTGCTTATTTGTTCCCTTGTTTTAGTTAAATAGTGGCCACAATTTAACAAAACAATTGAATTAATAGGTAGCCTACGTTGGCACCAGTTTACTTAAAATGAACAAATTAATTATTACACAAATTAATAAATCGTGGGAACTCATTATTCATTTGTTGCGATTGTCTCGGATTGTTTCTTATGGACAAATAGAGTTCAAAAGCTTATATTTCTAACAGATGATGCAGCAATGAAATGATTTTACCAATTTGCTCTATAGCCAGCATGTTGCGTTTTGCAGTTTCTCCCATAGTTTTAGCATATGAGGGATCCATCTTGGTAATATAAAGTCTAATCATGGGTTTTAGCAGGTTGAAATTCTGTATTGACTAATCACAAGGCAGGGCGGTTTAATAATGCTGTTCTGGTATATCTAAAGATGCTGATTTCAAGGACCGATTATATAGGCCTACATCCATTTAGGTATTTTCTCATTACTTAAATAAACTCTAATTTATGTCTATGTCTGACCTAATGGTTTTGCTGAGAGACCTAAGGAGGTAGCTGCTATTTTTTAGAAGAATCAAAAGCGATGGAAAAGATGATTACATCTTAATATTTAACATGAGAAAATGCACACATAAAGCCTTTGTCACAAACACGTCTGTTTCTTCTTCTTAAAGACCGTGCATTCATGCTCAGTCTGAATCCAGTTTATCTCCCCCTTGTGATTAATAGCAAGGCCCTTTATGATGTTTCTCCTTTCTTTGTCGCATAATCTTCTTTATGAGTTGAAATCCCAGTGTAGAAAAGCAGATTTGAATGAATAGACGCCACTGTGTTGAGGATTAGGCAGCAGAGACGGTGGCAAGTGCCAAGTGGACACTGAAGCAGTTACTTATAAGGATCTCTAAATGGTGCGCTTGTGTGTGTGTTTGTGCATATGGCTGGGTGCGGATGGTGTGCTTCCTGTTTGTGCGTGAATGTTTGCATCCATTTACAAATCAACGATTTCACGTTAATTGTGCAATCTGGGAACACACTGTGGTCAGTCTAAGGGGATAGTTCACTCAAAACTGAAAATTCTCATGATTTAATCACTCTCAGAACACAGAATAAATATTTTGACTATTTAGTGAAAGTCAATGGTGTCCAAAACAACACTGGACCCCACTGACTTGTATTGCATGGGCCAAAAATCTCTGAACCCACCTTATTTTGCTGCAAGGACTCGAGCCTGTTGAGTTATTCTTAAACTGACCCCTGAGTTTCCACGCTCTCCTACCTGCAGCTTCACTGGGTTTGGTCCAGAGACAGGTGGCCAGTGGGAGAAAGAGCCAGGCAGCCAAGCATAGAGAAGCAGGCCATCAGATACTCATGCATTCAGTGAGTACATACAGGCCTAGCATCTACTGCACGTGTGCCCACAAACCTGCTGCTCCTTATGCCACATATGACATATCGCTAGATTAGCCTGTCTCAGCTGATGTTACACTCCATTGCACGTACACAACACGCCAAAAGCATACAAACAGTCACTGTCAGTTATGACGAACTATGGATCTAATACAGTGTGAAATATCTCCAAAATCGATCGGTTTAATTGCAACCAAGCCAAATTATCTTCTACTTCAGGTGATTCGTGTACATTAATGGGATCTGAATCATCACAGAGGCTTCTAAATGCTTTTATTCTTCTTGTCGTATATAAGACATTGGAGGCAGACATTCTGCAGCAGGCCAGCCTTGCCAAATGATGTGGATTGCACTCCATAACTAATGTCCAAATCCTTTTAACGGAGTGAGAGCAGGTCAGCCATTTGTTTTATTTCATTGATTGCGTTGAAGGCATAATATTACACGTAATGCTCAGTCTAAACATATGCCCAGCTGTCCATTAAATTAATTTTTCTGCATGGTGCTGTAACAACTATTGAGAGTGACATGCACCCACAATATTTATATTAGTGGTTAACCTATATATTATTTTTTCTGGCTTATTTATAATACTTTATTACATTTGGTCCTGCCAATCCTGGATGTATGGTGACATTCTTGCATAATGACTGTAATGAAAAACTTGCTTTAATTTAACCAACTTTTTATTTATTTATTATTAATTGTTTTGGTGGCATCATCAAAATAAAAACCTCTAAAGACTTATTGGATCACTTGATGCTTAAATGCTTCACTATCTACACAAATCCCACTTGCTTCAGGTGCATTATGATGCAGTGTCAGAAATTTTTGTATTCTGTGTTTTTTAAATTAGTTTATTAATAATTTAATTGTGATTAATGTATTGTTTATTAATGGCCTATTTCGGCATTGACTTTCAAGAGCAGTTTTCATAGCATCCTGTCAATTATGTCCAGTAGGCTACTTTAACATAAAAAATATTGATAGGTTTAGACAATATTAAATATCTAATATGTCACATAACATATAAACAAATGAAGAATGTACTTCAGGGACATTTTTGGCCCAAATATTTTAAATAGTTGCACACATTTGTCACTTTCCATGGCATTCCCGCCTTGAGCCCTGGTTAATATCTGACCCTGATGTGTAGTGATTGAGTCTAGTAGTCGGGAATGCAGCTCTCCTCGGATCTTAGCGAGTGACGCATTGCGGGTAGAAATGGACCAATCAGAAGCCGTCTCTCCTGGCCATAACGTACATGACTGCGATTGACGCATCACACTTTAGCAGAATGTATGACTCCGCCAGTTAGCTAGTTCCACTCAAAACAAGCCCCCCCCCCCCCCCCCCCCCCCCCCCCCCCTCGCTGCAAAGCATACATATTGGCGATTTGAAGACGTCGCTATCGTATAAAATCCGGGGTACTATTTACTGTACGCTTACGCATCACAATTGTGACATTTTTGACGATCGTTTCTGATAGGGAAGGAAGTGTGTTGGCGGATGGAGAAAAGTAGGGGGAGGGGTTTGTAAGCGACCATTAAAGGCGCGTCAAGCACTGTATTATTGCATCCTGTTTGTTTGCCAGCTGCGGACTGTTGTTCTGTGTGGAAATACATCTGTTAAAACAGCGCGATGGTAAGTAAAAACTGTTATGTGTTAACGTGACTGTTTATTTGGTGCAAAATGTGGTTTTTATAGACTACATATATAAAATAATGCGCGTTACAGTTCGTTGTTTTTGAATAGTTATAGATAACGTAACGTTATTTTATTTTCCATTGAATGTATGGGAGTGTTATGGTTTAATGACTGGCAGTCTTTTTCTTGTGTTTTATATATGCGTATTCATTTAATTCCATAAGGGAATATCAGTTAAATATTCAATTCTTGCAGTAACATGAAATAATTTAAAGTAACAGCTTGGAAAAGCTTTATTGATAGCCAATACAGTTTAAGTGGCACGTCAGCTGCAAATATGGCGCATTTCTCTTGCATACGCTTATGTTTATGTGCTCATTATCAAACACGCGTATGGAAAGCATTGGACGTCTGTTGTTCTTTAATTCAATTTTCTCCTCATGAATAAAGCAGTACAAAGACTTTTATGATCGGTGAAGAAGGGACTGCGCCACCTTCTGCAGTTAGCATTAAAGGGAAAGTTCACCCCAAAATGAAAATGGTCATTTATTCACTTTCATGTTATTACAAACCCATACAACTGGTTGACTTTCTTCTTTAGGACACAAAAGGGGATGTTAGGCACTGACAGTCTCAGTCGACGTTTCCATGTTTCTCCCCATAATGAAAGTGAATGGAGACTGAGGCTGTCATTCTGTCCAACATGAAATTTTGGGGTGAATTGCTCCTTTAGATAGAAGTGAATCAGATCCTTTATGATGGCTAGGTTTTAAACCCCTAGAGATGTCACCAGCAATATTTAATTTAATGGTTGACCAAGATGGGTTTAATGGTTGGTTCCTAAATGATTAGATTTGTTTCCACCAGTCCTTCATATGCATTATTGTTCTCAATGTACGTCTTCTCTTTTTCTCTGCAGGCCGACCAGTTGACAGAAGAACAGATTGCCGGTAAGACATTCCCACCTCCCTTCTATTGGCACATGGACAGTGGTGTGGATTCCCGTGGTTTCCCCTCTCCACCCCCAAACCCCCTTCTCCCCCCCTCTCTCTCCCTCTCTCTCCGTGGATTTATATTATTTCCTTTTATGGCAAGCCCTGAGACTTGGTCCGGACACATTCCTCAAATTAATAGACAGGTTGTTGTGGTGGAAAGCGTGTAACGCCAGGCTTTAAAACTAAGTGTGTGAGTAATTTCCTGGGGCTAGATGTAGTTTTCGATGAGCACACCCTTCTCTGTTGGAGAGAGTTAGTAACTGCAGGCACTGAGGAACAAGGGTGTGTCCCCTGCTCAATATCAATGGCTTTGACATGAAGTTACAGTTTCATTGGCTACTGGTTCGCCTTGAGTCATTTCTGACCTGATATTGCAGATTCTAGTTCATGCATTACTTTATTGGGACGTGATGTTCTTGATGCCTTTATGTTTCCTTGGTGTTTTGGATCCTTAGGGTCATTTTTAAATGGTTTAGTGTGTATAGGGGTGCACTTATATCTGTCTCTAATGTAATAGCATACATGTGCTAGAATTGTGCTATGACAACAGAATTTTTGTTTCATTTTGGGTGATCTGAGACTCATTCATGTATCGCATGCAAAGACCACCCTGCAAGATTAATGTTATTTTGAATACTTTGGAAGAAAAGTCATATGAAAAAAACCTCACACTTTCAGGATCAACTTTTTTTGACTAATGGTTATGATCATGTTTGTGCTATTACAGTAAAGAACCTCAAACAGAAATGCTCTGATACCATTTAGATCATTGTGGTCTGTCTCTATAGCGACAGTAAGGTCATGGTGGTTTATCCATCGAGATATGGTCTCCAAAGTGTGTTTCCCTAGAAATTGTGTGAGGTCACAGCAGTGTTTCCATACTGCTCTGAAATCTAGATCCTGTATCCGCTCAATGGGGTCACAGCTCTGGATCTCCATATGGTTCAGTGGGTCTCCATAGGAACAGAGTGAGGTCACAGTGCTGGATCTCCATAGAAACGGTGTCTCGGAGTTGATGGTTTGCATAGAAGCAGGGTAAGGTTTCATGTATGCGAGGACAGGCAGTTGTAGCAGCCAGTGGCATTTTTACATGAACTGATGTCACATTTCTTTTTAGAGGGATTGATATCTAGGATTTTTTTCATTGTAGTTGTTCAAGCCTGTTCTAGTTAGGGCGTCACGTGTTTTTCCTGTTTGCCTTGCGTAATAAACTGGTAATTACAGACTGCAGATTTTTTCCCACTATACAGTGACTCTTTGCAGTGTTCATTATGAGTAAGGACAAACTGCTTTTTAAAGACTGCCTAACTGTCGTGCTCTTGTGGTCTCGGGCCCTAAATTTTAAAGCCAACATGAGACTTAATTTGCAATCTGTTTTATTTCCATAATCAGATTTTTTTTTTCTGAGTGCGGCAGCGAGAGAAAATATATACGCCAGGACGTGTTGCTAATTAGTAATTGGTTGGACTGTAAAAGTAGGTGTTACTTTTCGGAATGAAGCCTGGTGGTTGAAAAAGAGAGGTTTCATTACGGAAGCCAAAAAGCAGAGTAGCTTCATCGCTATTGCATTTTAATAAAAGATTATAATGGGGGATTTTGTTGTTCTTTTAGAATTACAAGCACAGATTATTCGTTCATTATGACCTGGAAACACGTGTTAAAGTAAATAGGGTCAATCTTAGTTTACTTTAAAAGCTCTATGGTTAAGCTCAAGCTTCTTTTGCATTAATGTCTGAAAGAGCTCGTTTTGAAATTGAGTGTGTAAAGTGTATTTGGGCTTCCCTTCGTTGGAACTGGCCCCACTGGTTCCTCTGTGTGTCTTTTGTGTTCAATGTTTGTTTATCTTTGGGAGACTCTGTTAATACAAGATCCTATTCCATTTATTTGTCACCCTTCACAGAATTCAAAGAGGCTTTCTCACTCTTTGACAAGGACGGCGATGGCACCATCACAACCAAAGAGCTGGGCACTGTCATGCGCTCGCTCGGACAGAACCCGACAGAGGCCGAGCTGCAAGACATGATCAATGAAGTGGACGCTGATGGTAAGGACGACCACGTTCATCCGCAGCCCAAGTGAATGGTAAAAGTTGGGCTTTGTCTGAATTCTTTCGCTTTCTGCATAGGAAATGGGACGATAGACTTCCCCGAGTTTCTGACCATGATGGCGAGGAAGATGAAGGACACCGACAGCGAGGAGGAGATCAGAGAAGCATTCCGTGTCTTTGATAAGGTAAAGCTTGTCTTGTTCCAAAATAAGATTCAGAATAGTGGCACACAAAGTCACGTGTAGTCACTGACCTGGATATCTTGTGCTTCAGGATGGCAATGGTTACATCAGCGCAGCTGAATTGCGTCACGTCATGACAAACCTTGGAGAGAAGTTGACCGACGAGGAGGTTGATGAGATGATCCGAGAAGCAGACATTGACGGAGACGGACAGGTTAACTACGAAGGTGAGTTGACTGAAAAGTTGTTTTGGAACTCATTTTTTGTTAGATCGTGTCTTCAATAAAATGCACAACCACAGCCTATCAGAACATGGTTTATTTAATATACTGTTCAGTGGAGTGGGATTCTTGGATCACTAGTGATGGTTAGGATATGGTGTCAGGATGCATCTTGAGTTCATGTAAGAAATCTTGTCATCGTTCAGAAACGGACTAACCCGTTCTATGTCTCCACAGAATTTGTACAGATGATGACGGCGAAATGAAGGCCTTGTACAGATCCTCTCTCTTCTATAAATAATTTGCCTTTTTTCTGTTTAATTTATCTGTAAAATGTCAAGTCCCCTCCCCTTCCTCCTCCCGGCTGTCCAAAGGAACTGCATGTAAACTGCATAGGATCTTCAGTCCTCATGTCCCTTTTTTTTTGCTGTCATCGTGTTTTTGGAGTGGCGGTGCGGTTACATGGTCAGGTGCTTGTTGCCGCGAATAGGGGGTTATGACGTGCAAAAATGTTCACGTCTGTCTGCCCCCTTCATGCGTAGCAAGAGTGGAGACCTTCCAGCTTGTTGTCTTCTGGCAGTGACGCTGGCACGGCAACAATGTAGAGGAGTAACTCTGCATGGACTATGGACAAAGTATATAATATATATATATATATATATATATATATATACATATACATATATATATATATATATATATATATATATATATATATATATATATATATATATATATATATATATATATATATATATATATACATATATATGAAATTTCTCAGCATTGCACTACTGCAAAAAAAGAGAAAAAGACACGGGTGTACACAAGATACTCGTACATAAACTCTTTTTGTATCTGCTGTTCTATACTAAGAACTTGTTTGAATCTTACAGTGCTTTTTAATGTTTTAATCACTTATTCACATAATTTTTTTTATTTAACTTTTTCTTTCTTTCTTTTTTTTTTTTTAAGCCGCTTAATGGCATTGTCATGCCTCAGATAGTCCATTCCAAGTTGTATATTTGTTTTCCAATAAAATTTGACTATTTACCCATATTGAAAAGTTTCTTTGTTTGCGAAGTATCATTTAACCCTCTGATTAAAAGCCCTTCTGTTAATCATTGTGCATCCCAGAGCTGTTTTTTATAAGTTCCATTCTAACTATTTTACTTAACCGAGTTGTTTACTCTATTTATTGTAATAGTTCAGATTATTCATTTGTACATTATACGATGCGTCTCTGAGTCAGCTGGACAAAGTGCTATGTGTTCACAGGATTGGATTGGGGCGAGGCCTCTGTAAAAAAAAAAAAAAAAACTCATTAAAGTAATCTTGAATTACAATTGTAAAAGTCATCCTTTTCCTTGTGAGAATACATCTGTTCTGTTCAGAAGTTTGGCTATGTTTATTGAAGACTAGTTGGTTTTTAATGCATGTTTGGAGTATTTATGCTGTACAAAGATGTAGTATTAGTTATAATATAGTTAATACACAGCTAAAGTAACATTCATGCACCTCTCCACGTTAGGTGAACTTTTCAGGCAATCCAGAACAAAAGTATACAAGCTGTTTCTTTTTTGTTTGTTTGTTTTTTTCAAGAGCTTATTACAATGACAGCAGTACACTGAAGCATGACATGGTTATTCATGGTATGTCAGTGTTGAAGTGCACTGGTACAGGAGACGGCTCTGACAAGCAATGAACACTGGGCCCTTCAGTTGCTTGTTAGAAGCATGTGTTCCTGGTTGCCTAGAAACAGAGCAGAACATTCTGCCATAAACTCCCAGAGAGGGGCTTTCACTGCTTCTGCTGTGCTATTCATCTGTGTCAAACACTTACAAATGGATGTGTCATATGCCTCTTACATACAACTAATTATTATATGAAAAATAACTCTCACTTTATATTGTGTCGCAATCCCTTTTAAAGTTTGGGAGATTTATTTTAGAACTTTAAATTGGAGTTTAATTTAATACAGAAATTAAATCAGACATGTATACAGTACTACAATAATTGTTGATAGCAGCTCAGATAACTTCGGCTTGAAAAAAATAGCAAGAAGTGTCTTGAGTTCACACTGTAAATTTTATATTTTTTATATATTTTGATGAACAAACTCACATTTTTTTTCTCAATATGTAACAAAATCAGTAAATGTAAATAATAAATACAAAAGCAAACAAATAGCAGAAACTCGTGTATCCAGTACTCTTGATTAATAGTTAAACAGTTTTAGTATCTAAGCGACGTCTCTTGTTGTTGAGGTGTCTGTTACAGAAAACAAACAGGAACGACAGAACTATGGCCACGGGAAGAGAGAAAACATTACCCAAAGGGAAATGTATAGATGGGGTAAGTTTTTACATTTGTTGTGGTGGAAGGTTGCAGGAATCTTCTGCACCTTTCTTTGACACAACCATTCAAAGGTTTGAGGGCCGCTAAGATTATTATTTTATTATTTTATTATTAAGTAAAGATATTTATAATGATACAAAAGGATTTTTCCAAATAAATGCAGTTTTTTAACATTTTATAGTCATCAAAGAATCCTGTTTTTAATATTGATGATAATGATAAATGTTTCTTGAGCACCAAATCAGTATATAAGAATGATTTCTGAAGAATCATGTGACACTGAAGACTGGAGTAATGATGATGAAAATTCAGCTTCGCCATCACAGCAGTAAATTACATTAAACAAAAAAACAGTATTTTTCAATATTAATATTTTTTACTTTATTTTTGATCAAATGAATCCAACCTTGGGTGAACACAACAGAATCTTACCAACCCAAATGGTGATCAGTGGTCTTTTTTCCCCCTTCTTTTCAGAAACAGAAAGAAGAAATGTACACTGACAGAAGTGGTTGGTGGAGAAACACAATTAAGGCAGGTGATAATGACAAACACAATGCGAAGTGTACTTTTGGTGTTCAAATAGCTTCTGTCTTAAAAAAAAAACAAGGCCTGTTTCACACCGCACACAAAAGCAGCTTGTATTTATTTTGATGCTCATATTACTGCTTTCACACTGCCTGCATAAGCAGCAATGTGTAACGTCTCGGTTACGTATGTAACCCTCGTTCCCTGAGTAGGGAACGGAGACATTACGTCGGAATGTCGAACGAAATGGGGTTTTGCTTAGAACACCTATCGACTTCGAGTATACAAAAACGAGCCAATGGCAAAGAAATGCCATGGGTCTGCGGAATTTGCATGACGTAACTCCGCCCCACTTCAGTGGGTATAAAAGGAGGACGCCGGCAACATGGAGTTATGTTTCTTCGCTGAGGAGCCAAGACTGAGCTCAGGCGATCCCCGCGGTACAGCGGAAGTGGCAGGAAGACGTAACGTCTCCGTTCCCTACTCAGGGAACGAAGGTTACATACGTAACCGAGACGTTCCCTTTCGTGGTCACTCCGAGTTACATCGGAATGACGACGAAATGGGGTCAACAGTCTAATCACGCCACCTTCACCGCTGTCTTCCAGTGCCCTGCGTAAATCTGAGACCCTTGTGTGAGACTAGCACGGATGAAGGACTCCTATTTAACACAGGAATACCAAGGTACACTGGGAAGCATATCCCATAGTTTAGAGGAAATATGCAATTAACACCAACCCAGAGGGGGGGGGGGCGGCATTTAGAAATACACATATGACCCGAAGGAAGCATATGGAGAACACTGGAGTGTCCAGCCGCAGGTGAAATATTTTAACCCCAGGGGTGGCAAAGTGGCTTGCCAAGGGAAAGACACATGGTCAGAGAGGCTTACAGTGGAAATACACGTGTGGGGGTAGCTCCGGGGAGGGACCATGCACACGGGAGGCACCTAGCCGACGCACAGGCAATAGACACTGGCGCTAGCATCAGGGGTGCTGGAGGAACTCAGGGCTTGCGGAGAAGCTCACCTGAGGAGAATATCGCACGTATCCAGTCCGTGGAGTGGAATGGCGAGCAAGCAAAGACACCTGTGCGGGTCCAATACTAGCTGGTTGAAGCGAGTACATGAGAGGACACTGGCTCCACTCAGAGATTGTAGAATCTGGCGAATGTGTTAAGTGTCGCCCAGCCTGCAGCTCTGCAGATGTCTGTTAGCGAGGCGCCATTCACTAGAGCCCAAGAGGATGCCACACTCCGGGTGGAGTGGGCAGTCACACCAAGGGGGCACTGTCGACCTTGCTGCTGGTATGCCAAGCAATGGTGTCCACTATCCAGTGAGACAACCTCTGCTTGGAGAGAGCCTTTCCCTTCAGCTTCCCACCATAACAGACAAGAGCTGGTCTGAGGTCCTGAAACACTGCGTCCTGTCTACATAGGCGCGGAGAGCGCGTACTGGACAGAGCAGTGCCAAGGCTGGGTCTGCCTCCTCCAAGGGCAGCGCTTGCAGGTTCACCACCTGGTCCCGGAAGGGAGTGGTAGGAACCTTGGGCACATATCCAGGCCAGGGTCTCAGGATCACGTGAGAGTAAGCCGGCCCGAATTCCAGGCACGCTTCGTCAACGGAGAATGCTTACAGGTCCCCTACCCTCTTGACAGAGGCAAATGCAACCAGGAGCGCTGTCTTCATTGACAGGAACTTAAGCTCCACTGATTGCAGAGGCTCAAAGGGAGCACTCTGCAGGGCATTTAGAACCACCGCGAGGTCCCAAGAGGGAACAAGAGGAGAACGAGGAGGATTCAGTCTCCTCGCTCCTCTCAAGAACCTGATGATGAGGTCGTGCTTCCCTAAGGATTTACCTTCTACCAAGTAATGGTGTGCGGCAATAGCGGCAACAAACTTTGAGGGTGGAGGGAGACAGCCTTCGCTCCAACCCATCTTGAAGGAAGGAAAGCACGACACCGACCGAACACCTCCGGGGGTCTTCTCGGCAAAAAGAGCACCAGTTGACAAAGAGGTTCCACTTCAGCGCATAGGCGTGTCTAGTCAATCTCTGCTCTCATGATAGGGGCATTGCCACCGACCAGAGTGGAGCGGACTCCCCTGTAGCGGGGAGGAGGCCGTGCGAACTGAATCGCATAGCCGAGCCGATGGTTCGCACGACCAAGCGAAACAGACAGGGAAGCTCTAGGCAGGCTCCCAAGAACTGTGCCAGCGGAGTCAACGAACCACCGACGTCCCCTCGGTGGTGCAGCGAAGCGGAATGACCGGCCCAGAGGTGGATGGCATAGCGGCCCAGAGTGGGGGCACGGTCATAACCGCACCCTGACAGAGGAGGCCAGGGAAGGACCAGCGTTCCGCGGGGGCCTGCTCTGCCAGGGGTCTGGCGACAGAGGGGGATGAGAGAGGTACGGTCCAGGGACGGCACACACTGTCATCCGGCTCTGAGACAGAGGGGGACGAGGGGTGTACGGCTCGGAGGCGGCGCACCGTGTCGTCCGGAACTCTGTATGCTCAGAGACGAGAGAGTCAGTTCTTTCTGAATAAGGATTCTTTCCCAGCCCTCCACCGGGGAAAGGAGTGGCCCTGCTACCAACTCCTGGAAAGAACTGAGTCCCATCTCTGAGCAGCCCATCTCAAAAGTGCCGCTGAACCCGGCGTTTAGCGGGGGGCGGGCTGGAGAGGGCTGAGGCATCCCCCCACGGTCTTCCAAAGCCAGCCCGGTGAAGGAGCGGGGTTGGAACCGTGGGAGGGCGCCTTCGGCGGTTGGCAAACTGAGGGACCTGAGCGGACGGCGGGGCCGTCGGCAGAATAACCTTAATCTGCTCCCGGGCGGTTGAGAACTGTTGGGCAGAAGTACTCAACCGCACCGCCGAAGAGGCCGACCTGGGATATGGGGGTGTCGAGCAGACGAGTCCGCCGACATCCTGCACATCAGACCGGTCAGCCCCAGAGTGGTGAACATCACCTGACTCGGAGAGCGCACGGCCACCTTCGTCGCTCGGAGAGCAAGGTCAGTGGCGGCGCGCTTTTTGGTAGCTCATTAAAGAGCCTCGAGTCAGTCCCACCCTCATGCATAACCATGAGCATCTAGGTCAGGTAGACCACAGAACGGTCATGGGATGCAGTGATGCGGCTGCCTGTCCTGTGGCACTATAGGATTTCGCCACAGATTAGTGTAGACGAAAAGAACTACAGGCTTCGGACGGGTGCTTAGGATTGCGCCGGGAAGCACTCTGAGGACACAGTAGCATCGCAACAGAGCGTTCAACCGGGGGGACCCCAGTGTACCCATGGGCAGCGGCCCCGTTGAGGGGAGGGAAAGGCGGATGAGACCAACAAGCGGTCCTGAGAAGACACGGGGGTCTTTCAGGACATCGAGAATATCATCATGCACGTCCGGGAAGAAAGATATTGGGGTTTGCTATGGACGCAGGTCGGTGGCCTTACCCAAAAACCAATCGTCCCAGGAAAGCATGGCCGTCATCTCCGGATCAGACTCAGGCACAGCCATAGCACACCAGAAGGTGGCAGCTGTGACGAGTCGTCACTTCCAGAAGAATAAAGCCCACCTAGTGATGCTGCTACAGACATAGCACCTTCCTCTGTAGCTTTCAAATGAAAACACACGGGCCACCCGAAGGTAGACTCGTGGAATCATCTGATCGCTAGCGGGCACCGTCATTGAAGAGGGGGGCTGGGGTCACGGACACAGAGTCGGCGCCTTGTTCCAGACCATCACCCTCAGGTCACCCTGGCCACCAGCCGAAAATCGGGGGGTGGATGAGGGGACTCTCACTCTTGCGAGTTCACCGAGTCTCGACCTAAATGACGCGATGATCATGTTCCCACAGAGAGAACATGAATCACCCACGAGCGCTGTTCAAGCATGATCAAAGCCCAAACACACTAGACAGCGCTCGTGCCCATCAGAGTCCGATACCAATCTGCCGCAACCACAAATGCACGGGCGAGCCGTCTTTAAAAAGACGTGCCGCGTGCGAGCTCTTTTGTGAGAGGAGAAAAATAACTCCGCGATGTTGAAGCGAGCAGGGAGAAACAAACTCACTGGCAGATCACTGCACAGATCAGCAGGCAATGTGAACTCGCTGCAGATCGCCGTCACACCAACACCGGAGAGAATGGCTCGTCTTGTAGAGCGAAGTCAGAAATGGCTGTGGAGTGAAGAGATACTCTTGGCTCCGAAGCGAAAACATAACTGCATGTTGCCGGCGTCCTCCTTTTATACCCACAAGGTGGGGCGGAGTTACGTCATGCAAATTCCGCAGACCCTTGGCATTTCTTTGCCATTGGCTCGTTTTTGTATACTCGAAGTCGATAGGTGTTCTAAGCGAAACCCCATTTCGTCGTCATTCCGACGTAACTTGGAGTGACCACGAAAGGGAACCACTGCTTCAACTACAACCTATTTTTGTAATGAAATGATATGCATTTTGAAAATGCACTTTAAACCTATTCATCATTATGCTTTTAGTCCAGATAATATAAGCAGTTTATTACACTTTGGGCTCCGTTCTATAATGA
This sequence comes from Meda fulgida, assembly GCA_030578275.1. Classification (NCBI taxonomy): domain Eukaryota; kingdom Metazoa; phylum Chordata; class Actinopteri; order Cypriniformes; family Leuciscidae; genus Meda; species Meda fulgida. Next base: position 25,262,122 of record CM060628.1, on the reverse strand, counting down.
TTAATAGCTTTAATAGATTAATAGATTAATTCGGATGATTTCACAATGTTTAAGAGTGTTGTAATAAACAATGACTTAACTTAATAACCATTTTATACTTTGGCTGTTACTAAAGGACATACTTAGTGTAGTAAGCCAGAAATTATGTAAGGTGTGAAACAGGCGTACAAGAGGTCTCCTCTTTCTACCATCAGAACTATCCCATTCCAGGCAGTTACCACATCCGAGACTTCATAGAGGAGACAGGACTCAACCCGGTGCCGAGGACGTACAGCTTCAAAGGCCCCGCACGAAACACCCTCACGTGGACTGTGCGTCGAGGTGGGAATCTGCTATTGCCTGGGGCGTATAACTTTACTGACTCAACCAATGAGGCTCTGCGGCGCCAGGCAACTTACTCTTTCAAAAACTGCCCCAGACCTGACAAACTCACTTTAGGCCTCAGGGATAAGGTCAGTTAATCACAATGATAAAGGAATACAAATGCAAATGCTTTGAGGTCAGTTCAACATTCTGTCTTACATTCCATATGATGAAGGGGATAGCGGGGCACAACCTTACACTTTTTGACTTTCTCAGTTTGTGTAAATCCATTAAGGGTTCAGTGAATTTATTTTCCCCCACATTCATTTCACACGTCTAGTACAATTATGGGGGTTTGTTTCATTAATACAGTGTATACTTTTTTCTTGATTTACCCCAAAAGAATGGAAGTGAAGTGTGACAACATGCCCCATAGGAGGGGCACATTGTAACATGACCATATGACCGCTTAAAATGTTATCTGGTCTAATAAAAAAAAATATATACTAAACTAAAATATTTTGTGAATAAAATACAATTATTAACTTTTTCATATAAAATAATGACATTTTTTAATAATTAAAAATAAAGTACTTTTTGAGTTTGACAACAAACACACTGCAAAACACTTTATAATTACCAATAATAAATAATTTCTGAACATTGATTCTGTCTTTATTCACATATTTCTCATGGTTCTCAATAGAATTCATAAAAGTATAAAATAGCATAGTTCTAATAGTGGCACATTGTAATGCAGTGTTATAACGTTCCCCACCAACTGGGATTTACACTATGCTAGTGTCTTCTGCTGGTTAGATCACCATTAAAGAACTATCTCAACTGTGAAACAACAGATATAAGATTAAAATAATATCAGATTTGTCTAATTTTACACAAAAATGTATGAAAAATTAACTTAAAGTAATGTTTAGTGATATCTTCCAAAGTTTTTTTTTTCTTTAATTTTGGCAACATTTCTTATCGTGCTGATATGGCAACTAGTCCACTAAGTTTCATCATGCTAGCATGTGTGGAAAGTTTTAAACTATGTGTGTTACAACTAGCCCCACATTAGTTTGTTCCCCGCTCACACCTACAAAACAGTTTAATGTAGCACGTCATACGATGACTTTTTTTTTGGGTGACTTATACTAAAAACAAAAGCAAATTTATTTGATATCAGTGTCTGGAGTTAAGCTTTCACATTTGAGTATATGAATGAGTATGTCAAAACAATTGTTTGATGTATTAGTTTTGAGTGTGTGTGTGCGTGTGTGTGTGTGTGTGTGTGTGTGTGTGTGTGTGTGTGTGTGTGTGTGTGTGTGTGTGTGTGTGTGTGTGTGTGTTTAACGCAGGATATTAACCTCTCTCCCGGTCATTATGATGTTACGGAGAAGCCTGTCCCCAAATCACCCTGCAAGTGAGTAGGCCTCACGCGCAGCACACATTCACACACTGCAAATTAGAAAACGTCACACACTGCAGCTCGGCGATGTTTTTTCATCTCATTCTCAGTTTCTTCCTTTACCTCAGGCAGTTCACAGAACAGCTCTCAGGTGCTTTAATACTGGCCCCAACAATAAGGATGGTCCAAAGACCAGGGTCAGTGTCAGAGAGTTTGTGACTTTCCCTTGCCTTTGCTGGGTACTTGTTGCTCAAATACATGTGTTTTTTTTAACAGACTTAACATTTGGCTTTCTGTGATGTGATGTACTGTACTTAACTGAACACTGTTCTTGCAAATTCTGCTGATTTAAAACCTTATCAATGTGAATTTATCAGGTTGGTTGATATAGATGAGGTTTTGTTGAACTTGTGACAATGAATCTAGAGATCGAAGCATATATTAGAAGGGGTTTAAAATTGTAATAGTCTTTGTCTTCCAGTAAAAGTTTAGCCGGTACCGATAGCCCATTATTCAGAATGACATCAGCCGCTGCCGATAGTTTGATTTTCTTAAGAAAAAAAAATCTCTCCCAAATAATGCTGCAAACTATACAGGGAACCCTCTCATTTGGTACATGACTAAAATATAAGAGGTTAAATGAACAACAGACCTATTATATTCAACTCGTATTTATTTTCATATATAATAATTACACGCAAATAAAAACTGAAATGTTACACTTGTCTTCATGACAAATTTATTCAAGCATATTTTTAGTATACATTTACTTGTATTGTATTTTACAAGTATTTTAGTATACTTGTATTTTAGTATACTTTTTTTTATATAGTTAAACTCATAAAATATGAACATTGGATAACTTTCCTGAGGTAAATGCAACGTTAAGTGCCACATTGTTCACAAGCTGTTTTATTGATGTCTTTTAATGGCTGATGTAGAAACACCTAACCCTGGTTAAGCCTAAACTTTACATAAACTGTAAACTTGTCCCTCAAATCTGTTTGGTTGATTTGAATGTTGTTCCAGTTTCAACAAAGATCAAATTGATCAAGGAGTAGGATCAGGATCAGTGACAACCCTGGCTTGAACTAAGGGTGATTCATAGGATCAAATTGAGCCTGCTTTAACTTTGTTTTTGTTTTTTTCCTTTTTTTTTCAATGTTAATGCGTTATTGTTGCGTTAACTTGCCCTAAATTCAACACAAGACAGATTTTCTTCATACGCAGTTTGGGTTGCAGTCTGAACAATTTTTTTCCACCCCTTTTGATTGACAGGAAATAATTGGCCCTGATCACCGGCTCTTGTTAAACAATCGGCCAATGGCTTTTATCGGCCGATACCGATTATTGGCCAATACATTGGTACATCTCTAGTAGGTATCTTAGGTCATGTACCTTGTCACGGTCAAGAACTAATTAGCGTAGACACCATCCTTCTAATGATGTAACAAGTACATCAGGATTTATGAGAAGTGTTCCTGACTCCGGCTGACCTAATCTATGCAGTCTAACATTGAATAACAGAAGTCTCTAATGTGTTATGTGTATGCTAGGTCAAATAGATTTGTTTTAGGCTAGATTTGAACTGACAGAGTGTGTCTGCTTCCCAGTCAATGTTAGGAAGACTGTTCCAAAGTTTTAGTGCTAAATAGGAAAAGAAATTATCAATAATTATCGTAAATTATCAAATTATCAGAATTTTCGCAATAGACTTGAAGGACTATATTGCGTTAAGAGCTCGCTCAAGTACTGTGGAGCTAAACCATTTAGTGCTTTGTAAGTAATCAGCAATATTTAAAAATGTATACGATGTTTAATAGGGAGCCAATGCAGTGTTGATATGGCCATACTTCCTGGTTCTGGTAAGAACTCGAGCTGCTGCGTTTTGGACCAGCTGTGGTTTGTTTATTAAGCATGTAGGGCAACCATCCATAATAGAATTACCATAATCTAGCCTTGATGTCATGAACGCATGAACTAATTGTTCCGTATTTGTCATTGAGAGCATATGACGTTATTTAGATATATTTTTAAGATGGAAAGTGCAGTTTTACAGATCAATGAAAGATGAAAGATTGGTATCAAAGAGCACACCCAGGTTCCTAACCGTCGACGAAGACTTGACAGAGCAGCCATCAAGTAGACAGTATCTTTATTACGTGAGGAAGTTTTTTGTCCAATTATTAAAATCTCATTTTTTTCAGAATTAAGTAGTAGGAAATAATAATAATAATAATAATAATTAATTACATTTATATAGCGCTTTTCTCTGCACTCAAAGGGCTTCACATAGAAGGGGGGAATCTCCTCAACCACCACCAATGTGCAGCATCCACCTGGATGATGCGACGGCAGCCATACTGCGCCAGAACGCTCACCACACACCAGCTTACTGGTGGAGAGGAGACAGTGATGAAGCCAATCAGTATATGGGGATGATTAGGAGGCCATTATGGACAGAGGCCAATGGGCAAATTTGGCAGGGATGCCGGGGTAACACCCCTACTCTTTCGAAAGACATCCTGGGATTTTTTGTGACCACAGAGAGTCAGGACCTCGGTTTAACGTCTCATACGAGGGATGGTGCTCTTTGACAGTATAGTGTCCCCAATCACTATACTGGGGTGTTAGGACCCACACAGACCACAGGGTGCGCGCCCCCTGCTGGCTTCACTAACACCTCTTCCAGCAGCAACCTGGTTTTCTCATGAGGTCTCCCATCCAGGTACTAACCAGGCTCAGCCCTGCTTAGCTTCAGTGGGCAACCAGTCTTGGGCTACAGGGTGATATGGCTGCTGGTTACTATTTAATTACTAGTCATCCAGTTTTTTAAATCAGCTATGCATTCTGTTAATTTTGAGAATTGGTAAGTTTCGTCAGGGCAAGAAGAAATACAGTATAGAGCTGAGTATCATCAGCATTAGTGAAACTATAATTATGCTATAATTAGTGAAAACTAATGTCATGCTTCCTAATGATATCTCCTAAGGGTAGCATGTACAGAATGAACAGCAAAGGTCCTAGCACTGAGCCTTGTGGTATGCCATACTGACATTTACTGCTACAAAATGATAACGGTCAGATAAGTCTATTTAAAAGAATGTTGTGGTCAATAGTATCAAATGCAGCACTAAGATAGAGTAACACTAATAGAGAGATACACCCACGATCGGATGATTAGAGGAAATCATTTGTGACTCTAGGTCTCGAGGTTTCTCAGTTTTATGGTACGGTAATCCTTGACTGAAAATCCTTGCAGATACCATTTCTTTCTAAAAAGGAACATAGTTTTGAGGATACTGCTTTTTCTAATATCTTTTACAGAAAAGGTAGATTTGAGATCGGCCTGTAATTGACTAATTCTGTAGGATCAAGTTGTGTTTTTTAAATAAGCGGTATAATCAAAGCCAGCTTAAAAGTTTATGGTACGTATACTTATAACAAAGATGAATTAATGATATTAAGAAAATGATCTATGACCCCTGGAAGCATCTCTTTCAATAGCTAGTCGGTATAGGGTCTAACATACATGTTGTCGATTTAGATGATTTTATGATGATTAGAACGAGTTTAGAAATTTTTTCCTTTCCCATAGCAATGAATGAATGGAATTTTTCCTCAGGTAGACTACAATGCACTGCCTGATGCGATACTGTTGCAGATGGTTGCATAGTTATAATTTTCTCCCTGATATTATCAATCTTGTAAGTAAAGAAGTTCATAAAGTCATTACTGCTGTGCTGCTTGGAAACGTCTGGGGATGAAGCTTTATTTTCCGTTAATTTAGCCACTGTTTCAAATAAAAACCTAGAGTTTTGTTTATTTTCTTCTAATACGGTTGAAAAATAAGCAGATCTAAGAGCTTTTAAGGCCTCTCTGTAAGCAATCAAGCTCTCTTTGCATGAAATGCAGAAAAAAAAACCCTCTAGTTTTGTTTTCTTCCATTTGCGCTCCATTTTTCTGGCTGCTCTCTTAAGGGCCTGGGTGTGCTCGTTGTACCACGGCATTGGATTATTTTCTTTAATATTCAAGCGCAAAGGAGCAACTGTGTCTAAAGTGCTGGAAAAGAGAATCAAACATTTCTGTCGCAATATCAAGTTCTTCTAAGCTATCTGGGATGCTGTGGAGATGAAACTGATCAGGAATATTATTAATAAAGCACTATTTAGTGGCAGAAGTGATATTTGTAACACAGAGTCGGCTTTGCAGCCTTGGCTAAATGTAATTTACATGAGACTAGATAATGGTCTGAGATGTCATCGCTCTACTGTAGAATTTCAACGGCATCAACATTGATTCCATGAGATAATATTAGATCTAGAGTATGATTACGACAATGAGTGGGTCCTGACACGTGTTGTCTAACTCCAAGTTATAACTCCAAGATAATAACTCTTTTTTGTTATCTACATGTATATTCAAATCACCAACAGCCAGGATTAACTCTGATAGAAAATCAGCAAATTCATTGATAAAGTCTGTATGGTGCCCTGGTGGCCTGTATACAGTAGTCAGCACAAATCTCAAACGTGATTTATCATTTACACTAGATAGTGTTACATTAAGCACCAACACTTCAAAATAATTATATTTAAAGCAAGACTTCTCAGTAATTCTGAAGATATTACTATAATATACAATAAATTACAGATTATTATATTATAATAAATAATTATAATATACAATAAATTACAATACTATAAATTACAGAAACACCTCCCCCTTTACTCTATATGATGATATCTAGGTGAAAGAGTCTCTATGTGATGGGATTTATCTGACCTCCTGACCTGAGCCCCTGACCAAATTGGCAAATTCACATTTGTAATGATGTTACCCTATCAGTGGCCAAACAGGATATACATATATATAAAAAGAAAAACAAACATATATATATATATATATATATATATATATATATATATATATATATATATATATATGTATATATATATATATATATATATATATATATATATGTATATATATATATATATATATATATATATATATATATATGTTTGTTTTTCTTTTTGTGCAAAAATGTTATTAACATTATAAGTGAATCTCAAGAAACATGTTAAAATCAAATATCAACATAAATCAATGTCATGACGACCCCTTTAATTATTTTTTTTATAATTGTTTTAGTTACTTTTTAATAATTTTATTTAGTTATTACAGTAATCATTCAATTAATCATTTGAATATCAACATATCCAGCCAAAAACACTTGAGTGAAAGTTTTTTCTTTAGAAATGCATTTGAGTAAAAGTAGAAGTATTCAGTTGCAATAGTAAAAGTTCCACAAAATAGTGTGAAATACATAATTTCACACCCTTGTGAATAATTTTTTCTAACACATATGAAAAACAAAATGCAATATTTTGTAGTGGGGGCCAATGAAAGTATTAGTCGAGCAAGCACTTCAATTAATCTGAAGCACCAGCCTGATTAAACAAATAGAAGAATCCTTATTGTTGAGGCCTGTAGTGCTCCACCTGTGTTTGTTGACTCTTTCCTCTCCTCCACCCTGTGTGCCATTTTATTGTCTTCTCTTATGACACTCGTCTCTTATTGCAGACACGTGATGTTCCGATCAGCTGTACAAAGGGTCAGCTTTCTCCCGGTACGTGTCTGGTTTCATTGTGAATAATATAGTCTAACCTATTATGTGTATATTAAATGCTTTGCCTGTTCTCCCCCAGAATGGTTTGTAAAGAATGTAGATTCCTGTGAGAGAGTTTCACTGATGCCCGTCAGTGTTGCACCTCATGCACTGTGGCTTCAGTGGCAGTGTTGGCTGGTTATTCGAGCTGTGCTGGCAGCTGTCTAGTGTTGACGGAAAAGTGAGGATGCTAAATCATCCTCTGGGTCTCATTAGGGTGAACATTAGGGCTTTGTGTGCTTGTAGAAGGGTGTCGTTTCATGTCAGACAAGTGTTTTGTCAAAGGTTAAGATGCAAAGAAACCTCAAGCTTATTCTTAAGTTGACAGATCAACAGCAAACAGGCAAATTATATAAATCAGAGGCTGAACTTCCATAGTTTAAGGCTGGAATACAAACAAGACTTTTAAAATCTGAACAGATTTTAAAACACTATGGCATCATATTTTTGCCAACCTAAATGGTTATAGAGAAACACTGGGCATCATACTCTGAATGCCTGAGGATAACACAATACCAGACTTTAAAGTTGTTCAGAACACAACAAAAGCCGCTTTTTCACAGTCTGGCTGAATGACTCTAAGAACGGTAAAGGCACCCACACACTACAAGATAATCAGGACGATTTTGGTCCCAATACTCCCCTTCCGACAATCCCAGGTAAAGTCCTGTTTATCTTGATGAATCTACAGATTATATTAACAGATTTTCCTGTGGTGTGATCTGTGTTAAGAGTCATTGAATCTGCTCAGAAGAACACCAATCTAAAACCGTAAATATCCAACATGTTAAATATTTTCAGTCAGAAATAATGTTGTGTGGGTGGAACCACGAGGATAAATGGGCTAGCCTGGTTCTAATTTCCACTTGTATCAAGTGTGATATTTATTTTATGCAACAGTTAAACATTTGTTATTAATGAGTAATTGGTAACACTTAACACTAACACTTTTGGCTATTTCACCCAGAAATTAAAATTATCCCATAATTTACTCACCCTCAAGCCATCCTATGTGTATATGACTTTCTTTTTTCAGCCAAACACAATCGGAGGAATATAAAAAAATAGCCTTGCTCTTCCAAGATTTATAATGGGAGTGAACAGAGCCTGTGATTTTGAAGCTCCAAAACGCATCCATCCATTATAAAAGTAATCCATACAGCTCCAGAGGGTTTAGAAAGGCTTTCTGAAGAGAAACGATGTGGTTTTGTAAAGAAAAATGTCCATATTTATAATTTTTTAAACTATAATCACTGGCTTCTGGGAACAGCGAGTCGAGTTCTGATGGAAGAGTGACCTCTGACCCGACACACCAGCCACTTATTAGGTAAACCTGTTCAATTGCTTTTTATTGGCAAATACCTAATCAGCTAAACAAATGGCAGCAACTCAATACATTTAGGCATGGTCAAGACGATCTGCTGAAGTTCAAACTGAGCATCAGAATGGGAAAGAAATGTGATTTAAGTAACTTTGAAAATGGCATGGTTATTGGTGCCAGACGGGGTAGTCAGAGTATTTCAGAAACTGCTGATATTTTTACACAAAAACATCTCTGGGGTTTACAGAGGATGGTCCAAAAAAGAGGAAATACCCAGTGAGCGGCAGTTCTGTGGGTGAAAATCCCTTGTTGATGGCAGAGGTCAGAGGAAAATATCCAGACTGGTTCGAGCTGATAGAGTGGCAACAGTAACTCAAACAACCACTCGGTACAACCAAGGTCTGCAGAACAGCACAACACATCGAACCTTGAAGGCAGATGGGCTACAGCAGCAGAAGAACACACGGGTTTTACTGTGTATGCTAAAAAGTTGGCCAGTTTAGTCCCAAGTAGTATTGAAGAAGTAGGCTACACTTACAAGGCGTACTAGAACTTCTAGTACATTGATATTAGTATACTTAAACTTTACTTCATAAAGTATACTTAAAATATACTTGAACTTTGCTAAAGTATACTTACTAAAATGAACTTGAAGTATACTTATTTGTACGGGTAAGAACACGCTACAATTCACACAGGTTCACCAAAAGTGGACAATAGAAGATTGGAAAAATGTTGCCGGTCTCATGAGTCTCGATTCCTGCTGCAACATTCAGATGTTAAGATCAGAATTTGGCATAAACAACATGAAAGCATGGATCCATCCTGTCTTGTATCAATGGTTCAGGCTGGTGCTGATGTAATGGTGTGAAGGATATTTTCTTGACACACTTTTGGCCCCTTAGTACTATAATCAAATAACTTCTACAGTCCAAATCTCAATCCAATAGATAGAGCACCTTTGAGATGTGGTGAAACGGGAGATTCCAGCCGACAAATCTGCACCAACTGCTTGATTCTATTATGCCAATTTGACCAAAATCATTTCCAGCTCCTTGTTGAGTCTACAGGTCCTTCTCAATAAATTAGCATATTGTGATAAAGTTCATTATTTTCCATAATGTAATGATAAAAATTAAACTTTCATATATTTTAGATTCATTGCACACCAACTGAAATATTTCAGGTCTTTTATTGTTTTAATACAGATGATTTTGGCATACAGCTCATGAAAACCCAAAATTCCTGTCTCAAAATATTTGCATATTTCATCCGACCAATAAAAGAAGTGTTTTTAATACAAAAAAAAAAGTCAACCTTCAAATAATTATGTTCAGTTATGCACTCAATACTTGGTCGGGAATCCTTTTGCAGAAATGACTGCTTCAATGCGGCGTGGCATGGAGGCAATCAGCCTGTGGCACTGCTGAGGTGTTATGGAGGCCCAGGATGCTTCGAGAGCGGCCTTAAGCTCATCCAGAGTGTTGGGTCTTGCATCTCTCAACTTTCTCTTCACAATATCCCACAGATTCTCTATGGGGTTCAGGTCAGGAGAGTTGGCAGGCCAATTGAGCACAGTAATACCATGGTCAGTAAACCATTTACCAGTGGTTTTGGCACTGTGAGCAGGTGCCAGGTCATGCTGAAAAATGAAATCTTCATCTCCATAAAGCTTTTCAGCAGGTGGAAGCATGAAGTGCTCCAAAATCTCCTGATAGCTAGCTGCATTGACCCTGCCCTTGATAAAACACGGTGGACCAACACCAGCAGCTGACATGGCACCCCAGACCATCACTGACTGTGGGTACTTGACACTGGACTTCAGGCATTTTGGCATTTCCTTCTCCCCAGTCTTCCTCCAGACTCTGGCACCTTGATTTCCGAATGACATGCAACCACTGAGCAACAGTCCAGTGCTGCTTCTCTGTAGCCCAGGTCAGGCGCTTCTGCTGCTGTTTCTGGTTCAAAAGTGGCTTGACCTGGGGAATGCGGCACCTGTAGCCCATTTCCTGCACACGCCTGTGCACGGTGGCTCTGGATGTTTCTACTCCAGACTCAGTCCACTGCTTCCGCTGGACCCCAAGGTCTGGAATCGGTCCTTCTCCACAATCTTCCTCAGGGTCCGGTCACCTCTTCTGGTTGTGCAGCGTTTTTTGCCACACTTTTTCCTTCCCACAGACTTCCCACTGAGGTGCCTTGATACAGCACTCTGGGAACAGCCTATTTGTTCAGAAATTTCTTTGTGTCTTGCCCTCTTGCTTGAGGGTGTCAATGATGCCTTCTGGACAGCAGTCAGGTCGGCAATCTTACCCATGATTGCGGTTTTGAGTAATGAAACAGGCTGTGAGTTTTTAAAAGTCTCAGGAATCTTTTGCAGGTGTTTAGAGTTAATTAGTTGATTCAGATGATTAGGTTAATAGCTCGTTTAGAGAACCTTTTCATGATATGCTAATGTTTTGAGACAGGAATATTGGGTTTTCATGAGCTGTATGCCAAAATCATCAGTATTAAAACAATAAAACACCTGAAATATTTCAGTTGGTGTGCAATGAATCTAAAACATGTGAAAGTTTAAGTTAAAAGATGTTTTATCATTACATTATAGAAAATAATGAACTTTATCACAATATGCTAATTTTTTGAGAAGGACCTGTATGCTATGAAGAATAAAGGCAGTTCTTAAGGCAAAAAGGGGTTCAACCCGGTGCTAGCCTATACTTCTTTTGTTTGTGGATAAATCTGAGTTTCTGAACAATCACTTGATTTAATGATTCAATGACTCACTTACCTGTTAAGCATATACAGCTATAAAATGAATGTGGATCACATAGTTCAGATTATTTGATGAGAGATGTTTGAGGTCATTTTAATGTCTCTGGTATCCTGGCAATTCTGAGCAGTGAGCCCAGTTTGATATCTTTTCTCTGAAACTCAAGAAGAGACATTTGGGATTTTTTTATTCCTGTGTAGTTTTCACAGTTTAAGGCATTTGAAAATAAGGCATTCTTTTTTGATATTGATATTTTCTTTATTGAGTTGTGAGTAGCTTGTTTTGGAAGGTGTTGAATATGTTTTTTCTGGACAGGAGTCCCTTAATGAAATAATAGCTCAGTGTCTCTTCAGACATGTGTAGTATGGCACAGCTATCCGCTCTTGTCCAGGGGAATGCCGAGCTGGCTGGCCGTCCCATACAAGAAGGGTGCAACGGCCTGATGCCTTTAAAACCAACAGAAGTTGACCTCATGAGCAAGCAGGCAGAGGGAAGTGAGTTGCACAGCAGCCAGCATTAACACCTCCGGCACAGTTCAACCCGCCACACACACCACTGCACAGGCCAACTGGATCAAGTGAGGCTGCCGGTGGAATCAAATGGCATGTAATGATAGCAGACAGCTTCTGTAGTAATGAAAGCTCTTCTTCTCAGCTATGCTATGAAAGCACATAAATAGACCTATATCTGTGATTATAGAGTCAAGCACAGGTTGATGAAGTGCTTTTTTTGGAGAACACTAATTCGATTTTTTGATCTTCCAATCTAAAGGAATATTTCAGGCCGTGGAACACAAAAGGGCAAGTTTATCAAATTGTCCCTGCTGCTTTTTTAGCATATATTGAAAGTGGATTGCGATTTAAATTAATAAGGTCCAAAAAAAACAAAAAAGCTCCATGAAAGATTCATAAAAGTAGTTCACATGACCATTTTGGGGACAAATTTGAGTTGATTAACCATCAACTGGTTAATTAAATTAAATTTGAATTTTACTTTTGTTGACTTGACTTCCATTAATGGATTTAGAAGGAAGGACCAGCGCCTGGACATTACAATCCAAGGCCAAGCACAGGCCTTGCAGTCACTTCCTGCTTTAGGTCTACAGTACCACGGCTGTACAGTGTGCATTCGGTAAGCTCCATTTCTATCCCTGTTCGATAACAAGCTCTACAACCCTACATTAAGTCTTACAACAGCAAAACTAGTCTTAGGGCCATCGATTTAAAACACCAAAATCAGTGTATTGATTATCATAAATGGGATGAATGTGTATGTCATTAAGTAAAATGGGGCAACCCCAATTCTCACCCCAAGGCGTCATTTAATTGAGACTTTTGACCATGCGTCAACTAACTGATGCTAAAGGGTGCCTTTAGCGTCAGTTAGATGACGCTTCCGTTATGGGTAGGTTTAGGTATGGGGTAGGGTAGGCGTGTCTCATGTTGACGCTAAAGGGTGCCATGTGCGTCGGATGTAGACGCATGGTCAAAAGCGTCAGTTACATGACGCCCGAGGATGAGCGTCATCTAACTGACGCTAAAGGCACCCTTTAGCGTCAGTTAGTTGACGCATGGTCAAAAGTCTCAATTAAATGACGCCTTGGGATGAGAACGGGCTGAATGGGGCTAAAAGTCTCAAACCTTTGCTATTTTGCCTTTTATTGACAGAGAACTCCCGGACCAGGTGTGCATGAGCCCACATGGCACAAAGGTCAACGGCTCAGCACTAAGGGCAAAGTGGACTGGGCCTATGACCTCCTTTTCCGCAACACACCATGAACTTTGTCCTGTCTTTTTGTCTGACTTTCCCACATGTATCCTTTAGTAATATTTCCCATTCTTTTGAAAGTAGGGTGTTGCCAGCTGGTATGTGAATGACCTTGTTCGAAATGTGGTTGAAAGAATGTAGTTGTTGTTTTAACATTGAGGTATGTTAAAAACAACGTTTCATGCTGAATTTTTGTAAAAAGGTAAAGAAAATGTATACGTTTTAACATGATTTGTAAGATATGACATTGAAACAACATTGTAATATTAGCATTGATTCAATTTTAATAAAAAATCTATCTCTGCAATCTCTGTTATGTCATGAACTGACTGTGTGGCTGCCAATAATGAACAAATCTTTGTTATAACTCTCACATTCGCATAACTCATTCAGCCTGAACAAAGAGATCAGTGTCATACAATAAAACTGCTGTTTACAACACTCACACACAATAGCTAGATTAACCCTATTGTTGAGGTCCTTAATAAATCTGCTGACATCAATGAGAATGTACATGTGGGTTGTGTAGGCCTATATTTATGTCTATCTAATAGATCATTTGAATCTACAGTATATAGCTACTGTGTGGTCCAAAAGTCTGAGTAAAAAAATGCATCTATTTCCCATTTTTCCAATTTAATGCAAAATGTTTAATGGTGCATTCAGTAGTTTGGTGCTCATTTAAAAAGCTCTACACATGAGTGCTGTACAATCACATTAAATGAACACTGTACTCATAGTAGTTTTCTATAAAAAGTATTTTAATTTTAAATGGCACGAGTCACCCCCCTCAATGTATTTCCACACTGTTTCACTAAACATTCAACAATATTCTCACATTAATTGGCTGCGTCCATATGGTAGTAGCGTAGAATTCTTTGCTGATACGAAAAGCTAAAATCAGACAACAGAACAATGGGAGAATCAGTGTGGCCGAAGAAGCAGAAAAGGTCTGAAACCAAAAGACAAAATAACCATCAAAGACAAAAAATGTAATAAAAAATTAGCATGAACATCAGTGCGACATAAACAAGGTGGAAAGAAATGAAGACAGGGTGGCCCAAGTTGTTGGACATGTAAGGGAGTTAATTATTGTGCAAATTGCTTTCTATAACTCACTAGTGCATAAAAAAATAACAGAAACCTCAGCTAAAACCAGACAATTACATTACTTTTAATGAGTCCACTCCCCAAGATTACTTTCATAAAAATGAGCCACATCTGAAAGGCAAAGGGGGAGGTGTTGCTGTAATCTATAGTAATATCTTCAGAATTACTCAGAAGTCTAGTCTCAAATATAATTATTTTGTTGGTGTTTAATGTAACACTTTGTAGTATAAATGATAAATCGCGCTTGACATTTGTGCTAGCTACTGTATACAGGCCACCAGGGCACCATACAGTCTTTATCAAAGAATCTGCAGATTTTTTATCAGAATTAGTACTGGCTGCAGATAAAAGTCCTATTCATTTTAATATACATATAGATAAAGAAAAAAGACGCATTGGGATTGGCATTTAGAGACATTCTAAACTCTATTGGAGATAGCCAACATATGACAGGACCCACTCATTTTTATAATCATACTTTAGATCTAATATTGTCATATGGAATCAATGTTAATGCTGTTGAAATTTTGCAGCAGAGCGTAAGATCATTAGCTCAGATCATTAGTCTCGTGTAAACTTCATTTAGCTAAGTCTGCAAAACCGACTCTGTTACAAATATGTTAGAATTATCACTTCTGCCACTAAAGATTGCTTTATTAATAATATTCCTGATCAGTTTCATCTCAGCATCCCAGATAGCTTAGAAGAACTTGCGACAGAAACTTTTGACTCTCTCTTTTCCAGCACTTTAGACACAGTTGCTCCTTTGTGCTTAAAGAAGATTAAAGAAAATAGTACAACACCGTGGTACAACGAGCACACCCAGGCCCTTAAGAGAGCAGCCAGAAAAATGGAGCGCAACTGGAAGAAAACAAAACTAGATGTTTTTCAAATTTCATGGAAAGAGATTACTTACAAAGTACTAAATGGTTTAGCTCCCCAGTACTTGAGCGAGCTCTTAACGGATTATAGTCCTTCACGTCTATTGCGATCTCAAAACTCTGGCCAGTTGATAATACCTAGAATATCAAAATCGACTTCTGGCCATATAGATCCTTTTCCTATTTAACACCTAAACTCTGTCTTCCTAACATTGTCCTGGAAGCGGACACACTCTTATCAGACAAAAAACACATCTCTTTAACCTGGCATAAACACCGAAAATTATACATTCCTATTATTCAAATCAGTTAAATTATTATTAGGCTGCATAAATTAGGTCAGCCGGAACCGGGAACACTTCCTATAACACTCGATGTTCCCGTTACGTCATAAGAAGAATGGCATCTACACCAATGTAAGTCTTTCTGCTTATTCCGAGATTTACTGTAATCAGCTGGATCCAGGCCTTATCCAGATCAGATGGAGGACCTGTGCCTAGACACGAACAAAACGCATGATGTAGTCAGCTGGATCCGGGCCGTATCCAGACCAGATGGAGGACCTGCACCTAGACAAGACCACAACGCATCCCTGAAGTGTCAGCAGAGATTGTGTCCACTAGACTCTCCCCTGTCAAGGCCTCATCGACACGACAGCCATCAGCACTGATCCTCAACAAACCCATCTCCATACCGGCTTGACTCCGATCTTCAACCAGATGGAACTGGATAATATTCTGATTGTTCAATGACACCATGGCGCCATCATGTCCAGTTTAGTTTAATTTCCTTTGTCATTAGGTGCGTTTACATGGAGCATTGTATTCTATTTACAATTGTTTTAAAAGTCCAATCCAAATGAAAATGCTACCTATAAACACCTCAATAGTAATAAAAATGCGCAAACTGATTGAAATTGTAATTGAAATCGAGTTGAGAGGGGTGGGATAAACCTTTTCTAATCCGTTTGATAGGACATGTGACACTTGATCGTATTGAAAACCGAAACTGTAAAGTGTTCCACATGTGCAATGATGTAGAAATGGCGTAATGAAGAATGAGCTGATGTTGTTGTTGAATATAATAAATGACTTTAGTTTCAATTTAAAATTCTCTTTCCACACATTGCCTGTGAAGTGGTGCAGGACAGTGTTGTCCCACAAGTGCTTGTTTCAGACTCTCAGCTTGTTTTGGGTACAGGAATGGGCGTCTTTACTGCTTGATTAAAATAAGCTTCTTTTGTGCTCATCGTCTCATAATAGACCCGAAATAGATAAATATTAAGTCTGCTTTTTAAAAAAGAAAGAAAATGAGGATTGTGGTTGTGGTTATTATGTGGCAATAGTGGGAATCTCTGTATATTTGTGCAGTGTGCGCTTGTCAAAAGATTAAATCTGATTTAAAGCTTGTGACATATAAACTTGTGCATTAACCCGATTACTTTCTTTAGCGTTCATGTAAACACAATGTTCGGATTTATCAATCGAAATGATTTCATTCCAATTGAAACAAAAAGTGTCCATGGAAGCCTGGTTAATGTTTTGCCTGAGTTCTCATTTAATTGTTTTTTTTTAATATAGTTTCTGTTTAGTTTCACACCTGTTCTTTATTCTGTTGATTGGCATCTCTGTATATAAGCCCTCGGTTTTCTAAGTTCTCTGTTCGGTGCTGTTCTCTGTATTCCTCGTTCATTCTGCGTCACAATCTTTATTGGATTTATTTAAACATTTTTATATTGATGGTGCTGTTGTTTACAACAAATCAACAACTGCACAAAGTCAGTACAAAATGAGTGTGCGCATACCAAATATAAGTGAGTAATGAACAAATGGTGACCATTTCCATTCTTTCAAAAATAGAATATGAACGAGTGAGACTAGTGTGCAGTCAGGTGACGCTTCGCAGGGCTTTGTGCAATCACACAAGTCTTTTCTAACAGGGTCGTGTTCAGAGTCAATATCACGCTGGACAAAATTGGCTGGAGGCCTATCATTTTACATTACAATGGACAGGTGCTGGTACTACATCACAGGTCTATGACTCATATTACTTTAAAGAGGATGGTTTGGGATCAGGACAGTGGTTGATGTAGGCTACTATTGTTTGTGAAATATGAACAGTACAACAAACTTGTCCTTCCAGAGAACATCAACTGATTGAGCACACCTAATGTGAGGGTGAATGCAAGGTGACCTTGAAAACTCATGTTGTGGCTGCTGAAGCTAAGTCAGTGGCTAATAATAGGCCTACATTTAAAGTGGTCATATCGTATTTTTTTTAAAGTTAGTTAATAATTTTCAAGATTTTTCCCCCAACCAAACCAGTGTTTTTAATGGCCCTTTTTCATCCTCTCCCTGTTCTCTGCTATAATATGATCTGTGGCTATGTTGTTGGGATTAAAATGTTTTTTAGCGGCCCCATTTGCATCATCACACATTCGTACTTTCTTCATCAAAAAAGAAACCCATCAATCTATGGGCAGCCAGCTGTCAGGGCTGTAACTCAGTCTGGACACCTGACCTTCAACAACTGCAGAGTCGCACCTCAGTCTGAGCAGGAGTAGCAAGGGCTGGCCTGCCACCTGTGAGTAACCAGAGAGCCAGGGACAGTCTCTCTCTCTCTCTCTCTCTCTCTCTCTCTCTCTCTCTCTCTCTCTCTCTCTCTCTCTCTCTCTCTCTCTCTCTCTCTCTCTCTCTCTCTCTCTCTCTCTCTCTCTCTCTCTCTCTCTCTCTCTCTCTCTCTCTCTCTCTCTCTCTCTCTCTCTCTCTCTCTCTCTCTCTCTCTCTCTCTCTCTCTCACACACACACACAGACAGTGAAGAGTGAAACCCGAGAGAGGTTTTCTCAGGACGGTGATCACTTTTTTTTCATTAGCACTTAATCAATCCACGTGAATAAACAAATGAGCAGGAACATTACAAACATGCTCATTAGCGATGACCTGCATGTTCTGACTTCTCATTACCCAGTAATTTTACTCCGTGGATCAGAGTCAGACTGATATGATTTTAGACATTGCTAAACACAACTTTCCGGAAGATATGCAGAACAGCAACATTTCGTTATTCATTATGAGTCTGATGGTGATCTTGATTTTAATTTTTTTAATCATGAAATGAATTTGATTTAGATACTAACAACGTTGTCAGTCATAATTCTGCCTTACCTACCATAAATAGAAAGAAAAAAAATAGATCTTGTTTAAAAAAAATGTAAGAAATTATTCAATAAATAATAAAAAACCCTGCTCTCTATAAGTAGTTTAAGCATATGGAGACTTGTTTATTTATTTGTCTTATTGGGGAGACTTATTAGAAATGTATTTTTCATTTGCAATGCTTCATGGAAGGGGGTGTTTGCTGCTGAGCTGTGCAAAATTTATTTGGTAAAAGCATTTTCCTTTATTGGTGGATCTCTATTAAGGATTACGGGTAGTTTAGTTTTTAACAATAAATTTGACAGATACTTTTTTGTCACTATCTTGACCCAAAAAAAAAAAATTCTGCCAGGACCACTATCATCAAAGATGATTGGCGATTAGCATACAGCTTGGATTGGCGAAGTGGTTCTGTTCTGGGCAAGAACTCCCTGCGCATCCATGCAGCCTAGCAGGGAGAACAGCAACAACCCCCTTAGGGTAAACAGAACAAAACCAACATTGCAAATTTAATGTTCAAGAATTTAATGCACGACACAATTCGAGAAAAATGAGTCTGATTTGAAGAGGAATATCAGAAGGCCAAGTCCTGACTGGACAAGAGGAGGAGCTGGGGATGGAGGAGGGTAACTAGCTCCTGAGCAACAAGATAAAGCTGCTGATAATACTGAATGGACCTTATATAGGGATGTTGTAATAGACGTCGTATTCCTAAAGGTAGACATGTATCAGCTAAGAGTCAGCTTATGCGAGCTTGAATGATGTGACCTGCCAGAACTAACTCTATGCTTGATTTTTGTCATGATTTAATCACCCTCATGTTGTTCCGAACCGGTATGACTTTCTTTCTTAGGGGAACACAAAAGAAGATGTTTAGAAGAATGTTGGCAATCAAACAGTTTTGGTTTTCATTGAATTCCACAGTATTTTATGTATTTGTATTTTATATATTAGTTATATATGTCAATAGTAACTGAAACTGGTTATATTCTTCAAAATATCTTCTTTTAGGTTCCAGAGAAAGAAGCAGGTTTGGAATGACATGAGGCTGAGTAAATGATGACAGCATTTTTAATTTTGGGTGAACTTGTCACAACCACGCCAAGCTTACACAACAACAATGTACTAAAAAGGGAAAACTTTCCCCTTTGCATTTTTCACATACAGATGACAACATTGTCAAAACGATACCCATTCACATGGATCCGCGAAAACGCTGTATTATGCTGCCAGGCCAGTAGTTGGTGATGTCATCATGTTGTAAAGAAAAACTACGCGCCTATAGACTAAACACGTAATACTCATACGCAGGATGTCACCGTTTTCACGGATTGACATTTTTGTAGTTTACACAGAGACACTTTGCTTTTTCAGGCCCCAAAACCGCCATTTTCGTTTAAATAAATGGCCAAAACGCATAAAAAGTTTTCCGTTTTTTAATTGAAAACGGTGTGGTGTAAATGAACCATCAGCCTTCACAGTCTGAGTACTGATCACACACACGTCACTCATCAGCCCTCATTACCTGCACTATAAAAAGCACACATACACACCACCAGTAGTTGTCTGGCCTTGTATGAAGAACACAGACTCATTGCCTGCAAACGTTGGTTTTTCCTGTTCCATGTTGAAACCTAGTCATCCATCTGTGTGAGTGTGTGTCTGGAAACCTGTAAGACAAAACCAGTAATCATCTTTCATAGACTCTATTGCTCCATTACTTACCTGCATTGAATTGTGTTCTTGCTCCTTCTATAAATCAACGTACCTGTTCATCTGACTCTATCATCGTCATTGTGTCCAAGCCCTGTTATTATGACAGAATTATTCATTTAACAATATAAAAACTCATGGTAGTTCCGTCTTAAAAGGTTTGTGCATAATAAATATATTTGGAGTTTTACTTTCAGAACCCTGTTGTTGTGCTTCATCAAGTGATTAAGAAAAAAAAATCCCAAAGGACAAGATTCCACTTCAAAGGCCTACGTCTAATCATTCCCTTTTCTTCAAAATATGTGCAACATAATAGCCCAGTTCTCCTGTGTGTGCCATACGGGATCTTTATGTTGGGACTCTGGGCTCTGCTGGCCTCGGCTTTTGTTGCAAGTTCTGTCGTTGCGACCATAGTTGGCTAACGATGCTTTTGGGATTGAATAGCATTCTTTATCAGTCACAACCTCTCCAAATAATCCCATATATCACCACTACTGCTCCTAGTGACAACCGCTAACAGAGAGACAGAAAATAAATACTTGATGAAATATTTAAAAAATAAAAGTTATCATGCTATTGGATTAAATCTCAGAAAATATTTCTGACAATTAGGCACATATAAAATAATCATAATTGTAGCTTTGTGTGTTTTTTGACTCATTTAGTCTAAATCCCAACATCGCATTTTGTTATTCCCATCATCCTCAGTGGTGATTCTCATTAAACTCTCATCACTGTAGTCAAAAGTTTTCGATCTGTAAGAGTTTTAAATTTTTCTCTTCTGCTCTTCTGCTCTCTCTTCTGCTCACCAAGGCTGCATTTATTTGAAAGAAAAAAAAAACACAGTAATATTGTTAAATATTGTGACAATTTAAAATAACTGTTTTCTATTTTAATATGTTAAAATGTAATTTATTCCTGTGATCAAAGCTGAATTTTCAGCATCATTACTCCAGTCTTCAGTGTCACATGATCCTTCAGAAATCATTCTAATATGATTTGATGCTCAAAAAACATTCATTATTATGACCCATCTTGAAAACAGTTGTGTACAATTTTTCTTTGATGAACAGAAAGTTTAAAAGAACAGCATTTATTTGAAATATAATCTTTTGTAACATAAATGTATTTACTGTAAGATACCTTGATGAATAAAAGTATTGATTTATTTTATTTCTTTTCCCCAAATTTTATTTTTATTTTTAATAATATAAAAATTCTTACTGACCCCAAACTTTTGAATGGTAGTGTTTAATGTTACAAAAGCTTTCTATTTAAGATAAATGCAGTTCTTTTGAACTTTCTCTTAATCAAAGAATCCTGAAAATAAAAATGTAAGTAACTGTTTTCAACATTGATAATAAGGAGAAATGTTTCTTGAGCATTAAATCAGCATATTAGAATGATTCATTTTTTGTCCATCTCTGCAAAACAGACTTCAGGGTAGGAGATGGACTAAAAATTAACTCTCAAAACTTACTGCCAGATTCTGGAAGATTAATTCTTTAAACAGTGGCACAAGAGGATGTGCTGCTGGTCCTTCAAGAGTCACTCTCGATCTGTCTGTCTATAAAGCCTATATATATAAAACAGTCTTCATGTATTTTACCACACTTCAGCTTGTGATTCTTATTAAGTGGGGTTCATTTTTTAGGGTTCTTTACCTAAATTCTTTAACCGAGTCTCTGAGATCCTGACAACTTGCACTTCTGGAGACTCCAGGTAGGTTGCAGTTCTAGAAAATGGTGGCGCTGGAGACTAAAGGGTTCCTGATGGTTTCACACTTAATTCTTCATTTTAGTTCTTAATTCTTTTGCAGTTGTTGTGGAAATAATTCTATTCGAAAAGTCAGGAGGAGGGAGACAAGTGAAAATCTCTGAAAAGTCAAAGTATCAAATATTTATTCTTGCAAGAAATAAAATTGGCATTCTCATACAGACAGCATCTACATGAGAAGGCGAAAAGGCTGGTCCCTTTCATCAAGTTATATACCCTAAACACATCCTGTTTAGGCTGCATCTATTTCAGAAGATTATCTTTGTTACCTTAAAAGGAAACGTGTTTGTTCAAGATCTCTTGTCTCACATGAATTTATCTAGACAGAACAATGACATCTTCGTTAAAGTTTCCTGTTTTTAGCTGCTGTTCGAATTCACACTTTTTGCCTATCTTTGGTTTGATCAAAAACTGCACACATACATATCACACTTGAAGTACACAATAGGTCACTGGGAGTACACATAGTCCCTTTTGCTACTTGGTCTTCTGTAACCCAGAACATTTTGTTCCTGAAAGCTTATCTTAACTTATGCATTTCTAGCATCTTTAATAATGTCCTTTAGCTTATATGAACATCTTCCTTTAAATGCTTATGAGTACATAAATCTTCAACGTTAATAAAAGTTGCACACATCTAAAAGATAAAAGAACACATCTTAAAGTAAAAAAACACATCTAAATGTAAAATTTCCATTACACAGTTAACATGTGTCTTTTCTTCTCCACCTGTTTTTGTCTGACCCTGCTGACCCAATGAGCATTTCACTGTCCAATGGTCATGCCTTGACTGCAATTTCAAGTATTGCATCCTTCTAATGGGCATTTAATGATCTGAACGTTTGAGTCTGAGTTAAATCTTTTTCGGCTTATTTTATCTGTAAAAGAAAACGTGCAGAATATGCACACCTATATAAGGCGGTTTTTCATTTCCAACCTTCATGAAGAATTATATATCACTTATAAATGATTAAACACAAAATGAATAGTAGTTATTATGATTAACGTGGTTTGGAATTGGTAAAATGTGCATGCCTGGAAAAAAAATATGATCAGAAAATCAACGTGCCTAATAATTCTGCACGCCGTTATTTGTTTTGCATTATGGGTGAAATATGACCATATGAAAACCATTAAACAATATAATATTGTGAGCATTATTCTCATAATGTTTTGACTTTAATCTCAAAATATTTCAACTTTATTCTTCTAATTTTCGATTTTTTTTTAAAAGATTATTTTTTTTTACGTTGCGGTTCAGGACTTCTATGAAAATGCTTATTTACTTTTTTTAAAAAAGCAGCTGCAATAACTGTCAAATATTAAATTATATATTAGCATGCAGCATACATTTTTAAAATCAATAATATTAAGTAATATTACATTTCTGTTTGACAACCTGCAATAACCCAGCCATGAAAAACCTTTATAAACTTTTGCAAACAGATTCAACGTGAATGTGTATTTATATCGGTTTGAATTACATATTAATGTATTTAGGAACAGAAAAAGTATGTGATTGCCCCATTTAGTAAGACCTTCTTATTCCTGTAGTCAAGCATTTGAATTATGCATCAGCAATAGTTAAAACAGAGAAAGCTCTATAAAATAGTATAGTATAAAACATGCAAAGAGGCCAGAAAGACCGGTTTCCAACAATAGAAATGGGAGGATAATAGAGATACAATTTCAAGAGCACTTGTTAAACTGTGCCAGGAGAAACAGTGGGCATGTATACTGTAGATGTGTGCAAGTAAACAAGAATCCCACTTATAACACTTACATAACCCAACTCAATGGTCTATGCATTTGTTCAATGCTGTCCCTAATTAACATCTTGATCCCGTCATCAAACAGAACTGGCTAAAATAGCACAGCGCTGTTTTCCATGAGGCTTCAGACCCACGTGCTGAAGATCCAACAGCATCCCCAGAAACTCAAACAAGGCTCGGCTGCTAAGCAACCACAGCCGCCCCAGAGAAAGAAGACCAAGGGTTTCTCCACCAACAGCACTGGAAAAGTTACATAAGACATTTAAGTGCTGTGGAGCTAAAGGACCGAAAATGATAAGGAATGAAACCAACAGACAACAATGACACTGGGATTGCAAAAATCACTCTTTATAAGAAGAACAATCTTTAACCAACCTACAGTAGAGATGATTACCGTGTATATAAATACTAAAAGAATTTAAAATGAACTAAAGAATTCAACAATTTTGTCCCTGAAAACAAGACTCAGTATCTGAACATGTTGCAGCACATGTGCAACATTTTGTAGTTATTTGAGAATATGGAAGTCCACACCACAACTGTCAAGATAAATAAGAACAATATTGTTGGAATCACTGACAGTGTATCAGAATCCACCTGACTATAAAGAGTCCAAGCATTTAAAGTTGCAGTCGACAACAATTGCTGAGTGCTCTTATAATAAACAAATAGTCTGTTGGTGTAGATAATATTATAGTTATAGTTATCCTTATAGTTATCATTGTTGGTGTGAACAGGGTTTTAAAGGGATAGTTCACCCAAAAATGAAAATTAGCCCATGATTTACTCGCCCTCAAGTCATCCTAGGTGTATATGAAATTCTTCTTTCAGACGAATACAATTGGAGTTATATTACAAAATGTCCTGGCTCTTCCAAGCTTTATAATGGCAGAGAATGGCTGTTTCTGTTTTGAAGTCCATAAAAGTGCATCTATCCATCATAAAAGGGCTCTGGGGGATTAATAAAGGCCCTCTGAAGTGAAGCGATGCATTTGTGAAAGAAAAATATCCAAATTTAAAACTTTATAAAGTAAAATAACTAGCTTCCAGCCAAACGAACATACAGATTTCACTGATGTCTAAAGCCCAACTGATGCGAGTAATGCGACGTACTGCTGATATTTACTCTACGCCATGATGCACTACACTACTTCTGACATCAAAAGTTGTGTAAGTTGCACATTAGGCGTAAGTAGAATCCGTATGTTCGTTTGACCGAAAGCTTGAATTTTACTTTGTAACGTGTTAAATATTAATATTTTTTTTACACAAATGCATCAATTCGCTTCAGAAGGCCTTCATTAACCCCCCGGAGCCGTGTGGAGTTTGTTTATGATGGATAGATGAACTTTTATGGACAGAAACAGAAATGTACTGCCATTTTAAAGCTTGGAAGAGCCAGGACATTTTTTTTATATAACTCTGATTGTATTCGTCTGAAAGAAGAATGTCATATACACCGAGGATGACTTAAGGGTGAGTAATTCATGGGCTAATTTTCATTTTTCAACTATCCCTTTAAGGTCACATTTTCTGTTGCTCTGTGAAATAGTGCAGACGTTTCAATGGGAATTCTCGCAGTCTGGAATTTTGTGTGACGACAAAAAAGTCCCACATTGAATTTTGTCAAATATTTTCATTTGTCACATTGATCAACAGAAATCTGGGTGAGTGGTGCTTCATGCATCGCTACTCTATTCACGACGGACCTTGTTTGCTCGTGAAATTTCACTAGTGCGATCACGCTCACTTTCAATCAAGAGCCAAAAGTGCAAAGTTTTTGTTATACAGTATGTGTCATTAAAGTGATTGAAAGCCAGCATTCCCTCCATATATATGAGTGTCATAGATGTGTCAGAGTTCTCGTGGGATGATGGTGAAGGGCCGGATAGGGCAGCTGGACTCCAGCTCCAGTGCGGTGAGGAAGCAGTCGGGAGCCTGTGAGCAGCTTCTGCTCTGTAGCGCCTCCCCTAGGGCACTCCAGGCCTCGTGTGCTGTGTTATGTACTTGTATCGCGTCCCTCAGCATCTTCTCCCCGAGACCCACACGGCCTGTGCGCACCAACAACTTCCCCTGTGGACAGGAAGCAAGGGAGGGTTACACTGTTTTTTGTTTTGATGCGTGATGTATTTTTGCAGAACTGTTAATTTTTTTATATATTCCAGATTAAAAATTAAAATGCTTGTGGGCAAGAAAAATATGAGTGTAGGGAGTTTGTGATGGTGTGCTGATGTTATACATTGCTCTATAAAAAAGTGTTTATTTATAAGGGTATGGGTAAAGTGGAAAGGGGTCAACTTGGAATCAGTACAAAATAGTTGAGCAGACTCAACTGATTTAAAAACAGGCCAGGCTCTAACTTTGAGATTCCTGGTGAGCCGGAGTTCATACATTATTTAATTGTTTCCCCATTACAGATTTTGTAACTACAAATTACAACCAATAGCACAAATAAATTCAATAGAACAAAGATTCAGATATGAGAGAGAGAGAGAGAGAGAGAGAGAGAGAGAGATTATAATGTATAAATTAAATATAATAATCCTATTAAAGCTAAATAAGTTATTCAGTCAAGATCATAGACTGTAAAAAATATAGATGTAGTGTCCGTGACGTCACCCGTAGGTTTCTGAAGAGCTTTTTTGAAGACCATCTTGGCCGCGCGTCACTCCCGGATATCCGAAAATGGGCAAAAAGGCGGGATTACCTGAGGTGACGTGTGGCTAACACACAGCAGACAAACGGCTAGTAGTGACAGCAGCGGCAATCCACCTGTCACTCAAGTGACCACGCACTTAATTATGCAGAACTTTAGGCTTAATATAAGTTAAACGGATGAGTTATAAAAAAAAAAATCACCCCCCTGACGAGGAGACGAGGCTTACGAGGATACTTGCCAAACAGCCATTATAATGTAGCCCAATCAGGGCCCGAGCACCAATGGTGTGAGGACCCTATTGGAATTGCTCCGTTTATTATTATTTATATTGCTCTGTTTAAGAGTGAAGACGCAAAAGAGAACTCAGTTCGGTAATTGCATGCTGTCTTGAGACGCAGCTCTGTGTGTGTGCTTTGTGTGTATGCGCACAGAACACAGTGCGAGAGGTCCGAATTGAGTTTCTTTCACGTCTTCCGCTTGAACGGTTTAAAATCGTTTGAATTTATGAAGACCGCTGTCACGTTCTAATACTGCTTTCTAGTTTATAAAAAACAAGCAGATTTTTGATACCAAAACCTCCCTCAAAATCTGGGGCTGAATTGAACATCGCACCAATTTTGCAATATGTCTTTTTTTGGTGTGGGGGCGGGATTGGAAAAGCCCCCCTGTGGAGCTGGGCCTGCATTTTAATTTTGTGTAATTCCCAATATCCCATGTTGTTACTCCCACTATTCTCATTGGTGATATTCATTAAACTCTCATTACTGAAAAAAAAAACAATAATCTGTACTCTTCAGTACACAGTATTTAATATCAAGACCTACAGTATAAATACTGGATAATTAAAAAATATACACCTTTTGCATTACACTGATGAGAATCTAGGCATTAGTGAAATATGACCATATTTATGTTATCACTGAAAAATGGATTTCCCATGCCAGGTATTAAAATGTCTTAAGTAAATATTAAATAAAAAAAAATTAAGTATAGCCTATATATAGGTAAAAATTGCTGTGTAACACCATATGTTATTTGATGCATAAAAATGATGAACATTTTTAATTGTATTTGTTTGGTGAAATACAGTGTTGAAAAATGCTTCATGATTATTTTTTTAATCTAAATTAACATTCAACTAAAATTTACTCCGCAATAATTGACTTTTTAATGAAATTGTGATTTCTCTGCATCATATTACATATTTAAAATGTACAGTCTTCATTTCCTGGAAAATCAACCAGAAATATTGATGATAAATAAGACTTGTTTTGTAAATGTGTATGAACAGTATGTATGTATATTTACTAATGCTTTGGCAACATGAAGCTATTTCCCCATGCCAACAAAACCTCTTGAATCTGATATCTCAATATAATACATTGTAAATCAATGGTATGAGATGAAAAGTGGGTTTAGAAGTGAATGTGCACAGTGAGTTGGTGGTTATCCCTAGAGTTAAACTGTGTTACTTTCCCCAATCCCGCCAACAACACAATGATTTACCCATTGCAATTACATTTCATCGTCCCCTCTTTCAGCACACATGCAGTTGTATTTCTGGTTTGTGGCACATGACTGCTGATTATGCAGGCACTTCAAAAGCACATCAGAGAGAATGACTCCGCTGGGGAGAGAGAAAAGCGAGGCAGGAAATGAGGCTCTCACAGACACGAGTGAAAGAAGCAGCCACAGGCAGGGCATGTTTTGAAAGAATGATCATAACACAGCTGCAGGAATACACAGAATGACAAGCCGGTGGACCAATCACAGCTCAGTAAGAGGCTGTTCTGGTGATTCAGGTGTTTATGAGTCTTATAGATGGAGGACTTAGAATTAGGAGATTTTAAAATATAAACAGATTTGAGGCTAGCACATTTTGGCATAAATTGACTCATTTTCATATGGATGTAGCAGAGGTGGAAGAACTGATGTAGGGTCAAGGCCCTGCATCTGAACTCTGCTAATCCAACAGGATGCTGATCCGATCCAGCTGGGAGCAGCTACGATTACAAGTGTCAGCTACTAGGCAGACAATACACACAGTGTACAAACAAAGCATGTGTTTGCATGGAGGCAACCCAAACATAGACAAACCATTGATTCATGTACAAACACAACTAGAATTACAGAAAAACAAAAAGCCAGAACATTTACACATGCACTGACTCATATTCTTGCTGTTCCTCTTGTAAGGCTGATAAATTAATCAAAATAAAATTGAAATCGTGATATGGCTTTGCTAAAGAAATAAATAAATGAGTCACGCATTTCAGAGCGAAGCGTGGCACTGTGTTTCCACAGCTCTTCATCTGGTGTTTGCTCCACACAAACGAATCTCTGCATCTGCTCTGAGAATGACCTGATTTATTGCTTTGTTCCAGGTCAGTAGACTTGATTTTGCAGGACAATGTGGGACATGTGGTAGAGCAATAACTATTTATTTGATTTAATCGCTTTCTCATTAACCATTTCAGTCGTATCTGACTCTTGGTGATTCTATGGCCATCTCTTGCCATACGAGACTGACCATGAATTTCCTTGACAATGGGGTATTGTTGCCAGGTCTTTCCCCAACCCTCTCCATTCCATGGATTAGGACTCACACACACACTCACACCATGGTCACTCGATTATAGCCAATTCACCAATAACTGTATGTTTTTGGATTGTGGGGGAAAGTGAAACAGGAGGACCAGGAGGAAACCCCCGCAGACAAAGGGAGGACATACAAACTCCACACAGAAAAGACTCTTGGCTCTGCCGGGGACTCGAACCGGGAACCTTCTTGCTGTGAGACAACAGTACTACCCACTGAGCCCACTATAAAAACTCGAGTGATACAACACACTACCAATTCTAGGTACTAAATATAATGAATTGAATATAAATTTCTTTAAGCAGTGAATAGGTTGTGCTACATTATTAGACCATAAGATTGCATGCATTTTTTACAAGAGAACCATCTTGTAGATGTGGCGGTTGTGGCCTAATGCTTAGAGATTCTGACTGAGATTCTAGTCGCAGATTCGATTCTCAATACCGGCAGAGTATTGAACGACTGAGGATGCCCTTGAGCGAGGCACCTAACACCTAATTGCTCCCTGGGCGCCAAAGTGAATGGCGCTGGGTTTGGGTCACTTATAACGTGCATTTGGGAATGCAAATATTCGGCCATTACATCAGATTGTTAATGAAAACATATATAAACCTGTTGTCAACAAAGTTAGATATAATTTTTTTGCAACCTTTAGCCAGGCTTGGATGAGGGGATGCCCAGGACTTTCTACAGTTGTTGATGACTATGTTCCATGGTATATCTAATACCTTGGAATTTTTTTTTGTAGACCTGGCTTGAGTTTGGGAATGAAAAACAGCCTTACCAAGTGATTCTCAAAATATAAAATACAATAAAAAGCATCCAGGCAGGCCGAATTCAGCATGTTACATTGGTGACTTGAATGTACTTAATGAGCAAAGCAACATCAGCTCATGAAACCGTAAAGCTCACTCTGCCTCGACTGATTATAATGCATGCCACATCTCGGTGAAACAGCCTTAACACTGGTTCTATGTCTCATTATCAGATATCTTGCACCGTATGATACAATTGCCTGGTTGCTAGGCATTCCATAAAGGCCTGAGAAGGAGTGAAGTGTTATAAATAATGTATTTGCATTATCTAATCAACTGACAGGGCAATGGTAGAGAGCCAGAAAGAAGACAGAGAGAGACAGAGAGAGAAAGAGGGAGGGATAAAGCAATAGAAACACAGAGAAAGGACCCAGAGATTCAAAGAAGGCAGATGTATAGGCAGAAAGAGAAAATTATGAGGTGCTAAGTCACAGCGCTCAGTGTGCTTAAACTCATTTGACACGAGAGCAGAGACACCGTGTTTGACTCACATCAGCTGATATCCCTAAATGAAAAAAAAATACCCATTCAGATGCCCTGAGTAATTAATGACTCATACACACGTTCATATATGCCCCACAGAAACAGATTAATATATACTATTTTGTATTGTAAAAAACGCTATATAAATAAATGTGACTTGACTTGACTGTAAGCGTAAGCTTTCATGATGGCAATTTTTCAGTAGCTATTACTCCAATCCTCAGCATCACATTATCATTGTATTGTGTTGATTTGGTGCTCAAACAGTTCTTATTATGATTAATGGTGAAAACGGTTGTGCTAGTTCTGTAAAAAAAAGTGATTCACACTTTCAAGTGACATGAAAGTGTATTTTTAGAAAAAGTGAATAGAAAGTTAAACCGCATTTATTTAACAGAAATATTTTGTAATTTTTTTTTACCAATTAAATGATAAAAAACAAACAAATACATTTAAATACTTTAAATTGTAATGTTTTTTTTATATTATGTCAGTATTGGTTTAACTCAAAGGGTCAATGTTTGACTGGTTAGCATGACCAAAAAGAATGCTAATGAATAACTTTCATTAACTTACTAGAAATTGTATTATAATAATGAGAATCTTTACAATAAATGGAAATTACAAAAAAGGTAAGACACCCAGAGGCATTACAGAAATGGAAATTTGGTCCTAAAATGGATCCATTTTCAATTTCTTTTGATTTTGAATGCAGAAATTCACTCTATTTTCTAAATGCGTGTTTGTGGCGTTGGCTCAGCAAGGTCAGCAGCGGGAGAGAGAGACAGGAGACGTGCATAAGTAGGTCAAGTGCAAAATGACAAACACCTGTGTCTTATTGCAGTAATTGGCGTGGAGAGACCAGATAAAGCCACCGGGAAAAGGGAAGCTGGCAGAGAGAGACTGGACAGGAGACTTGTGCGAATGTCTGGAGACTAACTACCGTTGCAAACGGAGATGCTGATTGCTTTGATCTAAAGTAAAAACTAGGGCTGTCACTTTACGTTCGAAAATCGATCGCACAATCGACCGGACCAACCAAGACACGTTTTGAAAATTAAAATAGGGAATCGATTTTAACGGCCTTCTCTTGGAGCGCGTCCAGCTCGACACGATACGCCCCCAGCAAACGTGCGTCACACAGCAAAGTCTGCAGGCTCTGGCTAACACACATAACAGCAAATTATACTTCTGCATAATGTGTCTCTTTTTACAACAAAAATGTGATGTCTGTTCCTGAGTCTCATGCATACAGATACAGATTCCATCATGACCATGCCCCGTCCACTCACATGCCGTTAAGGAAGTTAGGGCACGTGAGGATGACCCTGAGGCTTTCATTGATCTCTTTGAGAAAACCACGGATGCATGTGAGTGGCCACAAGCCCACTGGCCGGTATGCCTCATCCAGCCGCTTTAGGGAGAGGTGAAAGTGGCAGCCCAGCAACTGCCGGTCAAGAACCTCCTGCTCTATGAAAACCTGAAGCGAGCCATCCTACAGTGGGTCGGCCTCAGCCCAGAGCAACAGCTCCAGTGCTTCTGATCACTGGACCTGGTCAAGAGTGGCCGGCCCTTCATAATGGCTCTGCAGCTCTGGGATGCGTGCCACAGATGTCGGTTTTCTGGGGGAAGCAACAATGACCAGTTCATCGACAGAGTGGTTATGGAGCAATTCTTTTGCGCGACTGCCGAAGAAGACAGTTCAGTGGGTCCAGTGCCACTGCCAGACATCGCTGGACCTGGCCATTCAAATGGCGGAGAACCAGATGGTGGCGTGCCCCGGGATTGGCGAATCCCTGCCATCTGTCGCTCTCTCTCTCTCTCCTCCCCAATGGTTTCCCCCACTCTCTCTTCCTCTAAATCGGTCCCTCTCCCTTGTTCCCGTATAAATCTCCCTCCTCGAGCCCAACCCCCGATGGAGGGGTGGTTCGGCTCCTGAACCTCCAGCTGGCAAGAAAAGGATGCCCAAAGTACAGGTGCAGCGTTAGCTCCCGTTCCTCCGCTCTCCATGTCAATTCCTTGACCCACTTCCAGCCACTAGGACGGTGGGGAGATCTGGGCTGGCTTGTTGGCATTGCAGGGACCTGGGACACTTTGTTGACAGGTGTCCGGTGATGGAGGTGGGGACACTGATCTGGGTTTCGGATGCACCACAGGCTGTCCACGATCAAGCTGGCTTGTACCAAATACCTGTGAGTTTTAAGGGGGGGTGCTTATCAGGCTTTGGTGGATTCAGGATGTAACCAAACCTCGATTCATCAAAGCCTGATTCTGCCCGAGGCATTGGATAAGAGCTGCATGGTTCAGGTACAGTGTGTACATGGAGATGTGGTGAAATATCCAGTAATGCCTGCTGTTATTCAATTTAGTATAGTGTATTGATCGAAGTAAACCCACACTTCTGACATCCGCTAATATTAGGAACAAATTGGCCAGCTTTTAGCCAATTATTGGGGTATTTGTGTGTGGATGTCTCTTGTGGTAAGAGAGAGCATGAAAGGGGTGAGGTCGTGCAGTCAGGGGAACAGAGCGCTATTGAGACGCTAATCCTCACAGAGCGGGATAACTTTCCCTTCGAACTGTCTCAGGATGAGACATTAAAACATGCTTTTGAACAGGTCTGTTCAATCGACGGTCAGCTTCAACCAGCTCGACCACTCTCCTGTTCATATTTAGCTATTTTAAAAGATGGGTTGTATTGAGTGACTCAAGACACGAAGACAAATCAAGATACAACCCAATTATTAGTACCAAAAAAGCTACCAGGATATGCTTTTTCAGGCGTTTCACTGTAATCCTATGGCAGGACATTTAGGAAAAGCAACAACACCAAATCGTCTCATGACCCGATTCTTTGGGGCCGGGCATTTGTGAGAATGTACGCAGGTGGTGCGCGGCTTGTCGTAAATGTTAATTGGTGAATCCACCGGCTGTTACGTGCTGGCAGGAATGAAGCAGGAAGTGAATCCAATCGCAAGCACAATTTAATTAAATAAACATGTAAGTCCAAGGGAACACGAAGACGAAGACAGGAATAGCAAACGTAACAACTTAAGGGCTTAAACAACACAAACACAGGAACAGACATTGGCTCCGGCTCAGGAACAGCAGACACCGGCTCGGGAACAGACAGCGCACACACTGGCTCGGGAACAGACAACACACACTCTGGCTCGGGAACAGACAACGCACACACTGGCTTGGGTACAGACAACGCACACTCGGGCTCGGTAACAGACAACGCATACACTGGCTCGGGAACAGACAACGCACACACTGGCTCGGGAACAGACAACGCACACACTGGCTCGGGAACAGACAACGCACACACTGGCTCGGGTACAGACAACGCACACACTGGCTCGGGAACAGCAACACACACTCGGGCTCGGGAACAGACAACACACACACTGGCTTGGGTACAGACAACACACACTCGGGCTCGGGTACAGACAACGCACACACTGGCTCGGGAACAGACAACACACACTCGGGCTCGGGAACAGACAACACACACACTGGCTTGGGTACAGACAACACACACTCGGGCTCGGGAACAGACAACACACACACTGGCTCGGCAACAGACAACACACACACTGGCTCGGGTACAGACAACACACACTCGGGCTCAGGAACAGACAACACACACACTGGCTCGGGAACAGACAACACACACACTGGCTCGGGTACAGACAACACACACTCGGGCTCGGGAACAGACAACACACACACTGGCTCGGGAACAGACAACACACACACTGGCTCGGGAACAGGAATAGACTCTAGCTCGGGAACAGGAACAGACTCTGGCTCGGGAACAGGAACAGACTCTGCCATCTTGTCCGTAGACACTGGCTCGAAGGAAGTGACGTGAATGGTCTCTGACTCGGCCATCTTGTCCGTAGACACTGGCTCGGAGGAAGTGACGTGAACGGTCTCTGAATAGGCCATCTTGTCCGTAGACACTGGCTCGGAGGAAGTGAAGTGAACGGTCTCTGAATAGGCCATCTTGTCCGTAGACACTGGCTCGGAGGAAGTGACGTGAACGGTCTCTGAATAGGCCATCTTGTCCGTAGACACTGGCTCGGAGGAAGCGACGTGAATGGTCTCTGGCTTGGCCATCATGTCCGTAGACACTGGCTCGGAGGAAGTGACGTGAATAGTCTCTGGATCGGCCATCTTGTCTGTAGACGCTGGCTCTGTAGAAGTGATGTGAAGCGTCTCTGGCCCGGCAGAAGTGACGTGAACAGTCTCTGACTCGGCCATCTTGTCCGTAGACACTGGCTCGGAGGAAGTGACGTGAACAGTGTCTGGCTCGGCCATCTTGTCCATAGACAATGGCTCTGTGGAAGTGATGTGAAGCGTCTCTGGCTCGGCAGAGGTGACGTGAACAGTCTCTGACTCTACCATCTTGTCCATAGACACTGGCTCGGAGGAAGTGACGTGAACAGTCTCTGACATAGCAGACGGGACGTGAACAGGCTCTGAATGGGCTGACGTGACGTGAACAGGCTCTGACTGGGCTGACGTGACGTGAACCGTCTCTGGATCGGAAAAAGTGAAGTGAACAGTCTCTGACTGGGCAGAAGTGACGTGGACAGTCTCTGGATCGGCAGGGCTGACGTGGACAGTCTCTGGATCGACAGGGCTGACGTGGACAGTCTCTGGATCGACAGGGCTGACGTGGAGTGCAGGCTCGGCAGGGCTGACGTGGAGCGCAGGCTCTGAACAGGAAGAGATCAGCGGTGAAGCCTCAGGGCTGGATGTGACCAGCGGAGAAGGCTCTGGGCTGGATGGGATGTGACAATCAGGTGATGACCTGGCGTGCCACGGGAGGAAGCTCTCTAGACATCTGGAGAGTGCCTCTCTCCAGTCCACACCGGAGAGATCAGGGAGCTCCCTCGGGTCGACCTCCTTAGCCCCCAGCCGGTAGCACATCTTAATTACCTCATCACCTAGAGAGCACGAGGCAGCGAGAGGAACAAACCCCCAGGTGTACTGGAGCAGATCGCAGCTATCCAGGGCCTAGGCCGCGATCTGTCCAGCAAACTTCCGGCTCATGCTATCAAGATTTTGATCAACAGATTTTCACTGCTGGATTCATGACACGGTGAGTTCTTCTGTTACTTGCTGGCAGGAATGAAGCAGGAAGTGAATCAAATCGCAAGCACAATTTAATCAAATAAACAGGTAAATCCAAGGGAACAAAAAGACGAAGACAAGAATAGCAAACGTAACAACATCAAGAACTCACAAGGACTGAACTAAAACACAGGGCTTAAATACAAAGGAACGGGTGAGTGAAACAAGACACAGCTGGGCAAATTAACTAAGAACACAGGTGGAAAACATGAACACAAACGAGGAGCGGGAAAACTGGACAGGACTAAACCAAATACACATTAATGGGGGAACACAAGACAGACAGGAACAAGACATGAACCCACATCGTGACACCGGCCTCCCAAAAAGCGCCTTTGCGCCCTCTTACTCTAATGCACATACTCTTCAAGAGAATTGGTATGGACCTCATCGGGCCATTAGAACGATTGAGCATTATTGCTGGTGGACTATGGGACACAATACCAGTTGCGCTTCGCAACATTTCTGCAAAAAGTGTAGCAGACACAGTTTCATTTAATCTCCCGAGTGGAAATCCCGAAAGAGATTCTCAATGATCAGGGCACGGCGTTTATGTCATGAACATTAAACAAACTTTAAAAATGATTGGGCTTTAAAATGATTCGCACCAGCGTCTATCATCCACAAACAACCAGCCTGGTGGAACAATTAAATCGCATGTTAAAAACCATATTTCGGAAGTTCATTCACTAAGACGCCAAACATTGGGACGTCAAACAAATCTCATTCACCACGATATTGATACCGAGCAGAGCGTGGTGGTGCACAGCCGGCCGTATTGTTTACCTAAACACAAAAATGGAGGTTCAGACTGAATTAGAGGCGATGCTAGACACGGGAGTAATAGAACTAAAACCTATGCCTAAAACCAACGGCTCTATACGATTCTGTGTGGATTATTGCAAGGTGAATGCTGTTTTGAAATTTTATGCATATCCAATGCTGCGGGTTGACAAATTGCTTGATCGGCTTGGTACAGCTCGTCTTTATTCAACACTGGAGTTAAATCAAGCATAGCGTCAGTTCACGTTAGTCAAGCTCGCATCAGCTGACTCTCAGGAATTTACCTTTAGGAATACGACGCCTATCACTGTAGATAAGCTCCTTCAGTATTATCAGCAGCTATCGTGTTTCTCGGGAGCTAATTACCCTCCTCCATCCCCAGCTCCTTCTCTCGTCAATCAGGATTTTGCATTCTGATTCCCTTTGAATCAGAATAAATTCTTGAATTATGTTGTACTTTACAATCTTGAATTAATTATATTTGCATATATTCATGTTGGTTCTGTTCTGTTTAGCTTAAGGGGGGTTATTGCTGCTCTCCCTGCTTTTATCCATGCTGGGCTGCATGGATGCGCAGGGAGTTCTCGCCCAGAAAGGAACCATACCGCCAATCCAAATCATATGCTAATTGTCAATCGTATTTGAAGATAGTGGTCCTCACAGAACTGAAAGGTATTGGCAGATCCCCTTATCGCCTGTATCCAAAGAAAAAACAGCCTTCACAATGCCGTTTTGATTGCACCAATTTTGTTACACTTCTTTTCAGGTTGTTTGGGCCAATTTTCTCAGATTCTCCGGGATATTACAGAAGGTTTGTGCCAAATTATTTGGACCTCACCAGCCCGCTGACTGACCTAACTAAAATAAAGCATCAGATCCGGTCCAGAGAATGGAGCTGTGTCAGCAGGCTTTCACCCAGGAAAAGGGTGCTCTGTGTGGTGGGCCACAATAACACTCTCCTGACTTTTCTCTCCCTTTTTTGTTGCAGACTGACACACCGGACAGGAGGCTTGGAGTGGTCCTGTCCCAGGAGAGTTGTAAGCTCTCTAAGCGAAAGACGTAGTACAGCACCATTGAAAAAAAGTGTCTGGCGATTTGATGGGCCATTCTCACCCTCCACTATTATCTCCTGGGATTGGAATTCACTCACTGTTTGGACCACGCGCGCATGCAGTGGCTCCACCGCATGAAAGATACCAATGCATGGATCACCCGTTGGTATATGGCATTACAGCCCTTTAAATTCAAGGTGGTCCACAGGTCGGGGGCACAGATGGCTGTGGCTGACTTTCTCTTAAGGAATGTGTGTGTGTGTGTGTGTGTGTGTGTGTGTGTGTGTGTTGGGGGGGGGTGGTGGTGTAATAACTCGATCTTACAACAGATTGCAAGCTCACATTTGTCATGTATGTCGTGGTCTCAAGAAGATGCATGATGCGGAATTAACAAACAAAGGTACTTTGTATATACAGTACATAATAAACACTTGGAGAATACACAGATAGTTATTACCACATAACACAAGGATGAGAGCTGACAAGGAACTAAACAGAACAGGGAGTATATATGATCTACCTCGATCCAATCAACAACCGATGGACAGCTAAGTCCCACCCGACAATTGTATCTTTTTCCATAATCTTTTTCACTTAGATGTACGTCACAATACAGAATAATTTCTGTTACATTGACTTGTGTGAATTGGAAATATTTCCATGAGATTTACCTGGTTTTGGAACAACATGTGAGTAAATTGTGTCATAATATTCTACTTTTAGAAGTAGTAGGGGTGTGAACCTACACTGGTCTCACGGTTCGGTTCGATTACGATTATGTCATCGATTCAGTTCAATTCGATATCACAATGCATTGCATCCTAAATTTTCAATTTTCAAATTCAGATTATAAAATTTTGTCAATAAATACAAGCAGTCAGACTCTGCCAGGCATTAACAGCTCGGGGTGAAAACGGCTGACGTGATTTCTCAAGTTAGTGGTATTACCTCCTGCATAATTTATTTCTGCGTGACATGATTTACACACAGCATGTGTTCTTCTTCAGGTTGTGCTTACCAGGTTGTTAATAAAAGCCTAAATGTGCCCAGATTTTGGCTTTTAAAATAGTTGGAGCATTTTCAATTACTCGCACTCGCGTCTCGCCTCCCTCTGCCATTGTATGCTACCGCGACAAAAGCACGTACGCGACAAATGACGTCAGAAAAGCGTCAGTACATTATAATTGGTTATGGTCTATTACTGAACCGATACCGGATCGTCCTCGTCTGCATCACGATGCATCGTAGAAACGATTGATTTCGACACCCCTAAGATCTAGGTGAAAAAATAGCCTCTGAAATACATTGTCTCTCAGAGGATTGACGGGCGTAACAAGAGCGCTGGTTTCTCTAGTCGTAATGGAGAAATGTTTAACCTCTCCCAATTGGATCCAGTTGGAGAATTCCCTCAAAATTCCACTTCAGTTTAATCATAGGAGCTCAAGTCAGAGAAATCAGTGGTGTGACGTTCTGATGAAGAGATGCTGTCTCTGTGTGTGTGTGTGTGTGTGTGTGTGTGTGTGTGTGATGCAGGGCATCACCAGTAAGCACAAAATTAGTTCTCATCAGCTCAGGGAATTGATATTTTATGTCTTTTGTCCAAAAATAGTGGGGACGCTTACTCTGATTGGCCAGATATAGGAAGAAAATGGCCTAGCTTCACTTCGGTTACTCCAGTGAAGATGAGTAATGAAGGGCCTGACATTATGCAGTCACAATGAGAGCAGAGAGTGGAGGCAGAGCTAATGTTAGCACACATCACTGTGGGTTGTAAAGATGTACATACTGTACTGTATGTACAGTAAGTTGCATATGCAATGACTTAATCAAAATATCCCAAGTCACCCTCAAAGCTTTATACGTTATGAAAAATGCAATAATGTGAATTTATTTTCTCTTAATATTTGTTTTTTTCTCTTTTGCTTTAATAACAGCAGCACTGAAGCTGCATGAACTCCACAAGTTTCACAAGATCCTGTTCTCTAACATGAGGATGGAACATAACTATGGAAGCAAGAACGTCTGACCGTCTGTACAAAGAGTCACATGATTATTATTAAATGACTAAAATGGCAGACTTTCAATGTGGTCTCAAACCAGCGGATTATTTTAGTATGTGTTCTTTAAGTGTTTATTTATACACAATTATAGTATTCATTAATATCCTAAATTAACTTTTATATTTACTTTTATAACTTTTTATATTTTATGTTTTTTTAATTTTAGTTGAAGTTTTAGTAATTTTGTTATGTGCTTTTGTTCTATATTTTTATTTAGCTTTTTGTTTATTTATTTTTAGTACTTTAATCAAAAAATTATTTTTAAGGCAAGACACTATAGGATACGTGATACTAATAATGTTAAATATTTTTTTCTTTTTTTTATTAAAGCAGAACATAGAACAAAACACAGTTAGACAATACCATCAATACAAAACACATAAAACAGAAAGTAGCATGTACGTGTAATTATGTGAAGTGAAAAGATTATAAAAAAGAATATACATATAGTATATACATACACTACATATATGTGTATATATGTATGTATCTGTATATATAAAATAGGGGGGGGACGAGGTGATATTGGGTCAGATTCGCTATTCAGGGGCATCAAAGTGGAACTAAATACTGTATCTCTTAGTTTTAGGATTCACAGTGTTAAAGTGAGTGAGTGTGATGCACAGCATGTGTCTGAGGATGTGTTTCACTCACCAGGTGCAGCAGTATATGGTGTCCTATGGGGTTGATGGCGAGAGCTTCATCGTACAGGCTCTTGGCCTCTGTGTCGTTGCCCCTAAACTCAGCCACACGGCCCTTGAGCAGCAGCACTGAGTGTGAGGTGGGGAAGACAGTTCCTGCCTCCTGCACACAGAACTGAGCTTCCTTCATCCGCCCGTCAGCGATGAACAGCTCCCCTGGTCGGCACGGCATCACAAAACATACAAGAGATCAATGAGAACAATAATGAACCATTCTGATGGCATAATTGTTTTTGTGACAATACTAAAATGATATTATTACAGTTACAACTCTCTTTTTTCAGTGACAGCTCGTGAGATTCTCTTATTGTGAGATTATCTCTAATCGAGTGCATGATGATTCATCTTTATGAAACGTCTCTGACTTCACGGCCGTGACACAGCCATCTGGAACATCAACACTCTCAAAGACAGATCTGCTGCCACAGCATTACAACTCTCTCAGAGTAAAGGAGTGAAAACCAACATGCTTCTTTTCAGACAAGCTGTAGTTCAACCAGGAGAATCGCACGAATGCCACATTTTCTTCTGTCTAGATGATTTAAAATGCAGCTTAGGCAACATTTGCAATCACAAATGCACAATGACCTTCTCCCCTTTCTACCCTTAAATCTCACACTCAGGCTCATAGAGGGATATTCAGGCTCATGTCTAAATAAGGCCATGTGTAGAGTGCTGTACAAGCATCTTCAGCTCAACACTAGCATTTAGGACTCACCACAGCAAATAAACAGGTCTTATAAACTGCTGCTGTTGTGTATTTGTGTTTGTTCAAACAGAATCACTGGTAGGAGAATTTAGGCAGCTATTACACAAAAAAAGATAGTTTTGAAAATTGCATACATGTATAGTGCTTTGAAAGATAGCAGCAGTGTATTTACATTTTTCTTCACACCTATTTGTAATTAATTCAGACTGAACTGCTTAACATACAGACTTATTCAAACTATGTTTTGTAGATAATTGCAGCCTTAAGGTGCGGTCACATTTATTGCTGTTCCTGAATTATAGGCCAGTCATTTTAATAGGAATTCAAGAAATCGGAAGTTTGAGTGAGGGCAAAAGATTTCCCAATGCAGATTTAGCAAAAATTTGTTTGAAATAACTGAAATAAAAAGCACTAAAATTACTAAGACTGAAATACAAATAAATTAAAGCTAAATATTTTTTTTAACAGAAGCTAATAAAAATGTCAATACAAAACAAAATTACTTAAAAACTTAAAGGTGTAATAGTTGATCTGGGAAATGCTAACTTTAGCCTGCTAGCATTAAAAGCATACGATCCCACACTCACTGCAAATCGGCGTCCAAACGCACTGATGATGTATGATGTCTGTGTGAACAGGCTGCGCAGTGGTATGCAAAACGCACGTCGACTGAGGGAACACATAGTATCATTTCATTCGGACCGAATGCAATAATTGAACAAACATTTTATGGTCCTACGCCTTCCACAGACGATATATATATTTATAAAAATACATTTAGACCTTTTAACATAGGGATTGTTATCAGGATGAGACTTTCAACCAGCATAACAAAAAAAAATTCTGTAGAGAATAACCTATTGCACCTTTAATATTAAAACTGTAAATGTAAAAATAATTATGATTAATACTTTAATACTAAAATAACACTGGTTTGAAAGTTACCTTTGCGTGAGCTGCATTTCATACATCGCTACACTATTAATAATAGACAATGGTCCCTTTTCCCACCACATCTTGCGAATGTTTTGGTGTTAAAATATAAGATCTCCCACTGATTTTGTTGAAATGTTCAACATTCAAAATGTAACAGTGCTGGCGTTGTAGTAATATTTGCATACTGAAGTGTTACTGGTCTTCTTTCTGGTAATTATTTGCATACTTAGTTGTGATAGGCCTTTCTTGAATCTATTACCATCAATAGCTGCCTTTGCACTGCAAACACAGTTTTGTGCTATGTTGTTTCTTCACAGACAACAAGCTGTGTGGCATAACAATGAAATTAAACATTTAAATGATAAAAATACCTTTATTTGAAACATTTTAATTATTTATTATAATATGTTATTCTGATACAAAGCACATAAAAACACAGACAGATTTCAAATGACAGCTGATGTAAAAAAAAAAAAAAGTGCTACATGGTGGACTGTGTTCAATGGGCCCTTGCGCTCAGTACTATTTTGAACTATCAGTGACATCCCAACGATTCTTTCAATGGGCCACTCTTGTGCTCTCACATTTACTCATTTGTACAGAACCAGGATATGTCCCATTTTAGACAGGAAATGAACCCTTGCCAGAGGAATGCTGGGAATGGGAACAAGAGGGCACAAACACCCAGTATAAGATCCCTGGGAAACGCATTTCATGCAGAGCAGCATATAAATAACGCAAAAATAACATCCAAATAATGTCATAGTACGTCAATGACTTCCCAAATGTATTGAAGTCAACATGAGTACAGAAAAAAATCTCAAAAAACAATTACAAACTTGATATTTCATTAAAATGTTAGAAGATCTGCATATGAAACACTTATCCACAAACATCAAAGTGGTAATTTAATTCTGGTTAACGTTAATATAATAAAATTTAGAGATATAAGAATGAATGATATTCAAAAAAGAAGTGTAATTTCTACACTTATGACGTACCTGCTTGCAGCCAGATGCGCTCCAGGGTGGTCCAAATGTAGGCAGGGCCGTGTCTGTGGGTGGAGCTGATGGCCGACACCTCCGACATGGCCTGTTCCAGACGGGACACAGCGAGAGACGGAGCGCTCTGAGACCCTGACACAACATGACACACATCTCAGTTACAAAAACACACACGCAATCACACATGCTCATGATACACACCGGTCTCTGTCTCCTGGAAGTCTGGGAGGGTAAGATGGAGGCCGCTGGGTTTCCTGCTCAGTGGGCCTGGATCAGGGGGTATGCTACTAGTGTCATCCTCCTCACTGGAACACATGAAATCACAACATCTCTATCACATGGAAATACTGAACTATAAATACACAGACTAAATGAAGAAATAAACAAAGCTACTAGCTACAGAAACAAATCAGGACATATGTCCATGTGTCCACCAAACAGTTTTTTTCCTGAGGCTAGCTTAATTTTCCAATTGTTTTCAATGGGAGTTGAGTGATCGTGGTTTTTTATTCCGGTCACCGAGAGCTGAAGAATGTTCAACTCTGGTAAAACGCAGCACTCATCACTGTCACTTTTTACCCAGCCGTCCAATCACAGTGGAGGAGGGGTGGCACAAATACCACAGCGACCAGGGCCTGCTAGGACAATGACAACGGACGAGAACAACGGAACAAAACCATTGAAAACAAAAGTACATTACATTGTATCGACATTTTTTATATTCAGAAAAAAACTATCTGGGTAACATACTATCATACTAAATAAGATATAAGTAACAATTCTGCGGATATTCCATATCATACATATATACTGTCTCAACTGAAAAACAATGCTGCGCCACTGAAGCACCCGCAGGAAGATGTTTTCAGAAGAGCGCTGGTGTTATTAGCTTGCTAAAACATTTTGGTGGACACACAGCCATAGGGTGCTTCACAAATGGAAGGCTGCATCCTAGTGAGACTGTGTCCTTCCTAGTCTAGCTCTTTGGATGCTTGTAGGCTGGAGTCCTCAGCGTATATTTAATCATACGATATTGATATTCATCCGATATACATTTACCTACCATTAAAGGGGAAAGAAATGCTTTCCACATTGTTAGACCTTGAGAATGAATGTAAATATATAAACTTGTTTGTTCAAAATTAAACTCCACAGAGTAGCTACCTTTAATTTTGGGCCCCATTAAATCCTTTTTGGGATTTGGGATCCTTGTTTTGGTGGGATTTTGATTTTGAATTTAATCAAATTATCAAACAAAACAAAACATTAAAAAACTATTTGTCAAACAAGATGCTGCACAACAGAACTGTATACATTTAAAATATGGATGAAAAAATATCTTGGTTGTATGATATTCCTTAGAAATAATAATAATATTATCATAATAATATTATTATTACTTTGAGAGGTACATTTTAGTTTTGACAGTTTGTCGTGAATATCTTTGTATTTAAGGGTCATTTTTTAGTGAAAAGCTTGTGAAGTGACTTTCAAAAGCAGCTCTGAAGATGAATTTCATGTGTTCATGTCTTTACATATTGAGATAGCAGACGATGAAAACACCGTAAGCGTCACATGTGTGAGTTTGTGTATCATCAGACAATTCATTCACACACAGACACACAGAAATCACTTATTAGCGAAATGCACTGACTGGCTGTTGACGCTTTATTTCTGGTGTGTGATAGGCTGTTAGATTAATCAATATTGAGTAAAAATGTCCAGAGCTTATCATCATTATCTACGTAAAAGCCATTCCTCAGAATTAAACGATAGAAGGTGACAGTCTAGTAAA
Organism: Meda fulgida; assembly: GCA_030578275.1. Lineage (NCBI taxonomy): Eukaryota > Metazoa > Chordata > Actinopteri > Cypriniformes > Leuciscidae > Meda > Meda fulgida. The sequence goes on along the minus strand of CM060628.1, from coordinate 25,217,733 downwards.
TGCACATGGCCATGTCGCATGTGTTCCCGCCCCCACGGTCACAGCACAAAAACACTATTAAAACTTAATTTTGGAAAAATACTTTGCATCAAAAATCTTTAGATTAACTGACTTTCTATTAACGCAGTACAGTGGAAGAGAACCATCTGTGACCTCCCAGTGGCTTACAGTATTGGCAGTTTAGTGTTATGTGATTAATTTACACCAAAACAAAAGATATCATCTCCGAAAACATTATTTTTGTCTTACATTTCATAATGAACTCAGAACTCAAGCTCAGCGCTGACTCTTTTTCCGTCAGTTCTTTTTCGTGAATTGGAATGTGTGCAATGGGTTGTGGGTGATTGAAGAACGTGAAGGATACACTTGATGCATCCTTCAAAATGAGCTGAATGAAAAACGCGAAATGAAGGCTCCAAAGTGAGAATGCCTTCAGCGGCGCTTGATGATGTGGCAGCCGAGATATGCAGCCTTACTAGGACACAGCCTTTTGTTTGAGAAGCACGCATAGAGAAACCAATGAAACAGGAGATTAGCACAAGTAACAAGAAGAGAGGAACAATGGAGCAAAATTAATATCAAAATCAGAGTTTTTTGGAACAGAGACGTGACATATACACATTACCTGAGTCGGGTAAAATCATAGCGACTTTGCCACAACTGCAGCATTTCTGCACAGGTCTGTAAAGCTGTAGCAGGTCCGAACAAAACCTCCTCCAGTTTCACTTTGGTAAAGAGAAGACTAAAACACACAAAGACAAGAACAATTAATAAACTAGAGTGCAACACGCACCAAAAAAGAGACAGAATAAGAACTTTCTGGCTCCTACAAAAGCAGGAAGTGCTTCTGCTTAGTACTTTGATCAAAACCTAACAATAAGTTACAAAAAGTTAAACTTCAAAAGTTTGGTGTAAGTGTCTCTTTTAAGATATGAATACTTCTAATTAGCCAAGATGCATTAAATTGATCAAAAGTGATAGTAGAGATATGTATAATGTTACAAAAGATTACTATTTCAAAGTATTTTGAACTTTCTAATCATCAAAGAATCCTGAAAAAAAAAGCGTTTTCCACAAAAATATTAAGCGGCACAATTGGTTTCAACATTGATAATATCAATAAATGTTTCTTGAGCACCAAATCAGCATATTAAAAAGATATCTGAACGCTCATGTGACACTGAAGAGTAGAGGAATGGTTGCTGAAAATTCAGTTCCCTTTCAATACGTTTCACTTCGCATTGCGTCAGCCTCTGATGCGTATGGGGAAACTCTGATTTCTCAGAATACTGAAGCCTGATTGGTTCATGTCTGTGCACTGTAAACTTGGAGATCAAGGAAGCTGACAAGATAGCCCTTCTTGACTCCCCTGTCTCTTCCTCTGGCCTATTCGGTTCTGCAAGGCTTGCTGAGCATTTCACGTTGGCCTGAAGGGTGTTGCAGGCTATGCGCCAATTCGTACTTGAGTAGGCGAGTTCTTTTACTGCTTATTGTCGCCATCGTCGACTCAGCAGCACAACATGCCAGCTCACGCACCCGCTCAGCCCCAGCCTAAAGCAGACCAGAGGTGAAGCAGCACTTGCGCCCAGCTAAGCGCTTTACATTTTGAGCAGCCCAAGGAGTCACTAATACTTTGGGCACGAGGAGGAGGGGGCCAAGTCCCGCCAAGGCCGGACCACCCTCAAGAGACCATTTGTTCACCTCTCAAGCCCCTATCCAGTCCGGGCGTTGGAGGCACTGTGTTTGTTGGTACTGTGTCCACCAGTGGTATGCTCGACCAGACCTCCTTCCGCTGTTAAAGCGAGCCAAATAAAAAACAAACACCTTCACAAATCATGCCGCATGGGTCAGCCCCCAGCAGCAGCTCTCCAAGCCCTCGCTGCCCGAAGCCAGGCTTGAGAAGCCATTCCGGGCGTGTCAAACTGGATTTTAGAGAAGATAAACCCAGATGAGGCTATGTGCCTAAGATGCTCTCCACACCCTTTAAGGCTCAGGTTATCTCACTTTCTGCTCTCCTCACTGCTGAGGGTGAACGGACATCACACCCAATCCGCCCAGTACGAGTAATTAGGGTGTACATTGAGTGCTCTAGCCCAGGGATTTTCAAAGTCTCAGACAGTGGGCCTCCATTTTGAAAAACTTACGAAATGGCGAAATGTTTGTGTTAACATGAAAAGTGCTGAAATGTGGAGTTAGGCCTCGTTTACACTGTCAGTGAAATGTGACCCAATTCTGATGTTTTGCTCATATGTGACACAGATCGGATATGTTCTATGACCGTGTAAAAAAACCCCGCATGCATTCAGATATTTCGCGATCGGTTTCAGGCCTCGTTCATATGTGGAAATTAAGGAGATATAAATCGGATATGTGCCAACGCGACTGTCATGTAAACAGGCAGATCGGACTTTCTGAGACATTAGGTAAAGTCTCTGCGGTCTAATGACGAGAGCAACCCCGACGCGCATCTGCAAAGGGACGGATGGCTAGACCAAACGTCATAGGAGAGGAATGTGGACACACGTTGACATACAGTATATGAACATACTATGAACTTGCTCATCCAAAAATTTCGGACCCACTGCTCCTCGTTAAAGCCAATATATAAACACATTATGCTCCCACGAGATTTATCTCGCACACAATAACTGAACCACATGCGCAGGCTGCAATGATGCAACTTTTCGTCCTCCTCCGCCTCAAAATCATGGAGATGTTTGGCGAACTTTACATATATCGCAGAGCTAGCTCAAGCATAATTCGTCCATCAGTGCAAGAGAATTTAACCCTTTACGCATTCACAATATTTCAGATATATGGCAAGTGTAAACACATGAATCGGATACAGTTGAAAGAACGTGTAAATGGACGGTCAAAAAATCTGATATAAAGGTAACAAATCAGAATTGGGCATCAAGACCTGCAGTGTAAACGAGGCCTTATTTTTAGAATAATAACAATTTCACTTTTTAAATGTATTAATTTAAACGAATTATTAGGCTATAATTTTTACCACTCTCCGCGCCTCCCCTGTCATGGGGAAGGGCTCACCCTTAATAGCATCTAGGACCGTGGAAAAATCCCACATAGGAACCATCGGGGGTCTAGGAGGATTTAGTCTCCTAGCCCCTCTCAGGAAGCGGATGATGAGATCATTTCTTCCCAAAGTTTGGCCATGCAAAGGTTTTGTAAACGCTGCTATGGCTGCAACATATACTCTGAGCGTGGAGGGGGACCTGCCCTCATCCAGAAGCTCCAGCAGGAAGGAAAGAATTTCCGTAACGCCACAGCATTGTGGGTTTAGGTTATGAGCCGAGCAAATGAAATGTTGCATAGCCTGCAATGTTTTCTGAACTTCAGAATAACGCTCGGTGAAGCCTTTAACCACCGGGCCGAAGAGACCGGAAGGAGACAAAGGCGCGTTGTCACGGTAAGACACGGAGATGAACCCAAACGCAGACAGTATACAATAAGACACGGTTTAATGACAAAAACAGGAAAACAAAACCCATGAGAGGGCAAAACAGATGGAACACAGAATACCTGACTGACTAGACTAAACTGGGAAACAAATGAACAAGAAACCAAACAAGACTTCAAGAGACGCTAACAATGACTAGATGTACAGAGGGTACTCACGATCAACGTATAACAATGAACCGACACAAGACAGCAAACACAAGGGGATTAAATAGGAAGACTAATCAAACATAACAGGTGACACGGGTGAAACACTAATGACAGAATCAGGATAACAAGGGGGCGGGGTAACGAGACGAGACAACACAAGCACATGACCAAAACACAAGGCCATGTGCTTGCACACAGAACATGGGTCTGTCATGATCCTGCCAAAATACTAGAACTCACAGACCTGATGGCAGAATCATGACACGCGTGGGTTGCCCGGGCAACGAGCAATCGAGGCCGAGGTCCTCCATGGTCTTCGTGATGAGGCGGAGAAGCTCAGCGTCAAAGCTCACTCGCATGCCGCTTGACTCTTGCAGGGAAGGGGCGGGGTCCGGGTTGGAGCCTGACCATCCTTCACTTTCTGAAGCGAGGAGAGAACAGCTGTCCTCTTCCGTGTTGTCCCCATCGCACTCGTGAAGCACGGCGGGAGCAGTGGGGTGCTGGCCGGCCGCGATCGAGGTGCGGGAGGCAGAGAGCGATGCACACGGGGAATCAGCCGGCGTGCATTCGTCTACAGGGGTTACCTCCGGAATTCTCTGCGAGCGGCGCTTCTTACGGCGCGGCCCAGACAAGAGAAGTGCAGGGGCGGGGTCCACGTCAAAAGAGGAAAGTCGAGCCCGCAGGAGCTTGCAATTAAGGAGCATCCTATAGCTTATAAAGCTTATAAAGACATAAGCCACGCCCATTTTGGTGGATCGTGACGTGCGCGCGCCCGCCCGCACCCTTATTGGAACTTACGTCATGAATAGTCCCTCGATAGGCTGCAGCAGTTTCTGCAGAGCAGCTAATAGACGCGCGAGCCGCCTTGTCTACGTCTGCTCTGTACAAGCAATGCGTTTTAAATGAATGCAAAATTAAGGATAATTTTTTGGCTTCAGTATTCTCGAGAAAAGAGGTTTTCCCATAGCAAAAAGCTAGCTTACGCAACACGAGAGTACTCTCATAAGAGAACTCAGAATAACTAACTGCATATGTGTGAACACAATTTTATCATTGGGTATGTGGCTGTGTTCAGAGTTAACTAATCATCTTTAGTCTACTGCCTTTGACGTAATAGTCTGGAACAAGTAAAGAATGCATTCATCAGCCAATCAGCGTAGGACGTAATTTTCCTGTTACCAGAGTCGTCAGTCAGACTTTTACAGTGTCAAAAATTGTTTCTGGAATTGAATGTCCCTTCCAGAGCTGAATGCACAGAAGACCAACTGCCAATGAGATGTGTGAATGCTAACAGATAATTTTCGTTAATTATCTATATTACAGACCTCCTTGGTTCAACCACTATCAACCCTAGTTCAGTGGGCAATGCTTCAGTTGCTTCTGACAGAAACTAGCAATTCTGCAGCTTGTCTAGGGACATTCTTCTTCCCCTGAACTGTCTCTCTTTTAAGCAAAGTACAGCGAGTGGGTGGACGTCTGTGTGAGCTGGAGGGTGGAGGGGTGAAGCGAGATGAATGTGAAGGTGTGTGTGGGGATGTGTGCTATTAAGAATGTGTGTGTAAACAGGGGCAGCAGAGCACTCACACCAGTGAGAAAGACATGCAGCGAGACACTCTGACTGGCAGACGCTCATGCTGCGGTGTGCTGATGCGCTGGATCAGCTGTAGTGTAGTGATGAAGTGCACACAGGCTACGTTCACACTGTCAGTTTTTGGGATTGAAAAACACATTTACTTACAGGTGTGAGACTTGAAATGCCCCGTTCACACAGTAACTTACAATAGCATCTGTATGAACGTGCAACGGGAGTCAAACCTGTATTCTCTTACCAGACCTGCTGAAAAATCCATCATAAACCAGCATGATTTCCAAGCTGGTCCAGGCTAGTTTATGCTGGTATAGTGCTGGTCTAACTGGTGGACAAAAAAATAGTCATGCTGTTCTCAAGCAAAACAGAATTGGTGAAGCTGGTTCACCAGCATGGTCTTGTGGGGTTGAGTGCGAGTAGGCCGGTTGTCTGTATGTAAACAGTGTTTGGGGACAATCATTGTTTTTGCTTGCATATTTGGTAACGCTTCCTTTTACAGTACAGTACTTACAGTGTACTTACAGTGTACTTACCTAGAAAGTACTGGCTAATATAAGGTGAGTACATGGGTTAGGGGTAGGTTCAGGGTTAGTACCTAGTTATTACCCAGTAATTGTAATTACTAAAATAAGTACTGAGTATGTACATGGGTAACTGGACTGTAAAAGGAAGCGTTACCACATATTTCTATTTTTAACACAGTGATGTAAAGGAAAAACAACACCATATTAAAGCATGATTTATTGAAATGTATAATTATAACTTTATTTATTCAGTTTCCTCTGTTAACAGTAGAAATTCACTTTAATTGTTTCAGTTATGGTTCAATTATTAACCAATAGCATCTAAAGTCTAACTGGTGAAACGTTTCAAAGTATCAAAGGATTTGTCTTATGTTTCAAAGGATCTATACCGAAATCAGCTAAAAAGAGCTTGTGTACATTGCAATTTGCAAAATAAAAATATTTAGAGATATGAAAACAAAGAAAAAGCCAAATAACACCATAATTATAAGCAGTTTGTTCAATAACAGGGTTTATGAGAAGAGCTCTATTAGAGGATTTTAGTTTACATACACCCTGGTTCAACTGTTCCTTCTCCCATATGTTCATGGAGTTTCTAGAAAGCAGAGATAACTTTTTCCAGTTACAAAGTGAAGATCATGTGATGAACTGTACCTATAGCTACTAACTTCTGAATTCATATGTCCAGTGAAAATCACAGCAAAATCAGCTGATTAAAAACTAACTCAGAAAAGTGAAGTCAGTTCTAAACTAAGATCCGGCAGTTGCTTTCAGACGCCACTGGTTTTGATCATTTGTTTTTTAAAGCGGATATTTATTGGGGATAGGGACCGTTCGGTATTTATGGAAAGGGCCACCGGAGGAAAATAGGGGAGAGTCATGTCCTTTTATTCTTTGTTGAGGGGAGGGTCATCCAAATTTTTTTAGTCTAGAGGGAGGGTCACCCAACTTTTGTATTCATGAAAACAGCAAAATTTCAAAGTGGCTTGTTTGGTGCATATTTTTTCCATGTAGCTCCATGTAGCTTTCTCGGTCTCGGCCCCCCATCGCTATCAGATGGGTCTGACCCAACAAAAATCCAGTTTGCCACTGTTTGACAGTACGCGCTCAGAAAAAGTGCATCAGAACAGAAAGCCAATGAAATGTTTACCCGGCAAAGCTTTAAAGCACGAGCAAATAATTAAGTTTTGTGATTGCGAATAAGTGCAGTGTCCTGTGAGTGTAACTACCGCATTAACATGTGATGTGTACTTCGAATGTACGTAGAGTATTACAGTATTGGGACTGAGGCGCCGACTGCAGCTGATATAATGTGCGCTGTAGCAGGATACTACCATATTTTAGTTTCCATTCTTATTGTGTTTCCACAACAATGTTAGTGAGTAAATCTACTGTAATTGCCACCATAACAGTGGTGTTAGACATAGGGCTACCACATTTTTAAATTAATATTAGTATTATTTGAAGTTAACATAACAAAATAAGTAGACCTACACCAAAAAAAACAAGTTAACTAGCTAAAACTAGGATAAATTCTTTAAAATTGGGCAATTCCAGCGTTATGGACGTGACATTTGCAGTCAAAACTTGAAATAGAAATTCTCAGAAAATGCATTTAATACTGAAACGTCTGTTTATATATATATATATATCTATATATATATATATATATATATATATATATATATATATATATATATATATATATATATATATATATATATATATATACTCCATTAATAAAGGAGTCCAGACATTAGAAAAATATCAGTCTACACATTTATACACGTTTTATATTTAATATGAAGGAAATACACATATTTCCACAAAAAAACGTCTCGGTTACATATGGGGGGAGGGAACGGAGACGTAGGTCATGACTGACCAATAGGAATCTCGCTAGAGAGGCCAATCTACTTCGAGTGAAACTAAAACAGGCCAATGCACATTGGCGTGCAATCATTTGCATCAGCTGCGCGGCCTTGTTAGCGCGGGTATTTAACGAGCAGCTGAGCGATTGCACAGTTACTTTTTAGCTGAGGAGCCAAGCCTGAGAAGCTGGCCGCCCCGGCGGGCGGCAGCAGATGTGGCGATGGGACTCACGTCTCCGTTCCCTCCCTCAGGGAACGAGGGTTACCATATGTAACCGAGACGTTCCCTATCGGTCAGTCACTACAACGTAGGTCATGAATGACCAATAGGAATCCCTACCAAAGCGCCACAGCTGCTGCACCCCATCCAGCGCCCCCGTGCAAGACTCTACACCTTCTTGCCTGGAAGGACGATAGGAGGAGGCCTACACAGAGTGAGTTTGACACTGTTGTTCCGTGATAACCCATACAGTGAGATATTGGATAACACTGGGAAAGCATGCCCCTTCTGTTTAGGAAGGAACGCTGCAGAAGCCACTTCTTCAAAGAGTTATGTGGAAATAAATATGGACTAGCCCGAAGGCTGTACTGCATATGAAATAATGGGTGACTTAGCCCAAGGGAAAGACACGGGCTTCCGATAGGAGCAGCCGTGGAATATATACACATATGGGATCCCCGTAGGGTCACACATATGGAACCCAGCCCAGATCCGGTTCTCAAGGATTCTGCGGATAAGGGCCTGGCGCTGGACGCTCCGCCAAGTCCGGGCCGAGGGGTTTTGGAGGACTCGACAGGTTTTACTCTGGAGCAATAAGGGTGCACAGTAGGGTGCAGCAAGCCGACAGAGCCAGACCTCTCAGTGCTTCTACCCGTTTAGGGTGGGAACACGGGAGGAGACCGGCTCTATACGTAGGCTATAATATCTAGCGAACGTGTTAGGTGTCGCCCAGCCCGCAGCTCTACAGATATCTGTTAGCGAGGAGCCACGTGCCAGCGCCCAGGAGGATGCAATGCCTCTCGTGGAGTGTGCATGCAACCTGAGCGGGCAGGGCACGCCTTGTGCTTGGTAAGCCAAGGCGATGGCATCCACTATCCAGTGGGCCATCCCCTGCATGGAGACAGCCTTTCCCTTTTGCTGGCCTCCGTAACAGACAAAGAGCTGATTTGAGGTCCTGATGCTTTGAGTTCTGTCCACGGGACAGAGCAAAGCCAGGGCTGGGTCTGCCTCCTCCAAAGGCAGCGCTTGCAGGTTCACTACCTGGTCTTTGAAGGGAGTGGTAGGAACCTTGGGCACATAGCCAGGCCAGGGTCTTAGTACCACGTGGCCGTCACCCGGCCCGAACTCTAGACACGATTCGTCGACCGAAAATGCATGCAGGTCTCCTACCCTCTTGACAGAGGCCAGTGAAACCAGCAGCAAAGTCTTCATGGAAAGAAGCTTTAAGTCTACTGACTGCATAGGCTCAAAGGGAACATCCTGAAGTGCTCAAAGCACCAGGGAAAGATCCCAAGAGGGTATGGAGGGGGGTCGAGGAGGATTTAATCGTCTCGCCCCCCTAAGAAACCTGACGACCAGGTCGTGCTTTCCAACTGTTTTGCCATCTATGTGGCCGTGATAAGCAGAAATAGCGTCAGCATGTACTTTGAGGGTGGAAGGGGACAGTCTACGCTCCAACCCCTGCTGCAAGAAGGAAAGCACAGACCCTATTGAACATCTTCGGGGGTCTTCTCGGCGAGAAGAACACCACTCGACGAACAGGTTCCACTTCAGGGCGTAAACACGTCTCGTGGACGGCGCCCGTGCTGAAGTGATGGTGTTAAGTACCTCTGGGGGTAAGTCACCTAGAACCTCCGCGTCCCGAGGGACCAGACATGGAGTTTCCAGAGGTCTGGGCGCGGGTGCCATAGGGTGCCCCGTCTCTGAGTCAGAAGATCCTTCCTCAGAGGAATGGGCCAGGGAGGGACTGTCGGGAGGAGCATGAGTTCCGGGAACCAAGTCCGGGTGGGCCAATAGGGAGCCAACAGAAGGACCTGCTCCTCGTCCTCCCTGACTTTGCACTGCGTCTGTGCAAGCAGGCTCACTGGGGGAAACGCATATTTGCGGAGGCCCCGGGGCCAGCTGTGTGCCAGTGCGTCCGTGCCGAGTGTTCCCTCGGTCAGGGAGTAAAACAACTAGCAGTGGGAGGTCTCTGAAGAGGCAAACAGGTCTACCTGAGCCTCTCCGAACTCTCTCCAGATCAGCTGAACCACCTGGGGGTGGAGTCGCCACTCTCCAGGAAGCACAGCTCGTGATAGCTCGTCGGCCACACGGTTGAGCATACCGGGGACATACATGGCTCGAAGCGACCTCAGATGCTTCTGACTCCAGATGAGGAGATGCCGGGCGAGTTGCGACATGCGACGGGAGCGTAGACCACCTTGTCGTTTGATGTACGAAACGGTCGCAGTGTTGTCCGTGCGGATCAGTACGTCCCTGCCCCGTAGCGGCCTTTTCAAGCAGCTCAGAGCGAGATGTACTGCTAGCAAATCGAGGCAATTGATGTGCCAATGCAGTTGGGGAGCCGTCCACACCCCTGACACTGCATGCCCGTTGTACGTGGCACCCCAGCCGGTGGCAGAGGCATCTGTGAATACTACAGCATGCCTGGAGACCTGTTCCAAGGGGACTCCTGCCCGAAGGAACGAAAGGTCTGACCACGGGCTGAAGGTCTGACGGCAGGCCGGTGTGATTGCCACCCGGTGAGTGCCGTGATGCCACGCCCATCTCGGGACTCGGCCGTGAAGCAATATCTCATATGAAGCAAGCCGAGCGGGGTTACCGCTGCTGCCGCTGCCATATGCCCCAAGAGCCTCTGAAAAAATTTAAGTGGGACCGCTGTCCTGCCTTTGAACGTGTTCAAGCAGTTCAGCACCGACTGAGCACGCTGCTCTGTGAGGTGCGCTGTCTGAGCGACCGAATCCAACTCCATACCGAGAAAAGAGATCCTCTGCACAGGGGAGAGTTTGCTCTTTTCCCAGTTGACCTGAAGACCCAACTGGCTGAGGTGCCTGAGCACGAGGTCCCTGTGTTCGCATAGCTGATCTCGAGAGTGTGCTAGTATGAGCCAGTCGTCGAGATAGTTGAGGATGCAAACGCCCTGTTCTCTCATGGGAACAAGGGCCCCCTCCGTGACTTTTGTGAAGACACAGGGGGACAGGGACAGCCCGAAGGGTAGGACTTTCTACTGATATGCTCGACCCTCGAACGCAAAGCGCAGGAACGGCCTGTGTCGAGGAAGAATCGAGACATGAAAGTACGCGTCCTTCAGGTCGATCGATGCAAACCAATCTTGGGGACGGATGCATTCGAAAATGCGTCTCTGCGTGAGCATTTTGAACGGTAGCTTGTGGAGGCTCCGATTCAAAACTCGCAGATCCAAGATCGGTCGTAACCCACCACCTTTCTTGGGTACAATGAAGTAGGGACTGTAATGCCCTGACCTCATATCGGCTTGAGGGACCGGCTCTATCGCGTCCTTCGCCAGCAGGACTGCGATCTCCGCACGCAAGACATGGGCATCGGCTGCTCTCACTGTAGTGGAGTGGATGGCCCGAAACTTGGGGGGACGCCGGGCGAACTGAATCGCATAGCTGAGCCTGATGGTCCGAATGAGCCAGCGAGATGGACTGGGGAGCGCTAACCAGGCTCTCAAAGACCGCGCAAGCGGGACCAAAGGGACCGCAGGCGTACCCGGAGTGGGGCAGCGAGGTGGACTGCAGGGACGCGGCTCGGGGGGCTCTCTCTGGGAGGCGGCCCGTAGCGGGGTCTGTGTGCGCTGTGCAGCACTTACCTGGTTCCACAGGGCAGGAGGTGCAGGAGGCGGCTCGGTGGCGTTCTCGAACTGCACACTGCCGCTCACTGGCGATAGAGGAGGCGGATGAGAGTGGTGAGGATTCTGTCCCCCCACTGCTCTCCGGATCCCCTTCGGACCCAGAGATGGTAGAAACTGCTCTTTTAATGAAAATTTGGGTACCGCTGGTTTTAAGGCCAGCGGCGGAACACAAACAAAAGGAAACAAAAGATTTTCCACCCGGCCCTCTTCCGGGGGAGGGAGCGATGCGGTCATCGTCTCCTGGAGAGCAGTCCCTTCCATCTCCGGGTCGCCCGTCCTAAGGCCGCTTACCCTTGGCTTTGCCGCCCTTCTTGGCGGGGGCCTGGACGAGCGGGGCGCCCTGCCTGCGACTGGCTCCACGGCGCCGCTTAGGTGGAGGCTGCTGCTGCGGCGCGGGAGCAGGGGCAGATGCAGGAGGACACCCTCTGCGACGAGCAGACTGAGGAGCCGTAGGCGGTGGGGTGGAGGCAGCAGCTGACCGCCGTGGCAGGATGTGTCGGATGGCCTCAGTCTGCTTCTGTACAGCCGAGAACTGCTGGGCAAAGTTCTCGACCGCGTCGCCGAAGAGGCCGGTCTGGGACACGGGGGAGTTAAGAAACCTGAGCTTGTCGGTCTCCCTCATGTTGGCCAGACACAGCCAGAGATGGCGTTCCTGGACCACCAAAGTGGACATCGCACGACCCACAGACCGCGCGGTAACCTTCGTCGCACGAAGCGCGAGGTCCGTCGCGGTACGAAGTTCTTGGAGAACTTGCAGGTCGTGACCACCCTCGTGCAGGTCCTTCAGTGCCTTAGCCTGATGAACCTGCAACAACGCCATAGCGTGTATGGCAGAGGCAGCTTCCCCGCAGGCCTTGTAAGCCTTGCCGGTTAAGTCCGACGAGTACTGACAGGCGCGCAAAGGAAGACACGGTTCTCCACGCCAAGTGGAGTTAGGGCACAGTTGCATAGCAACGGCCCGTTCCACTGGCGGGATACGCGTGTATCCCTTAGCTGCCTCGCCATCAAGGGTGGTGAGGGAGGAGGAGCCACCAGGACGGTTTCTGGCAGTGAAAGGTGCCGTCCACGTCCCCGTGAGCTCCTCATACACCTCCTGGAAGAAAGGCACTGGGGTGGGTTGCTGAGAACCAGCGCGCTACCCCGAGATACCAATCATCCAGCCTCGAGGGCTCGGGACACGGTGGAGGGTTCCACACGAGCCCGATCCTGTTGGCGGCCCGGGAAAGCATGGCTATCATCTCCAGGTCTGACTCGGGCACAGCTGGCACACCCGAAGGAGGCAGCGGCTCCGAGCCGTCGTCCGCGGAGCGGTCTGACCCACCCTCCGACGCAGCGATCGACATCTGGTCGTCGCGGGGAGCGCCGAACGAAACGACCGGTACGCATCTCGAGGATGGTCCGGCACGTTCCGTTGGCAGCTGAACTGGCTGCGGAGCATGACCATCCCGCGATCCCAGGTAACGACCGCATCCAGAAACACACAGATAGAACATCATCTTGAAAAAGACGAAAACTATCTGTGTTTGCTCTTTTAGGGACTGCTCTCACTGGTGCTGAAGCACGCAGGGGAGCAGCCTCAGCGATCACAGGGGAATGTGCACCCGACTGTGCCCTGGGAGATCTTACCAGCCGTTAAAACAGCTTTTTTGTTTGCTCTTAATAAGAGGAGGCTGCTCACGCTGCCGTGCTGTCACGCCCAGCACCGAAAAAGAAAGAAGTCCAAAAAAAAAAAAAGCCTGTAGAAGTTTTCGACTGTTGCAGTAGAGGCATCGGAGTGTTTGGCTCCGAAGCAAAAAGCTAACTGTGCAATCGCTCAGCTGCTCCTACGTTGTAGTGACTGACCGATAGGGAACAAAAGTAATAGCTACTACACATCGGATGAAGAAGGGTCGGCCTCCACATTACATAAAATATTATTTTTATTTTATTTTTCATGTTCGCATTTATGAGGAAAAAAAGAATGTTACGGACGTGACAGTTCTCCGTTACGGACATGACGCTCTGAAAGTGACTTTAAAACTTTCACAGAGACCTCAAACAGAAAGCCCAAAGCCTTTCTTTAAAGTGAATTTCGTTTTTTATTAAATGTATCTTAATTTTAATCAATGTTACATCAACCAATTGCCTGGATTTAATAAATAGGAAGTAAATATAGTAGAAAATAGATCATCATGACACGGTGGCGCCAGCGCGTGAACTGGACTCTCGTCTAATAAATGAACCGAAACTCAGCGTATACCCTAAGGCAGGCTACTAGCCTCACAGACCTGAGAAATATAATAGAAAGCGTGCAATGTCTACTTTTTAACAGAACAATTCAAAACGAAAGAAAACAGATGACGTGACAAAATATATATTTTTTTAATTAAATTCGGGCGGGTGGTGGGCGGTTGAACCAATCAAATGAATAATATATGTATACATTGTTAAATATTGTTGTGCGCTGGAATTTCATCGAATTTCGGAATGAATAGAGTCGGCGTTTCTTTAATATCGAGGCTCTATAGTTTATTATACGATTGTTAGGCCTGTTGATGGTATAAAATTAATTGCACTGTGCCTGAAAAAGACGCGCTCTGCACTCTCTTCCCGTGCATTCAAAATTAACGGGAGTCTTCAGAACAGGCTCGCCCTAGTCGTCACCCTGACATGAGAGTGCGTGGAGATAAAATTAGCCTCCAATGTAAATTACTTGTTATTTTATTCGAGCTTTCTATCTATTTGCTAAAAAATAAAGTGAAATAGAAATTCATTAGTAGTAGGCTAAATAGTTTAAAATAGGCTAAAAATATTTTACTAATATGCAAATTCAAGTTTCACCCGAAACATTTAGATTCAACATTTAGATTTAGATTTAACATTTAGATTCAACATTTAGATTTAACATTTAGATTTAGATTCAACATTTAGATTTAACATTTAGATTTAGATTTAACATTTAGATTTAACATTTAGATTTAGATTTAACATTTACATTTAGATTTAACATTTAGATTTAGATTTAACATTTACATTTAACATTTAGATTTAACATTTACATTTAACATTTGCATTTAACATTTACATTTAACATTTAGATTTAGATTTAACATTTAGATTCAACATTTACATTTAGATTTAACATTTAGATTCAACATTTACATTTATATTTAACATTTAGATTTAGATTCAACATTTAGATTTAACATTTAGATTTAGATTTAACATTTAGATTTAACATTTAGATTTAGATTTAACATTTAGATTTAGATTTAACATTTAGATTTGACATTTACATTTAGATTTAACATTTACATTTACATTTACATTTAACATTTACATTTACATTTAAATTTACATTTACATTTACATTTAACATTTACATTTAGATTTAGCATTTAGATTTAACATTTAACATTTAGGTGTAACATTAATATTTAGATTTAACTATTTAAAATATCTGTAAGTTGACAAATATTGTTGTAAATGTGCTAAAAAGTGACCGTCAAAAATTCATACAAGTTTTTTTAAGCATTGTTTGAAGCTAAATGTGACAAAATGTTGCTGTTATTTTCAGCATGAGCCACTTTACCAACGACGCCCCATACAAAAGCAGCATATTGAAATTATGTGCCAAAATGCGTTTTCTATTAGGCTACAATGAAAATATTGTACAGTAGCCTATCAGATAAGGTCAGGTTTGCCGAAGTGCGTTTAATTTAGGCTTTTTATTTATTTTTGTCCCTGCGCGCCGATCGGAGACGGAGTTCACTGTTGATATTCTGAGAGCTTTCTAGTCTCCCGCCTGTCATTAGCACTTCAGCAGCGCCTTGTATCGCCCAATCAGCGGATGGCGGGCGGGTGCGGTTTTGAATATTGGTCAAAAACGTTGGTTAAATTATCGTTAAATTATCGGTGAGGGTCATGCCTTTTTTCACAATCATTTTGGAGGGTCATAGAAAAATGTATTGCTGGCGAAGGGAGGGTCTCCTCAGGTAGCCCCTTAAATAAAAAAACGAACAGTCCCTTACAGGTCAAATAAATTAAGGCACATTTTTTTAATTGAACTGCTAAATAAAGTCCTTATTGAATTTAAGACACTATTATAACAGTATTTCTCTATAAAGTTGCTTTGAAACACTGTGAAAAGCACTATATAAATAAAAACGACTTGACAATCAGACAATGTGACTTAAAGGGATAGTTCACCCAAAAGAACATAAAAGAGGATATAATATGTCTTTTTGTTCATACAATGGAAGTCAATGATAAGCCAATCTGTTTGCTTCTTCAAAATATAATTTTTCTGTGTTCCACAGCAGAAAGTCATACAGGTTTGGAATGAAAAGAGGGTTAATGACGACAGAATTTTCCTTTTTGGGTGAACTATATCCCTTTAAAGTAGAACACAAACATATATGAACATACTTAAAGTTGTCCGGGTGCTGGTTAAGGGCGAGTTTGAGAGTATCAAGGGCGTGTTGGTAGTGTTTCTGGGCACTAAGTAGTAAAGCCAGCAGGTGTAGAGAGTGCAGATCATCCCCACGAACATTCAGAGCCAACTCCAACGGCTTCATCGCTTCTGACACCTACCACAAACACAAGAGGTCACATTAGGGACCAGCACTGACTGAAATAACAGGTGAAATATTACACATACATTCATTTACATGTTCAAAATATGATAAGATAGTGACCTATCCACACAATTATGTGACCTTGACAGTCATATTGTGTATAAACAAAAGCTACAAAAATGCACAGTCATGCAAAATAAGGAGAGAGATTAATGTAAGTTTCTTTTCTTGGAAGATATGAAAACCAGAAATCTGATATCATCATGCGATTCCGCATTTTGTCAGCAAGATTGATGTGTTAACATGCTAACCTGTCGAACCAGAGCGAGCTGCAGAGAGAGGTAGAAGGAGATATGAGGGTCCTGAGGATCCAGCGATTGTGCTCTGCAGTCAAAAAACAAGTCTATGTGAAGTCTTCATCACCTTACTACCAGTCTGACATCTGCCAGTCATCTCACAACTGACCCTTCGCTAAGCTTACATGCTGGAATTAACTGTGATGTTATTACATAGCGGGATTAAAAACAATTTAATTTGAAACCGATTGCAACAGATTACATTAGTGTAAATGAACAGAAACGATTCAATGTCAGAAGCTTGTATGACACCTTAAATTTGGGCAAGGGTTTAAAAGATTCCATGATTTCATACTGTAAATAGTGATTTTGTTACGTTTACATTCACCAAATTTGTCATCAATTTCAGTGTTTTTTTTTTTATATAGACTGATCAATGATGTGATCATTTTCTTCTATTGACAGCACAAGTTTTTAATAGAAAGTATATACTACTGTTCAAAAGGTCAGTACGATTTTTTTTTAATTAATTTTATTTACCAATGACTCATTATTATATTTTATTATATCAAGTCAAGTCAAGTCAAGTGTATTTATGTAGCGCTTTTCACAATATAAATTGCATCAAAGCAGCTTCACAGTATCAATCAAATAACATAACAATGTTTGTTTCTTAGTGGAAAAAACATCCACGTTTGGTAGGGCTGATCAATGGTATTAATGTTTGGTTAATTAATTTGAATATCCCCAACTGAGCAAGCCAAAGGCAACAGTGGCAAGGAACCGAAAAACTCCATCAAGTGACCTACTGGTGTCCTAAAACTCCATCAGGTGACCTAATGGAGAAAAAAAAAAACCTTGGGAGAACCCAGGCTCAGTCTGGGACCAGTTCTCCTCTGGCGTTTATGAACTAGAGGCCGGATTTACAGTAACTGTAATTTGATACAGAATTTTGTTTTATTTTATCTTATCTCTAATATATTATATTTGTTACAAATGCCTATTTAAAATAAATGCTGTTGAACAGCTGTTGCCATTTGAACTTTCTATTCATCAAAGAATACTTCACGGTTTGCACAAAAATATTAAGCAGCACAACTGTTTTCAACATCGACAATAATAATAAATGTTTCTTAAGCAGAAAATCAGCATATTATAATGATTTCTGAAGGATCGTGTAATACTGAAGACTGAAGAAATTATGCTGAAAATTCAGGAATAAATAATATTTTTGAAAATATATTAAAATACAGTCGTGCTCAGGATTAATGGTACCCCTGGTAAATATGATAAAAAATGGCTGGAAAAAATAAATCTGCATCATTTATCCTTTTGATCTTTCATTCAAAATATTGGCAAAAATCTAAACTTTCATTGAAGTAAAAGAATAGAAACTGGGGGGGAAATCACATTATGAAATAAATGTTTATCTCCAAAACACGTTGGCCACAATTATTGGTACCCTTTTATTAAATACTTTTTGCAAATCTCCTTTTGCCAAGATAACAGCTCTGAGTTTTATCCTATAATGCCTGATGAGTTCGGAGAACACCTGACAAGAGATCAGAGACCATTCTTACAGAATCTCTCCAGATCCTTCAGATTCCCAGATCCATGTTGGTGCTTCTTCTCTTCAGTTCACTCCACTCATCAGGTCTGGGACGGTCATGGCAGAAGCTTCATTTTGTGCTACTTAACACATTTTTGTGTTGATTTTGATGTTTGTTTTGGATCGTTGTCCTGATGGAAGATCCAACCACGGCCCATTTATAAGATTTCTAGCAGAGGCTGTCAGGTTTAGATTTTTTATCTGTTGGTATTTGATAGAATCCACGATGCCATGCATGTATCTGAACAAGAAGTCCAGGACCTCCAGCAGAAAAATATGACCACAACATTAAAGATGGTATATTAAATTGTACACATGGGGTACTTTTTATCCTTGTGTGCACCAAACCCATCTTGCATGTTTGGTGCCAAAAAGCTATTTTTTAATTTCATCTGACCACAGAACCCTGTGCTGTTTGAAGGTCCAGTCATGTCTGACAACTGGGGTTGGGGTTTGTTTTTGGATGAGCAAGGAGGATTTTTCTTGAAAACCTCCCAAACAACATGTGGTGATGTAGGGGTTGTTCAATTTTTTTTTAATAGGCTTTCTGAACCCAAGACTCAACTAATCTCTGCAATTCTCCATCTGTGATCTTTGGAGAGTCTTTGGCCACTCAAACTTTCATCCTCACCATGCATTAAGACAATGTAGACACACGTCCACTTCCTGGCAGATTTGTAACATCTTTAGTTGATTGGAAGTGCTTAATTATTGCCCTGATGGTCAAAATGGGGATTTTCAATGCTTTAGCTATTTTCTTACAGCCACTTTCTATTTTGTGATGCTCAAAAATCTTTTGATGCACATCAGAACTATATTCCTTGGTTTTACTCATTGTAATGGATGATTAAGGGAATTTGGCCTTTGTGTTTCCCCATATTTAAACTCTTGTAAAACACAGTTTTACAATTTCATGTTCCTAGTCACCCTGGTGTGCAAAAAAAAAGGTAAATATGAATGGGAATATACTTAAGAGATATTTTACCCGTAAGCAATTCTAGGGGTACCAATAATTGTGGCCAACTTGTTTTGGAGAAAAACATTTATTTCATAATGTGATTTCCCCTCCACTGTCAATTATTTTACTTCAATGAAAGGTTCGATTTTTGCCAATTTTTTGAATGAAATTTCAAAAGGATAAACGATGCAGAATTATTTTTTACAGCCATTTTTCATCATATTTACCAGGGGTACCATTAATTCTGAGCACGACTGTAGATGTGATAAGTAAGTATTATATGTAATAATATTTCACAACATTAATGTTTTATATGATTATTGATCAGATAAATGCAGCCAGGTCACCCAGGCTTCTTTCTTTCTTTTAAGAGACTTCTTTCAAAAACATTAAAAAAGAAATCTTACGGACCCCAAACATTTTAAACAGTGGTGTAGTTTTGAGGATACAATTAATATCAGTGTGTTTTGATATTAATAACGGTTCTGCAAATCAACTTAAACGGGGTTTAGAAAAGGCTTTAAGAGTCCAAACAATTCCAAAACAAAGTGGGTGGCTGAAGCCTCCTTAACATAATCTGAAGAGAAAAAGGTAAACATCAAGCGTACTTCCGTAGTGACTGCAGCGCTCTTCTGTTGAACTCATCGCGGTCTGCTTTCAGAGTGGCTGCAAACACACAGTTAAACAGTGAGTCACCGCAGACATGAGAGAGGGAGCAGAGAGCAGCTGAGGACAGCTGGGGGCCTGGCTCATTTTGTAGGTTCAGAGAAGGATAAACGGGCTTACCGTCAGTTGCCTGCATGCTACGGCACAGTCCTATGGCCAGATGAGCTTGGGGAAGAGACTCCCCAGCACATTCACCTAAAGCAACCACACCTGCTGCGAGGGACACTGCATCCTCCAGCTGACACACACACACATTTAAACATGCATTAGATATTTGGATGATTTATATCAGTGGTTATCAACTTGTGATGATGTGATATATTGGAGCTGTAGCGTAGTGGTTAAAGACCTAAGCAGGAAACTGAAAGGTTATGAGTTTGAACCCAACATCATCATTGACCATAAACTATACATAACAGTTCCTTTTATTCCAGTGTCACATGATCCTTCAGAAATCATTCTAATATGCTGATTTGGTGCTGAAGAAACATTTATCATTATTATGTTGAAAACAGGTGTGCTGCTTAATTATTATTATTTTTGTGTGTAAATCGTGACTACGGACGCATTAAATTGATCAAAAGTGACATTTAAGACACTTTTTTAAGGTTACAAAAGATTTATATTTTATATATATAATATAAATATATTTATAAATATATTATAAATATATTTATTTATATATTAAGATTTATATATAAATAAATGCTGTCCATTGAACTTTCTATTAATCAAAGAATCCTGAAACCATTTTTTTTTCTATTTTCTATCACGGTTTCCACGATGTTCACAATATTTAGCACCAAAAGCATTTTTTTTATAATAATAAGAACCATTTTTAATAATTGAGTACCAATAATAACAACTGAGCACTAAATCAACATATTATGATTTCTGAAGGATCGTGTCAATTCAGAAAATTCACCTTTGCCACAATAGGAATAAATTACATTTTAAAATATAATAAAAAAAGTAAACAGTTACTTTAAATTGTCATAATATTTCACAATATTACTTTAATTTACTTTAAAACCATTCGTTTTTTTTTTTTTTTTATCTGTATAGCGTATAGTGTAGAAAAGAAAAAGAAAAACTTTTTAGGTCATGTCAACTGCCCAAATTGGATGCCAAACTGTGACAAATCCCTACATGTAATCATGCATTCACATCATATATCATTCATATGAGCATAATAAGCTGACTTAATGTCATATGATATTCATTAATTTAAATGCTAGACATGCTGACATGAATCAGCATCAAGGACAACTGCCTGAGGAGAAGTCCTCACATTCTCTGTTTTGATGCAGAGATGAATAAGGGCTGCTCTGAAGTGTGACTGGGATGGCGTGCTATCTGACATTAAAGCCTATGCATTACATTTCTGTGGCTATACGGTCCTATTGTGCTATAAGCCTCTTATGGATTCAGTCTGCATTCAGCACTACGCTTCTACAAGATGTGCCCTAATCTCAACAGGGCTGTAGTGTGTATTTGATTGATAGTGTCGTGAATGTACATTGCATTGTGTCTTATTAGTGTGGCACTGTTACTAATGTTGTAACACTTATTAGTACACAGGTCACTTATTAGTGATTGAATCTGGATTGAATCATCTAAGACTGAGCGATACTGTACACTGAATATTATTAAAAAAAACTGAAAATACAGATTTAATGTTTCTCATACCATAAATAATAAAGTTATAAGAATAGTTAGTATTTATATAAATATATTAGGATTATATAGGATTTAGGTATTAGGATTTATGGATTTAAGGATTTATAGATTAGAACGAATTTACCTGAAATGCACATTGCTTATTTCATTTAATTGTCTTCATCATATAATTTTGCTGGAAAGTACAAAGTTTGGCATTTGTAAGATTTTTTATGCTCTTGAAATAAGTCTCTTATGCTCACTCAGGCTGCATTTATTTGATCAAAATTTTGTTACAATATTGTTGATCAATATTGATCAATATTGTTACAATTTAAAATAGCTGATTTGCTTTCTATGGGAATTACTTAATAATTTAATTTATTGTGTGATACAAAATTGAATTTTCAGCATGATTCCTCAAGTCTTCAGTGTCACATGAACCTTCAGAAATCATTCTTATATAGTGATTTTTTATTACTATCAATGATGAAAACAGCTTGTTTACTGCTTACTATTTTTGTGTAAACCATGATACATAGTTTGCCCAGGATTCGTTGATTAATAGTGCAGTATTCACTTTTGATCAATTTAATGTGTCCTTGCTGAATAAAATATATATTTTTTAAATATATTGGTAGTGTATGTTTAGAGACTGAAACTCTTGGAACTTTAACTGAATTTAATTGCTCTATAAAACTGTGACATTTTTGTATATAAGATTAAAAAGAAATTGCAGGATGAATATGCATATTGTTCACATGTGCTTGGTGTGTTTGTTGTTTGTTGATTTGACTGCTTCTATTGCTCTCTTCATTTGTAAGTCGCTTTGGATAAAGCGATGGCTATATGATTAAATGTAAATGTTTTTCTCACCCAGTGTAGCTGGTTGATGCACACTTTTGCTGCAAGCAGAGGTGGGATGGGGTCTTGTGGTCTCATTGTCACACACTCTTTGAGGACTGACACTGCACCCTCATTCTGTACAATATCATTAATAATACAGGTTTCATTAATTTATATATGCAGACATGTAAGATAAATCCAGGGTCATTTTAGTTTATCGCACTGTACATCTGTAACGTTCTTATTTGCATAAAGTTAATAACATTGATTGGACAAGTGGAGTGCACAATGGTTATGCATTTGAGACTTCTGAAACTTAATATAAATCTATGACAAAACACTTAAAGGAAAATGCAGAGTGGGAATTACCGTCACTGAACACTGCAGTTGAAAGTTGTGGTCAGTTTCTAAACAAGTGTCTGTAACTTTCTAGCACTGTGTTGTTTCACATTGTACACTTATGGCAATTCAGACTCAGAGAGCCAGGTTTAAAGGAACACTCCAATTTTTTTGGAAATAGGCTCATTTTCCAACTCCCCTAGAGTTAGACAGTTGAGTTTTACCGTTTTTGTGCAGCAGGCGCAATGATATTACGCAGCGCCTGAAAATAGTCCCCAGCTATATAACTTCCAACGTGACCGGCAGTAAGTTTCAATATAATTGCGCCTGCTGCACCAATGGTACTGCAGCAAACTTCCTTGATTATTACGCAGGAATGAGAGTAAAGTTCCTAGCCATATTGTCCTGGAAAATCGCAACTTTTCATTTTCCGTCGGTCTTAGTACACGATGTAACTGCAGAAGAGTCAAGTTTTAAATAGGAAAAATATTTAAACTATTTGGTCATTTTTTTGAGAGATGCTAACGGTCTAATCAGATTCAATGATCTATGCTAAGCTATGCTAAAAGTGCTACAGCCAGACCCGGTGATCGGCTGAATGGATTCGAAAACGGTAAAGCTCAACTGTTTAACTCCAGAGGAGTTGGAAAATGAGCCTATTTCCAAAAAAAGTGGAGTGTTCCTTTAAAGGGGTTATAGTTAAAGGGATATTTACCCACCCTCATTCCAACCCGGATGTACAGTATCTGATATTCTTTCTGCAGGTGAACACAAAGATTTCTAGAAAAAAAAAATCTTCTGAAGGTCTTCTGAAGCAAACGATAGGTGGGTATAAGAAACATACGAATTTTTTTTTAATACAAAGCATCACTTCTGGCCAACTGTTGAATGCAAATTCATGAGAGGTTCAAGTTTACACTTAAGGTAAACATACTGTAAGCATGCCATGAGGCTCGCTTATGTTTATGTCAAGTGTAACTCGACCCTCTCTGAAACACGTATATGACAGTTGGCCAGAAGCGATTGGATTTGTGTCATGCTGGGGTTGTGCAACACACACGATGACAAGGATGAAGACACACATACGAGACCCCACAATGAAACTCAAACAAAACAGGACTTAAGTAGTGGTGATAATGAGATAATTGATTCGTGCGCAGCTAAAAACAAGTCCATGTCGGTGAGAGTGTGACAATTTGGATATGTGGATAAGCAAATGTAGATAAACTACAACAGGTAAACTTCACTGTGAACAACAATGATGCTAGAGTAGCAATATATAGAATTAGTTGTACAACACCCTCAATCAAGACCCAATTTACCCAATTTAATAATCACAACCTTATTTTTGTTTTCGCCTAAAAAACTGGTTAAAAAGAGTTAAAATATTAGTTTTTTCCTAACACACACCTATCGTTTCACTTTAAAATATGTTTATTCATTCACTGGGGTCGTATGGATTACTGTTAATAAGAGCTGTGTGTGGAGAATTTGCACATCTATTTATTTGCATTAAATGGTTTCTTTTTCTAAAGCTTTTTAATTGTGTTCATCTTAAGAAAGAAAATCAAATAGATCTGGGACGGGATGAGGGTGAGTAAATGATGAGAGGATTTAAATTTTTTGGTGAACTATCTAGCGGAGCCTGTGACGGGAGAGAAGTTTGGGAGACAGGTGCGGCGTAAGTGGGTCAAGTGCAAATAACGTACACCTGTGTCTTGTTTCAGTGATTGGCGTGGAGAGACAATAAAAGCCATGTGGAAACAGTATGAGAGGAGAGAGACCAGCGGAGATCTGTGTGCGGTCACGTGACAAGCTGTAGACAGCGGGAGAAGAGTGCTGAAGCTGAACACAGAGAGCAGGAAGAGCTCGAGGAACATATTGAATGATTGCCGACACTAGTGGACTGAGTTTTTGAGTATACAGCGATGTGTGTGTGACTTTGTTTTGTCTAATTACGCTGTTCCAGTAAAGACCCGCAGTCTCCGCAAGCCGACCCTGTCCTCTTCCTTCCTTCAGTCTTGCTACACTGGTGCCGAAACCCGGAAAGGCAGGGGATTCAGGATTCAGAGGGCAACCATGGGGCCGAGTTGGGATGGCGGTGGACCAGTCAGGGGACGCCTGCGGGCCGCCCAGGGGCTTCACCTCTGCCGGAGCGGAACCGTCTCCTCTGGTTTCCACGCTCTCTCCGCGCCAATCCCTTGGCCCACTTCCTGCCACTAGGGCAACGGTAGATTTCATTGATAGATGTCCCATGATGGATATAGGGACAATGATCCAGGTCATAGACGTCCAGCAGGCTGCCCACGATCAGGCTGGCCGGTACCAAATACCTGTGAGTATTAAGGGGGGTACCTATCAGGCTCTGGTGGATTCAGGCTGTAACCAAACCTCGATCCACCAAAGCCTGATTCAACCCGAGGCATTGGATATGAGCTGCATGGTTCGGGTAAGGTGTGTGCACGGGGATGTGGTGAATTATCCCTTAATGTCAGCTATGATTCAATTCAGGGGATAAAAGCATAGGGTTGAGGTCACAGTTAACCCGCACATCAGGCATCCACTGATTTTAGGAACAAATTGGCCAGCTTTTAGTGAGTTAATCAGGGGATTATGTGTGGATTCCTCTTGTGGAACGAAAATGCAGGATAGTGAGGCGACGGTGCGGTTGGGAGAGACGGAACCGGGACCCTCGAGACTAGTTTTAGGGGAACCGAGTGTAATCGAGAGACAGATTCTCTCGGAACGCAATGATTTTCCCCTGGAGCAGTCTCAGGATGAGTCTCTTAAACACACATTTGAACAGGTCCGTACCATCGACGGTCAGCCTCTCCAAACCGACCGTCCGCTCACCTATCCTTATTTTGCGATTATGAAAGATAGGTTGTATTAAGTGATACAAGACACTCAGTCAAAACAGATTACAACCCAATTATTGGTACCAAAAAGCCGTCGGTAAATGCTTTTCCAGGCGGCTCATTCTAATCCCATGGTAGGACATATGGGACAGATATTGAGACTGAATCGTCTCATGGCCCGTTTCTTTTGGCCGGGCATTCACGAGAACATGCGCAGATGGTGCACGTCTTGTCGTGAATGTCAGCCTCCCCAAAAGCGCCATTGCGCCCGCTTCCCTTAATGCAGGTCCCCTTCGAAAGAATTGCGATGGGCCTCATCAGGCCATTAGAACGTTCCGCACGAGGACATCGGTTTGCATTAGTGATAGTGGACTATGCAACCTGATATCCCGAGGCAGTGGCTTTCCGCACCATCTCAGCTAAAAGTGTTGCGGATGCTCTGTTTCGTTTAATCTCCCGAGTGGGGATACCGAAAGAGATCCTCACTGACCAGGGCACGGCATTCATGTCACGTACTAATCACAAACTTTACGAGTTGTTGGGCGTTAAGTCGATTTGTACCAGCATCTATCACCCACAACCAGATGGACTGGTCGAACGGTTTAATCGCACGTTAAAGACCATGATTCGTAAATTCGCTCACGAAGACGCCAAAAATTGGGATAAATGGTTGGAACCCCTGTTGTTTGCTGTGCGCGAGGTCCCGCAAGACTTCACGGGGTATTCCCCCCTTCGAGCTCCTTTATGGACGTCAGCCCCGCGGGGTGCTGGACGTCCTAAAGGAGACTTGGGAGGAAGGACCTTCGGAGAGTCGTAACGAAATTAAGTATGTCTTGGACCTGAGAAAACTCCACACTTTGGGGTGGCTCTCAATGGAGAATTTGTTACAGGCCAAGTTATACAACAGGGGAACCCGACTTAGAGAATTTTCACCAGGAGATAAAGTCCTTGTATTGCTCCCTACGTTGAGTTCTAATTTACTCGCAAAGTGACAAGGACCCTTCGGCCAACCCGAAGAAATGTGCAGTTGGTCAAGTAGAGGTCAGGTATCTGGGCTTCCACTTGGGTCACGGGCAGGTGCGGCCGCAAATTAACAAGACCGCAGCGGTTGCAACTTGCCTGAGGCCCAAGACCAAAAAGGAGGTGAGACAGTTCCTGGGGCTGGCTGGATATTATAGAAGGTTTGTGCCTAATTATTCTGACCTCGCCAGCCCGCTGACTGATCTCACTAAAAAGGAAGCAATAGACTCGGTCCAGTGGACGGAGCAATGTCAGCAGGCCTTCACCCAGGTAAAAGCTGCTCTGTGTGGCGACCCACTATTACATTCTCCCGATTTCTCTCTCACTTTCTTGTTGCAGACGGACGCGTTGGACAGGGGGTAGGGAGCGGACCTGTCCCAGGAGATAGACGGTAAGGAGCAGCCGGTGCTGTACATTAGTTGTAAGCTCTCAAAGAGAGAGACTAAGTACAGCACCATTGAGAAAGAATGTCTTGCCATCAGATGGGCCGACCTCACCCTCCACTATTATCTCCTGGGGCGGGAATTCACTCTCTGTTTGGACCACGCGCCCCTCCAATGGCTCCACCGCATGAAGGATACCAACGCGCGGATCACCCACTGGTATCTGGCCTTACAGCCTTTTAAGTTCAGGTGGTCCAAAGGCCGGGTGCACAGATGGCTGTGGCCGACTTCCTCTCCAGGAGGGGGGGGGGGGGGGGGCGTGGTCTAGCGGAGCCTGTGACGGGAGAGAAGATTCTAAGACTGGTGCGGCGTAAGTGGGTCAAGTGCAAATAACGTACACCTGTGTCTTGTTTAAGTGATTGGCGTGGAGAGACAATAAAAGCCACGTGGAAACAGTATGAGAGGAGAGAGACCAGCAGAGATCTGTGTGCGGTCACGTGACAACCTGTAGACAGCGGGAGAAGAGTGTAAGACTGGTGCGGCGTAAGTGGGTCAAGTGCAAATAACGTACACCTGTGTCTTGTTTCAGTGATTGGCGTGGAGAGACAATAAAAGCCACGTGGAAACAGTATGAGAGGAGAGAGACCAGCAGAGATCTGTGTGCGGTCACGTGACAAGCTGTAGACAGCGGGAGAAGAGTGCTGAAGATGAACGCAGAGAGCAGAGAGAGCTCGAGGAACATATTGAATGATTGCCGACACTAGTGGACTGAGTTTTTGAGTATACAGTGTTGTGTGCTCGACTTTGTTTTATCTATTTACTAGTACCAGAAGTGACACCGATCAATCAGGAAAACATCACTAGAGTGAATGCATATATGATGTGAATCTGCGTGTGATGATGTGATATGAATCTGCAGGCAGCTCAAAAAGACTGGCTTTGAGGCGTTTTTTCATTCAGCGATACTCGACCTTCAGTCAAATAACACCAAAGCATGTAATTTTCTTCTTAAGGAAAAAATTAATTGAAAAAATTGAATGAAAATGAAAATGAAAAGAATTTTTCAAGAATTGCACTAAGGGACATTGATACAAACTCATTTAAGAACGTTTAATTTGTATAAAACTTTATGTATTTTGTTTCTTTCAGTTACTAGAACTCATTTATTTAGTTGATTTAGCAACAAATGAATAATAAATGAATAAACTTTGATGATGACAAAAGGACATGAATCTCACCTTCCCACTTGACATCAAAGACAAGCCAAGTTGGTACCAAAGATGAAACTCATTATAGGAGAACTTCATGGCCCGCTCCAAACACTGATGGCAAACAATCACACAACACATTCAGAAAAAAAAACTTTGAATCAGGGAATCAGCCTTCCAAGAAACACCAGAGAAGAAATAGAGCTAAATGATGGATCATTACGTGTCAACTCAACCACAGGTCCCCGGCTACAGTTTTTGATTTTGATATTTTTTTTCTGGTGAAAGAAATACATAAATGAAGAACAAAGCCAAAATATTAAATGTCATGAATGTATATTAACTGAGTAATCCACTATTTTGTCAAAATGACAATTTGCACCTGAGCCAAATTACAGGGTGGGTAAAATGACATCATTATTTTATTTTTTACACAGAGATTGGTAGGTCTATTATTTAAATCTGTTGACTTTAGAAATCTGTGTTGCATTATATGCCAACGGTGATAGTTAAAAATGGGAAAAATCACTTCTTGTGTTTTTGCCCCAAGTTTACATTCTTATAAGTCCGGAAGTATTAAAGCTATCTTAATATCCTTTTAAATTCGGATTCTTAACAAAATTTTCTTTTAGTACCTTCATTTTAAAGGCCCTCTATAGTTCAATCCCAGAGATATGGAGATCTTAATGCGTTTCCATAAAGTGAATGGTCAATTGTACACATTTTTAGTGGTTGAAAACCAATGTGGGTCACTTTGCATGCAGCTGATACTTTTTTATTTTAAACAGAAATATCTTAACAACAAATAAGGTTGAAACTAGAAATGTATCTCGTTTTTTTTTTCTATCAACACAATGGCATAGAACATACCTGTCTGAGTGCCATAAATATTTTTTTCCAAAGTTCCACTTTTTTAACTCTTAATAAACTTTTCTTTTAGAGTCTTCATTTTTTAAACCCTATATGGTTCAATCACATAGATATAGAGATGTCAATGGGGTAATGTGTAGTTACGAATGATGCTGCATATTTGAACGCTTGGTAGCTTCAGAAGTTGTTAAAATTAACAAAATCCTTTCATCCAAATATCCCTAAACCTGGTTAAAATATAGAATCTTATAAATACACTTTTGAGAGCAAGTTAATGTGCCTCAACTTGACCATTTCAGTGCATTTTTGGCAGGTGTGTTGTATGCAATTTTTTTGATGGAGGGAAACAAGATACATTTCTGGTTTAAACATTATTTATTCTTCAGACATTCATCTTTAAATGCAATAAGTCTCAGCTGTGTGTAAAGTGAATCACATTTTGGTTTTGGGCCATTAAAAATGGGTAAAAAATCAACAAATTGAACATGGACCTGCATTTAGATCCATATATCTCTGGGATTTTGAACCATAGAGGGCCTTTAAAATTAAGATACCAAAAGAAAACTTTGTTAAGAACCAGAATTTAAAAGGATATTAAGATATCTTTAATACTTCTTGAGTTGCAGGCACAAACTTGGGGCAAAAAAACACAAGTAGTGCTTTTCCCATTTTTTTTACTGTCACTGTTGGCATAAAATGCAACAAAGATTGCAAAAGTTAACAGATTTTACTAATAGACCTACCAATCTCCATGTAAAAATCTAAAATAATTTTACCCCTCTGTAAATTAGCAATAAATCTCAGGTGAAAATTGTCATTTTGACCCCCTTTAAAAATAGTGGATTACTCGGTCAATATACAATAATTCAATTATCTTGATGTTATCTCTGTAAAGCTGCTTTGAAACAATCTGTATTGTAAAAAGCACTATATAAATAAAGGTGACTTGACATTTAATATTTTGGCTTTCATCATTTAACTGTCTTTCTTCAGAAAAATATGAACAAAATCAAAAATTTGAGCCGGGGAAGTTTCTGAAATTTGGTTGATTTGACATGGAATGACCCTAATGCGGTTGACATTTCTCAGCATAACTCAGCATTTCTAGGAAGGATCTTGTTGTTTTCAGCACCAAAATGGCATTGTGTGTATTCTGTACACATCACATCATGGCACATGCATGAGAAAGTGGGGATTAAATTGATGTGAACGGGATTAACATTTCTATATATATGCAGGCATTTGTTCATAATGTAGAGTAATGGCATTGTAATGTGGGGTTGTCAGTGGAATGACATGAATTCAGCTGAAATGAACCAAAACACTGAGCTTAGATTCAGATTCACCTGAGAACGTCTCTGAGTAAACGCTCACCATCACGCAACGGCTCAACTACTGAAAGGACAGGACGGAGGAAGAAGGGGAAAAAAAAATCACCCATACAGCTAGGAGAGATTGAGAGAGAGATTGAAAGATTGGAAGAGGCGACTTGCGACAAAGAAGGTGAAAGAAGCCACTGCATAAAATACAGGTCCCTTCCTTGCTCTTGTTTGCAAAGCATGGGGTCCATACTGATCTGTGCTGACACATCTTACCTCGGACAGCATGGAGTACTGCCCCCTCCTGGCCATGCCGATGCTCAGCAGGTCATAGACTGAGGAGGCGTCCTGCATGCTGCTCTCCCTCGCCTCCCGGTGCTCCGGGGTGCGGCTGATCACTGCCTCACCACTGGCCTATAGGGGACAACAGAGAGAGGCTCAGGAGTTTTGTTGAAGCTGTGTCCAGGAGAACCTCCAGATCTGCACAATTTAGCTCATGTGTTTAAGAACCGAATTGGGTGTCAAATACGGACAAACACAAAATACCTTTAGGATTTGGAAGCCCATGTCAAAAGGAAAGTTCACCCAAAAAATACTGTCAATATTTACTCAAATCCTGTCCATATTTACTCACCCTCAAGGCTTGTGTGGTGTTATTTTGCCGGTGGAATATAAAAGGATATAAATATAAAATGTAGTATTTAGAATATAACATTTATTTAACTGCTTTAGGTAAAAATATCTGACAAACAAATGAAAAACCTTAGACATTCTACTAACTATAAGTAACATTGCAATTACATATGAATGAACTCTTATTAGAGTATTAGTTGACTGTCTGCTTAATATTTCATAACAAGTTATTTTGATGCTCCTCCAATAGACATTCAACTGACTATGAGTAACTTTGCAACTACATGTCAACTACCAGGCATTAGAGTATTAGCAGTGTCTGCTTAATTTCTGCTAACGCTTTAATTTGATGCTTCTTCAAAAGATAAAGAAGTAAATTTGAAACTACGTCAACTTATTCTACAAACACCTAAACCTAAGGATACTCTAAGGAGAGTTAGTTGACATGTAGTTGCAAAATATCTTATAATTAGTAGAATCAAAATAAAGAATAATTTTGGCATAAGCACCACATTTTCTATGATTAAAATAAAAGCGTCCATAGTTGCATTACATTAAAGCCCTTGATGTTAAAAATGCAAAGTTTTACCACAGTCAGAAACTACTGGTGAAAACCAAATAGTAACACTTTATTTTGGGGTTCAATTCTCACTATTAACTAGTTGCTTATTAGCATATTTCTAGGATATTGGCTGTTTATTAGTACTTATAAAGCATATATTAATGCCTTATTCTGCATGAACTTATTCTACATTTAATTCTACCCAATACCTAAACTTAAACGCTACATAACTACCTTATTAACTATTAATAAGCAGTAAATTGGGAGTTTATTGAAGCAAATTTCATAGTTAGTAGTGAATACTGTTTGTGTTCCCCATACTAAAGTGTTACAGACCAAATAAACTAATGTGGAATGACATTAATGAATCCTACATATCTCAATATTTCCTTGATGTCTGCTACAAAACATACACTTACCATAAAACAGGGGTGAGTAAGATTTTTTTTTAATTAATGTCAAATGCTTACCCAGGTTGCATTTATTTGATCAAAAACACAGTAAAAACTCTAAAATTGTGAAATATTATTACCATTTAAATTAAATACTTTTCCTTCTAAAAGGTAATTTATTCCTGTGATGGCAAAGCTGAATTATCAGCATCATTACTAAGTCTTCAGTGTCACATTATCCTTCAGAAATCATTCTAATATGCTGATTTAATGCCCAATAAATATTTCTTATTAATATCAATGTTGAAAACAGCTTCCTATTTTTTTGTAAACCATAAAAAAAAACAATTCAGGATTCTTTATTTATATACTGTATATTACAAATGTCTTTAATATCATTTATAACCAGTTGGTGAATAAA
Source organism: Meda fulgida (assembly GCA_030578275.1). Taxonomy (NCBI): domain Eukaryota; kingdom Metazoa; phylum Chordata; class Actinopteri; order Cypriniformes; family Leuciscidae; genus Meda; species Meda fulgida. The sequence goes on along the minus strand of CM060628.1, from coordinate 25,185,650 downwards.
AGCAATCATTTCTTCTTCTTGTGTTTTTTTTTATTACTGACCCAACTCGATTTGTGTGATGCATGTAACTGTTTTGCACTTGGCTCCTACATTATAAAATAGCCTTCCTTTCTGATAATGTTCGGAGCTCAGACACTGTTTAAATCAAATAAAACGCATCTCTTTAGCCAAGCATTCACATTATGCTTCTCATAAATTTGTACTAGAATTATATCTGATGAAATAGTACCAAATACACATTATCTTTTGCCTAAAATGCTATGGATCGCTATTTTGGATCGATATTCAAAACTTTTAAATACTATTATTATAAAATGACCCTTATATTGTAATACTTATGAGCAGTGTTGGGGGGTAACGCATTACGTAATAATATACATTTTCTGGAATAACGAGTAAAGTACTTTATAAATGTACACATTAATATTTGAGTTACTTTTTAAAAAAAGTAATGCAAGTTACTTTTCAGTTTAAAAAATGTGCATTCAAAAAAATGTAAGTACTGAATTAAAATGAACGTAGTCACGTAGAACCGCCCACGACGCAAGTCAGAAACGGAGATAGCAGGCCAGAGCATTACATTACTGCGATGGAAGTATTCTCATTATTTTAAAATCGTCGAAGAAAAGGAGAAGGGAATAGTCGTTAAGTGTAGATTATGTGTAGGTGAAAAGCTCGTCAACTGCAAAAAACACCACTTCAAATAAAATAAAAAAACATCTGCATGCAAAGCACAGCACTACAGAGTTGAAAGAGAGGGAGAGCCGAATGATACCTGCACCCCGCCTCAAGCTGAACAACAAAAGCTTGATTTCAGTTCACGTTCACCACCAGGTAAAACAATTAGTTAGGCTGAACTCAACAAATTGGTAGCTGTTTTTATTGTTGAGGAGATGCAGCCACTGTCCACTGTGGTGGTGCCCACATTTCGTAGTATCATCAGCAAAATCTCTGTGACTGCCCGATCGCAAAACTCGAAGTATTTAGATAATACTCTAACATTACATTAAGATAATACTTTTTTTCCCATTGCATTGCAGAAGTGATCTGGACTTTTGTTTTGTTTTGAGGACAATTAATAGAAAACTCAAGAGTTTTGATCTATTGGAATCAACTTAAACATTTATTTAGATGAAATCTATGTGAAATCTTTCATATTTTAAAGCTGAAAAATTGTATGTTTAATTGGTGATGTTGTCTGTTCTGTAGTATCATCTTATTGTTCTCTAATAAGTTATTAAACATTTTACATGTTTAAGATATGTCTTTTGTCTAATAATACTTATTTCATAATGGCAATTATCTAGCCTATATTACACTCTTTATTATCAAAATGGATAGTGAATTTACTTTATGCAGTCCATAGTCTACCCACGTGTACAAAATGAACAAACACATTACTTTCAATGATATGTAATATTTATAGATCTTTTGTATGGGATGCATCAGGAAATTCTCAGAATATAATATTATATATTCAATATTATTTTTCAATATACAATTGTTTTTAAAAGAAAATGAAGGTGTAAAAAAAAAAAAAAAACTTCAAAAAAGTAAAATAATAAAAAAAAAACCTGCAAGGCCTGAAAGAGATCAAGCCATAGCCAGGTAAGAAAAAGTAACGCAAAAGTAACGTAACACATTACTTTCCATAAAAAGTAACTAGGTAACGCAATTAGTTACTTTTTTGGGGAATAACTCAATATTGTAATGCATTACTTTTAAATGTAACTTTCCACAACACTGATTACGAGAACAAGTTGTAATTGCTGTTTAGCATCTTTGGTGTGTTAGCTAAACTGAATATATTAAGTTAACTAACCACACAATGTACTATATTATAACTGTTTATTACTGCCATATGGATATTACTTTGATACACTCATCTCTGGCTGATAACAGAATACTATAATTATTGTAACATTGAAACAGGCATTTTCTGTAAAGCTGCTTTGAATCAATAAGCATTGTGAAAATGCTATACAAATAAACTTACATTGAATTGAACTGAACTGTTTGCCTGCCAAATAAAGTTTATTCAGGGGCATCCAAATTCATCCGCCAATTGAGGACACTTTAGAGGTCACACTAAACAATGTATGTCAAATAGGAGCATTCTTAAAAAATCCTCCTTTTGTGATCTACCTAAAAAAAATAACAGCTTATGGTTTTGAAACAATATGAGGGTGATCGATAAGTAAATTATTAAGATTAAAATATATTATTTCAGTGAACTATTCCTTTATACTATACAGTATTCATGCAATAGTTCTTAAGATGCAGCTAAGGAGAAGAGACGTCACAGCACAGCATGTTAAGAAAGAAAGGATGAATGTGAGAAAGACTTTCTCACCATTGACTCTGTGATGAGGAGCACCAGCACCGCCTCTTCAACCACGTCCTGTGGACAGAAAGCTCTACAGGGTGGCAACAGGAAAAAGAAAAAATACACGTCACAAATGTGTGTGTGCCAGTCTCTAGTTACATATGTCAGTCTGTAACTGAGCTCTCTGGACTTACTGCCATCCTCGCAGCTGTCCCTTTTTTTAAATGTTGAATTAGTATTCTGAACAATTTCCTCTTTCTTTACAGCCAATTTTCTCTCATCCCTTTTTTTCCATCTCATCCCTTCATCCTACGTCCCTCCACCATCTGGAATCCCATCATGCCATGTTACTGAGCTGTACCAGGAATAATAAACTGGAATATTCCTTTTATCTGTTTTAATTTCTGTTCTTCTGACATATTCTCTTTTGTATTTTTCCTTTCTCTGACAGGAGTCTGCAGACTCACAGGTACAGTTACAGTATGTTTTATTCACAACACAGCATTCCGCCGTGTCCTGAATATTAAAGCAGGCAAACAAACCCCTGTCCTCGGCTCGTCTCCATGTTCATTGCTCTGACTCTAGTGATCGATCAATATTGCCAAATGGCTGATGTACACAATACAATTGAATGATAGCAGTGAGATTTACTGTACATAAAACTGCTAAAAACTAACACATTATTCTGGCTTGACAAAGATATGACCCACAAACTCGGCACAGACCTCCAAGATGACTTGGTCTGCTATATCTTTTCTAACTGATCTGACTAACGGTTTCCTAAACCGAACAATCCTATAGACTTTCATTGAGGGGATCAAAACTTTTATACAAAAAAAACTATTTTAGAGTATTTTAAGCTACATCCAAGTTCATCACATACCTTCATCTATCTATTTGTCTATCTATCTATCTATCTATCTATCTATCTATCTATCTATCTATCTATCTATCTATCTATCTATCTATCTATCTATCTATCTATCTATCACCAGTAAAGCCTAGCAACCTGCTTATTTGACAGGGTAGCAATGTGCTGAAATGCTACAAACATGCTAGAAATGTACTAGCAACATGTTAAAACATGCTAGCAGTGTGCTAAAACATATAGCAATGTGATAAATCATGCTAGAAACATGCTACCATCATACTTAATCATGTTAGCAATATGTTAAACAGGCTAGAAACAGGCTCTCAAATCCTAAATCATTTTTGCGATTAGCTAAAACATGCTAGAAACATCTTATGATGTCATGAAAACATGTCAGCAACATGAAAACTTTCAAAATGCTTGAAAATACGTTATGCAAGCAACATGCTTAAACATGTAAGAAACATGCTAAAACATGCTAGCAATGTGCTTAAACATTCTGGAAACATGCTAACAATGTGTTAAAACAGGATTTTTTTTTTGTGCAATACTACATATTTAAGTAATATAAAGCATGTTGACAAAACCCAAGAAGAATTCCCAGCAGAGGCCACAATATACAATCTTTCTGGAAAAGTGGTAAACTTGGTGGTAAACACCTCCAAACCACCATTGGTCCATGCCAATTACATAATAGTTAATGCTCTGCGGCTCCAGCTTCTTTGACGTGGAAGTCTTCCCCTGTTCATGTCTTCTGTTCAGTACAAATATCTTCTGCTCTGTTAAATCCAAAAGCTTTACAGTGAAAAAAATATCACGACCCGTGCCCACTTTAATAACGGCATAAACTTTATCGTTTTTTTTTTTTTTTTTTTTAGCTAAGCCCAAATAGACCACGGTTTCATTAAAATTGACAAACATAAAAATTCTTTGGTTGCAGTAATATAATTTTGGTAAAAAAATAGCAGAAACCAAACATGCGAGACGTCAGAACGTTGCTATGGTCACCACGGTGTCAATCATCACAATTTCGAGTGAGTTGTGTTCCATACATTCATGGAATGAAAATTTAAGGGGATTTACTCCAATATTTAAATGCGGTTGTCACTCCTGAAACATTACAGTGTGTGTTTGTGTGTGTGTGTGTGTGTGTGTGTGATCTTAGTGTTTTTTGAATGCTTTTCATGTGGTTTCTTAGCAGTCTTAGCAGAGTAGACTAATATGAAGTAGTATATCATTTGAAGTATGTCTAACAAAAAGTCTAGTTTGGTCTAAATGAGTTTGTATTGGTCTGTCAAACTGTTTTCGACTTCTCTGAATAAACCTTCACACTTCAAGCTTCAAGAAATCAGACAAGGCTTTGTCAAAGCCACCAACTGTCATCAAACTTTACTCATCTAGTTGTAGTTTGTTCTGCTTTTATTTTCTGATTATGCTTTGATTATGATTATGCTTTAAATAATGTTTCCTTGTTTTAAAGTAGAATATCAGATAGAGAATTTGAAAGGAAAGAGAGTCTGACCCCTCAGTGTTGTAGCGCTGTGGTGGTCTGGACGAGGGGTAGATGGCATCTTTGGGGTGTGACACTCCTTCTTTCTTCAGCCAGCCGGGTGGTGGAGGAGACAGTGGATCCCAGTACGCGTCCTCACACACTGAACCCAGCAACACTTCTGCAAGCCTGCGCGCTACTGTCTAAACAACACAAAACAACCACTGACACCTGCTGTGTGTAAGTGAGCATCAAAAATCTCATTTACTCAGATCCCACCTTACGAAAACTCTGAGACCCCCGACTCTCCACGGCCCTCATGACCCGCCGCAGCTGGTGTGTACCCTGAGCCAAGTGACTAACACACACAGGCAAAAGTGATTGTGGGAGGACAACATGATTGATAAGATGATGAAAGAAAGCTGATGTAACAGAAGGAGAAGATAAGACTGATGGACATTATTTCATAACTACATTTGACTGTGTTAATTATACATTAGAAAGACAGATGTATATATATACAATATATATATATATATATATATATATTCAAAACGATTAATCGTGATTAAGCGCACCTAACATAAAAGTGTACAAACACACACAATTTTGCATTTAAGAATGGTTTCTGAAGGATCATGTGACACTGAAGGCTAGAATAATGATGCTGGCAATTCAGCTTTTTGCCATCACAGGATTAAAAAAATATTTTAAAAATGTACAGGTGATGTTACAACAGGTTCATTTTTCTATTATTAAATGGATGGTCAAGTCATGCGCATTTACTTTATTGGAAACAGCTCTGTTTCTTAACCTCCACGGACTCAATTACTTAAATGTAGTCAATCTTTTTATCAAAATTTCATTAGTCTGGATTTGTATTGATTTAACTATCTCCCATGTGTTTTGATGCAGTTTGAGAAATATAGACTGTATTTATAACTGCATTTACAGTAATTGATTTCTGTGTTAGAGCACTGAATTGTTGTGAAGAGAGAAGTGCAACTGAGATGAGTAAAGAGCACTATGTAGAAATCTACCTTTGTCCACTGTCTTTATAGTTTATTCTGCACATATATTATTTATTATAGGCTATAGTCAAGTCAAGTCACATTTATTTATATAGAACTTTTTACAATACAGATTGTTTCAAAGCAGCTTTACAGAGATAACAGGAAAATAATGCAAAAAAGTTTGTTTCCAGAAGAAAATAGCGTCACAGTCCAAGTAAGTTCAGTGATGTTTCATTTTTGTTTAAAAAAAAGTTATTAATTTAGTTCATTTATTTATATACACACACACACATATATATATATATATATATATATATATATATATATATATATATATATATATATATATATATATATATGTAGCCGCTCTGGAGTAAACCGTGATGTCATCGTCCAGCTCAGTTCAGTTATTGTTTAATAGTGTCAATGCAGGCAGATCAATATTATTGTTAAATATTAAATTAAATGTTAAATTTAGGTGCACACATGTTCCACATCGTACACACAAACTGACACAACTTTTTATTTTGTTTTCTTTCCTGAACTGAAAAAATAATGATTTTATGATCTGTTAATTTAACTTGACAGCCTTAATATTTTTAAGTTGTAGTATGCTAGGGTGCCATTTCAGAGAATAAATATCTTGGCATCATTATCGATGATACTTTATCTTTTGGCTTTCACATAACTCAACTAAAGAAAAAAATTAAATTAAAAATAAAACTTGTTTCTAAAATAAAACCCAAGCTTTGTTTTTCATTTAATGTAAGAAAGAGGTTCGTTTCTGCTACTTTTTTGCCTGTACTTGATTACGGTGATGTGGTGTATCAATTTGCTTCTTCTCATCTGCTCTCCTCTTTGGATGCCGTCTATCATAGTGCTTTAAGATTTATATCAGATTGTAAACCTTTAACTCATCGTTGTATATTGTATAACAGAGTAGCCTGGCCCTCTCATTCCATTAGAAGGAAAATGCACTATTACCTATTTATTTATAAGACTATTCTGGGATTGTTGCCTTCATATCTAGATTATCTAATTCATAAGAAAAGTATTTTGAAATATTCCCTCCGGTTTTACCCTTTCTGTTTCACTTGTAAGAACTCAACTGGGAAAAAGGTCTTTTATGTATTCAGCTCCATTTGATTGGAATCGACTCCAAACTAAATTTAAATTACAAACTATGGTGCCTATGGAACATTTTAAAACTATTATTCAGTCACTTAAAGAAGACTCAATTATGTGCAACTGTTTTTAAGTGTTGTAATTTTATATTTGTTGTTTTGATCTGTAATTTTGTGACTGTGACTGCCGTCCATTCTTGGCCAGGACACTCCTGTGAAAGAGATTTTTAATCTCAGAGAGATTATCCTGGTTAGATAAAGGTGAAATAAAAAAATAAAAAAAATAAAAAAATTCAAACAAAGCCAATATCAGAGTGACTGACAAATCACCTGTGTTAAAACACTGACACCTGCTGGACATTACTGGCACATCCACACCACACACAGGTCATGCTGACAAGAATACCAGCGGTGTGTTTACACAGTCCCGGTCATATATTCAAGTGGAGTTCATTAATGGATTAAGTGAAGCTGTGCTGTGAATACTGTGTGTACATAGCAACATGAGTGCTTGATATAAAATGCAGAGAATTGTGGGTAAATAGTCTGAGATCAGTAACATGCGAGCTCACCCTTTCCTCAGCAGCGACAGGTATGCGCTCTGGAGAGCCGCCTGCAGGAAGAAGCCTGGGTCCAAATCAAAATGAAGGGCTGATGAACCGCTTTTAGCTGTTTTGGAACTTGGCGTGCAAACAGTCTGGTGAAGAGGACACAAAGCGTTTGTGAGATGTAATGTTAGCTCACAAATAAACACAAAATATAAAAGGTCTTATATTCGAAGGTTCTGAATCTGCGTACACACAGAACATGTTCTTGCTTTTAGAAATGCGAGAGACCCCACGCCGGTAAGGAAAAAGTCAGTGCTTGTAAAGGTTGAATGAAGGTTTTTTTTTATTTGAATAACTCAAACTTGAGATACTTAAAATGTAGTGAGACACACAGTGAGAGAAAAAACACATTCTGTGTGAACCGACAGACTTTGCACACACAGACCTTGTCAAGCTCTTGCAGATATAAAAGGCCAGCATCACAGGCCATGAGGTAACAGGTCAGGCATTCTTCCTCTCTCTCAGACAGTCTAACACGGGAAGCACCTGACACAGACTGATGGTCCAAAGACAAACCTGGACATTTATGGAGAACAATTAGGTTAAGATTCACTTTATAGTAATTATGGACAACGACTGTAAAAGAGAAAGAAATATAGTTCAACAAAGAGACCAAGACATGCTAAATAAATTTAGCAATGCACTACATCTCCAATTACAGTACAGCTAATTAGACTTAATTATACAAGAAATAATCTCTTTTTGCTGCAGTGTCAATTCTTAATCAATATGTGGAAGTTAATCCTTATAATTGAGAAAAACACAAGTGCAAAAATAGTTTTTCAAACAAACGGGTCTTTTAAAATGACATTAGTGGGACTTTATCATTTATTCAGTCAGTCTAGAACTAGGAGTCTTGGTCTCATCCAGTGCTTCGGCAGGGCAAGGTGCAGAAAATAGTCATAAACAAACAAATCTATGAATCTCCTAGACAACATGGAGGAAGTCCTATTAAACAGACCATTTTCTGAATATAGCAAACAACCAACGACTGTGGCTGACATGCTATGCCATCTCAGATTTACAGAGACGTCTGCCCAAATTGAATTACCCAGAAGTCACTAGTTCCATTCATATATGAGGAAGTACACAGAGGAGAACAGAAAATGAGGAACTACACAATCAGGACACATTTAACACACCACTACTCTTAAGAACAGTTCCCCATTTGTACAAATCAGAAGAGAAGACTTGTAGACAGGGACCAAAATTAAGACTCAAGTGCTTAATCCAAGTAAAACTGGCTTTGATAAGTATATAAAACAAAATAGATAGATAGATGATAGATAGATAGATAGATAGATAGATAGATAGATAGATAGATAGATAGATAGATAGATAGATAGATAGATAGATAGATAGATAGATAGATAGATAGATAGATAGATAGATAGATAGATGATAGAAAGATAGTGTGTGTTAAATGTCTATAGAGATGGAGAAGAATGTCCTTCATTAGTGAATTTATTAGTAATCAGACAGCAGTAAATGAATGTAATCCGGGCTCATTATTGTTATTATTATTATTATATATCACTATTGGTCTGTCAGAGCGGAACAGCTGTCACAAGCTCTGCCTGCTGAGTCTCTCAAGGGACTCTGGGTGGGTTCTGCTTCCTACGCAAGATAAGCTAATATTACTCTTTCCCAGCCTACTGTCTGAAAATATGTGTTTGTAAGTGAACATGTAGTGTGGCTACAGATGGTGGGGTCCCTGTAAAAAGCAGCAGTGATTCGAACTAGCATGTTTTAGTTAACTTTACTCAATGTCTTAATTGTTAAAATCTAGTAAACATGTAAAATTCACATACTATGCCTTTTTTACTCAGAAAACCCAAGTTAAGATTAATTTATTTATTTGAGTACTATTTTATTAAGAAAAAAAAAAGGTTTCTGAGGCGGTCCAATTCTTAGATTTTTCACTCATTTCCTCCACTTCTGCAGTTATTTTTCTGTTTGCATTCACTGATTTCCTTAAGTCACCTTAAATGTTCTATTGTGAATACAACTGAAAATTTCGAGAGAACATCACATAAGCTGGCTTCATAAAATGATGTTGATTTTCCTAAAATGAGCCATTATGGTGATCAGTGTTCCATTTGATTGGGCACTTGGAATTTCATTTGTTATTATCTTACCATTGATGCAACAAGAAATCACAGTAATTTGAGTGATATATAGCATAACTACATTTCATGTCAAATAATGATCTTTTAAAATGTCCTTGCTAACACTTAGGTCATAAACAGCTTGTGAAATGTTAATTGGGTTGATATAATCCCTCTATAGTTGTGACAATATCTTGCAATTGACCATGTGAGTCACACACAGCCTTCAACATTCAGCATGCAAAACACAACAATGGTAACAATTACAGTCTATTTGTATTAAATGATAAACTATTCTCAATTATGTTTTAGTTACTGGAACTCTAGTTTAAGTGAACTATACAAAGCATTTGCAAGTACATCATACTTTTCCTATTTCACTTGTTTTTTAAGACAGTCGGTTTGCATGTCTAACTAATTCGATTTTATAGTTTAGAAATAAATGGTTGTTGTACTTACAACTTTTGTTTCTAAAAAAATTATTTAGTAAAATGTAATACAAACATTACATAATTGGACATAGTTAAGCATAACCCTGTTGGTTTGAGGATTTTTAAAAACTAAATAATACTGTATCATGTCACATTTATGGCATGAACAAAATACTTAATATATTAAACATTCTTTAATATATCTATCATAAAATATATCATAATCTACCATAAAACATTCTAAAATATTTGATATGTTTTCCTTACTGTGGGAGTATCATTATATGTTATATGTTACATTATATGTTGTCAGGTGTTAAATATACGTTTCTGTACTTGTAAGTAGTGTATATACTTGTAAGAGAATATACTGTATGAGAAAATAATGGAAAATGAGAATGGACATTACACAAACACAGGGTGAGTGGCATGTTGGAAAACCCCTTAAATGATAACTAAATATAAATATCTTAGCTTCCCTGTAGACATTGACGTAAAACTTTCCTCCTACATTCTATCTAAGGATATGTTCTGCAAGAAAAGACATCCGCCTACCCACACACAAACTGCACACTGTAAATGCAATGCAGACTTTTCTTTCACTGTACACTTTAGCTTGGATATGAATCCAATAAAAGCATGCCTGAGGCAAATACTCAATGGAATGGAGCAATAGAAATTACTTAATAACTGTATAAATACACAAATCTAGTATTTAAATGGCTCTAGCAGTTATAAGACCTTATAAGGAACATCTACTTTTACATTTAGTGTATATTGGACTGAAAGTCACTCATGGAATTAGTGTAATTTATTTCTCCTAATTAACTTCCACTAAACCTCATGAAATCTCAGAGAACACATTTTTCACAAGATTAGTATTGCCAATTTTAAAGAGGTTGCGTCAGTGTTACAGGGAGCTACATACAGCACATATAATTAGTTGGACATTTAGACTATGTTAATTGCCTTGTCATGATTTAATTATACAATAATGAGGAAAGATTAATGAGCTATTAGTGATTTCTCAATTACTCGTACCTTTGATGACAAAGGCCTCTGCCAGCATGCGAAGTTGGTAGACAGGCTGCTCGTGGCGGGTGAAATCATCGACACCCGCTCTGGCACACATGCCCTGGGCGTCCCTGTAGCGTCCCTGCACGTAGTGCACTTTAGCCAGCAGTAGCAGAGCTTCATTCAGGTAGTGCGGCTGCAGGGGAATGTTGAAATTAACACTATCTAAGATTAATCAATGCTGAAGAAGTATTGTTCATTCTTAGGTCATGTTAACTAAGGTAGTTAACTAATGTTAACTAATAAACCTTATTGTAAAGTGTTACCCTCACAACTTTTATTTTGATGGAAAACCACAGGGAGCCCTTATAGCTTCTCTTTTGTTGATAAGTGCATATCATTAAAAGAATGCGAAGATAGTTGGCGCATGTCGCATTCCCAAATGCATGTTAAAGCAACCTAAATTGAAAGCAGATGCAGAGATGTGTTCATGTGGAGCAGCATTTCCTGTGAACCAAACCACAAACAGGCTCACATGCTCACATGTAAATGAACAAAGGGCCGCATTTCACTCTGAAACACGCAGCATGAATATTTATTTAATCAAATCGCAGCCTTTACGATTTGATAATCGCACTTAGCCATGTCGCAATTTAGGTTTTATTTCGATTAATTGTCCAAGCCCTACTGACAATCTAAACAGAGAATAAATGTATAGAAGTCATGCAAGCACCACAGGGATTTTGCATCCCTTTTCATTTTCTTCTAAGGACCAAAAATAAAAACTAAATTTAATCTTACCAAATATGAATATCATTTCTTTACATGACAAAATATCAAACTGTGCAGCATTAATTACTCTGCTAAGACACCTGTGTGAACTTCATAACTGAACTGACTTCATAAATGACACCACTGTTTTCTGCAGAGCTGCTTTATAACGGATTCGATTTCATTTCATACATTTTGCAACCCAGGTGATATATTCATACATTTTATAATTGATGACCTTTGTTATTGAACTGAATTGAATCAACACTAAACTGACATCAACTGACTAATGCCACCGTTGTCTCCTGTACAGCTGCTTTGTCTCTTATTTGACGAAGTTAGCATCATTGATTGTTATTTTCCCGTTTATTACTGTGAAGCTGCTTTGAAACAATCAGTATTGCATAAAGCATTATATAAATAAAGGTGACCAGACTTTACATCCACTAAAAATCAGCAAAGCACCAGCTGATAATAATAATTGCAAAAAAGGAAAAGCTGTAGCAGGCACGGCGCCAGGATTTCAGGTTTGGATGGGCCAGACCAATTGTGGGTGGGCCTTAAATTAAAAACGTTATCCAATCACTGTTTAACCTAATAAAAGTTACTGACTAATATACTGCTATATTATCTGTACATAGGCTATACATAATATAGATTTTAATAGCTTGATGCTCTTTAAATATTTTGTTGCATTGTCAAAAAGTTTCAGTGCATATAGAGTCAGGACGGACCTATCCCGGATCGCTCTCCTTGGTTCTGACCAAAGAAGAGCGCTTTGGAATCTCCATTACGCATCATACCTGGGCTGCGTTTCCCGATAAAAGAAAAAGCGGTGTTCTTTATAAAATAAGCACTTTAGAAATAGTTGAAATTGCATTTATTAGGACTCATGGGATATTATAAAAAAAAAATTCTAAACTATAATAGCCTATATTTAGACTGTAAAAGAGGTCAGGAATGTAATATTTCCCCAAAACATAGTTTTGTGACAGGTTAGCTATAAAGTCAGAATTGCGTGATATAAAGTCGCAATTGTAGCCTGTTATTAAGTCAAAATTGCATGATATAAAGTGCGAGAAATATAGCTTGAAATTCTGGCTGTTTTCACATAATTGCATGTTTATAGCCTATATCTCCCAATTCTGACTTTATAATAGGCCTATAGGCAATTGGGAGATATAAAGTCAGAATTGTGAGATATAAACTATGGGTAAAAAAAAAAAAGAAGCAATTGTGACTTTATTTCATGCAATTCTGAATTTAGTTCACGAAATTCTGATATTATATCTCGCAATTCTGAGAAATAAAGTCAGAATTACAAGATAAAAAGTCGCAATTATGTTTTAAAATGTTTTAGGCTATTCTATGGCGGAAACAAGCTTCCATACTAGGCTATAGCCTATAGCTTGCCCTAGTAGCCTAATTAAATTAATATAAAGAGGCGATTTGTCCACTAATGGTTTAGTCGACTGGGGGGGGGGTAGTCAGAGGCCTTATTCCACATATCTTCGAAGTTCGAACCAGCAGGCCATTCTGGGTTGAGCGAGCGACCCTGCAGAATGAGCGAGCAGAGCGGAATATTCAGAAATGCGCTCTCCGCTCACATGCTCTGATCGGAACAAACCCAAACACTGTCTGCTGAACTTGCGCAGAAACATCAAAATAGACATAACTAGCTTAAAATCGTTTTTAAAACTAAACATTTAGACTATTTTAGCACAAATTATGAGCTTAATTGGCGATTTTTTTAATAATTCTTGACAAAAAAAATTCGAAGAAAAGTTTTGGGTGGACCTTGCCTAGGCCCGTCAGGCCCACCCATAACGCCATGCCTGAGCTGTAGCAACCTTGTTTGCAGATCCTTAACGGTTTGATATTATGTTTACCAAATGGAGTTCAATAACTGATGTAATTTTAGTGGTTCACTATACTGAACTGAATTCCCAAAAGTTCTTCTGATATCCATAAACCCTTTCTTCTATTTCTTAGAGATGCTTAACGGATGATAGACTTGAGAAACAGAGAGACTTATGAAGGTGCCGTGCCAGACCTCAAGGAGTCCTCTGCAAAGGATGCCGTCGAGGTGAGCTTTGGCTCGGGTTAGTTTTGGCTGTGAATGTTCAGTCAGAGGCGTAGAATTCTTCAGCAGGGACATGTTCTCTAGCAGACATTCTTCCAACAGAGCTTCAGCCAGCAGCAGCGTCCTGTAATCATCTACAGACAGAGAGAGAATCTGGGCAAAGGTTGAAGAAGAAAGACTAGAACATAGAGGTGTGGCGAGATATTGTACCACAAGAATCCATGAACCGCAATATCAGATTGTTTTCTAAGGGTCCACGATATATTAAAACCATTTAAAAATCATAATATAGCATTACATAGTTCTATCATTTATAAATCTACACTAACACATGAGAATACATCCGTTTGTTTCTAAATATGCAAACTGTTGTTCATTGCGATTTCAAAATAAAAGTTTAAACCCTCGGTCTGAGTTTGCATGTTTTGATGTTCACATGTTCTTGTTGAAGAAATTACAGTGCCTGTAGCCTTTCTATCATAAACAAGAGGCCAAATATTAAATATTAAGTGCACACTTGAATTAAATGTTGTTTGGCCATGCTGTTAAGTGTAACAACAACACCATTTGTTCTGTCAACAATCACACCAATTTGGCGTCGTCTGCAGGCATTTGTTATAATATATATTGTACATAGGTTGATTGTTTATAATATTATGTATATTACATTGTTTTATAACAGTGTTGTTCAATAAAACCATCAAATTATTTGTTTTTGATACTTTATGTATGTATGTAAACCAATTATTATTGCCTTGTTATAATATATGTATTTTAAGTCATTTTAAAGGGTATTCAAGTCGTCACCTTAATTTACATAGCTTTTTTTACAATACAGATTGTTTCAAAGCAGCTTTACAGTGATAATAGAAAATTAATGCAACACATTGTTTTGGTTATACATCATCTCTAGAAGAAAGCCATTATCCAGCTTAAGTAAACCAGCTTAAGTAAAGTTTTGATTGATTAAGGCCCCGTTTACACATACATGGTTATTTTGAAAAACTGAGACATTTCCCTTCGTTTTTACCCTTCGTTTACACGCAAACGGAGAATTCGCCTCTGATTCTTTCTAAAAACTCCGGCCAGAGTGGTGATTTTGGAAAACTTCATTTGCACGTTTGCATGTAAACTGAGAAAAACTGAGTTTTAGGCAGCCGACGTCACAGTATGTGACAGAATTTGCACCTGCGTCAAAAGTGCGACCTATGTTTACATTTTCAGTTGGGTTTGGTGACCATGGATGCATTCAGAGTCACATTTATGTTGGAGCAAACCCTTTTTGTCTGTTTGCATTTGCAAATACAGCTCCTCTATTATGTCGAGGACCTGTTGTTGCTATTTTCGGGATTCTGATTGGCTAACGTGGGTTTGAGCTTCTTGTTACACTGCCACCTACAGGTTTGGCATGCTCTTGATGGCATATATACATGGGTTCGTGTAAACGAACACTTTTCTGAAAACTGACATGTGTGCACAACTTTATTTTTGAATACGGAGAGGGTGAAATGTCCGTTTATGAAAATAGCCGGCCACGTGTAATCGCAGCCTAATTTCCGTAGTAAAAATCATTGGTTATTAACTTAGGGGCCGCTTACACGACACCGTTTTCAACTGAAAACAGAAAACGTTTAATGGCTGTTCATTTACACGACAGCGGTGTTTTGGTAAGATCGCAAACTTTGAAGTAGGTTTTAAAGCACACGTTTTTTTTGCACGGGTTTTGAAAGCGATATCGTATTCCCTTCGGTCTATTTTTATTAACACATTTTTTTTTATCTGATTACTCAATTAATTGTCAAAATAATTGACCGATTACTCTATTACCAATATAATTGTTAGTGACAGCCCTAGACTGGTTAAAGTATTAGTTTTGCATTTTTTGACTTTCAGGCAAATAAAAGACAAATTTTCCAGTCATATTTTGTCATTGAAGATTTCTTAAATATAGTGTTTATTAAAAATACCATCTCGTCTCGTTCTTGTGATACAATACACTTCCCAATATCGTGTATTGTCTCTTCTCGTGAGCTAAGTGTATCGTCACAACCCTACTAGAACATGATTGCTGTTTGCTGATTATGGTAGTGCATCTTCTTTGACTTCTTTTAAGGGGAAAATCCTCACCAGTATCACATCTAGAAACAGGGTTTGTTGAGAAATTACTGTAATTTTTCATCCAACGTTGGACTTTATCGCAACAGAATGCCATTCGCTGATAAACGCGTTTCATGCTAATCTACAGCTGCATTCTGATTCAGGTTTAGAGAGTCACGTGTGTTTGTTTTAGATGAAATACACAGTCCTACAAGGAGGTGCTTCAAAAATATTCCCTTTGCCTTCATGCATATTTTGTGTAAACACTGTGGATGAGGTGTTTCCTGTTTGGTTCAATATCTCACTCCCCACAGAATCCAGACTTGTGTTATATGTCAAGTTTAGGTATGACATTTTCCTCAACAAAATATGAAGTAACTACAGTATATCACTTTGTAAAGTAAAGTAAACAAAATACTATGTTCTGTGGCCACCTTTTACTGACTGAGTTTGTTTCCCCACCATGCTTAGGCCTACCTTTGTGAAATTGACAAAGTGAGAGGACTGATTTTTAAAACTAAAACTATTTACATTTATAATGTTTCTCCTGTAAAACACAAATTTAGTAAACGTTTTATTATGAAATATTAATAGAATTTAAATCAACTGTTTCTATTTTATAATATTTTTCAAAATGTAATTTATTCTTGTGCTGGTGAAGCTGAATTTTCAGCATCATTACTCCAGTCTTCAGTGTCACATTATCCTTCAGAAATCATTCTAATATGCTGATTTGCTCATTTAAAAACATTTCATATTATTATCAATGTTGAAAACAGTTGTCCTGCTTAATATTTTTGTGGAAACTGTGGTACACTTTTTCCAGGAATCTTAGAAAGTTCAAAAGAACAGTATTTTTTCACAGAAAATCTTTTGTAACATATTAATAACATCACTTTTATTCTCTCTGAGTCTCTCACTTTTGATCAATTTAACGTGTCCTTGATGATTAAATGTATTAATTTATTTCAAAAACATGCAAAAAGAAGCGCATCAAATTAGTTCATGACACAGTAGGCGAACAATACCCTGATAATGAACTGCATTAACTGGGCTTTTGAAGCGTGCAACCGGTGGACACTCTGCTATCCCACAATGCCACGGGATCCAAGGAAACTGCTTGATTCAATAAAATGCAAGGAAGTGTGAGTCAGGCAGTTCTTTTCAAGTGCAAGTGGTACAGGTACAGATAAATTTGTTTCTTATAATTAAATTGTAGGCTACTTGTTTAAAGGGATAGTTCACTCAAAAATGAAAATTCTATCATCATTTACTCACCTTTAAGTTGGTTCAAACCTGTATGAATTTATTTCTTCTGCTGAAAACAAAAGATATTTTGAAGAATATGGGCAACCAAACAGTTACTTCCATAATATGGAAAAAAGTAAATTATGGACATTCTTCAAAATATCTTTTGTGTTCAGCAGAAGAAAGAAATACAGATTTGAAACAACTTGAGGGTGAGTAAATGATGACAACATTCTCATTTTTGATCTATCCCTTTAACAACACCAACAGAATGATTTATTTTCAAGGTTGTTGTTACATGATCTTAGGTCAAAGTACATCTGGGTCAAAGGACAATGCCAACAGTAGTGTGTCTGGGAAAGTACCGGTATTTATAGCCTATAAATACAACGGTGGATAAATAGGCTACAACATCAAATTCAGTATACCCTTAAGCAATTGTATCAAGTGAGTTTCACCATCTCCACTTTCATTGACAGCCTATGTCATTTATGTCACCAGAAATAGGCAACTATCATTAAAAATTAACAGCTTACAATTAAATAAATGTCAGTGTGAGTAGGCCTACCCACAGAAAAAAAAAAACAGGGTTGGATGAGTGATGGTGAGTAAATTGTGATACTATCCCTATAAGTCAAGCAGCTTCTACCTGTATTAACTAAAGGGTGTGTGCACTGTGCAAGCAATGCATTTACATCTCTGATTCACATGAGTAACTGGCGTTATACACAGTCTATGTTTCTCTCTCTCGCTCTCTCTACAATTAAAAAGTGTAAGCTATCTGACAAATCAAATCTAAACCCAAAAACAGACGTCTAAAATGTGAGTTTCTGAGAATGATATCAGAGCACACTGGTAAACATGGGCAGAGTTTAACAGAAAGGTGCAAAGTTCATGCGGAACAAAACATACTCATCACTGCTGGCTCTCTTCTATTCTACTGTGGCACGCGCACTTACCATCGTCATGCAGGCGCGCGGCAGTGAGCTGCTCCACTAAAGACGGGATTTTGTCCCAGTGACAGTCCGCTCGGCAGCGCTCGACCTCCGCCTCCACGCGATACTGAGAGAAGGAGAGCCGCGTTGACATCGCGACGCCAGCGTCTCTGTGACCGCGCTCCGCCGACACCAGAGGAGTGACTGAAGACTGGTCAACGACAAACTCACTGAGCATGTGCAAACAAACATTAGAATGCTTTGCCCATTTCAGGGACTGCAGAATATTGATAATCTCCGTTAATAATTGAATAAAAGTTAAAACATTATTCCTCTTTATGGCTGCTTTTATTCACATTTCCCTTCAGTTGCACTTCCACCGAACGTAGTAAAACACATTCAATTTCACTAGGCTAGCGTCCCCACTTCCCACACATTGATTTCATTTTAAATTTTAAATCTCATCAGCATCTCTTTACATTAGATAGGCAATAGGCCTATAGCTACATTTCAAAGAAAATGTAAGAAAATCGCGATGTCGTTACAGGCTAAGCAACACATCATCCAGGCATCATTAAAACATTTTATTTTATACTTTTAACGACATAGAATGCACAGGGATGTCTCTTGTCTGCATGTTTGCATTTTAATTGGATAAAAAAAATGGATAATAGCTTTACATTCATGTCAGTAGGCAGTAACAAATATTTGTCAAGCAGACAACAGATTCTTAAACCTGTTAAATTGGCTACTGCAAATTAATGATCTACACTGGAAATAGCCTACTAAGAGAGGTTATGTGTATTGTAATTTATACTGTTGAAATGTCGCAGCATTGGAATGCGTCTCGTTCAAACAGATTAAAGGACCAGAACAAGTGTTAGCATAAATATACATTTATTCAATAATACTATTATGGCGATATAGGCCTCTTTATGTTGAATGTTTGTGTTGTTGTTGTTGTTAAATTGAGCCCATTTCACTGTAATTAGCAAAGAACATCTCTCCCATACAGGGCTCTTCCTCTCTCATCTCCACCACCTTCTCTCTTTCTTTTTCTCTCAGTATCCTATCTTGCCTTCCCAAAGATTCACTTTGATTGACACATTTTTTCTCCCGTCTGTGTCAGTGAAAAATATATAAACATGGTCGGTCAACTGATATTTATGTTTTATGAATAATTTTCTCAAGACAAGTTAATTTACTGAAGGCTATCGAGTAAGCTATAGGTAACTAAGCTTATTAAATTAATCCACAGCATGTGCACACATTCTTTTCTTTCTTTTTTTTCTTTAGCAGCACCTCATCTGTTAGGGCAGATAGACCTAAATACAAACATAGACCTCTATATAGGCTACATTGAATTAATAATAAATTGTAAATGTCTTCAGCATTCTGCAACAAATATTTTTCGGATTTTAAAAATAATTTATTTAATAGGATTTAGGCCTATTAAAACGTAGCGCATTGATTCGGCAGGAATGTATTTATGATACTAAGCAGGGCAGATGGTCTCTGAGCCCTCCCCAGCTCTACAGTTCTACATATCCAATGTAAATCTGTGGTGAAAAATGGAACTGCAGGGGCAGATTTCAGACTGCCCCGTTTCACGTAAACCGCTACATACCAAGAAGATATCAGTCCGCTTCAGCTATGTGTCTGCATCAGGTCAGTAACTAGTTGTCATGTTCATCCTATGTGGAGTAGCATATTAAATTAATGAATTAATTGCTGAAAACAAAAGAAGATATTTTGAAGAATATTTCCAGCTTGTTCTGGTGGAGCAATCCAGTCCAAGGCAGCAGAGCACTGCCGGAGGCTGAGGATCGACTGCATCATGCTGACATCGTTGGGACAGTAGCTCTGGGCAGGCTTGGACTGGGTTGCTCCACCTGAACGAGCTGGAAAAAAGCTGACCCAAAAGATGGCATGGTGCAGAGGGAGGTCCGTAAAGAAGAGGAAACCTGACATGTCAAGGCTGTTGCCATGAAAAAACAGGGCAGCTGGACAAGGTGGGAGGGTGTACGAGAAAGGGCCCTGATGTGGCAGGACATCTGGACCATGGAAGGACGTTGGATAAAGTTCTTGATGTGTTCTGTCTACGATGTCCTGCCTACTCCATCAAACCAGCTAATCTTGAGCATGTCCTTTCAGCATGCTGGTCAAGCTTGACAGACGGGAAAACTACGACGGGCACCACTTTATCCATTTCGTCAGGACAGGAGAGAGCACTGCAGCAGGACAGAGGATTTCCTGGCCTCAGCAAATGACTGAGAGATGCGGTCAGACCTGAAGAAGCAGCTCAAATTCCCAGAGGAGATACCATACACTAGCCTCAGACCAGATATTTTCCTCTGGTCTAGAGGTAAGCAGGTGGTGCTCATACAGTTAACAGTCTGGGAAGAGAGGATGGAGGAGGCACATGAGCGTAAGTTCAAAAAATATCAAAGCCTTTTCATCGAGAGCCAGAAAAAATGGATGGAAGGCCTGGAATCTACAAGTAGAGGTCGGCTGCAGAGGTTTTGCTGGACAGTTGCTCTGGAGAACCCTTGATTGTTGGGGTTTGAAGGGATGGCCAGGAAACGGCTGATAGGCAATGTCACTGAACAGGCGGAAATGGCATCTAATTGGATTTGGATACAGCGGGAGGTGCGGTGGCAGAGCAAAACTAAAAACGGCATAGAGTTGGGTGGTGGTCAGCAGGGGTGGATCCAGGACGCTGGATCTGCTGTCGAGCCCTCCCGAGGTCTTAATCACATAATCACATCATATTTTGCATAATGAAAGTATAAATCCTTTAGCTTAAACATGCTCATGTGAATAGCCAATAGTTATATTGTGTTTGTTTTATGATTGTTGAATAAACATGACTTTGGTGAATTATGGGCGCGACTTCACGTCCTGTCCATAGACTGTAAAAAAAGAAAACCGGCGTTTTCCATGGTCACGGTCATAACAGTGTAGCGGTGTGCTATCCTTTTCCTTAGTGCTATGTGGGAACAAAACCTGTTACACTTCAAACGGAATAATGTGATCATACTCTACCTTGTTAGTAGAACCTGGTCGCTTTCATGCATTCGTTATACAGCGAAGTTGCATTTTTAAAGCTAGTGACATGAGAAAGCAAACTGTATCGTCATGCAGCCGAAACATTTTAACAAATACGAAACGCATTTGATTTCAGTTCAATATCGTCACTGTAATACACATTTTGATTAGATAATCAAGTGTTCTAAAATAGAAGCAAATAAAGTGTGAGAGTCCATACAATATACATGTGTCTTGTTTCAGATACAGTCATGGCCAAAAGTGTTGGCACCCCTGAAATTTTTCCCGAAAATCAAGTGTTTCTCACAGAAAAGTATTGCATTAACACATGTTTTGCTGTACACATGTTTATTCCCCTTGTGTGTATTGGAACAAAACAAACAAAAAAAAGGAATAAAAGCAAATTGGACATAATTGCACACAAAACTCCAAAAATCGGTTGGACAAAATTATTGGCACTCTTAACTTAATATTTGGTTGCACACCCTTTAGAAAAAATAACTGAAATCAATCACTTCTTATAACCATCAATAAGCTTCTTACACCTCTCATCCGGAATTTTTGACCACTCTTCCTTTGCAAACTGCTCCAGGTCTCTCATATTGGAAGGGCACCTTTTCCCAACAGCAATTTTAAGATCTCTCCAGAGGTGTTCAATGGGATTTAGATATGGACTCATTGCTGGCCACCTCAGAACTCTCCAGTGCTTTGTTGCCATCAATTTCTGTGTGCTTTGTCCTGATGGAGTTTAGGGAGATTAGCTACAGTGCCATGGGTTGCAAACTTCTTGATAATGCTGCGCACTGTGGACAAAGGAACATCTAGATCACTGGAGATGGACTTGTAGCCTTGAGATTGTTGATATTTTTCCACAATTTTGGTTCTTAAGTCCTCAGACAGTCCTCTTTCTGTTGTCCATGCTTAGTGTTGTACACACAGACACAAAATGCACAGACTAAGTCAACGTCTCCTTTTTATCTGCTTTCAGGTGTGATTTTTATATTGCCCACACCTGTTACTTGCCCCAGGTGAGTTTAAAGGAGCATCACATGCTTGAACCAATCTTATTTGTCCACAATTTTGAAAGGGTGCCAATAATTTTGTCCAGGCCATTTTTGGGGTTTTGTGTGCAATTATGTCCAATTTGCTTTTTTTCCTTCTTTGTTTTGTTTTGTTCCAATACACACAAGGGGAATAAACATGTGTACAGCAAAACATGTGTTAATGCAATACTTTTCTGTGAGAAATGCTTGATTTTCTGGAAACATTTCGGGGTGCCAACACTTTTGGCCATGACTGTATAAAGACAGAGATGGTCTTATATTAGGTCTTATATCTCTTAACATTGGAGAAAGCGTAACGGCTAACTTGGATCGCATGAGGCACCTCAGCCTATCGTGTAATGGCAGTGATGTCAGTGCCCGCCGTTTAACGTTTTATGACAGTCAGTTAACGTTTACATCGGCCAGCCACCGTTCAAAGTTTTATGACAGTCAATTACAGTTTACGGTAATCAGTTTCTTGTGAATTATTAGCGTGTTGGTCTTGTGAATAAATGTTCTATATTTGGTGTTATATCGCTCATAAAGTTACAGTAGGACTGCCTTGTTTGTGAAATGTTCTTTAATGCGGAAAAAAGCATGAATATCTCTATTAGCTGCAAAGTACAATGCAGGGTGCAAAAAAATACATTTAAGATTACTTATAAATGTACTTATAAAAACTTAATTGTAATTTAATACATACAATACATAGACCCAGCCTGCAGGAAGCGCTCATCTAATTTGCTTTTCTTTGTCTTTTCCTTCATTTCTGGTGGCCAATCGATTTTCAACTTGGCCACTGCTCTTGTCACAACCTCTAGCAGCTCCTCAAAGGCAGTAGCCTGGGAAAACCCAGACAACTTCCGGCAAATTTAGATTTGGCCTGCAAGTAAGTCTGGCAAAGAGCTCATTCAAGCCCATTTCCAATCTGTCGAAATCGAGGCACCAATCAGAAACGTTGGGGCGGGCTTTACACGATGGCGACAGCGCAGCGACGGTGAAGCAGATTTTGTACATTACAAAGATGGATGCCGCCATGGAACATCACTCGTTCAAATCAGCTATCGCGTCTGTTTTAAGCGATTTGAACGTTTCCTTTTTGTTAAAACCCGAGCAAAGAACAACACTCGGAGATGTTTCTCCGTCGCTCTGCGCATACATACGTAATCTCCTTCATCACTCTGATTGGTTTTAGGTCTATCCAATTGCACCCAGAGGCATTTGAGCGACGTCCGTTGGTGACACCCCTTTGGAAATGATTTGTCTATGAAGCTTTGCCAGACCATAACTCTGTTACTACTGAGATTGGTCTGGTTTTAACCAGACTACAAAGGCAGGGGAATGGGGTGGCAAATCCTCACATTCTCCTGCCTTGATGGTCAAAACATCCAGCTCCTCGGAACCAGATAGTTTGAGCATAGGATCCGTTTCAGGGGTGGAAGAAGGGCTTCCGCAATCCGCACCCTGGGCGGGACCTATGGAGCTAGCTTCAGGATGCTGAGAAACGGCCGCAGCCCTCTCAGCATCATCCACTAGCTGCCTCTGCGATCCCCATGAATGCAGACGGCGCGCTACCTCGACAGACGCGGGACCTGATCCACGGAGAGCACGAGCCTGACCAGTTTCATCGAACATGGCCAGGAGGGAACGGAGCATTGAACGTTCTAAGGGGCATTTGTTCACAGTTATCAATTTGGGTCTCAATTTGCCTACTTATACTACGCCCTAAAAGTATGTTCTCTTTTTGTACACTCAAAAAGTGTGTAGCGGAAGAGTAGACAATCTTTGGGACATATTATCACGTCATACAATTGCATACTTTAACAGTTGCCCTTTGTCGCATACTGTCACAGTAAACTGGCCTGTCAATCATCTTGTCAAAGATAAAATCCTCTACATTTCATACATCCGCCATGTTTTGTAACACTTTTTACTCAAGTTTGTAATTCCTCCTAAAGCGCAATGGGTTGTGGGCAATATTAGCCGTTTTAGTGTGCACAGATCCACACTTCGAAAATCCACTGGAAATAGTAGACCATCCAGGGACTTCTGGCATACTCTTTTCAACATTCTATGCTTTGGAACACACTTATTTTAATCTCACATACTGTTTAGGATGGATAGTATGGACATCGATACGCAGGGACAGTTAAGTGTTTCTGTGAGATGCGTTATGGTTCTGCTGTGATGAGATGTGATTCAAGATGAGAAAAGGGGTTGACTTAATAGTGTGTAATAGGGTTTAATGATCAATTATGTTGGAATTATTAGAACCATTTAAATTACACCAGGTAACAAAATTACCATTTGGTAACAAAATTACCATTTTGAAGAAGAGTGGAGCATTTGCTTAGGCTGTAGACTGATCCAGCTAAACTCATAACTGCTTTGGTAAAGGATGATTTAAAGCTTACAGGTGAAACTCGAAAAAATTACAATTTCGTGCAAAAGTTCATGTATTTCAGTAATTCTAATTAAAAGGTAAAACTAATATATTTAGTATATATAACTATATATGCATGATTATACTTTTCAGAGGGCCAACATTTCTGTATTTAGATTCCTTTAATATTGATTTCATGTAATATTCTAATTTTCTGAGATTTTGAATATGGGGTTTTCATAAGCTGTAAGCCATAATCAAAATTATACTTTTGCACGATATTCAAATTTTTCGAGTTTCACCTGTAGTCCATTAAAATTCTAATGGGTAAATGATGAAAGAATATTCATTTTGGGGTGATTTATCCCTTTAAGCTGGTTTGACCAACTGGTAGCTGATTAGTGGATAAGAACCATCTTGTACAATGTTCTAAATCACAGCTAGCATGATAAAATGTAATACAGACTTAAAAAGAAAGAAGACACATTAAAGTAACATTTTCTGACAGTGTAATAATAGCCTTTGCACATATTAAGACAGCAAACATCATTTAATGGGCTGCAACATCATGTGGGCCAACAGGAATGTGTTAAGAGTTTGCTAAGACCATAAACGTAGTTTAATATGTCTTCTTTCTGAAGCAAAGCCTTGTCCTTGACAGCTATGTCCTATTTCCCTGAAATCCCTTCACTGCTAGATTACTAAATCTATTTAGCCGATTAAATCTTGTTGACTATTTGCAGGGCTTGTTGTAATTGAATTAGGCCTATCAGTTAGAGAGAAGGAGCTTCTTCCATCATATAGTCTGGAATGAGACAATGGCTGCGTCCGAAATTGCATACTCTCTTGAGTAGGTACTTATTTTGAAAAAGAGTATAGTCTACTTCACGGCCACTGAAAATATTTGTTCTATATAGAGCATTTAATAGAAAAGCATGCTCTATATAGTATGAGTGTGTGCAGTGTGAATGTAATCCAGACATACTACATTCGCCATGCTGTCATTATCATGTGATACCAGCGTCAGTTGTGTCGCTTTACTGACTTAGGCTACAAATCCTCTCACATGGTCTCATGGGATAGTAAAGTGTCAATAAAATGCACACTTCAGAATCTCAACAGAAGTAGTATGACATCTGGTTACTTTTGCCAACTTTATTTGTATAAATACAGTGATTTCGGACATACTTTTTTTGTTACATATTTGTTTTCTTGTATTAATGTAGCCTATACAATTTCGGATGCAGCCCACGTCATAAATTTGTTTATATGAAAATACTTACTAATTTGATGCAAAGCACCTGCCACAGAATGCAAATGGAAATCAAATGAGACACCTGTCTGTCCTGATCGCTAGTGAGACAGTGGTGCCATCTAGGGGGCCATTTAAAATAATCTGTGCTTGACAGTTTTGATTGAGCGTTTAGTGTACTACAATCTGCTAGATTTGAGGTCATCTATGCTGCTGCTGTACTCCTGAACGTCGACAAAAATTAATTAACAGATATATATACAACTTGTAATTCTAAAGTATTTATTTTTCGGGGAAAACATATTAGAAATGACCGACGTCAGCCAAAACTCGAGCGTGTTAATGATTGACAGATGGAGAGTGTTTCTGAATGGCTACTAAGGGCGGTCCTCTCTCTACTCTGACCTTTTCACGTTTGTTTCGTTTTTAAAGAGCCTGAAGAAACAGCTGTGATCTGTGATAATATGTATTGTGAAATGATTAAGTGACATATTGTGGGGTTAAGTTAGTAGAGACAGACAATAATGTGTAGTATTCCGAAAAACACATTTAAAGTCAGTAATTTGGTAACGTTAGTTCATAAAATAAAGCGTCATATTTACTACTATCAAAATTGTATTGCTTTTAAAAACTCAAATAAAAACTAATAATAAAGTAATCATTCATCGACTGCAAATAATATATCCATTACAATCCACATAAAGAAACATCAAGCATGTCTACTGGCTATTCTATTAGTCACATTTCTACGACACCAATAATGTAATAAACCGAACCTCCAGCTGTCGGAAAATAGATTTGGCCCTCTCATTTTCTTTGTAGAGGTTTGCCATGCAGCTGACCGTGGTGATTGATTAACTAGGCACAAAAGCATCATCCCTGAGAGTTATAGGTGCGCTCATTCATTCCTCCGCTTTGCTGCTGCGTGTGGATTAACTGGCCAGTGCGCGCGCGGCCTTATTGTGACGTTACACTCAAATCCAATCAGCGTGCAGCTGTCGTGTCCTGAAAAAAAATAAAATAAAAAAAAAGATTCTGCATAATTTCTAATTTATTATTCCTGATATCTGTTTTAAATGAGAATACAATGATGCAGACAAAGACTGGTCAAATTCTTAAATTATATTAAATTAAATTCTCCATCAGCAATTTGCTTTTTAGTTTGTAAAAAATAAGATTCAGATTTTTTTGTGACTATTCTGAATTAGCTTTTGGCTAAATATTGTATACATAAATATAAGAGCAAATCGTATTTTAAGTTTTAAGTTTAAGTTTTTATTACCAAGATAAAATTTGGTGTATATTTATACAGTGCATAGTTTTATATAGGTTTTATTCCATCCTACATCCTATCCTATCGTATTGTTGTTGTTTTTTTTTTGTTGTTTTTTTGCCGTGTCCACATAAAATAAAACCAGACATTCTCTGATAAAACATTGTAAAAGCTACCGTGTCCAATCAGAGTTTAGCTGTCGTGTCCACGGGGTGAAAGGCAACTACGGCAAGCAAAAACAGTCAAAAAGAACGGTGCTGAGTAAACATCAGCAGGACTTCAGTTACTCCACTGTGCCTGAATAAATAGGACGAAATTTACCCGTCTACTGTGATTCATAGCAGGTGAGTAAATTTGCATGTGTGAATTGTATATTGCTGTAAGGTGTATTAAGAGAGACGCAGAAAAGCGTTCAGATGACTGGGCAACGTACTGTATGCAACTGCTGTTTGAATGTCTAGACTCTAGACTGCTCTTCCTGTAATGTTTCAATATTATATCTATCTTTCTTTTTTTCTTTTTCCACGTTTCAGCATAATTATATTCCGTATTCTGCTTGTAATGATGCCATTACTTTCCTCCACCATCTGTTTTGATTCCTCATTTTTCAAGTTCAAATATATGTCAGCCACATAAACCCATTTCTCAGATTTATACTGCTTTTTCATTATAAATATTCTGTGTAATCTTATCATAACGACTCTTGAAATGTGTGTTGCTCTCATTGGTCAAATACTTGTCAGTAAGGGCTGCTCCAGCTGCAATATGAATGGAGCTGTCATTCTTTTCTCGCATGAACTCTTATTACCTTGTGATTTCAGTGTAATGAGATTGAAAGAGAGGTCTGGGCAGCTCAGATTATGGAGCTGGTTCCTGCTCTGCTCCAGCTGTACGCTGTCTATATGGGCTCATGGAGGACAGCATGGAGAACCAGCTGCTTCAAATCAAGAGCCCCCGCCAATCATCCGGCTGGACAGGAACTTGGTTCAGGATAAAGAGTGAGTACATTTTTTTTTTATTTATTTTTTTTTTACTTTAAAACTTCTTTTAGAGCCTAAACATGTATCCAAATTTAGTGAAATTGTTCTTGTGAAATGTATTTTTATAGCGTTTGTTGATTTTGAGTGGATTCTCTCTGCCAAATGACCTCTGCATCGGATCAGTCTGTCCTGATCTCTGCCTGTCTGTCTTTCTGCGAATAATAATTCAGGAAAACAAAGGTCATACTTAATCCATCCACAAAATTCATCTTAATATTATTTCTCTTTACTAATTTAATAGTAATTAATAAATTATTATAATTTTTTTTTTTTTGTAAATTCTAGTTGCATGTTCTGTAGCTAATGGTTAACTGGTAATGTTGAAATCAATGTTTGCTGCTTAATATATTTGTGGAAACTGAACACTATCCTCCAAAATGTTTAGGGTACACACACACACACACACACACACACACACACACACACATATATATATATATATATATATATAAAAGAGAGAGAAAATAAAAGATGATGCAGTTCCAAATACAGTTGAGCCGAGAGTAACACTTTCAACACACAGGAGTGTTTTAACAGTGTTTTCATCATGTGTCATTATTGCTTTGTCTGAAACCGATCGTTTTATATGGACTTACTTTATCGTTTGATTTGAACGCACACATACAAACAATGATACATTTATTAATTCATAATTTATTTACACCAAACAGAAACACTGTAAGTTATCCTTTGTCAACTATTATTACTGTGGTACCTCACATTTGCCACAACCAAGATTTACAAAGCATATCTAATATGCATACATACTTTACAGTTGGCAAATGTTTTAACTATGTTACAAGATAAACATCTTTTTGTATTGTCTTTGTTTAAACACTAACATAAAGTAATAACTACCTTATAAAACATAAGGAATAAATATAAATAAAGATCATTAATTGCCATGCTGGACTATCCTTGGTTTTTGAGGTGTAGGTTCGTTGTCTTCTGATTTGGGATCAGACTCTGGCTCAAACATGTATGGTTGAATTTCACCGGTTGCCATTTCAACATCCGAAGTTTTCAAAACAATTCCACACGTGTGATGGCGGGACATTGAAAATTATTTTAATATACAAAACTCATAGCAGTGGCCGTTTACTTCCAAGTCTTGAATGTGACATGCCGATCAGTGTTGGAAAGAGGGTCTAAAACAGAATAGAAAATGGCTTATTACTTTTAAATTAAGATGGGTTTTTTTATGTAGAAATCTTGCTGACATTGTAAGTGGACCTCAGAACATTATTTTTACGAAATTGCACTTCATGACCCCTTTTAAAAAAAAACTGAAACCAATTTAAATCGTAATAATATTTCACAATATAATTGTTTTTATTGTATTTTTATTTATCAAATAAATGCAGCCTTGGTGAGCATTAGAAATAAAGAAATATTGTGATAAAATAGATACAGGCCCTTAGACTTTTTGGCCCTACTTGGGTATATAACAGTATATAAAGGATGTCAGTAGATTTGTCTATAGAATGAAAGTTTACCCTATCTATTTTTCACATAGATCGTATTGTGAATAATTTGTCCGTGCTTATGTTATATTCTTCATTACCTTGTCATAGCTGGACCATCCGTTAAATGACAGACTTTTCTCTAGTGACAGCAGAACTTCTCCAATAATTTAGTCAAATCAAACCCGGCCTGCAAGCCTTCACCTTTGAGTGTAACAGCCACGTCTCAAAATCCAATCAACAACAAATGCACAGAACCAAGTGTTTTTTTCCCCCTCTAATCAATTTCACTTGGATAAACAACACAATACGAAATAAAATGTGTTGCAATTTCAGGTTTATCGTGACTTTGATCAACCAAAGGTTACAGTTATCGACTGATGCTGACCATCTTAAATTGGCCAAAAACCAATCCACCTCTGGCTAATATTATTCCGTCTGTAATCTAACCTTTCTTCTGTTCTGTTGTAGCCATATCATGGAGCATTTAGAAGGGGTGATTGAAAAGCCGGAGTCGGACATGACACCTCAAGAGCTGCAGCTTCACTATTTCAAGATGCACGACTATGATGGCAACAATCTGCTGGATGGACTTGAGCTTGCCACTGCCATTACTCATGTGCACAGAGAGGTGTGTGTGCTCTAATTTGGAGCTTTATGCTGTGTACACTGCTGGTTCAAAGTTTGGACACAACCTACTTAGAGCTGCACGATTAATCGTTAAAAGATTGCGATCTTGATTCAAACACCCACACAATCTTATTCCTAAATGACAACGATTTGGTTATGCCTATTAAACCTTTGACTGGAACATTCAAATCTATGTTGGTGCTGTCGCTGACCCAGAGAAAAAAATTGTGATGTATTGGTATAAAACAGCTTCACAAACAGTCTTTTCAACTACATAGTATCGTTATTTCTGACTTACATTCATTTAGATTATCACAGAAGTACTGGGATAAAGCTTTATAGTTCAGTCTACAGTAGTGAAAATAGAGCAGCAGATCCCCTTTTGAAAGCAGCTTGACGCTTCAAATAACTATTGTATCGACTGGGTGGCAAGTGCCTGTTAAAAAATGTATTTGTCATTGATTCAAGAGATTTGTTCAAAAATGGTGATTCATCAGTAATGAAACAAGTGAAGTATTTATGAGTGAGTCGTTGAATCATTTGCACTATTCGGACGGGATTAGTTTTACTAGGGTAAATGGAGTAATGTTTTTTTTACCACAGGACGTCTGTAATAATATTGGCCAGTTCGCACAGGATAAGATATCTCAGTAAAACCAGCAGAAGTGGGATGGGTAACTCGATTTACGCACCGCCGTCACCTTCCTGTCTTGTCTTCATGTGTGTATTACGTTGCTTCCTGATATCATGTGCGCAAACACATAAAAACTATATTTCTATATATATAAAACAGTAAAGTCCGGTCGAACGATGTGTTAATTAAATTCAGATTGGAATCTGTTGGTCATAGGCACTTACCTAACTCAAAAAGAAGTTGCGTGCCTCTGACATGTGCTTTCGACCTTCTTTTTAATCTGAATGGTTATGTGGAAAACAGTGAGTTTTTCAAGCACCTCCATACTTAAAAACTGCGGAAAACTACTTTTAAACAAGAAATGACGGAATATTTACATACATATTTACAGCGGGTCTATTCGCACGGGATCAGTTTTACCTGAGGTATTTTTTCCGGACCTTTTTACAGAAGGTAAAAGTCGCCGTAATATTTACTGACATTGTCAAAATCACTGAGAAGTACTGGTAGTAATTACTGTACGCCACCTCTCCATGCTAAACTTATCCCGTCCGAATAGGGCTATTGATTCAAGAGATTTGTTTAAAAAAACACTGATTAATCCAGTAATGGAAGTCTTTATGATTGAGTCATTGAATCATTCATTCAAACCAATTTTTAAAAAATGATTCATTCTAATTAATTCAACGTATTTTTAAATAGACTGCAGCTATTAATATTTTGTCGGAACCTCTAGTAAATTGCGTTATTTTATGTAGTTGTCTGTTTAGAATCATGGCAGAATCGTGATCAATTTGAAACGAACAAAAAAAAAATCATGATTCTCAATTTATCCAGAATTGTGCAGCTCTAAACCTATTCTTTTTCATTTTTTAATTCTTTTAAAAAAAATTATTATTATTATTAATTTATAATGACAAATATAATTTATTTTTATTTTAATGGGATTTAATTTTAATTTAATTTTAGAATCTTTCCCTAAGCACAATTGTA
The DNA here is from genome assembly GCA_030578275.1 of Meda fulgida. Taxonomy (NCBI): domain Eukaryota; kingdom Metazoa; phylum Chordata; class Actinopteri; order Cypriniformes; family Leuciscidae; genus Meda; species Meda fulgida. The sequence goes on along the minus strand of CM060628.1, from coordinate 25,153,773 downwards.
TCAGCCTCTCCCTCTATCATTTGTCATGTATTATTCATTCCATTCAATTATAATAAGTATTGTCACCTGGCTTTGGTTTCCAGGAAAGAGGAGATGATAGCCAGCCAATGAAGGAAGAGGATCTCATCAATCTCATTGATGACGTCCTCCGAGACGATGACAAAAACAACGATGGCTACATTGACTATGCAGAGTTTGCGAGGTCTCTGGAGTAAAAGACGACGGGAACAACCGTGGCCTTACTGTGAATGCAGATTACCTCTGATGGACAAATCTCCAGCACATTCCTTCGTGCGTGTCTGCGATTTCACAGGCGCAGTATATTAATGCTTTAGTATAACCAGTATAAAATATGTCGTACAATGAAATCGTGAGGGGCATGTAGTGACATGAGATGTTTTGTATTTATGCCATCTGTGTAACATTAATTCATTGTTGCACTCACATCTGCATCTCTTATCAGAATGGGCCCTTGATGTATAAACTTCCAAATGTATTAGCTGTAAACAAGCATAAATTGTTATTATTGAATAAATACTTTGCAGTGACACTCTCCTGCAAAGCGGATGGTTAAATGAAGCTAAAGTGGGATGTAATCGCTGACGAATGATGGCAAACATGCACTCTTTCTGCCTTAAAGGGATTATCACTGTTAATGTCATTATAAAAATACCTATTCAAAACGATCTGAAAGGACAGAACTTTCACATGTTGACCACAGAACATCTAACTATGTAGATCTGGGTTTACCTATTTACATTGAAATGTGCAAAATGCTTGTTCGGATCTGGATGAATCCCGCTATAGAGCTAATGCTACTTTGGTTGGATTTAACAGCTACCATCTATTTGAGGAAGTTGTCCATTTCTAGAACAGAAATAGAACTTGTGTCCACTAAAACATCAGGGTGAACTGATTTTCAGCTTGCTATAGAGTCTGAATTTACACTAAATGTCACATGGGTCAATGATATGATGCTGTTTTTGTTAGGATCTATTACGTTATTCAGAAAAACAATTAAAATGCAATTCATCCATATACTAGTGACTTTATTGCACTTCTTCCATAATGAACAATCATTTCGATATTTTTTGAGGCATAAATTAAAAAAAGCTTGTGTGATGCAATTACCCCAATATGATAATGAAGAAAGCCTTATTATTAAAATAACGAAATTATTGAGAAGAAAACTCTAAGTAGTTTGGTATAATATTGTTATTCCCTAGAAAAAACATATATTTCTTACAAAACTGTTACATTATTATTTGAAAAAAGATGTCTGACAAATCAGTTGTTCTTTCTTGAGAATACAGTAGGATAAAAGTGTGTAACCAGCAAAAAAGAGCACATTTCTATGACCTTGGCACGTATGTTTTCAAAGATTGTCATTGACCCATGTCTGTTTATTTTACATACTGTACATAAAATGGCAAGAAGAACAGCATTTGACATAATCCATGTGTAATTTATTTTTTACCAAATCTGTAAATCTTCATTGATGAATATTGATGAATTGACTGACTAGAAATGTCATTTAAAAGCTCATAGGGTCTATTGTACATTTCATATGAGATGAGAATGATATGTTCATAATGATCCTTATTTAATGCCTAGTTTAATTGTCTCAGTTTACTATTGATAAAGGAAATCAATATAAATGTAGTTATTTTTGTCTAGGGAGATATAGCAATAATTGAGAGAAAATATGTTACGTGTGATTGCAAATATAATAAAGACAAAATGTCGATCTTGCTTTGTCATTGAAAAAAAAACTTTATTTGTTCTGTAGCTTCTTATACAAAATGAAAGATAAAAGTGGTAACACTTTATTTTGATGGTCCCTTTGCAACAATCTATTGACTATAAGTAACTTTGCAACTACATGTCAGCTAACTCTGATTAGAATATTAGTAGTCTGTCTGCTTTATATCTAACTCAGAAAGTTGAATTATGATCGGTTGTGATGGTCTTCCGACAGACATTCTCCTGGCTATAAGTAACTATGCAACTACATGTCAACTTATTCTAACCCTAACCCCACCAGTCTACTAATACTCTACTAACACTCTTGAGAGATAGTAGACATGTAGGTGCAGCGTTACTTATAATCAACAGAATGGGTTGAAGGGACCATCAAAATAAGTGAAACCAAAAGAGTTTACGATTACTCAATAACCCAGCCGCACTTGCTCTAGTTCCAGTGACTAGTGGTTTCCAGTGCCGACACAGAGGGCAGTGAGAGCACTGAAGTAGCGGACGGTCCGATGTTGCGCAGCTGATTGAACCAGTCGTCTGGCTGTCTGCTGGCTTGTGATGGAGCAGGGCCGGAGGGGCAGGAGAAATGACTGCTGGAGGACGGATGGGGTGGGAAGCCTCCAGGGGGCAGCACTGAAGGGAATCGGGGGATGTGTGGCAGGGAATGGGGGCACTGGTACTGCCGCCCCATGGCAGAGGAAGACACACACATACTGCTAAAGAGAGAACCTCGCCCTGGCATTATGCCCACCGGTAGCACTTTCTGGGTGATACGATCCTGCTTCCGCTGCTTGGCACGACGGTTCTGGAACCATACCTGCAGCAGGGAGCGAAAAGCAGGAGGGTTTAGCTCAGGGTCAGCTAGAGTAATCAGACCAGGGAGTCGAGGTTTGGCTGGGTAACATGGAAAATTAGCTGAAGATGCTGTATCTACATGTTGCCATTCGAAAGGTCATTTTCTTTAGCAACATTTAAATCACTGTATTTGTATTTGTATCACATGTCGTTGTATTATTATTGTAGAAGCTTGTTTCAGCCACAGATTAAAACATTTTAAAAGCTAATTGCGACTTTTTATCTCACAGTTGTGAGTTTACATCTCACAATTCGGACTTGCGAGATATAATGTCAGAATTGCGTTATACAAAGTCGCAATTGCGTGCTATAAAGTCAGAATTGTGAGATATAAACTCAAAATTGCCTGTTCTAAAGTCAGAATTTGTTATATCTTAGACAGTTTATATCTCGCAATTCTGACTTTAAAACACGTAATTGCGACTTTATATCATGCAATTCTGACGTTATATCTCACAATTGCGTGTTATTACGTCAGAATTGCAAGATAAACATGCAATGCTCGCAAAATGACAGTTTATATCTCGAAATTTTGACTTTATAACGCGCAATTTTGAGTTCATATCTCACAATTCTGACTTTATAACTCGCATTTGCGACTTTATATCACGCAATTCTGACTGTATAACTGGCAATTGCGACTTGTATATCACGCAAATCTGAGATAAAAAAAAATTGTCGCAATTCTGAGTCTGAAACAGATTTAGGGTTAATAATCGAACTATCAGGAACACAGGCAAATAGAAACAGAGCAAAACAAAACCAAAACAGAATTAAACCGTTTTACAATTGCATAATATTACAAGGGCACTTGAATAAAGTAAAAAAAAAAAAAAAAATGTTATAACAAATACTTCAATAGGCCTATTTCCTTACAAAAAATTGTCTATATTTTAATTTCAAGGTGACTTCAAGAATAAAGTTAAGAATATTGTGTATTCCAAAAATATCACTTAAGAATGTTAATTTGTCTTAAGATTGTTCTAAAGACAAAACAAAAACAAATCATTGTAAATAACCTAAAAATGTATGTTTAATGCATTTTTTGGGTTGTTTAAATAATTAAACATTACAACACAATATATATAGCAAGGGATTTACTCTGAAATTACACCAATGATTGATAATGTAAACAAGGATCCGTTATTATTATGAGTGAAGTGAATTGTTGCTAAATTTGGAATTTAGTAACAACTCTACAAAATCAACTTAAATAGGGTTTGTGTTTTTTACATTGTAATTACAACATAATTTTCAGCAGATTTCAGCACAATTTAACTATTTAAAACACTGTGTATTAAAAATGTGATATTGAGTAAAACCAACTCCAAAGTCATTTTCTTCTTAAGAGAGAAATAAGGTGTTCTTAAGAAAATACTTTTGCGCACTTCTTAAAGATGTATGAGTTGTTGGAACTTTTTTGCGAACTTTTTTGAATTGATCTTAAAGCTATGCTGTGTAGGATTTTCTCCCATCTAGCGGTGAAATCAAAAATGACTACCAACTGAATATTACTTTCTAGCCCCTCCCATTCCGAGTGCGTTTTAACTCCTACGGTGGCCGTATTATTCCAAGATTAACATGGCTTCCAGTTCGACTTCGTCTATGAGTGTTCCTTCAAGTGATGAGGTTACTTTAGAAAACTATTACAAATTGAATTTAGTTATTTAGTCAGTTATCATGTAGGTTATGACCTCTATGTAAAACGAATAATAGTTTTACGTTTTCGTTATTTTGGTACCATTTCATTGCTAACATCAGCTATCAGGTTCCCAAACGAATGCAAGCTAATGTTAGTAAAGTATCTGTGCTACCGTTATTCTGTATATTGTATGAGATTAATAGTGTAAGGCAATGTTTACAGCTTAGACTTGGCATGATCCTCCATCTTCAGGCTTTCAAATCTGCAGGTAGTCGCGAGTAATCTCCCCCTCGCATTCGTCACGGTGCCACTGACTGTAAAAGCGCGAAAGGCGAAGCTTGAATTTTTCAGGTATGTCCCTCTTTGGCTAATGTATTTTCAAGAGGGATGCACAATATGGCTGCCGCCATTCGAGCGACTCGCTCGTATGTATTCTAAATGGCAGATTCTACACTTACGAGAAAACTAGATTAGTTAGTAGAAGTAATTACACATTAATAAGCACATATAATTTTGAAAGAACAAAGTGTTTTTTGCTAAGAATCAACTTTAAAAATTACACAGTGTAGCTTTAAGAAATATCTTCTTTCTTAAAGGGATAGTTCACCCAAAAATGAAAATTCTGTCGTCACTTCAAAAAGATCATAAAGAGATCGTAAAAGTAATCTATATGAATTGAGCGGTTTAGTCCAACATTTTCTCAAGAGACTTGATTGCTTTATATGATGAACATATTTAAACTATTCACATAAGCTTTTATTCACATATAAACATTGATCAGCGAGCATAAACAGAGGCTCAACCGAAACTGCTTGACACACGAGAATGAACCTCATTGGTTCTTGCTGAAGCTCAAACGTGATGCGTAACACGAGAATGAACCTGATTGGTTCTTGCTGAAGCCCAAACGTGCTGCGTAACACGAGAATGAACCTCATTGGAAGCTCAAACATGCTGCGTAACACACGAGAAGGAATGACGTCAAGCAAAAATGCTTGAGCTTCCGTTTACCACAACTTATGTGTGAGTTGATGAATGTTCATATGTGAAAAAAGTCTAAATTCAATCTGTTTATAAAGTGATCCTAAGAGAAAATTCGGACTAAACCGCTCACTTCATGTGGATTAATTTTACGATCTCTTTATGAACTTTTTGAAGCGTCAAAGTGGTAGTTGTGTAGCTGTCAATGGAGGAACAGAAATCTTTCAGATTTCATCAAAAAAAAAACTTAATTTGTGTTCCGAAGATTTGGAACGAGATGAGGGTAAGTAATGACAGAATTTTTTTTTTTTTTTTTTGGGTGAACTTGAAGAAGATTTCTGTGAATCTGGCCCCAGCATTAAAGACAAATGTGGCGATTATTATGAAGCAGTTGAAACAGAAACCGACCTGTCACTAAGTGCTATCACAGCTAGTTTTCTATCCACATATTTGAGACTCTGTCACTGTAAATCACTATTAGTGTGAACATAAAAGTAGGAACATTTATTTCAGTCACATGTTACTATATCTGTTCAGTTATCATTGCAAATAGGTCAGTTACCTGTATGCGAGCCTCGTTGAGTTTGGTAGCTCTCGCGAGCTCCTCTCTAAAATAGATATCAGGATAGTGGTTCTGTCTGAAAGCTAACTCCAGCTGTTCCAGCTGCTCACTGCTGAAGGTAGTTCGGTGTCTCCTGCGGGACGGTGAAGGGTACGGTCTTGCTCGTCCTCTGCCACCCCTGCTGCTCTCAGATGTCCCAGAATCTTTTCTTGGGTGATTTTGAACATCTGCATCCAATAAGGTGAAATTACAGGAGGTGAATTCATTATGAGTAGACTTCTTTGTCACTCTTAAAGATTTCTAATACTTTAAAGACTTTGTAGCTTCCAAACAGAGGTCTCTCTCTCTGGTTACAAGCAATTTCCTATTGACAGTGAGAGTTCATCAACCACTGACACCTCTGAGATGTTGGATTTGCAGGTACTCTTCTCTCAAATTATGTTCACTGAAGACGGAGGATTTAAGAGCTTTAATGCTTCTAAACAAATGTCCAGGAACTCAAAAGACAGAAGGCTTTGCCACCTAAACTCAATATCGTGAGAGAGCGGCATGCCAGAGCCCTGAGGATTACGCTCAGCTTAAGCAAACAATGGCTGAAAAAGTGACTAATTTGTCAAATTGTGGGACTCTTGGTTTTCAGGGGCTAGTCACTTTAGTGTGGAGGGTTGGAATTGTAGGACGTTTGAGCGTCATACTGTACCAAATGGATTATGAAAATACAGCTCCAAAAAAGAGACTGAAACATGGGATCTCGAGTATAGGACGACAGATGAAAAAACTTCTATTTCACCTTTTTCTAATTTAATATAATATTTTCAATGCAGCTTATACTTTCAGCAGTAACGTAAAAAATGCAACTGAATTTCAATTGTTCAAATGACTCCCACTGTTTTCTTTAATGACAATTTGACAAAAATAGATTAGGAAATTCATATTAGGTTTTAATAAATGTACAGTCACATTGGGAGTGAAAATAAAATAAAAGGAAATAAAATAATAATAAAATAAAAACCTCAAGACTAAACACAATACAGCAATGATGGCATAAAAATTAATGTAAGTTATTATTTTAATTTTGATATTACCCTTAGAATAATAAAAAAAACCTTTTTGAACACTTGCTGTTCTATTTTCTCTTACTTTCAAATGTGCTCTAGCTCTGTATTCTAGTTTACTCTTGAAAGTTGCTATTGCAGTATGATAAATTGCTTGCAACGTTCTTTATTTGTAAGTTGCTTTAGATAAAAGCATCTGCTAAAATACAAAATTGTAAATATTTTTCATATCTCTATCATGTATAACACTAGATTATTTCTGTAGGCCTAGTAAATGTAATATTCTTACCTGCGCTTGAGCTAACCGTGACCTCAGAGAAATTTTCAGAGAACTGTTGCTGAGGTTTGTCTATGTCCATTTCAAACTCTCTCTGGGCAGCATCAAAGCTCGACCCCCGTCCTAACCGAACCATGCTTTTTCACTGCAATCTAGTGTGACATCACAGAGCAGTCACACCTCTCACCTGGCCACTTACATGATGAAGCCACTTACATAATAAAATAAAACTAATTAATGTAGTACTGTTGACATAATAATGACAAGCATGTGTGAGTAAAATGTTCTTAAATCTGACTCGTATAGGTGCAGTGACATTTTGGATAATAACATGACTTGGAATACTGAGATGAAATTGTAATGGACTATTGTAACCACCAGGGGGAGAGTAAACATAAGAAAAAGATGCAAGAGGAAAAGAAAAAACAAGCTATGGGTTTCCTTTACACAATAAATATTCAATAACAATTGGGATCTGGGAGCATGGCATATTTAATTACTTAATGTAAAATGTTTTGAACATTATGTTATGCTATCATCACCTTGTATAGCCAGAATTTTTGATTATCAAAATAAAAGTTTAGTCTACTTTGTTTGCAGCTTATTCTAATTAAGCCCCACCCACTTAAACAAGAAGCGTCTGTTCATTTTGTTTTTACATGCCAATTAGGGAGTGAGTTTATCTAAAATAGTTGCATTAATAGATGCATTAATGATAAGATGCATCAGAATTTGCATATCAGAGTATGATGTAAGCTATGTTGGCATTGCCATGTGACCTACTTTACAATAACAGCCAAACTACTGATATGAAACCACTGATTTTTAAAAAAAAGTAGGCTAAGCATGACCAGCTCCTAAACCTTAAAGTCAATGGGGTGCAAATTGTCCACCATAGTTATGAATTACCATGAGAGTGTGTGGCAAAGAAAAAAAATCTTTTTTATCAAACATTTAATCTGTCTATTTGTTGAATAATTGAACTGGTTCTGCAAGACCAGACTGAAGAGCACTGACAGACAGGATAAAAGTCACTCAAGCCTTCTAGTCAGAGACATGGCAAGTATGAACATCATCTTTGCCAAGGTGGGTGACTTAGTGTTCCTGAGGGAGTTTACAGTCAACCAGACCCAGACCCAGATATCTATCTATCCCGTACCCAGAGCTGGAGAATCACATGGACTAGCCAAACTCTGCAGACCCCCACAAAGCTGTGACCAGCCTGCTCGCTTCCCCAATACTTTTGGGAATTTCCAAAAGTCTGAGGAATTTTGATTCAAACTAGATCCAGTACAGAACTGGGAGGAGGTTCTGCCTGTGAGGCCCACAGTGTCACATGTCTGTCCGGTCTTGTGTTGCACATGGGTGTTTGTTATGTTGAGCCATGTGCTCTCGTCATTGTTTGACCCCTCTCTCTTGTTATCTGATTATTGGTTGATTTGCTCCACCTGTCTGTCTCGTTACCCTCTTTGTTTGCCTCCCTATTTAGTCTTCCTGTGTTTGCTGTCCTGTGCTCGTTCGTTGTATTTGTTACGTTGTGTTTGTGCCGTGCCGTGCCGTGCCGTGCCGTGCCGTGCCGTGCCGTGCCGTGCCGTGCCGTGCCGTGCCGTGCCGTGCCGTGCCGTGCCGTGCCGTGCCTGCCTTGTTCTATGTAGTTTTGGTTTGTTTATTTTATTTTTTATCTTCATTAAACACTTCTTACGCTCTGCACTGGAATCCACGGAATTATTCCCACACGATCCGTGACAGAACGAACGAGCCTCATGTGGATTCCGCGGAGGGAACTTTGTCCGGCTGAGAGGGAGAATGGAATTTCTCTCTTTAAATATTTCTCCCTGTGTGCCCAGAGGAATGAGGAGAGGAGGGCAGCTGAGTCTTCCTCACTGGTCTCTCCTGGAGTGGGATCATCGTCATCGGATCCTTCCAGCGTTGGGAATCCGTCTATGGTTTTAACCAACTTCGAGTCTGCACAGATCCGTCAAAAGGTACGGAGAAGGAGAAATAATCCGTCTGCCCAATCAGAGACTGTTCACGTCACGTCTGCCCAGCGAGAGACTGTTCACGTCACGTCTGCCCAGCGAGAGACAGTACACGTCCCGTCTGCCCAGCCAGAGACTGTTCACGTCACGTCTGCCCAGCCAGAGACTGTTCACGTCCCGTCTGCCCAACGAGAGACTGTTCATGTCCCGTCTGCCCAGCGAGAGACTGTTCACGTCACGTCTGCCCAGCGAGAGACTGTTCACGTCACGTCTGCCCAGCGAGAGACTGTTCACGTCACGTCTGCCCAGCGAGAGGCTGTTCACGTCACGTCTGCCCAGCGAGAGGCTGTTCACGTCACGTCTGCCCAGCGAGAGGCTGTTCACGTCACGTCTGCCCAGCGAGAGGCTGTTCATGTCCCGTCTGTCCAGTCAGAGGCTGTTCACGTTCCGTCTGCCTTCATGGACCTGGACTATCTGGAGCGTCTGGCTCGGATCCTGGACATTCCCGTGTCTCCCGTTCCAGAGCCGGAGCCAGTGTCTGCTGTTCCAGAGCCGGAGGCAGAGCCAATGCCCATTCCAGAGCCGGAGGCAGAGCCAATGCCCGTTCCAGAGCCGGAGGCAGAGCCAATCCCTGTTCCAGAGCCGGAGGCAGAGCCAATGCCTGTTCCAGAGCCGGAGGCAGAGCCAGTGCCGTCTGCCTTCCTGGACCTGGACTATCTGGAGCGTCTGGCTCGGATCCTGGACATACCCGTGTCTCCTGTTCCAGAGCCGGAGGCAGAGCCTATGCCTGTTCCAGAGCCGGAGGCAGAGCCAATGCCTGTTCCAGAGCCGGAGGCAGAGCCAATGCCTGTTCCAGAGCCGTAGGCAGAGCCAATGCCTGTTCCAGAGCCGTAGGCAGAGCCAATGCCTGTTCCAGAGCCGTAGGCAGAGCCAATGCCTGTTCCAGAGCCGTAGGCAGAGCCAATGCCTGTTCCAGAGCCGGAGGCAGAGCCAATGCCTGTTCCAGAGCCGGAGGCAGAGCCAATGCCTGTTCCAGAGCCGGAGGCAGAGCCAATGCCTGTTCCAGAGCCGGAGGCAGAGCCAATGCCTGTTCCAGAGCCGGAGGCAGAGCCAATGCCTGTTCCAGAGCCGGAGGCAGAGCCAATGCCTGTTCCAGAGCCGGAGGCAGAGCCAATGCCTGTTCCAGAGCCGGAGCCAATGTCTGTTCCAGAGCCAGTGCCTGTTCCAGCGCCAGAGGCAGTGTTTGTTTCTATGTTTGTGTCTGTTCTTGTGGCTGTTACAGTTTTGGTGTCTGTTCCTGAGCCAGTGCCAGTGTCCGCTGTTCCTGAGCCGGAGCCAGTGTCCGCTGTTCCTGAGCCAGTGCCAGTGTCCGCTGTTCCTGAGCCGGAGCCAGTGTCCGCTGTTCCTGAACCGGACCGCCCAAGGGGTCGTCTGCTTCGCCCTGGCCGCCCGATGGGTCGTCTGCTTCGCCCTGGCCGCCCGATGGGTCGTCTTCACTGCCCTGGCCGCCCGAGGGGTCTTCACCGCCCTGGCCGCCCAAGGGGTCTTCACCGCCCTGGCCGCCCGAGGAACTCTGTTTCGCCCTAGTCTGTTCCTAGTCTGTCCCTCCCGTTTGCCCCCTGGTCTGTCCCTCCCGTCCCGCCCTGATGTTTCTTTCCTGTCCCGCCTTGGCCTGATGGAGCGTCTGGTAGCCGCTCCGTAGGGAGGGGGTCATGTCACATGTCTGTCCGGTCTTGTGTTGCACATGGGTGTTTGTTATGTTGAGCCATGTGCTCTCGTCATTGTTTGAACCCTCTCTCTTGTTATCTGATTATTGGTTGATTTGCTCCACCTGTCTATCTCGTTACCCTCGTTGTTTGCCTCCCTATTTAGTCTTCCTGTGTTTGCTGTCCTGTGCTCGTTCGTCGTATTTGTTACGTTGTGTTTGTGCCGTGCCGTGCCGTGCCTTGCCTTGCCTGCCTTGTTCTATGTAGTTTTGGTTTGTTTATTTTATGTTTTATCTTCATTAAACACTTCGTACGCTCTGCACTGGAATCCACGGAATTATTCCCACACGATCCGTGACACACAGTTTAACCACAACCATACACTCACATGCACAGACTTGCGCTCATACACAAATATACATGCGCATGCAACATTTTATTAATGCTAAGAGAGGACGTTCTTTCCTCCCAAGTTCCTGGGACTGAACTAAGTGTGACCTGCCTACCATCCCTCAGCCCCGATGGAAGGAATGTAATCCAACACTCTCTGCCCTGTTCTACTTGGTGGCGTGTGTGTGTGTGTGTGTGTGTGTGTCCGTGTCCGTGTAATGGAGACACAGATTCACCATTTTTCCATTTACTAAGGAAACAACTACAATTCAAAGGAGCATACGTTTTTTTTTCTAAAAAAGTGTTGGTCTAATGTTGTTTTATTACACCCACAATCGATGCCTATTGTAGGAGCCATACTTACAATCTTATTTCATTTGTAGAAAATGTGTTCATTTAAATACCATTTTGTTATAATATTGTTAATGTTGTTTATTTTTCTGGGTATGCCACCCCTGACAGGAGGGGGGGCGCTGGTGCAAGAGCATACAGTCTTCTTTTGACTGTGCACATGGAGCCAAGATGGAATGGTGTAACAATCTTGCAAGCTACATATAAGTTGTTTGTGTTACGTTGCATTTTTATTTTTATTTAATGAACTTAAGTCATTATTTGAATCATCGATGGACCCCTGGATCTATTTATGCTAATTTGGACATGTCAGGATATAATTGCATCAACATCTCCCACAGTGGACAAGGAACAAGGGACAACATTAGAAACACTGAGGCTGAATCTGAAATCGCCCACTAAACCCTCATTCACTATTCCTTACGTTATAGTCCACTAAAACAGTTCACTTGAAGGAGTGAATGAAAAGGAGTGAGCGAATTCATACAGCCCTTGAGTGTACAATGGTTATACACTCGTTATTGCAGTGCAATGTGGGATTGAAAAAAAAAACGTCAACGAACTCAATAACGTCCACTATGATTTCGGACACCACTACAAATGGCTGTCCCCTATAAGGCCCTATTTGAGGGTATAGGGGGGATTTCAGATTCAGCCTGATAGGGCCTACTTGTTTTTACCACTAAACCAATAATAGGCTACCTGAAGAAAGCTACCCTTACAAAAACTTACTTCAAGTTTATTTTTTATCATACTTAGTTTATGTAGGAGCCTAATATCAATTAACTAATTGTATACTTAAAAACGACATACTTGGGAATAAATTGGCCCACTTTTTAGTGTATAAAAGACTTTAAGTGTAACAGTATAAACTTTCAGTACACAACTACAGTAGTCAACATTTGAAGTGGATCAAAACCTTTGATCAAAGTTACGCATGAATTCTGAACAATACCCATTCTTGTCTTAGGGCATCAACTTTAACTACAATTTTCATTTGTACTGCAACTATACTACAAGTTCATGTATACGTTTATGATATTTTTATAGTTTTATCATATTTTGATAATTTTGATAAGTTTTATCATATTTTGATAATTTTGATAAGTTTTATCATATTTTAGTTTATGAAAGTACACTTTGAAGTATACACTCAGTAAAATACTACTTTAGTAGTTTTATTCTGCAAGTATACTTGTACGTTTTCTTTAAGTGGATCTAACATCATACTTACAGTTTATTATTTATATATTATTTTTGCAGTATACTATGTCCCTATTCAGGTATTATTTTTATACTTGAAATATAGCCTACCTTTAACTGTTCTTTAAGTAAATTTGAAGTAAAATGTACTACCAGTGGACTACACAATAATTCACATACTCAGAATTATTTATTTCTTCATAAAATCCACCTTTTAAATTCAAACAATGTAACTTTATGAGACAGTGCAAAACTAGCCTATGTGAAACCCCCCTGAATAGGCTACTCAATAAAAAGAGTAAACACAACTACAAGCCAAGAATACTTAGAATAGGCTACTGAACTATACTTTTAAGTATCTCGATCAAAAAATTGTGTACAAGTAAAGGCCAAATATACTTAGACTTTTCTGTCAGTATAGTCAAGTAGCCTATACTTGTGTAATTTTTTAAGTATATTTCCGAGAAGTACAAAAAAGTAGATTGAAAGTACTTATTTTTGGTTTAAAGTTTAACTACAGTAATAGCACACTTTATTGGAGCAATAAACTTTTTGTAAGGGTATTCATGATGTATCATATCATTAAAATACTACATACAATGTAAATTAAAATACATTTCAAAATAATTAATAATCATTGCTACAAAAACATCTACTATAATATAATGAGATATGAGCAATATATGTTGCTTGTAAAAATATTCTTTCAGAATACAAAGCTAAATTTTGAATGTTGTTGCTGTCGCACCATACAGATGATGTTGTTATAGCATCTACCAGAAGCAAACGGACCCATGCTGCCAGCCAAACTTTACGGTAGTTGAGACTACATGACCAGCTGACTTTATCTCGGTAACCCTCCATTATTGGACACTTTCAGTTAGGGGAATAAATTACTTAAGGGAGACAAATGTGCCTGTGAGAATATTGTATTTCTACAATGGAATTTGAAAGCTAATACTCGCCAGCAAAAAATAAACAAAAAAAATGACTTGTTAGTGCAATGGAAACTGAATGTTCTTAACTGATTACAGTTGTTTTTGTGGTTTGTGAACATGTCATTTTCGTGCAGTCTCACACACATGGTCTTTATGAAAGACGTCAGTGCTCTAACATCAGACGGATATCTTTGAACCGTACTGGAGAGATTAGTGTCTTGCCAATATGTATTTCTTTGTTGACTTTCCCATTTGTTTGTGTATGAGAACACAAACTCATGTGCAAGGTGAAAGAGAAAGTTTTATCAATGGAGAGTCGTGCAATAATAAACAGGTTTATATCTATAAAGGAAAACTTTATTAGCCTATAAAAGCTGCTCCCAGTGCAGCTAGACAGGCAATTATACAGCTGTCTGGCACTCCCCCTCCCACTTCTCCAGGAGCAAGAGGGAAAGCAGATGTATAGGCTTCTGAGGTTCATTAGTGATGTGCAAACTCTTGTGTCTGGGGCACGAAAGGCTGTAAGTGAGTGAGATGGTGGAATTTTCACCCGTCCCAGTGGGCTTGACCTCTCAGTATATTCCTGTGGCTGTAAGGAGAGCGAGAAGAGACACAGGTGCTTCCACAGGATCTCAGATGGGGCTGCGAGAAACAGGAAACCACCGTCGCTCACAGGCATCCAGACAACACCTCGGCAAATCTACCCAGCCAGACAAACTTGCCAGCAATTCACACACGCACACACGCACGCACACACGCATGCATGCACACACGCACACACACACACACACACACACACACACACACACACACACACACACACACACACACACACACACACACACACAGCTATGCTCTGGATCATATTCAGACTCAAACAAAAAAGAGGGAGAGAAAATAATTATAATTATTAGTGTGATTGATGTTTACTCATATAAGCCACCACCACAACACTATACTCTCACTTTTCTTGGTGGTTGCTATGGACTGGATTAGCCTATCCTAAAACTTGTTCTTGAGAGTCTCATTCTATAGGACTTTTTGGTCATTTTATTGCATGGCATGCAGAATTTATACATTTGAACACTTGAATAGCCCAGTTCTTTTTTTTTTAACAAGCAATTTACACTACCTGGCCAAAAAAAAAAGGTTGCTGTTTGGATTCAAATGTTTAAGACTGGATCATTATTGCAGTGATTATTATGTTTCTAGCATGTTATATATTTGCCAACAGTACTTCTAATCCTACTCGATGGAGTGTGTTGCTTTTCATTTCTTAAACAACCAAGTAGCAAGACACATCATGGCCATATTCCAGGATGACAATGTCAAGATTCATTTGGCTCAAAGTGTGAAAAAATGGTTGGGATGGGGCATGAAGACTCATTTTAACACATGAATTGGCTCCTCTGAGTCAAGACTTCAAGTTCATTGAAAGAATTTGGGATGTGCTGGAGTAGACTTTACAGAGTGCTGGACTCTTGCATGGAATTAAATGTCTTGATGTTATTTCCACCAAAGAGCTGCATACATTTTTGGTTAAGAATGAACTTGTATTGACAAGAGTGAAGCACTTGAAAAACCTTCAGTGAACAAGTATTCACCCAACCTTAAAATTGTTGGGCTCCTGTGGGGAATTTTCTGGAGACAAGTTGATCAACACTCCCACTCAAGCACAATAAAGCGCGCGTACGCACAGATTTTATCTCAGAGTGTGTGTACACAAAAATCCACCCCGACATTCATATTTATAAAAACGGTCTTTGACATGGAAAAGCGCCAAATCAGGGTTTAATCAGACATACACTTTTCCTTGTGGCAGAGAGACGGGAAATCTAAGCAAATCTTGCTGCTCGCCATTCTCAATTAAAGCATTTGGACGTTGTGTAATCCTTTATATTCTAATCCCATTAATTAGGCAGCGTTTACAGAGGGAGATCTGAAACTATTCAGCTGCGCACAATTTCAAGATCATTTGCGATTTATAGATTTCACATCTGGAGGAGAGGCTTCGTTCTCTGAATCACACATACACACATCTGAGAAATTATCGTGAGATCAAATGTAGGACAGTTTCTACGCAACATTTTATAAATGAGAACCCAGGACACTCGAGGAGATCATTTGATTTGGAACTTACCTGGCAACCGTTAAAAAAAAAGTATGCTGTTGTTATCATTTCTTGATCTCTTAAATATATTGATAAAATGAATCCTCTTGGCTTCAATTTCAAAATTTTCACAAAGTGTTTTGTGCTGGTGCTGTTTCTGTCGCAGCTTGTAGAGTTTGTATGATTTAATCATGGATCACGTGATTCCAGCAAATTCATCCCCAATTTTCTCACATTTGCTTTTTGTTTTATATTGTAAATTGTAAAGGTAAAGCAATTGTAAAAGCAAATTTGCTGATGCTTCAGAAATGTCACTCACAGGCTTGCCAACTAGTTAACCATTTTTCTGGGCAATAGTCAAATATAACTAGTAGTAGTTGTGCAAGTCCTTGTGCCACATGTCATGGCATTTGTCCTTGCTCTGTGGGTCATCGCAGGTTTGTTTAATCACTCCAGCAGGGACTGCCTGTTTGGACATTTTTTTTTTCATGCTATGACTCAGATCATGGCCTGAAGCACACAAAAACACGACCACACACAAAAATATACACATGCAGAAACATACACGATATCAAACACTATTGGAAATGGCTTGCAAGAAGTCAAAACATGAAGACAGGCCAAGAAAATCGCACTCTGCATGTTTCACATTTGTTCACACATAGACACACAGATGTCTGAATGTGTGTACAACTGTTTATTTCTCAATGAAAACAATCCCAATACAGAAAGTTCATTTAAAGAACATAAGCCATAATTTCTTCCACCCTCAAAAGCCCTTGGTACATTTGAGTGAAATCAGGACGAGGGTATAGCGTGACAGTCAGCCATTTTAAACTGCAGCCACAGCACAGCCCTCTATGTGGTGAGTAAGCATGTGTGATGTTTGTGTATAATAAAGTGACTAAGAATGTGTGATTGTGGGTGCTCATTGGTTGCAGTATTAATTAGAACAACATCTTCAATTTTGTGCAAATCTCTCATCCTCATGCCAATCACCAAAACCACCCTCACAGCTAAAGCAAGAAGCATTACAATCATACTTAGAAATACACATCAAATGAACGTAATGAAGACACAGACACAATCCTGCATCCTAAACACTGAAAAGTACCAAAAATAAAACTAGGCTACCGTATGTATACTGAAAGTGTTACTTGAAGAATGAATTTAGTTCAAGTATTAAAAAGAAATGTGTGTATATTATTATTTTCATTATAATTAATTATTGTAATTGTGAGATATAAAACCGCAACTGCGAGTCACTTTGTGAGATATAGTGCCCTATTTTTTGCTAGTTTTTAGCTAGTTTCAGCCTGAAGCAGATATCTTTTTCACATCCTGCCCCACATTGTTTAAATAGCAAAAGCATTTGCGCTTATTCTGAAAACGAGGTGTGTTCGTTGCTATTTTGAGGTAACTGAAATAGAATTGAGGCGCTGTATTTTTTTTGTTGCCTATAGGCAGATGCAAAACGCGTGTACACTCTTTCACAGACCCAATGGCCACCAAAGCACTTTACATATTGCCTCACATCACCCACTCATTCATACACCGACGGCAGTGTCAGCCATGCAAGGCGCCATCCAGCTCGTCAGGAGCAGCTGGGGTTAGGTGTCTTGCTCATGGACACCTCAACACTTGGTCAGGTGGATCCGGGGATAGAACCACCAACCTTCCGGTTTGTACATATGATTGTGGCGCCTCCCACTAGGCAGGGCAGCTGCGGCGTTCAGTACTGTGTGTTACTTTGTTTGTTGTAATTCACTGTTCTTTTTTTAAATATGCGGTTTAGTTACAATCGGGATATGCTTATGAACAGTAGGAGAACAATACCAGCCAGCTTGATCACAGAATTTCTGGTTTCTGCACACGGTACCATTAAAGGGACACTCCACCCATTTGCATTAAGCTTTCCATTGTTAGAAACCCAGTCATACTATTGAATGGTCGTGCAACACTCTCTCATTTTCCCCTGAGACGAGAGAAATCTGCTGTTTACCTTTTTCACTTCCTCCTACAATGATGCAAAAATCGTCATACGTCATTGTAGGAGGTAGTGTAGGGGGGGGGGGGGGGGGGCTCTGTAAAGACTACAAGCACTAGCTCCCACCCTTTCAAACCCGCCCATAGAGGGTTGGACCTAATGCGCTAACAGACCTATCATAGATCAGTGCCAGGGCATTTGATTTCACCAGCAGAAACTTTTTGAAAATTTGTAAACAGACGAAATCATTGGAGATGTGTTGCTTTACAGCAGACGACTATGTCAGTGTGTGTTCTCAGTAGCCACTAGCTGCTAATAGAGTCGAGTCAGAAAGAACTTTACCTCCAGGCAAATGTGTTTAGCGCTACTAGCACTGCTAGTTCCAGACATACCTGGCTGTTTGTTATCATCTGACAGGGTAAATATCGACGGAATTGTGGTCTCTTCAAATGGTGTGTTCACACCGAACGCGAATTTAATTATTTGCGCGAGTGGATTACACACAAAGTCAATGCAAAGACATGAATAGACGCATCATTTGCGCCGGGCGTTGCGAATGACGCGAATTGGGCGATGCGTTTGCCGCGAATGTGTTCCGCGGAAATTGAAAAATTGGAACTCGAGCGAATGTTCAAGCGTCTAACTAGACGCGATAGATGCGTATTTGACGCTCTATTCGCGTTCGGTGTGAACACACCATAAGGGGTTGGGTTCGAAATCTTCTGGATTGAAATGTAGACTGCACACCGTCAGATGTTTTAGTGCTTCAATGGCTGTGTCCTCTCCGAACTTTGGGTTATTGATAGCCCGTAGCCAGTTTTTGCACAAGTCCAAATCTTTGGGTAATCTATGAAAACTTACTCCGTGTATTT
Source organism: Meda fulgida (assembly GCA_030578275.1). Lineage (NCBI taxonomy): Eukaryota > Metazoa > Chordata > Actinopteri > Cypriniformes > Leuciscidae > Meda > Meda fulgida. The sequence continues at coordinate 25,135,110 of CM060628.1, read as the reverse complement.
TCCTTGTGCTGGCTGAACATGCCGGTACTATGCAAGTGTACACCATTTTGAAACTAAAATGAGGAGTAATTCAATAATTAGTTCGTAAAGTAACTCTTCACTAGAAATTGTGTGAAATGATTTCCAGGCAGTAGCGTAGAGGTGGGAGTTGCCTGCGGAGCTGAGCATTGCAATGCACTATGGGGATTGTTGTCTACAATCCACAAGCACTAAAAAGTCATTTTCTGCCTTTTATCGGCCAAGGAGGACCCAAATTGGAAATGTATGCTACTATTCTACTACATATATCACCCACTTTCAATACATATTCATGTCTCCACCGGTGGAGTTAAAGTTAGCGGCAAGAATCAAGCGACGCAGCCGAGCAAGAGGGAAGAGAGCTGGGGCTCTCCACAGTTGCAGGAAGCGGCGACACCGAGTTCCTCTCCCTGCCGTCTGCCTGTCTAACGTGCGCTCCCTCAGTAATAAAATCGACAAGCTTAATCTGCTGTTGCGGACCAACCGGGATTTCGGTATGAATGCGGCTTTTGTCTTTACCGAGACCTGGCTGAATGAGAACATCCTGGATTCAGCTGTAGAATTGCCTGGATTTAATCTAATCAGAGCCGACCACGACAAAGGACTGAGTGGGAAGTCAACAGGTGGAGGTCTGTGTTGTTACATTAATTCAAGCTGGTGCACTGACGTTTCAGTATTACACAAACATTGCTGCCCCTTGTTGGAGTACATTGCTATAGTTTGCAGGCCCTTTTATGCCCCTAGAGAGTTTGCCTCTATTATATTTGCATGTGTGTATATTCCACCTGAAGTTAACACACGGAGCTGATCATAAACATCGAGAATAAGCATCCTGACTCTGTGCTCCTCATTATGGGCGACTTCAATGCCTGCTATTTGAAACATGATCTGCCCAAATATAAACAACTAGTCAGTTGTCCGACTCATGGAGAAAATATATTAGATCATTTTTATTCTGTCCACAGAGCAGCGTATCGTTCACTTCCTCGTGCCCCTCTTGGGAATTCTGATCACTGTTTAATTCAGATGGTCCCCACCTACAAGCAAAAACTAAAATTAGCTAAAGCAGTTCAGTATACATCTAAAAGATGGACACAGAGGCAATTGGGATATTACAAGACTGTTTAAACCACTGATTGGGAATCAATGCGTGCCTCCTGTGACTCCATGGACTCATATACAGACACTGTGTGTTCATATATTTCCTTTTGTGAGCAAACCTGCATTCCCACAAAAACTGTGGTGAAATATAATAACAGCAAACCCTGGCTTACAAAATCCATCAGGCTGCTAAGGAAGATCAAAGAGCAGGCATACAGGGAAGGAAATGGAGATGAATACAGGTTGGCCAGACAAAAGTTAAATAAAGCCATTAGGAAAGAAAAAGTTGCCTATAAGGTGAGGATGGAGGAACAAATTGGCACAAATGACTCTTCTTTGGCTTGGAGGTCATTGAGGAACTTGACGGGTTATAAAAATAAAATACAACAAGTCATTCCATCTGCTAAACTGGCTAATGAGTTTAATGTATTTTATACCAGATTTGAGAGATCCACCCGCACTCCCCCTTGCCCTTCCAGGTGGGAACTGGCTCATAATTGTCACGGTGTGGGTTTGTCTTGTCATGTTTAGTGGTTCCCTGTCTGTCTATTAGTCTTCCCAGGTGTTTCCCGTTAACCACGCCCCCTTGTTATCCTGTGTAGATCGTTTGCCCCGGTATTTAAGCCCTGTGTTTCAGTCCAGTCTTTGTGAGTTCTTGTATTTTTGTAATGCTGTATGCACGCTGTCCTGTTCCTGAGTCTGGTTACCTTGTCTTCATTAAAACACTGCTGCATGTGGATCCTGCTTTTGTCTCTGCTTCAGCTGCTACATAACAGAAGAACTCACCACACAAAGATCCAGCAGCAGGTTCACCAGTGTCTCTTCCCCAAAAATGGACGACCAGATGGAGGCTTTCCTCTTTGACCAAAATGGGGCCTCGCTGGAGGAATTCACAGAGGTATATCTTCACCTGCACCAGGACGTATACTGGGAGGAAGATTTCCTTAAACAGTGGTTCTGGAGAGGTTTGGATGATTCCTTAGCCCAGATACTAGACTCGATGACCTACATCTGCCGTTCTCAGAGTTTCTGGACAGGGCGCTTTGGGTCTGTGGGTCATCCTTCACGGTAACATCAGTCCAGCCAGAGACCGTCCAGCCAGAGACCGTCCAGCCAGAGACCGTCCAGCCAGAGACCGTCCAGCCAGAGACCGTCCAGCCAGAGACCGTCCAGCCAGAGACCGTCCAGCCAGAGACCGTCCAGCCAGAGACCGTCCAGCCAGAGACCGTCCAGCCAGAGACCGTCCAGCCAGAGACCGTCCAGCCAGAGACCGTCCAGCCAGAGACCGTCCAGCCAGAGACCGTCCAGCCAGAGACCGTCCAGCCAGAGCTGCCTTCACCGCTGATGCACGCCTACCCGCCAGAGACTAAGCACATCGCACGTGAGTCCACTCAAGAGGACACTGCATTGATGGTGATGTCTGCGGCGATTCTGTGTGTGTGGCCTACACACGCATCAGTTCTGGCCCATGAACCCAGCCCAGAGCTTCCTTCGCCGCTGGTCCCGTCCAGCCCAGAGCTTCCTTCGCCGCTGGTCCCGTCCAGCCCAGAGCTTCCTTCGCCGCTGGTCCCGTCCAGCCCAGAGCTTCCTTCGCCGCTGGTCCCGTCCAGCCCAGAGTTTCCTTCGCCACTGGTTCCTGTACTTCCTGTCAGCCCAGAGTCCTCGCCGCTGATCCCGGCCGATCCAGAGAGTGTTCACGTCACGTCCAGCCCAGAGCTTCCTTCGCCACTGATCCCGTCCAGCCCAGAGCTTCCTTCGCCGCTGGTCCAGCCCAGAGCTTCCTTCGCCGCTGGTCCCGTCCAGCCCAGACTTTCCTTCGCCACTGGTTCCTGTACTTCCTGTCAGCCCAGAGTCCTCGCCGCTGATCCCGGCCGATCCAGAGACTGTTCACGTCACGTCCAGCCCAGAGCTTCCTTCGCCGCTGGTCCCGTCCAGCCCAGAGCTTCCTTCGCCGCTGGTCCCGTCCAGCCCAGAACTTCCTTCGCCGCTGGTCCCGTCCAGCCCAGAGCTTCCTTAGCCGCTGGTCCCGTCCAGCCCAGAGTTTCCTTCGCCACTGGTTCCTGTACTTCCTGTCAGCCCAGAGTCCTCGCCGCTGATCCCGGCCGATCCAGAGACTGTTCACGTCACGTCCAGCCCAGAGCTTCCTTCGCCGCTGGTCCCGTCCAGCCCAGAGCTTCCTTCGCCGCTGGTCCCGTCCAGCCCAGAGCTTCCTTCGCCGCTGGTCCAGCCCAGAGCTTCCTTCGCCGCTGGTCCCGTCCAGCCCAGAGTTTCCTTCGCCGCTGGTTCCTGTACTTCCTGTCAGCCCAGAGTCCTCGCCGCTGATCCCGGCCGAGCCAGAGTCTGTTCCTGAGCCCGAGCCAGAGTCTGTTCCTGAGCCCGAGCCAGAGTCTGTTCCTGAGCCCGAGCCAGAGTCTGTTCCTGAGCCCGAGCCAGAGTCTGTTCCTGAGCCCGAGCCAGAGTCTGTTCCTGAGCCCGAGCCAGAGTCTGTTCCTGAGCCCGAGCCAGAGTCTGTTCCTGAGCCCGAGCCAGAGTCTGTTCCTGAGCCCGAGCCAGAGTCTGTTCCTGAGCCCGAGCCAGAGTCTGTTCCTGAGCCCGAGCCAGAGTCTGTTCCTGAGCCCGAGCCAGAGTCTGTTCCTGAGCCCGAGCCAGAGTCTGTTCCTGAGCCCGAGCCAGAGTCTGTTCCTGAGCCCGAGCCAGAGTCTGTTCCTGAGCCCGAGCCAGAGTCTGTTCCTGAGCCCGAGCCAGAGTCTGTTCCTGAGCCCGAGCCAGAGTCTGTTCCTGAGCCCGAGCCAGAGTCTGTTCCTGAGCCCGAGCCAGAGTCTGTTCCTGAGCCCGAGCCAGAGTCTGTTCCTGAGCCCGAGCCAGAGTCTGTTCCTGAGCCCGAGCCAGAGTCTGTTCCTGAGCCCGAGCCAGAGTCTGTTCCTGAGCCCGAGCCAGAGTCTGTTCCTGAGCCCGAGCCAGAGTCTGTTCCTGAGCCCGAGCCAGAGTCTGTTCCTGAGCCCGAGCCAGAGTCTGTTCCTGAGCCCGAGCCAGAGTCTGTTCCTGAGCCCGAGCCAGAGTCTGTTCCTGAGCCCGAGCCAGAGTCTGTTCCTGAGCCCGAGCCAGAGTCTGTTCCTGAGCCCGAGCCAGAGTCTGTTCCTGAGCCCGAGCCAGAGTCTGTTCCTGAGCCCGAGCCAGAGTCTGTTCCTGAGCCCGAGCCAGAGTCTGTTCCTGAGCCCGAGCCAGAGTCTGTTCCTGAGCCCGAGCCAGAGTCTGTTCCTGAGCCCGAGCCAGAGTCTGTTCCTGAGCCCGAGCCAGAGTCTGTTCCTGAGCCCGAGCCAGAGTCTGTTCCTGAGCCCGAGCCAGAGTCTGTTCCTGAGCCCGAGCCAGAGTCTGTTCCTGAGCCCGAGCCAGAGTCTGTTCCTGAGCCCGAGCCAGAGTCTGTTCCTGAGCCCGAGCCAGAGTCTGTTCCTGAGCCCGAGCCAGAGTCTGTTCCTGAGCCCGAGCCAGAGTCTGTTCCTGAGCCCGAGCCAGAGTCTGTTCCTGAGCCCGAGCCAGAGTCTGTTCCTGAGCCCGAGCCAGTCCTTGTGTCTGCCTCGCCCTGGCCGCCGCCTGCGCGTCATGCTCCGCCCACGTTCCAGGACCGCCTCCACTTCACCACCCTCCTGAACTTTTTGGTGTGTTATGGGCGTCAGGAGCTGCCCAGAGGGAGGGGGCTATGTCACGGTGTGGGTTTGTCTTGTCATGTTTAGTGGTTCCCTGTCTGTCTATTAGTCTTCCCAGGTGTTTCCCGTTAACCACACCCCCTTGTTATCCTGTGTAGATCGTTTGCCCCGGTATTTAAGCCCTGTGTTTCAGTCCAGTCTTTGTGAGTTCTTGTATTGTTTTAATGCTGTATGCACGCTGTCCTGCTCCTGAGTCTGGTTACCTTGTCTTCATTAAAAACCTGATGCATGTGGATCCTGCTTTTGTCTCTGCTTCAGCTGCTACATAACAATCATGAGCTCAAACTGGCTCAATAAGTCCCATTCAGTGAGGTGGAGATCACTGCTCTTCAAGATCAAGCTCCCTTTGATATTGAAAAGAAGGATGTATACCGGCTGTTCTGCCGACAAATGTAAGGAAAGCAGGTGACCCCGGTGGGATTTCGCCTGCTACACTGAAGCACTGCGTTAGTCAGCTCGCTCCAGTTTTTACATTTTAATCAGTCAGTTGTTTTATGTAAGGTTCCAGGTTGTTTTAAGTCATCAACCATTATTCCAGTACCGAAGAAAAACAGTTACGGGGCCTGAATGACTACAGACCAGTGGCCCTTACATCAGTGGTCATGAAATGTCTTGAGCGGTTGGTTCTGTTCCATCTCAAATCTATTACAGCTCCCTATCTTGACCCACTGTAGTTTGCTTACAGAGCAAACTGCTCAGTGGATGATGCAGTTAACTTAGGTCTGCATTATGCTCTGGACCATCTTGACTCTCCGGGCTCCTATGTAAGGATGCTTTTTGTAGATTTTAGTACCACCTTTAATACCATTCTTCCGGAGCGGCTGTGGAAGATGATGTCACTGATGGGGGTGGAACCTTCTATCGGCCGATGGATTATGGATTTTCTCAGTAACAGACAACAGCATGTGCGGCTTGGCCAGCACATATCTGATCCTCGGTCAACCAACATTGGAGCACCTCAAAGGTGCGTGCTGTCACTATTTTCACTTCCAGTAACATTTCCATCAAGCTGGTTAAGTTTGGAGATTATACCACCTTGATCGGCCTTATTAAGGGCAGCGAAGAGTCTGCTTATAGGCAGGAAGTGTCTCATTTGGTTGCAATCTGGAGCAAGATATAATCACATTGTGAGATATAAAGTCACAAATTTTGGAAGTTTTGCATCTCCCAATTGCAAGATTCACATTGCAAAATCGCAATCAGGAGATTTAGTCTAACAATCAAGTCTAAATTCTAGGAAAAAAAGTTGCAAATGTGCAACTAAAATTGCAATTAGCTTTATTTTACTTCTAATTGAGAGAAAGATATAGTCACATTGTGATATAGTCACACATTTTGAGGAAATTGTGAGAGATAGTCACTTCCACTTCCACTTCCAAAAAGTATCAGTTCTAAGGAGTAAAGTTGCAATTGTGAGATACAAAGTCAAAATTAGCAGAAACCCAGCTTACATTAAAAACACGTCTATAACTACAATAATCTGATCAGTACAGCAGTGCAAAAAAAAGAAAAAATCTTTAATTAACAACCATAGCTGTAATTATTGAAATAACAGAATAGCTAACAAATGATGTCATTCTGTGTTTGCACTGATGTATTAGATTTTTGTAGCAACAACTAAGTGGCTGTTTGAGGACATGATTGTGGGTGCTTGTGCAGAGAACAACCATGCATGCTATTCTCAATGAACCAGAACTGACTTGGCAGCTTCTCTCTCTCTCTAGCTCTCTCTCTAGCTCTCTCTCTCTCTCCAGCTCTCTCTCTAGCTCTCTCTCTCTCTCTAGCTCTCTCTCTCTCTCTAGCTCTCTCTCTCTCTCTCTCTCTCTCTCTCTCTCTCTCTCTCTCTCTCTCTCTCTCTCTCTCTCTCTCTCTCTCTGCCACATTCTCACAAATCTCTGCTGAACTTTGCCCTTTTCAGACTCATGCCAAACCACAACGGACCTGGAGGCCATGACGTAATTTTGAAATGAGAACGTGGAACAGCAGAAGCTAACGAAAAAAAATAATAAAAGAGAACGCAAGACTGTGGAATAATTATATAAAAGAGGGAGTGAATCAAGAAATAGCTCTCGGTTTGGGAAACACATAGAGCGAGAGGGAGCTTTGCCACGATTTAAATTAAAACAGGATTCGAAAAAGCAGGGAGGAAATAATGCGAAATGGAAAGGTGAAAGAGCAGCGGGGTAACCAGTTTTGAATCGTTCTTGTTTTTTGGTTTCTCCTCAGTTTTTGCCCCCCGTCATTGCGTGCTGCCGTGCCCGGCACTCTCTCTTTACACATTTTTAATGGGTGTCTTCCCAATCAGGCTTTTACTGCAGGAAATTTCAGCACACCACATAGCGTGAGGCGAGAAGAGCTCCATTCTTGGCTGGGCTGAGCACCGTGCCAGGCTGCATCAAGCTTGCCAGGGAAGAAGGGAGGTGAGGGGGAGGGGGAGCGGGATTGTGGTGTGGGTCCCATGCCAGCATTACAGCTCTGCAGTTTTTTTGTTTTTTTTTCATCTCTGACAATAGCGAGTGTGACCAAGCCACTGAGAAAAAGAAAAACGACAGAACACAGCAGCGAGCAGACACTTTTCTCAGCTCTCCAATGTAAAGTCGCTTTTTTTCGCGCCGCTGCTCTTCAGGTTTTGAGGTTTTACAGCATCTTCAGCTGTGTCAATGTGAGCGAGGTGTTTTTTTTTTCTTCCTTTTGCTCGTTTCCGCCCTCTTCCTTCTACTCCCCTTTCTTATTTCTCATAGTTTGTTTTGTCAGATTTCCAGCACTCTATATGAGGCCTTTCTTTTCACCCTTCTCTATCCCATCATGCAGCCCCATTTCTTTTCTGTTTTGCTGCTTCCCCCCCCCACCCCCACCGCCCCATTCCACTCCAAAAACAGTGCTGTGGTCGAGCAGTGGTTGAATAGGAATAATATTTGCTGTGCTTTGCCGCCTTCCTGGTCCTATTCTATTCTAACTACGAGGCTTATTTTTAGCCGCATGCAGGGTTTGGTCATTTCCTGCGGCTGGTGTCGCCTGACATTTGCAGTTTGGGACTTAAATTGAGGTGGTCACGGTTATGGTCCAAATGATGTGATCTGTGACTGGTGGTTCATTTGTCTTAGAACAGTAGTTGATTGGTGAGGTCTGTGTTACATGCTATTCTTCGTGTCTGGAGTTTGTGTCTGCAGGCAGATCTGGATGTAATAGAGAGTAAAAAGTATTAATCACCATTACCAGGAAAACATCCACCCATTACTCTAGAGGAGGAAGAGGGGAGCAACACTTTTCCACTGATACATATCAGATCTGTGTAAAGTAATATCCTTTTTTAGTTAGTTTTAAAAGACAATACACCACATTACATATATGTGAATGATATAATTCAGAGCTAAACATTGGACAGAGATTGAATGATGGTAAATAGTAAATTGCGATTACAACCAAGGGTGACAGTGATGAAGATTTGTACCAGACCTAACAATTAGTTAGGGCCCTATTTAACGATCTAAGCGCATGGTCTAAAGCGCACGGTGCTAGTCCACTTAGTGCACTTTGTCCTATGCGGAAATTCTTCACAATTTTTCCATTAAAATTGTCAAATGGGTTAAAAAAAACATGATATTGTATAAACTATTAATTTACTGAGTGAATTGTCCCTTTGAATTTGTGCATTCACCATCCACGTCCTGATAGACCTTGGGGTTGTCAAAGTTATTTGATTTTGCTCTTTTGGATGTTTTGTTATTTTTTTGTGTGCATAATGTTGTAATGTAATGAAATCCATTGTTATATGTCTTTTGGCCAAATACAAACTTGCATAACCCGCTTAAAAGCTACAGTGCAATGTGTTTGAGAAGCTGCTAGACCACAGCTCCAACACTAATGAAAGTGATTACTTTTTTTTTTTTTGTCATTTTAAACAAGACATGAAGGGGAAAACAAAACATTTCATCAAGCTCACGAATACATTACTGGTATGATCACAGTGCAGAGTCTAATTTAATCTGTAATGTTTAAATCCAAGGCCAGGACTCTCTAAAAAGCTGTATCCCCTCTGGGAAAGGGGGGCAGGGGTGTTGAGATGGTGCAGTCTTGGACCCCCTTCAGCGCATTGGGAGATTTAAGAGCAGGATGAAAGAAACCTGGGCCACTCAGCGGTCACCACTCTCTGATTCATCTTTCTGGGAAAGAGCAGAGAGAAAGAAAACCACAGAAGGCTCCCTCCTTCTTTAGAGCTACAATCACTCTGACAGACCAATCAAGACAACAGAGAGAGATAGACTGAGGGCGAAAAATACTCAAGGCAAGTTTGTGGACAAAAACGCTTCTAGCTAGTTTTGATTTTGGTGAATATTTCAGAAATGTGTCGGACCACAATTCAAAATGTAACACAAGTGTACCATTCTCAGCATTGCCACAAGGGGTGCTATATTGGGCATAAGTGTCGACAGTTTTCTTCTATGGTCAGTTGGTTTTCTTTCAGGTCAACAACTTATGGCAACAGTTTGCCGTGAATGCAATGAATATGTCAAGTTGACTGTGTTCAAGTCCTCTAGTATTTATAAGTTGGGAAGTCATAACAAAGACTAAAGAATAACACAATGCATCACTCATATTGTTTTGAATGGGGAAAAGTGCATCGCTCAATATGGCAGAATAATTCCCGCCTTCTAAATTAGAGACAATCACAGATTGGTAAAGTCATCGCATCACTGCAGCTACCATTAGAAGCTCCGGTTCCTATAGAAACAGTCAGACACGCGCTTCCACTACTGCACATGCGCATTAGCTTGATCCAGTCTGAAAAATGTCATTTTCTGTCATGATTCAAGCGTTTAGAAACAAAATGTATGAGGCAGTTGTTTGCAGATTTCATTGGTGATTTCAAAAATGAAATTTCATCGTAAGGTTGACGTACAATTTTGGTTAATTTGATGTTACCCCATTCAAAGAGATAGGAGCTGCACTTGCATGCCCAAGAGGCATTTCAAAGATGGCCATCGAGTGAAATGACTTGTCTTAAAGGGACATTGGTTGTAATTTGCACATCAGGTGCTTTCAAATCATTTTGGTCAGAGAGGACAGCAATCTATGCTTCTACAATGAAATACATCAAGATCTTTTAACTCTTTGGGATATGTTCCCATCCCATGTGTTAGTCTGGTGTTTGACCCCATAAAGAGAGATCAATATGTTTATTAAAGACCAGAAGTCAAATCTTAAGTTCAATTAGTTGGTAGAGTTTAGGGCATAAAAAGAAGGCCATAGAAAATTAGTTAAAGGATCCAGCTCAAAACTAACACCAGGACACAGTATAATCAATACTTATAGGCACACAGGAAAAGTTGACGTCTTTTCTACAGATACTGATTGGTTAACAATACAGTTTGAACATGGTGTTCAGTTCTTTACACAAATGTGTTTTAAGTCAATATCTGTGACACTCAGTTCTCATTCGTAAGCAACTAAAAGGGTCACAGGTGAGTCATCAATACTGCGAGGACACTTCTCATTTGGAAGGTTGTCGATTTTTCCTGGAGACTGTTCCTTTGGCATTGTCACTTGCCTACCACATTCCTAACAAACCCTGCAAAGACAAACATAGGCGATATCCTTTCCCTTCAAGGTTGAGTTATAGAAAATCACTAGGACAGAACAATACATTCACACAGTGCAACTTGAGCTGATATAAACTTCTACATATGATTCATTGTCACATTTGAACACAGAGTGACCAAGAGTTACAAATGGCAAGTATGTATATTTGTACCTTCATGCCCCTTGGTTCTGTTGTTTTTACACATTTCATAGAGCTAACATGATAACAGCAAAATAAAAATGAATAGTAACAAAAAATCAAACTCTAAAAGGCCTACTCTTAAATCTTTTGATGACGGACTTTGGCTTAGGCATTTCAGAATGACTAAAACAATATTTTAGATGGCGTGCAATGAGATAGTCCACTGGTTAGTCCAGTTATCCTGTCACCTGATCTGCTGAGGCAAAGCATTTTCATCCAGCATTTCTTTATGCGATGCCTCAACTTTGCATAAAAATGTGTGGATGGAAAGGTAATTATTGACCCTCACATAGAGTGAATGGAATCATGCAAGGATGCAAATTATATGCTATCAATAGGGGTTCACTTTTGCAATTTAGGACAATTGCTTTCATACTAATAGCAAATTTTACCAGAATTTACATGAATCAAACCCTAAACTGGTGTTTCGTTTGTGTTTGTCTATTTTCCTGTGTGTAACACCAAGGACCGTGCTGGAAATTAGTATTTTACTTTAGCATGTTATCCTTTTGATTACTGGTTTATTGTCTTGATCCAGAAATCAATCAATCAATTCAACTGGTGTGTTTCGTTGGTGCACACCAAAGTTCGGAAAAAGTGCTTTGACACCTATCAAAGGAGCCAAGCTCTGGCATCAAACAGACTTACAAAAAGCTGTAGTGTGAAAGTGCTTTAACTGTCATTGCTCAAGTGTGCCTTTTAAATAAATGAGATAGTCCAGAAGTCCTTGAGGTTTAATCTTGCGTCCAATCCACCGCGGCTCGTGGAGCTGTTCCACATGATTTCAGATATTATGACATGCAGCCAATGGGCAATGAAATGCTGAACAAACAAAGTTTAAAAAAAGCCTTGTGATTTACAGTGTGATTTCAAATGTAAATGAAAGCCGTAAAATAACCTACCAGGGGTTTTATGAATCACACCATTTCAGCTATGGCCAGAGCTGTAACATTTGATCAAAATTTGCTTTCTAAACAATACTACTGTGACGTTGAGGCAGGAATGAAGTGAACAGAATCAAGCATTAAGTGCAAGCATTAATTTAATAAACAAACATTTAATCCAGGACAAAACAAAATAACATGAACTCAGAACAAAGAAACTCGGAACAGGAACAAGCAACATTAACCCACAACAACGACCGACAAACAACAACTGAAACACAGAGGTATAAATACACAAGCAGACAAGCTAAACAAGATAACAAGGGGGCGTGGCTAATCCGAGACACCTGGGGAGACTAATCAATGAGACAAGGAACACCTGTGGACAATTAGCAAACAAATAATAAAATGACAAGACACATGGCAGGATTACATGACAAACAGGGAATCACGTGACAGACAAGACAAAACGTATCGGTTACCTAACGTAACTTCGGTTCTCTCTAGAAGAGGGAACGAGTATTGCGTAAGTTAGCTTACGCTACAGGAAAGATTCCTCTTTCCGAAATATTGAAGCCAAAAATTATCCTTAATTTTGTATTTATTGTCAACGCAGTGCAGCAGCTAGCAGACCTAGAGCAGACTGTCTAGCGTGCTCATTGGCTGCCCTGCGGCAACTGCAGCAGCCTACCACTGAGCCCGACGTGACATCACGTCCAATGAAGATGTCTCAGCCCGCCAGAATGGGCGTGGCCTAGAGTATATAAGCTGGGCTCGGAGGCTGCTTCCCTGGTTTTCATCGACTGAAGCGAAAGTCGCTCGTGGCGCGAGCACGGCAGGTTAAGCAATACTTGTTCCCTCTTCTAGAGAGAACCGAGGTTACGTTAGGTAACCGATACGTTCTCTTACGAGAGGTTCTCTCGTATTGCGTAAGTTAGCTACGGGAACCCTTTGTCAACGCCGTGCGCGCCAAGCATCCACTTTATGAGTCCCAGGGAATCCCGGGGATCCCAAATAAGTGGGGAATAAAGGCGGCCAGCAATGCAGGCCGGCACATGTACATAAGCACACACAGGGAATACAGGGCGGCGCCGCCGGTCCGTATAAGCTTATAGCACATTAACCCAATAGTGCAGCTCAACCAGGAGAGCTAATAACACGTGAGAGTAGCCTGCGCACGAACAGATTTGGAAAGGGCATGCATCTCACTTACACTGACAGTCTAGCCTGCAGGGCGGGAACTTCTAGGTTATAAAGCCTAACAAAGGTGGACGGGGAAGACCAGCCCGCCGCCACACATATGTCATGAATAGAAATTCCGCTGGACCATGCCCACGACGAGGCCATGCCTCTAGTGGAATGAGCCCTGATGCCCAAAGGGCACTGCAGACCTTTCGACGCATAAGCAGCTACGATAGGGTCCACTATCCATCTGGACAGGCTTTGTTTCGAGGCGGCGAGACCTTTAGTGCGCCCACCAAACGAAACAAAGAGCTGCGTCTGAACAGCGCAGAGCGCGTAACGTAAACCCTCAGCGCCCTGACCAGGCAGAGGAGATTAACATCACTCTCGCTATCGGATGCTGGCAGAGCCGATAGGGAAATAACCTGCGCTCTGAAAGGAGTGTCAATCACTTTTGGGACATAACCATGTCTAAGTTTGAGTATGACCTTAGAGTCATTTGGTCCAAACTCAAGACACGCAGCACCGACAGACAGCGCGTGCAAGTCTCCCACACGCTTGACTGATGACAAGGCAATCAGAAAAACGTTTTTTAGTGATAGATACTTTAGATCCATGGAACTTAACGGTTCAAAGGGATATGCTTTCAGGGCCTCTAAGACCAAAGAAAGATCCCACACAGGAACCGACGGGGGGCGCAGGGGGTTCATCCTCCTAGCTCCTCTAAGGAAGCGGATGAAGAACTCGTTCCTTCCTAGTGACCGGCCGCACGTCGTTTCTGCGAACGCTGCGACGGCCGCCACATAGACTTTAAGCGTGGAAGGGGACCTCCCTTTTTCCAACAGCTCTTGAAGGAAGCTAAGCAACCGCGATACCCCACGCGTACGTGGGTCCAGACTTTTGTCGGTGCACCATTTGGAGAACACAAACCATTTAGACGCGTAGAGCGTTCTAGTAGATGGAGCTCTAGACTGCGTGATCGTGTTCATCACACTTTCTGGCAGGACAACGGGTATCCATTGATCACCCATGCGTGCAGAGACCAGCGCTCTGGATGGGGATGCCAGATCGAGCCGCTTGAAGGAGAGGAGATCTGCCCTCACCAGAAGCGGCCACGGGGCTGTCTGTGACAGCCGCGTCAACTCCGGAAACCAAGTTTGGTTTTCCCATCGCGGGGCTATGAGGAGCACCGAATGGCGCATTTCCCTGATTCTCTTGATCACCTGTGGCAATAATGAGACCGGAGGGAAAGCATATAGCGGGCGGCTGGGTCATGATTGGACCAGCGCGTCCTCGCTCTTTGAAAAGAACTTTGGGCAGTGAGCGTTGTCTTCCGACACAAAGAGGTCGACTACCGCTTTGCCGAAAAGGCGCCATAGCAACTGGACTGTTTGGGGGTGCAGGAACCATTCTCCCGGGGGAACATTGTACCTGGATAGTTTGTCTGGGCCGTCGTTCAAGTGGCCTGGCACATGCGCTGCTGTCAGCGAGAGCAGATGGTGCTGTGACCAAACGAGGAGGCATTCTGCTAGATCGCAGAGGTTCTTGGATCTGACACCGCCCTGACAGTTCACACATGAAACCACAGACATGTTGTCCGAGCGGACTAGAACATGGTGGTCCTGTATGAACGGGAGGAAGCGCTTCAGCGCGTGCTCGACCGCCATAATTTCCAGACAGTTTATATGAAAAAGCTTCTCTTGGTCTGACCACAGGCCAGAGGCCAGTCTGCCCTCGAAGAGCGCGTCACAACCCGAGTTGGACGCATCTGTCGAAATGACCTTTCGATACGAGACAGCTCCCATTATTACTCCACGCTGATACCAGTCGGCCACTAACCAGGGCTGCAGAGACGTAATGCAGCTCTGAGTCACTCTGATTCGCTCGCAGCCGGAGGCCCAGGCTCGGCGAGACGCTCACGGATTCAGCCAGCGTTGCAGTGGGCGCATGCACAGTAAACCTAGCTGAAGGACTGCAGTGGCTGAAGCCATATAGCCCAGCATCCTCTGAAATGTTTTCAGAGGAGCGATGCTGCCCTTCTGGAAAGATGCGGCCAGGCGTCGAACACAAAACGCGCGTTGTGTCGACAAGCGAGCCATTATGGCCACAGAATCCTAGAAAGGAAATTGACTGGCTGGGCAGTAATGAGCTCTTGGTCCAGTTGCCCGTGAAACCCAGGCTTTCCAGATGACTGAGGAGCACTGGCCTGTGAGATAAAGTTCCATCTCTGAATGTGCCACAATCAGCCAGTCGTCCAGATAATTCATAATTCGCAAGCCCTGATTCCTCAAGGGGGCGAGATCCGCGTCCATGCACTTCGTGAATGTACGGGGTGCTAAGGACAGGCCGAAAGGCAGGACGGTGTATTGATATACCTTATCGTCGAAGGCGAATCTCAAGAATGGCCTGTGACGGGGTATTATCTGAATCTGAAAATAGGCATCTTTCAGATTGAGAGAGATAAACCAGTCCCTCGGGCGAATGTGCGCGAGGATTTTCCTGGTTGTTAGCATTTTGAACAGTCTTTTCATGAGAGCTTTGTTCAAATGCCTCAGATCCAAAATAGGTCTGAGAGCCCCGTCCTTCTTGGACGAAAAAATAACGGCTGTAAAGCCTGACTCGCTCAGAGAAGGTGGTACCGGTTCAATGGCCCCTTTGCACAGCAGCTTTGCTATTTCTGAGCGGAGTAGATATGCTACCTCCGCATTCACTGTCGCCACGGTCCGTGCTCGAAAGCGTGGGGGACGGCGAGCGAACTGTAACGCATAGCCCTGCTTTATTGTGCTTAGCACCCATTCTGATACCCCTGGAATCGCTTCCCATGCTTGTATATGTGCAACTAAGGGCAGAATGGTCTCCGGGTTCTGATCGCCGCACTGCGCGGGCTCGAGAAACTGAACCGGAGGAATGGGCGCGGTGCGCGCGCTCTCTGTGCTTGAATAAGGCGGCTCGCTGACAGCAGTGGCAGGCTGTTTCATATATGACGCCCCGATTGCTATGAATAGGGAGTGTTTTGTGATCACTTTATGATGTGCGAGCGGCGCCATGGGCGGCGTGTATGTTAGTAAGCGTGAGCGCTCGTGAGCGGGCACGGGACTTACGTTCATAACCTGACCGATATGAGGCTGTACCTTGTGACGCGTGATTGGCGCCGTGGGCGAAGTGCATGTCAGTAAGCGTGAGCGCTTGCGAGGGGGCACGAGACTTAAGTTCATATCCTGACTGATATGAGGCTGCACTATGTGATGTGCTAGCGACGCTGTGGGCGGAATGCATGTTAGTAAGCGTGAGCGCTTGTGAGCGGGCATGAGACTTACGTTCATAGCCTGACTGATATAAGGGCTGCACTTTGTGATGCGCGAGCATCGCCGTGGGCGAAGTGCATGTCAGTAAGCGTGCATGTTTGCGAGCGGGCACGAGACTTACGTTCATAACCTGACCGATATGAGGCTGCACTTTGTGATGCGCGAGCAGCGCTGTGGACAAAGTGCATGTCAGCAAGCGTGAGCGCTTGTGAGCGGGCACGAGACTTAAGTTCATATCCTGACTGATATGAGGCTGCACTATGTGATGTGCTAGCGACGCTGTGGGGGGAGTGCATGTTAGTAAGCGTGAGCGCTTGTGAGCGGGCATGAGACTTACGTTCATAGCCTGACTGATATAAGGGCTGCACTTTGTGATGCGCGAGCAGCGCCGTGGGCGAAGTGCATGTCAGTAAGCGTGCACGCTTGCGAGCGGGTACGAGACTTACGTTCATAACCTGACCGATATGAGGCTGCACTTTGTGATGCGCGAGCAGCGCTGTGGACAAAGTGCATGTTAGTAAGCGTGAGCGCTTGTGAGCGGGCATGAGACTTACGTTCATAGCCTGACTGATATAAGGGCTGCACTTTGTGATGCGCGAGCAGCGCCGTGGGCGAAGTGCATGTCAGTAAGCGTGCACGCTTGCGAGCGGGTACGAGACTTACGTTCATAACCTGACCGATATGAGGCTGCACTTTGTGATGCGCGAGCAGCGCTGTGGACAAAGTGCATGTCAGTAAGCGTGAGCGCTTGTGAGCGGGCACGAGACTTACGTTCATAGTCTGACTGATATGAGGCTGACTTGGCCGTGTAATAGAGCGGGCGCGCGCCCTCGGTACTTGAATACGGCGGCTCGCTGAAAGCGGTGGCAGGCTGTTTCACATAGGACGACCCGATTGCTATAAATGGGGAGAGTTTTGTGATCACTTTGTGATGCGCGAGTGCCTTGGGCGAAGCGTTTATTAGTAAGGGTGAGCGCTCGTGAGCGGGCACGGGACTAACATTCATATGACGTCCCGATTGCTATGTGAATGGTTAGCGTTTTGCAGTCACCTCGTGATGCGCGAGCAGCGCTTTGGGCAAAGTGTTTATAGTAAGTGTGAGCGCTCGTGAGCGGACACGGGACTAACATTTGTAACGCGCGTGAGTTATCCTCTGCTTTTAGTTCTTACCCAGCGCTGTTCCGTGGGTTCTTGGCCTTGTTCTGTTATCACCACAATAGGGAGGGCACTGACAAAGAGCTCCGGTGACTACAACACTTGTTTATTGAACATCTCAACATCGTGAAATGGCCGCAGCCGATTACATAGTGCATCTCGTGTCTTCCTCTCTCTGAACACCACTCCAACTGTTTTCTTCCGCGTTCTCGCGATATTATCCCAAATCCTATTTAAAGTCATAGAACATAACCCTTACATTTCACTTCCTACATAATACTCCCTTACCCATCCTCATTTCTATAACACAGTCCTTAAGACACACAAAAAAGTGAAAAACATATTTCAGAACATCTGTATCAAAGAGGTTGAAATGATCAAAAAAACATGTTTAGCAATACTGAAACATATAATAAATGAAAGAGACCCCTAAATTTCAATAAATGATCATACTCCCATTGATTCCACTTTGCACATCAAATAAAGAACACATGAGAACCATGAACATTTAGCAAATCAGTAAAGTGCGAAGTCCTTCAAGGGGTGCGACAACCGACGTGTCCTGGGGGGCACATTCCGAGTGGACACCGGAGTGTCAGGAAACTCAGAAACACCTGTTGATGGTCTAGCTTCCGGTGTGCACCGTGTCAGAGGAAGCAGTTCAGAGTGCAGAGTAACAAGGCTGTCCTGTGCGTTTTGCGTATTGCTGAAGGGTTGTGGAGTGCCATGTTGTTAGAAATGAGGTTGCAACTGGGACAATGGAATGGGCTCCAATGGACCCTGGGGTGCAGGAGGAAGTCCCGGAGGCACCGGTGTAGTGAGGGGTGGGAGGAGTCCTGACAATGTGGTCAGGATATTCGGTTTAACAATGGAGGAAGGAGGGGTGGAAGCAAGTAAGTTCTTTGAGTCTGTGATGTAGGGTTTCATGCGATTGTAATGAATGATTTTCGCTTTCGCACACGGTCTGGATACATCACGAACTTCAAAATTAACAGGGGTGGAAACACCTGAGGGGTATATTGGTTGCAAAACCTCATAGGGACCCACTCAACGTGGATACAGTTTATTGTGGCGGCGGGCAGGGTCATCCACTAACACCAAGTCACCCTGGCTATACGGAGTGTACTTTAAGTGACGATCGTAGTTCGGGCGTTGCTGATCTTATGCCCTGTCTCTGTGAGCGGTTGCAAAACGGTAAGCAGAGGTCAATCTTTTCCGCAGCTTGTTAGCATATGCTGCTGGCGTGCCCGCTGTTGCTGGACTGACAGCAGTACTATCCTGGAGCAGGGTGTCCAGGGAAATGCGCGCCTCACGGCCATGAGCCAGAAAGAAGGGTGTCAATCCCGTACTAGTGTGCTTGGTGGTGTTATAAGCCAATGCAACCAGCGGGAGGTGCTCATCCCACTCTGTGCCTGATGCAAAAAGATGTTTGGAAAGTTCATCTTTTAGAGTACGATTAAAGCGCTCAACAGCCCCGTCACATTGAGCGTGATAAGGGGACGTACGAAGCTTCTTGATTGATAGCAAGTTACAAAGGTGCTTTATGAGGTCGGATTCAAACTGTCTGCCCTGGTCAGAATGTAGGGCCTCAGGGACACCATGTTGTGGAATATAGTGGTCAAAGATGCAGCCTGCTACTGAGACAGCAGTTTGATCCTTCAATGGGTAGAGATTTACAAACTTAGTGTACAGGTCCATAATTACTAGAACATAACGGTTGCCCTTGGTAGAAATCGGTAACTCTGTTATGTCTGCGGCCACTATTTGAAATGGACGGTCAGGAGAGATAGGAATTAGTGGTGCCTGAGGTCGGGGCACCGGAGAACGCCTTGACTGACAAGCACTACACTGGGAGCAATGTTTGGTAACGTCTGACGACATGTAAGGCCAGTAGAAGGACCGCATGGCTCTGTCCAAAGTCTTGGCCAGGCCATAATGACCGACTGAAGGGTGTCCATGAACGTGATTGAGGACTTCAGGAATCAACAAAGTAGGAATGACAACTTGCAAGGCATTGTCCCCAAAAGATCTGCGTGAATGTCTGCATAACACTCCATTATGGACAACTAGGTGACTAAACTGTGCCCATAGTTTCCTGAGGTATGATGAAGCGTCACGTAGCCTCCATAAGGGTGGTCTACGTCCTGTTTCCATCCAAGAGAGCACATCGGCTAAATCTGGGTCTGACCTTTGTTGTCCCATGACGTTCCACTCACTTCGGAATTGCACAAGATTTGCTGTTGTGTGGTTTGGAACAATCACGGGCAAAGGGGCATTCGCGTCCCTAGACAGTGTTTGGGAGTGTGCTGACATCGGTTCAGCCTGCAAAGCTATTGATGTAGTCTGAGTTGCTACAGAGACAGTAGATGCGTCGCTCTGGGGACACCCATCTGGTTCCTGAGGAACGGTCTCTGGCCGTCTGGACATGGCGTCTGCATTAAGGTGTTTAGCGCCATTACGGTGAATGACACACCAGTCATAAAGGTCCAGTTCTATGGCCCAATGTGCCCTTCTACCTGTAGGGTCATGGTCCAATGGAAGTTTCTTGAGACCGACCAGAGGCTTATGATCAGTAATGATGGTGAATGGATGACATGCAAGACAGTGTCGAAAATGACGGACCGACCACACAATGGCATACAATTCCCGATCAAACGTAGACCATTTTCTTTCAGCAGTAGACAGCACGTGGCTGGCATATGCAATGACATGCTCTTTTCCGTCCACTTGTTGTGAAAGAACAGAGCCCAGCGAATGAAGGGAAGCATCAGTGTAAAGGATCAAAGGAATCGAAAAATTTGGAAATGCCATAACTGGTTGTGACGTCAGTTCCTGCTTCAATACACTGAAAGCTTCATTTGCTTCAGCTGACCAAGAAAATGATACTCCTTTGTGTGTGAGATGGTATAAGGGTTCAGCTGTGCGTGCAAAGTGTCTAATAAATCGACGATAGTACGAGCACAGACCCAGAAAAGCCCTGACTTAAGTGGCTGATGTCGGAATTGGCCATGTCCTGACTTTGTCTATGTTAGAGGGGTCTGGCTCAACACCGGCACTCGAAACACGATGGCCCAGGAAAGTCACCGAAGAACATGCCAGATGGCACTTGGACGGCTTAAGTTTGAGTCCAGCCGTACGAAATCGCTGAAAAACTTCGCGCAGATGCTGGAGGTGTTGTGGAAAATCAGCACTGTAGACGATAATATCGTCTAAGTAGATTAAACAAATACTCCAGTGCAGACCCCGAAGCACAAGCTCCATTAAGCGCTGGAAACTGGGAGGAGCATTCGAGATCCCCATTGGCATCATACAGAATTGTTATAGGCCGGTACCAGTGGAGAAAGCCGTTTTCTCTTTGTCCTCTGGATTGAGTGGTATTTGCCAGTAACCAGCAGTTAATTCAATTGTGCTGAACACTCTGGCCCCAGAAAGTCGATCGAGGGTACCATCCACCCGAGGAAGAGGGTGTGAATCTTTGATTATGACGTCATTGAGACGTCTGTAATCTACACAGAACCGGTGTGTGCCATCCTTTTTCCGGACAAGCACAACCGGAGCTGACCATGGACTGTGAGAGTCCTCGATGATGTTCTGGTCCAAAAGCCTCGACACCTCTTTTTGTAATACAGCCTGAGTAGCTGGTGACGTTCTATAAGGGCGCAGTTTTATTGGAGCAGCGTCACCCGTGTTGATACTGTGTGTAATTAGATTGGTTTTTCCCATAATCATGAGAATGGGAGCTAAAAATATTAGAGAACTCAGTCAGCAGGCTTTTGAGCTGTGCCTGTTCTTCAGCGTTTAAGTGTGTATCCTCCAAATGCACATCAGGCACTGGATGGACAGCTTCTGTGGACGTAGTCACAGCTGAGACTAATGCATACTCATCAAGTGTACTGCCAGTGATGGAGGAAATCTGACCTAATGGGCATCCAGCCTCAAGAGAGACTGTTTCGTTAGTTGGGTTAGCAACTCTAATAATGCCCCTCCCCTTTTGAACTGATGTCATGTTCGAGCGATGCCTAAGCTCACGACTGGAGGGGGCTGAGGTTCCAGTATACCCACATACGTGTCTGTGAAAGGATTCGCTACACCATTATCTTTGACAGAAATTGGGATTGCCATCTCTGACATGGGCGGAACAGTTACCTGAGCGACACTGATAGCAGAACTTTGAACCGGAATCAGTGACTGGGGTGGTGAAAGAGGCACTGACGTGTTGTAGAGGTGTAAACGTGCATGTGGCATGTCAACAGTGACGGTGTGTTCAATCAAGAAATCCCATCCTATTAGGACAGGATGAGTAGCTGTGCGTACCATGTGGAAAACATGAGAAAATGTTACATCTCCAATATGTATGGGCGCTATCACAGAGCCAATTATGTCCAATAACTGTCCCGTTACAGATGATGCTAACGCAAATGACTTACTGATAGACTGGGTAGACAAAGCTGGAATCGACCTACGACAGTCATCTGTAATGAGGGACAGACCTGACCCAGTATCGACCAAAGCATGAAGGTAGTGCAATTTGAATGAACGGTGTAGGTGGGGAAGATTTAAGACTGACTGTACTAGAATGGACCACTATAGGGAATGAAGCTGGCATTTGGTTCCCAATGACAGCTTCTACTCGTTTCCCCGCACTGGTGAGGAAGGGGCCTTGTGAGATGGGGAGAAATGTACATGTCGTGTGGGTGATCTTTGTGAACTTTGGGAATGGGGGGGGTAGCGATGGAGAGCTGTGTCTGTGGTAAGTGGAAGTTCTGTACTGTGGGTTTGGTGAGGGGGAACGAGCATAACGGGCTCTGTATTCATATTCAAAGTCAGACCGGCGGTCTCGTGTAGGCGATCGGCCAGAGCTACCATAATGATGTCTATGGGGGGGGGGGGGGGTATTGGTCATATTGTGTAGTGTGAGGAAGTTGTGACTCACGACCTCGGGAGGAAGGGGAGTAGCTTGAATGTCTTTGGCCAGAGACGTCATCCTTTGGAAGTGCTCGATCAGTTTCTGCACGGCCCTGGTAGCGTGGTGGAGGACAACAGTCATCCTCAAAGTGTCGTTGTTGACCTCGCTGTGTGCGTTGTGAAGAACAGCAGCAATCCTGGCGGTAGTGATGATCATTCCGATCAGGCTGGCGATGGCGTGCTGTGATGTCGTAGTCCACGGCTGCGCAGGTCTGATGTGGAGAGTGTGTGGAAGACGTTACCTCGTCCTGAAGGCTGGAAATCCGCCTCGAGAGCTGGTCCATACGTTCATCAGTTCGTCGCAGGTGAGATTGACGTAAGTCATGCAGGTCAGTTCGGAGCTCAGCAATGGCTGCTGCTAATTCAGTGATGTGAGTCGCGGTCACTGAGTTGGCCGATGGTGGTGAATTTACTGTCACAGGCATAACAGCTGCAGGGTTGGCAACACTAATGGCCAACTGAGCACGTTCACACTGCGTGGCCACTTTCAAGGCATTGTCTAAAGTCGCAGCACCGTGCTCATGGATTTTCAGTTGAAGTGATGGATCTAAGCCGGTCACAAATCTGCGAAAAATTTCACAATTTCGTGCTGCTGTATCGTAATGAGGATATGCTTCAGTCACTAGATTTGTGAGCTCAGCAGCATAGACTTCAAGAGGTTCTTGTGGTTTACGGGGACGAGCATTCAAAAATGTCTGAAATGTGGCCAAAAAAGTTGTTTAAAAAGCTTTAGTCAACTCATAGTCAGCTTTCACCGCAGGGGAGAGAGACTGCCAGTATGCAAATGCTGAACCAGTAAGCTTTACTGGGAGAAGCTTGGCCTTATCCAGTGGTACAGCTGAGACATTTAGTGCTACCTCAAATCTCTGAATCCATGCACTAAAAGGCTCTTTACCATCTCCAGAAAAATGAGCAGGGAGCTCAATTTTAAATGGTAGATGTGAACTTGCGTCCTCTGGTGCGTGTCTGTCTCTCTGCATAGGAACTGCGTCATTCTCGTCATCCGCCATTTTAAGCGAGAGGAAGAAAGAAGAAAGAAAATGCACGTAATCCGAGCTTGCAAAAAAAAAAAAACACGTGAAAAAATTAAACAGTCTTTAAACGGCTCGTCAGGTTAAAGCGGCGATATTCACGTCGTTCAATACAGGAAAAACAAGCATCCCAACAGAAAACAAGCCAACCAACGCTACCACCAGTGTAACGCGCGTGAGTTATCCTCTGCTTTTAGTTCTTACCCAGCGCTGTTCCGTGGGTTCTTGGCCTTGTTCTGTTATCACCACAATAGGGAGGGCACTGACAAAGAGCTCCGGTGACTACAACACTTGTTTATTGAACATCTCAACATCGTGAAATGGCCGCAGCCGATTACATAGTGCATCTCGTGTCTTCCTCTCTCTGAACACCACTCCAACTGTTTTCTCCCGTGCTCTAACTCGCGGGGCGCCGTTCTCGCGATAGTATCCCATATCATATTTAAAGTCATAGAACATAACCCTTACATATCACTTCCTACACATTCATATGAGACGCCCCTATCGCTTGGGATGGGGGACGTTTTGTGACAGCACTGAGACGCGCGAGCGGGGTCCGGGACGAGGTGTTTGTTAGTTAGCGTGAGCGGGCACGCGATTTACACTCCTATGCAACGACCCGATCGCTTGGATGGGGAGAGTTTTGTGATAACCTTGTGACGCGCGAGCGGTGTGTGAAGTGTGTGTCAGTAAGCGTGAGCGCTCGTGAGCGGGCACGGGACTTGCATTGGCCGTGTGACAGAGCGGGCAGAGAGTAGGCCTGAGCACGGACTCGTGGGCACATGTCCTACATTTAACACTCGAGCGCCACTTGCCAGCTTTACGAGAGTGAGCTCTGTGAGTGACACGGGAAGTGTTGTGCTTGTGTGTAGGGGTGAACCCTGAGACACTTTATCTACACATTAAACACCATCGGCATGAGCCAGATAAACAAACATTATACTCTATGAGATTTCTCTGGGTTGCCGTGAAGACGGTGTTTGTGTGCAGTCGAGTGGGTCGTATTACCGGCTCGTTGGCTGCTGAATGTACCACTGCAGTAGCCTGTTCAAATGGGACTGACAGAGAGAGGAGTTTTGATGGTGGTCCGGCCGTGGCGGTACTGAGCCGTCATTTCCCTCTTGCTCCTGACGGGAGAGCAGACTTTGAGCGCCATCTCCCGGAGGGCGGACGAATGTGCACTGCAACCGCTTCCTCCACCGGGGGGATAGAGTTGTATCCCTTCTCCACTTTGGAGAGCGACGCGGAGACGTAAGAGTGGAGCCTCGCGGAGAATGGTGCATTCCACGATGCCAGAATGTAACAGCAGTCCCCTGTGGCGATTCCTTCCGCCTCGTCAACTGGAGCGACGGCGGCTGCGCATCGGTGAGGAGGGGCGGAGAAGGCGAAAAACAAAGCTCGAGGGAGGGACTCTGGCGAGCGTTTCGCAGTAGCCACAGGCCCCGGAGGCCTTTGAGAACGGCGCTTCTTCTTGCGCGGTCCTACAAGGGGCGGAGTGTTAAAAACCTCAAGTCGAGCCCGGAGGTTCGACATCGGAGGTTTCTGGCCCAAGCAGAGGGCGCAGATACATGGCGGTCTTCGGCGCTGGGCGGGGCTCGGCACAAGCCACAGAAAATGAATTTTTAGAAAAAACGCCTCGTGCTCTTTTAGAAAAGGGGGAGGTGTCGCAGCGGCGAACACACACACACAGTATAGAGCTCAAAAGGATATGTCGCCGGATAGCATAGCTCGCACGGATGGCTGAAGGCGGCGAAGTCGGCCGGCTTCCTCAGTCATTGTCCTAAGCTGGCTTTGTCGCTTTCTCAACGGCTGCGGCTTCTCTCAGAATCCAGCGATGCGAAGAGCTTCGCTGAAGAGATGAAAATCAGGGAAGCAGCCTCCGAGCCCAGCTTATATACGCTAGGCCACGCCGATTCTGGCGGGCTGAGACGCGATGAGGGGGCGAGCGCCCTTCATTGGACGTGACATCACGTCGGGCTCAGTGGTAGGCTGCTGCAGTTGCCGCAGGGCAGCCAATGAGCACGCTAGACAGTCTGCTCTAGGTCTGCTAGCTGCTGCACTGCGTTGACAATAAATACAAAATTAAGGATAATTTTTGGCTTCAATATCTCGGAAAGATGAATCTTTCCCGTAGCGTAAGCTAACTTGGGCAATACGAGAGAACCTCTCGTAAGAGAACCCACACCGTGACAATTATACCGAGTTCAGAGTTTTCAAAATAGTCGGATCACTGTTGTTTTCACACTGGATGACTATCTGGGGTAACATTCAGTTGCTGGTGTGTTCACACTGGACGATGGATCGGCGACAGGAGGTTTCACACTGGAAGACTTTACAAAAGAAAGAATCGCCGACAACTTCTGCCTGGTCCGCAAACTATGTTTCACAACCAAACAAATGCGAGAAGTCATAAGGAAATAACGGAAGATCACGCGTGCGTGAGACCGGAGTTCTCGTGCGACACTGAATTTGTTATTAAAAATTATGGCCTACAAGAAGATTGCGATCCAAATTGTCTGTGCGCTGTTTTGTACCGAAAATGAAAAAAAAAAAGAAAAATAAACAGTTTATGTAGTGGACTATGTTTTGCAAAGAGAGTTGGGGGTAAATAAACAATTTTGCAAATGTCCTTCTGTTGCTGCTGGTCATGCAAATGTTTGTGCTTTGTTTCGGTTTGACATAATTGTAAATATAGGCCTATCTATTAAAATACTGATATTCTGGTCTATAACTCCTCCCCGAACATCTTGATGTCCTGTATCTTGCTCTCTCATTGGCTGTCGGTCATTGCCGATGTAGTTTTCAGTCAGAACACTTTTCACACAGCAGGATTGTGAATCGCCGACTGGTCCAGATATTTAGCATGCCAAATATCTCCCGGGCGTCGGCGACTCTCTCAGATCACGTCTTTGCTCATTCACACTTGCGTGAACGACCACCGATTTGCCTGTGATTTCGGCCATTTGTCGGCGATTTCTCAAAACCTGTCGGCGAGCCAAAATCGGGGCTAAAATCGTGCAGTCTGAACTCGGCATTACTTGGCACAGTGGATTCTCAGTATCTTGGTCTAAAATCTAATGAGGGTGAAAACATCTGCCAAGTCAAGGCCAAGTCATTTCCAAAACATGGTTAACAGTGGTCTAAACTGGCCATGAGAGCTTCATCTCAGAAACCACAGGTTTCCATTTTAAGGTTTACAATAATCCATCTCCTTACATATTTTTTTGCCACAAGAGCAACAAAACTGTATTGCATGAACACATTTGGTTGAGAGCCTACTAATCTTCTCAAAACTTTCCTCAAAATATATTTCACAGCTCTGCTCTGTGGCAAATAGAAATTCATACCAAAGCTTCTCATGAAGTCTATTTATCAAATAAATACAATTCTGTTACATGCAATGTGGTCATCATTTGTTCAACTTTTTGTTATTGACCACAAAGCTAACACACATATACGGAGGGGAAAAACACATTTTGATTGCATTGGTGCATGGTGTCTATAACTTGTATTTAATTCAGAATACTCCTTTAAACAGCAAAAAACAAAAAAACAAAAACAGCTTCAATTCTGTCCTTACAAAGTAGAATCTTTCTCCTTTAGACAGGAGAGCTGAAATTAAATCTCTGAGAGTGGAGCCCCAGAGGGAGAAAGAGGGGAAGTGAAGGAGAGAGGGAGAGGCTGAAGAGGAAGGATTTTGTCAGGACTTCATAAACATACATAGAGTGGAATTACTATGCCAGGATTAAGACTGAGGAAAACTTTCCAGAGCTGGTTTGAGTCTTGCAGGCAAGCAAGCAAGCAAGAGAGAGAGAGAGAGAGAGAGAGAGAGAGAGAGAGAGAGAGAGAGAGAGAGAGAGAGAGAGAGAGAGAGAGAGAGAGAGAGAGAGAGAGAGAGAGAGAGAGAGAGAGAGAGAGAGAGAGAGAGAGAGAGAGAGAGAGCGAGAGAGAGAGAGCGAGAGCGAGAGAGAGAGAGAGAGAGCGAGAGAGAGAGAGAGAGCGAGAGAGAGAGAGCGAGAGCGAGAGAGAGAGAGAGAGAGAGAGAGAGAGAGAGAGAGAGAGAGAGAGAGAGAGAGAGAGAGAGAGAGAGAGAGAGAGAGAGAGAGAGAGAGAGAGAGAGAGAGAGAGAGAGGGAGGCCCGCCCTCCAGCCTTTAGGTTTACAGTAAGGCCAGATCTTGATGATAAGAAACTGAAATCATTTTTTTATACATTCAGTTTGAGGAAACTTAAAGCTAAATTAAACACAGACCCTTGGTAGGACGTATCCAGTATGAATTATGACAGAATGAGATAATGGAAAAAACACAAAAATGGCAGATTATCTCATTCACTTGCCAGGTAAGAGTGTATAATGACAAAAGGTTGAACAATTGGAAAAAGATGAAATGCTGGATTGGAAAAGAAGCAGGTATTGAATAGTACTGAAAAGCAGCAGATGCAGAAGTCTCAGCCAAGGCAAATAAATTCAACTAAAGGTTAAAGTCAACGTTAAATGCTGCTTCCAAAACCCTTCTGATGCAAGAAGATGCTTACATGACAAAACCAAACCTCTTCAGTCCCGTTTACATGCAATTTCCATTATTCAGAATATTGCTAAGAACATTAAAATGTGGAAGTGTGGCTCTGATATCTCAATTTCAATGTTTTTAATATTTCAATGTTTACCATCAATACACTGCATTATATTCATGTCACGCAATGCTGTCAACACTGAACTCATTTTCTGTAGCACCACAAAAATGCGATGCCTTCTTTCCCGCCATGTTTATGCATCCGTGTTTGTCACAAGCACATTCACACTTTGGTCAGAGTGGAATAGATGCAAATAAAGTATTGTGTTAACATGAGTTGAAGATTTGCCTAAATCTCATTATAATTGCATAATAAGGGTGCATGCTAACGTAATCACTCATACAAATGTGGTGGGAGATTTTGATGCAATGAAATAGTGACAGATCATTTTTTTCATACTGTGACATCCGAGTGAATTTTTAAAAAAAAAAAATTTTTAAATGTAAATCAACGTTTGTAGATCTGAATGCAAGCTTGCAGGTAATTATAGACAGCGATTGAGCAGGCAAATGCAACTTCTGTTCGCTATTGTCCGTTTAGCACATTATTACATCATTCTAATCTAACGGTTTGGGGTTACTGAACGTATTCTTACTTGTAAAAAGAATACACACCTTTATTACACGGCTCTGTGGAATACTTGAATCTGATTGAACAGTTTAATCTCAAATCAATATCTTTATTTATGTGGCGAAAATCTGTGTAACAAGTGGTACTGTACCGCACCCCTTAAAATGTCCGTCTAGTTTGAACTTGCCGCGCTAGCAACAGCTCTCTCGAGGAAGCTTTGAGTTTAAAGAGCTAATAAAATATTTAGACTCAGATCAATATTTTGTGTCTAATTATTTACTTATGTGGCAAGTAGCCGCGTTATAAGCGGGATAATGTCCATCCAGCCAGTTGTTATCTCAGAATAAACCCCTTCAGGCTGATGCAAGACCTGATCCCCTGTCTGGGGTTTATTCTGAGATAACAACCGACTGGATGTACATTATCGCTTACTTAAGACCCCCCAACTTTTGTTTTCACTTCCTTTGTGGGGATGTTCCTTAATTAGGGTGGACAGAACTCCCCACCCCCCATTATTCATACCTTGGCTATACTGTTGCAGCTGGTGTGACCACTTTTCCTATTATGTATGACGACGAGAGCATGTTAATAAATAATTGTACCCTGTATAGTCCATATATGTGGTTCTTTGTCCACATTGAGTTGACACAGGCACTGCTCCAGTCATGCATGTTTAGTGAGGACTAAAATCGTGCCAAAAGGAATTAAGAACACCTCCCATTTCAAGCAGTTTAATCTCACTGGTACATGGCAGAGTCGTCATATTTTCACAAGCTTGTGGTTAAGCCGCTGTAGGCGAACAGAACAGTGAGGCTTGCTCCTCCAGATGACAGTATGACAGTGATGGCTGTTTTTCTTGAGCAGTGGCCAGGCTGGCGTGCACAAAGCTGATTTAGGCCCTGCCCTCTCCTCCCGGACTTGACGACTGCCTTTCACTCTGGGTGTAAAATACTGTCTGGGGATGTATTTCTGGTATGAAATATGGATGGGAGCCTGTGCTTGTGCATTTCGGCAGGGAGAGGTGAGAGAGAGGTCACTGTTCACTTTGCTGCCACAGACTTGGAGGCCATCCAGCGCAAAAGAGACAGCGGCTTTTTCTCCCCCTCTCATTCTGCTCTGCTTAGGGATGATGTGTGGAGATATGAGGCATGAGAAAAGCGCACACACGTGTTTTGAGCAAGAGCTCAGGAGGTATGCTGGCTATGGAAAGCATGAGCAGAGATGGGAATGTCTCTGTGATCTAAATGAGATACTCATAACTAGGACAGTTTTTTATTCACCTCATTGACTAGATCATGGTCATCAAAGAGGAAAACAAATATGAATAAACTGAATCCACCGGATAGAACTCGATCTGTACTCGCAGCGTGCTATAAAGAGCAGAAAACTAGAGTGTTGTTTTCAGAGATCAGCTTTCATTGATGGTCCAGCCGTGTTTGCGATTTGAATAATGCAATTTTCAATAAAGTAAACATAAATGGCCTCTTTTCTTCTGCTCAGCCCTCTTGTCCAAAGGATACGTTCAATTATTCACAAGCTTTGGGTGGGTAATGTGTAATTGATAACCTGCATGCTATTTATATTTCATTTCAAAAGGACAAATAATACCGCTGACCTCCAGGCCTCCAGCTAATGTGAATTTCTATGATGGAATATTATGGAACAAGATTAGATGCTTTTTGTTATTGGAGTCAACATGAATACGCAATTGCGTCATGTTTCACTTCCAACAATCTATTAAAAAAAAGTCAGGTGGGATTTTATGCAACGGGATTGGACAGTAAAATCTTGAGTGTGTTTTAGAGGTGGAGACTGATAAAAAAGTATTTCAAAGATTTTTTTTTTCATTGCCATAACATGTACTGATGAACTGCACAAAAGAGTCAGCAATGTACATTAAGTTGAAGGGATAGTTCATCCAAAAATGAAAATTCTGTCAATGAACTCACCCTCACATGGAAGCATGTTTCTGCCACAGAATAAAAAATTAAAAAAGGTAATTGTGACTTTATCTCACAACTTGACCATTTTCTCACAATTGTGTTTACATCTTATAATTTTTACTTTATCTCAGAATTATGAGATATACACTCACAATTGTGTTATAAAGTCAGAATTGCGTGATCTAAAGTTGCAATTCTGATTTTTTCCTCATAATTCAGAGATAAAAAGTCAGAATTGTTTGTCACACAATTCTTATTTTAAAACATGCAATTGCAATATTATATCACACAATTCTGACTTTATATCTCGCAAATGCGACTTTATATCATGCAATTCTGAATGTAAACTTGCAATTGTGAGATAAAAAGTCACAATTACCTTTTTTATTTTTTATTCTGTGGCAGAAACAAGCTTCCATTCTAAACAATTGTATAGTATGTTTTTTTCCCGCACTATGAAAGTCAATGGTGCCCCACAACTGTTTTGATTTCAAGTTGACTTTAAAGTATACCTGGGACATAATGTCACAAAGTGACAAATACAGCTTATAAAAGATGCATGCATATTAAATCCATACTTGTAATACAAATAATGACCAATTGAAAGAAACCAATTTGTGATCATATCTATTTACTGCATGGAATACACTCAATATTTTATTAATATTATTAAGACAATGAAGCATTCACAAAGCACCAAGAGTGACATCTACAAGGGCATTGGCTGTAACAATGAACAGGTTATGCAAAGAATAAAACAATAGAGTCAAAGAAAATATTCAGAGGTGGAGAGGACAAACAAAACACAAAAACTATAATGTGAACATTTTTTTTTTTTTTTTTTTAGAAAACACCTCTTCCATCGAGATATTAGGTAACAAAATGAGAAAAGAAGATTGAAGGGAACAGAGAACAATATTTGGTGACACTGTATGATTAGAGATTGGTTAATCTGTGGCAGCTGAAAAGGCTGTAGTGATTGGTCAGAATGTATAAGGCGGTGGAGGAGGCAGAATGACAACCATTAGCCCCCATCATCATCAAGCCCCGTCACCACAGCACCCACACATATACTGCTACAAGCGTGCACGTATAGCATTAAAGTGACATTAGATTGCAACCATGGTTACATCACACTCATTGTGTATTAGAGATACAATTTCTGTAAAAATAACAATTCATTAAGTGCTACTCTGCTTGCATAAATCTAACTCATTTTGCAACAAATTTTGGCACCAAAGTTGCAAAGATCAGAGGGCTCATTTATAAAACCAGATTTAAGTCCAGATTTAATCCTAAATTCAGATTTAATCCTAAAGTCCATGGATTTGATCCTGGGTAGGAACAAATTGGGATCAAGGAAGGCTGAAACTGTCATGGTAATATCTTGTGAAACAAGTGAAAAGCATGCATAATGACCTTTTTGTTGACTTAATTTTCTGAAGACTTTTAATGATACAATTGCAAAGTGAACAATAGACTAAATGAATAAATAAATTGTCATGTTTACACACACGTTCACACACACGCACGCGCTCCAAATTTTGTTGCACTGAATGATCCAGTGCAGAAACCAGTTTATCACTTTATAATCTCATTTTCAGTTTTTTTAAATCATCGGTAACGGTCATGCTTTCACATTTAGGATGATCATACACGTTTCATAAATGAGGCCCCAGAGCTTTACACGTTGGCACTAAAGGAGAGCTGAAAGAATTATGATCTAAACAGAAGGATTAGTAAGTTCAAGATCAATGGCTGCCCTGCCACACTCTGTAGAATAAAGTTCACTCTATAATTTACTTGTACACCTCAACATCAAACAATTAGGGGTACATTTGTGGGTACATGTGTGAATTTATTTATTTATTTTGTTTTCACTGGCTAGTTTGCAAGCAGGTTCTATACTTGACATGGTCATATGGTCAGTTTGAGCTACAGTGGCTGACATAAATTCCCATGGGGAAAAAGGGCAGAAAGAACATCAGACTCCTCTGTATAGAGAAGCGGTTTCAGAATTATCTAGTTGTTAACCATGAAAACAAAGACAAAGCATCCCCAGGCCATAAGCACAAGACACAGCTCATTGAAGTTTAAAAACAAGACTCCTCACTGTAATCTGTTGACTTCTGCAGTCCCTATTTTAAAGGCAATAAACCAGGCCTGAGTTGCTGAGAACACTGTGTTGGATTAGTTGGTGTGTTATACTTCCCTCATAATACTTTCTCTAAACTATTAACTAAATAACGACGCGGTTTCAAACACAGCCCCATTCTTCACAGCACTAAATGTTCCTCAATGGAGCACTGTGTGTGTTAGCCGCTTGCTAATGCTAACTTTAGCATATCATCCAGACTAGACAAACAATGTGCTCTCTACTTTCAGCGCTACAAAATCCAAGAAAGAGGGTGATGCTGAGGATGTGGTAAGACTGGGAAGGAAGAGGAAAAATTAGAGCAAAAAGTCCCGCTCTTCTCTATTTTCACAGCACCCATCAAGAAACACAGAGTGGTCCTTTTTGCAGGTGGTAAATTTAGAGGCTAGCATATTAAATTTAGCCTGTGATTAGTGCCTGTAAGGCAGGGCAGGGTGTAACTCTGCCAGGAGAGACTCGCTCACTGTGCAGTGGCATAGAAAGTCCCAAATGACTAAGAGTATGCCAGAGTTTAAAAAATCCAAAGGATTTGGTGAGGAACAGGCTGTCACTAAGCATTTAACAGCCCTCAAACCAACACCCTTAAAAAAGTATGCTTTCTGCCATAAATGCAGCTGTTTACATCATCTGAGCTCATTCCTGAAATGGGAAAAGAGCATCATGAATGTCTGCTGAACACCTTCAGCATCGTTGAGGCTTCATGTTTTAACATTTTCGTTTGTTTGTTTTCGTCGTAGGTTACAGTGTTGTCACCAGAAGATAACACCATGGTACTTTTTCATATACCAAATTACTCCACAGTACTTCAAAGAATACTACAGAATTGCCATGGTACATGTCCTAAAATAAAGATAGCACTACGATGGTACATGTCCAAAGGCCATGGCATTCCCATGTTACCATAACCTAACAAACATGAAAAACTGCTATTACACATATTAGCTGTCAAATATAATCTATAAGTGTTTTTTTGTTTTGTTTTTTAAATAAAAAAAACTGCACCAGCCTAAGCTGGTTTTAGATGGTTTAGGCTGGTGAGTCAGCCTGGCAAAGCTGGTCTTTAATTGGTCAATCTAGTCCCCTAGCCTGACCAGAAGAAAAGTGCCTAAAACCTGGGAGACCAACTAAAACCAGCAAACTGGCTTAGGCTGGTTTCAGATGGCTTTTCTTCAGTAGGGCAGGCTCGGGAGCAGCTGTGAAACTGCTAGCTGTGGCTAAGTGCTCATATTCTGTCTGTAGATTCAGTGAAAGGTATATTATTCTCAAAGCTAAAGTCTTAAAAGCAGATGACATCATCTGACATGTACCGCTACACAGTTGACATAATAAGAGCCTCTACACAGAGCATACAGTGTGCAGGGTGAAAGAAATTTTAAGATGGTTGTTTTGAGTATTCATCCAGGTCATTCAAGTGGAAAAACAGAGTGAAAGAAATGTTAAAATTAACAAAATGACTTCCTTCCAGTGACAACCGAGGCGTGTTCTGAAAGAATTTAATTGCATTTCAAATAAATGGCTTCAAAATGGGTGCTATTCTGCCAGAAAATTGGACACTATAATTAAGCTATTGAGCTTAATTTAAATAATCAAGAGGCATGGTGGAATATTTCTCATTCACAATATCAACCTAGAGATACACACCTTTGGTCACTGATCATCAAACACTAAAATTCAGCAAAATTGATCAGTTTTACATAATAATGCATGGCCTGACGTCTGCCTGGAACTTAAAAGTATACCATTGCAATGCTGAACATCTGAAATTAAACATGAGCATGATTTTGATCTTAATTTAAATTTTTGTGTAAAGCCAAGAACATCAAAATTATAGAGTTTTATAACTATGTTGTTTACAGTGTTCAGGGAATCTCAATCACTAGTGCATACAATTATGACAAGGGCAGCATAGCTGCATGCTTCATAATGAATAAAAGTGCAACATTATCAAGTGAAACCAACCACACTTTATAACAGAACTGGACATCAATCCAACAAACAAAATACATATACGCAGTGATGGCATTTGTGTTTCAACAATATCTAAAGGGAAAATAATTGTAGAGGTATCTATACAAGTTTTACAGAGGACTTTCTTGGTCCATTTCCGGTTGTTGCATATATAACCATGTTAGCTAAAATATAGCTTTGAGCAAATACCATACGCACAGGCGAGGTAAGAGATACTTGACACTAACATAAACTTCGGGTGACTCGTGCTGGGAGAATGGGGGATGAACTGACATCCTATGAATAAGGTCCATAAAAAAAAACAGACCACCAATCTGTTTATATGCATGTACGAGTCTTTGAGTCATTGTGAGGTACGCAAACAATTAAAGTGCCCTATGTCATTTTAGACTGTCAATGATAAAAATGGAAAATAGTCAAATAGATTGTTTAAAACAAGAATTATGTTGGAATATGACACTACAGGAGGGCCCAGTTTTAAATGATCTCTCCTTTCTATCATATGGCACATGGTGCACTGTGCCCGTTTTCCCACTCTAGGGCCACTGGGTAAAAGGGAAAAGTAGCTTTTTGCATATAGTAGCTCCTTCCTCCTCACACAATTAATTCATGCCTTTCACTTCTGTCTGCCTTGATTTTAAAACTAAAACATGCTTAGTTCTGAGAAGTGCCTATAACTGTGATTCAGTCCATGTACACAAGTGCTGTCTCAGGGAACTTGACACTTGTAGGAGGGTGCTGTAAAGTATCTTGAAGGTAATTATTTAGCAAAAAGTCATATAGTTAATGTGTCTAGATGTTTAACATTAAATTTTAGAGAGTAGCAGATATTCAGGTATCAAGAGTTCCAAGATTATTTGATGAATATATTTTAATCACTGGACTAAGCTAATATAGATTTCATCCATTTGCCTCACAAATGAGGCTAATTAATGTAACAACACAATTTTACTGCTCAAAATAGTGTAAAACACTAGAAGATAGAACGCAGGAGGCATGCTAGTGAAGATCTACTGGATATAAGGTCATATGAAAAAGAGCAGAGAGAATAAGACCATCTCATTCCCAGCATGCTCAACTCTTCAGCACATAAGCTAGCTTGACAGAATGTACTACATTGAAACATATGTATGGATTCCACGTGTAGTTTTAGCAGGAAAAAACTGCCGGAAGTTCATAACATCCCCTATTGCCTTGTGTCCTAAAGCCAGCAGTATGTTTGATAATATGAGACACAGACTCCTCTGGCGGTAAAGCTCTTGCCCACACTCCTGCCTCTCTCGGCACAGAACCAGACCTCATTTGACCTTGAATGGCGGCTCTCTCTCTAGCCAGCGCACACGGACTTTCTGTTTGTAGTGATACTCCTTGAGGAAGTCCTGCATGGTTGGAGGCAGTGGCAAGGCACCAATGCCATCGTAGGTGGTGCGTCTGCAGATGGCGGCTCGCGCCAGGTGCTGAAGGCTGAAAGGGAAAGTCCGGTGTAAGGGAGCAGTGAGCAGAGGCTCAAAGAACATACAGGCACTGGGGTCTTTATAGTGCTCAAGCAGGCCTGTTACCGTGGAGGAGTGGAAGACACAGGGGTCATGCGCATCAAAACTGAAGTTGTGATTCCATTGTTCAATGCGTGCATGCAGCGACCGATTGTAGCGTCGAAAACTAACGGAAAACAAGTAGTCCTCCTGTGCAGAGTCACGAAGCAGGAAGGTTCCTTCTGGCCGTCCGTCCAGCAGTGCCTCTGCTTGGTACCGGTCCATCACCCCCCAATAGCAAGGAAGTGCAGTTATGGCCTGTAAGTCAGGAACCAAACAATGGATATAGTCAATCTGTGTGTGGACCTTCCAAGGCCCTGGCTGTCTGGAGCAGTGAGTGTCTCCAGAGGCATGCCTCTGCTTGGGCCTTCGTGTCTGTAAGCAAAGGGTAGTTGAGTCCTCCTCAGAGTCACAGTCAACAGTGTGAGATGGCACTGCCAAACTCGCTGCAACTTGGGCGGCAATTCCTGATAACCCCCCAGAAATGGAGGTAACTGTTCCCAGGCTCCTGCCCTCCACAAGTCCTTCCCCAACAACAGGAGCCATCTTTGGTCCCAGTTTATAGAGGGAAGAGGCCTGTGAAGTTGCCTCCAGTGTATGGATCTGTGCATTTGGAGGGGGATCCACTCCTTCCTCTATGCTACGTCTACGCCGTTCACGCAGTCTCTCCTCCTCGTCCTCAGGGGAAGAATGTGCTGAATCAAATGCATCCAAAAGAGCAGTTGAGGAATGAGGACTGACTGGTGCTGTATGTTGCTTAATTAAGTGCCACTTGTTGGCCAGATCCGAACCGGGTGGGAAAGGGCATGTTTCAAGCATCAGTTCCGTCAGGTGGATCTTACGCTTGGAGGACACCTGACCTTTGGCTGACTGAGAACGCCTGTGCGTGGTGAGAGGAAGGCACAAGCCTACGGTGTCTTGAAGTCGCTGCCGCAGAGAACGGGTGCTAAGGCTGCGCCCACTGCTGCCAGCTCCTACAGAATCATTAATCTCTTGGATGGAGCTAACTCCATAACGGCGCTCCCTCCTGGCTGTACTTCCTCTTGAGCGTCCCATTCGCCTGTCAGCCTCAAGTGAACTTTGTGTTTTAGTTGAGCAAGAATGTTTCTTTTTACCTCCCCAGGGAGCATGACGTGAGTAGGAGTCCCTACGCACAAGGGGGGCCCTCCTTGCATCATCACTCTCTTTGTCAATGGAGATTTCTACTATCTGGGGAATATCTGCCACACAGTTATGGCCTCTGCGTCCTCCAGTAACCAGTGGGAGTGGTGACAAAGTCCGTGAGGGTGTGGAAGACCTAGTTTCATAGGGTTCTGCATGTGCTCCCCTGCCCAAGTCCACCACACAGTGAACACAATCTAAGTCCTGGCTACACAGATTGGACTCTGTGCCATCCTTGTGGAAGAGGGCTTGACATCTACTCCTGAGGTTACCCCACATCTTGCCCACTTTCTCCATAGATTGGAGATAACCTATCAGGGAAACAAAAAAACAACAATGAAATTTTTTCGCTGTTCATACATAAGAGCAGTGTGTAAACTACAGTGTGTAAACTACAGACAGAAAAAAAAAATAGACAAAACAAATGCGTGACATTTTTGTGCGCACTGGATGGGAGATGGTCTATAAAAGGTACATTACTAGGGCACTGAAATGAAAGCATAATACGTTAGAATAATATTTAAAATTGTAAGCTGGGGTGATTTGATAAAATTGTAGTTTTAACAAAATGGAATGTGATACATATTAGACATAGATAAAACAGCACTAAAACGTGTTAAGTGTGTGAGAACAAAGAATGTGTGCATAATGTTATACACAAAGAGCATTATATTGTGGGTTGGTGCTGGAGTGGTACAGTTAGCACAGAGTTGCCAGGCAGACATGCATTGACACAAGGCCATGGCTATAAATGAACTGAGGGATCTGCTCACAGCTGATCTGCTGGTATGTACTGTATTACTGAGCCAGTCTGGACCTGACCAAAAACTTTCACTGTCATGGCAGCAGACAGACACACACACACTAGAGAGAGGTAAAGACAAGACAGAAGTATGGATGGGGGAACACTGACAGAGAACATGCAAGCAGACACAAAAACTGCCTGTCTGAGGCAGTTACTGTTGCCTTTTTGTCATAAAGAAAAAGTGCTGATCGTGCTTAAAACACTGTGGTTGTACTGCAGAAATTATGCTAAACTGAGGCCATCGGCAGAGCATGCTCAGATCTCCACATTATAAGAGGAGACCAAACGTATCATCTTCACAGAGCAAAATATATGGTTGACTAGTCTAATGCCAAGAAAATACATATGAAATTAAAATGAAAACTTAATATTTGAACAGACCTTACAATAAACCTCAGAGAAATTCAAAAAGAATTTGAAAAGACTGAATATGGGATTTCATAATTCTCATATCCAAATCATACCAACACTAGAAGCTACATTTATCTCTGTGTATATATTAGTAGTCAACTGATAGTGGATTTTTGGAATGCCAATGCAGATATCTTAAGAGAGTAGGGTGGCCAATGGCCAATATATATATATAATTTATACTTATGTTTCCTCATTTATGAAGTTATTTGAAAATGTTTTTTTTAAATCTGTAAAAAACAGACTTATTCTTCAGGGGTCAACGTCTTGATTTTGTAATCCTAGTACAGTATTTTTCACGAATAAAGAAAAAAAAATATTAATAAAAAGGAAGTAAACTTAAGTAGGTTTGTGTGCACTGGGTATCATTTTTTTAAAATAAAGACACTAATTTTACATACAGCCCACAGGGAAAATAATACGATTATGACATAGTAGGAAACTGGACATAGTGAAGCATAGTTTGGAATCAAGGTTTAATGTTTGTCTATTGTGCGTGTCCAGTAACAGCTGAGCTCTCCTGTCTGCATTCAAATCGCACATCGTTATGGACCGTTATGCACAGAACACACGTTTTTTTATGCAATCTACAAATGCACAGTTCAGAAGATTTCACGGCTGGATTCTGCAAAGTTGGTAAAATTAAAGGTTCATTATTATATTCAAAGATTGGTTTAAATGATATAAATGTGTATTTGCTAAAGGTCAACAATAAATGAGAAAGTATTTTAGTGTTCGTCTTTCTATTACTAATAATATAAAAACAAACAATATAAAAAAAGAAATGTGTATGCCGCCTACTTTGTGTAACAGTTCTAATAACACGTTAGATAGAAGATGAGGGTGCTATCAGTGCTGTCCAGTTAAAAGTCCCGCTTCAACAAATCAGCCAAATGGAAAAACTTATCAGCTAATGCCGATAATTAAAAACAGCCAAATATCGGCCTTGGTGATATAGATTGACCACTAGTATATACAGTGCATTTCTTTACTAGGGCATACAAATAAAACCACAAAGATAAGTGGTGAAAATATACTCATAATTTTGCTCTCAGAGAATCATGAGTCATGACAGTACAGCTCCGTCTTAAATGGCGCAATTGATGTGGACTTGAAGTCTCATGGCCTTTGTTCTCTCATGCACACATGAAGTCCAAGGTGTCCCGTTTGTCATATACTGATTCAGAAGGGTGCTCGCAAACTGTGGCAGCATTTTAATTTAGTAAATTAAAAGACAATATTTACTCAGTATTCACCAAAACACTGAAGACAAATGTACAACCCATAAACAAAGCCATTGGAGTATTACAAGAAACAACAATCAACAAAGATCTCAAATAGAAATATCAAATTTGGTCAACATTTGGGACAAGGCCTATTTCAGTTAACTGGCTAAACTTAATATTCCTTATTATGTTCTGGGACAGAAGTCAGTAGAAGTATCAAACAGTATTTAACATGGTGTAAACATTCCGTTCAATCACATTTGCAGTACACAACTAAAAATTGGTATGAGTATGCAAAAATATCCATGTTATTTATTTTATGTACAGCATTTATGACATTGCATTCTTAACTAATGTACTAACTAACTTAACTGCATCAGATAAGCTGAATTGCTTTAGGTTAAGTCAACCACATATTGATTTCATTATTTAAAAAGCCCGCCAAGCAGATCCTGAAAGTCTAAACAGCACTCTCACTGTGCACTGTACAACTGCAAAAGTTCTTAGTTTAAAGTGCATTACCAGAATCCAGTTTGGCATCAGGTGTTTTCATATTCAAGAGGTGGTGCTGCTTCCTTTTACTACAGGAAGTACTTAGAACAATACCACCCTTCCCAGAATTAAGGAGGACCAAACTACCAGGACCAATGCACAAGCAATCACACAGCCTACAACATAGTTTTTCAAATGCATCATCTTCAAACATATTTTATTCGTCACATAATAATTTAATAAAAGACACCAAATCTCTTACATTATCTGTCAACATTTAAAATGAAATCATATTATGGGCAAATCACTAATGTATCTAAACTGTTTGGTACATGTTAAGCCTATGTAAAACATGAAAAATATGCCAGTGAAGAGCAGTAGGATGTTGCGGAGAGTGTTATATAAGAGTGAAGAAACACTTACACACTGAGATAGGGCTTTGGACTGAACCCATCTAATGATCCAGCGCTACAGACATCAATGTTCTAAGCAATTCCAACTATCCAACTATAATTCTGCTGTTCACTGCAGCAACAATTATAAAGGTTTTATTAAGTGTTCATGTGCTGAGAAGTTGATATTTGGCAAACACACAATTAAATCAACAATTTCACATTTACTGTTCCTGATCGCTAGCCAAAAAATAACATTGCACCTGCAGAGTAATGTTCACATAACACCGAATACGACGTGATGAGACATGGACTCTTTTATTTCACACGCTCTGCCCTTTCAGCCTCCAGATACATCTCTAAAGAACTGCATTATCAGATGCATCGGCTTTGTCTTTTTCCACACGAGTTGGCATAATATTTTTCTTGACTATGTAAATCACTTTCACAAAAAAAAAAAAAAAAAAACAGCTCTGGCTTCCAAGAACAAATGCACAGAGAGGATATTCTCTCCAAACATTGTTCCTGAGCTGAAAAAAGGTTGAAAAACATTTCTGAGCATGTCTTTATTTATAGACACTACCTGAAGAGGGATAGTTTGAAAAAAGAAACATTTGACAATTTATGTCATTATCATGTCATTATGACTAATCTGTATTATTATTTTTTTCCTATGAAACAAAGGTGTTATACATCAGAATGTCCGAGCTTCTGGTTTCCATACTGGTGTTTCAGCCAAAATAGTCTTGGAGGGCCAAAAACCATTGACCAAAACACTGATGTTTAATGAGCAATTTTCAATGACAAATTTTTGACTGCATCCA
Organism: Meda fulgida; assembly: GCA_030578275.1. Lineage (NCBI taxonomy): Eukaryota > Metazoa > Chordata > Actinopteri > Cypriniformes > Leuciscidae > Meda > Meda fulgida. The sequence goes on along the minus strand of CM060628.1, from coordinate 25,093,931 downwards.
TTTCATGCACACAATGTGAATAAGTTAAACCAGATAAAAATATCAGCAGTGTGGACACACTCCACGCCAAAGCTAAAGTAGCAAACATTTGTTCAGGAGGTGACTCGTTGCCAAAGACCTTTACTGAGTTTAAAATGTTCATCTGAGAACACACCACCCTGAACAGTATGTTCAAATTACCAATTATATTTTCAGTTTTAGTAAAAAAAAAAGAAATTGGAGATATAAACTGACTCTTTCATTGTACTGACAAAAGTTCAAGCATTTTTGTTCAAGCAAAAGTTCGAGTAAGTGATGATGAAATGTGAACTTTATCTGTAATTTTTATGTGAACTATTGAGATAAAATGACATTTTATTCTACTGCTTTAAAGGGGTCATGAACTGCATTTATGATGTTCTCTGAGGTCCCCTTATAAATCAAGATTTTGACAAAAAACATCCTAATTTAGAAGAAATAAGCTTTTCTTTTCTGCTTTTGACCCTCTTTCAAGCACTCAGTTTTGATCGAGCGACATTTAAGACTTGGAAGTAAATGCTCACTGCTATGATTGCGTAATAGTTTGTATATTAAAATAATTTCAACGTCCCCATCATTACACGTGTGGAATTGTTTAAAAAACTTCTGATGTTGAAAAATCTCATCACAGTTGAAACATTTGCTAACAATGTGAAACACTTTAGTGTTTTACATATGCTTTATCCACAAATATAGTTGACAGGATAACTTTCAGCCTTTCATGTAAACGGAATCATGAATGAATAGGTACCATTGTCGTTCTTATAGGCTATACTTATATAAATTGAGGTGACTTAATTATTCATCATTCATCCTTTTCCATAAAGTGAAAAAAATGTACATTTTATTTAAAACATGATACTGAAAATGACAATGAAGCGTGTTGTAATGTCTTACTGATAACAAAACAGAAAATGTCACTCACTGAAGCTTTTATTCAGGATTAAGCGGGATCAAAACAACAACAAAAGCAGCGTTTTCCATGTGTTCTTCCATATCTGGGAATCCGCCGTATTAACCCATTAAACGCAGAAGGAAAGGAAAGAACAGCAAATCACAACTATCATCAGAACTATTAAGTCTGACTGCAGTGCTACAGTATAAATACTCAGTACATATCAAATAATCTGTTTCAGACAAAGCAATAGTGACACATGGTAAAAATACTGTTACTCACACTCGTGTGTTGCAACATTGCTGTCGGATCTAATATAGTCATCAATGCATCATTTTTTTTCTTGTTTATTCTCGTTTAAAAATGAATCCACGGTAAAATTAAGCAAACAAACGAACAGTGTCTTACTGACGCGATCTGGAACTTTGCTAAAATAAAGTTCATCCACACTTTTTCTTAATGTTAGGATCACATGGATGGGAATGGAAAGACAGCGTTTTCCCACAACTTGGCACAATATTGACATGGCTTTACGAACACCAGACAGAAACACAAGGCCAGAGCTCAAGAATATGCCATTATCAGACCAGCAATTCAGGATATGAAACTCCTCTCATGTAGTTCTCTCCTTGTTGGTGTGGGTCATGAATGCATGGATGAAGTGCCAGTGTGAATGAGTGTTATGAGCTCAGCAGCTCATCTACCCCTACCGGGTGTCCTAATAAGCTGGGCTCTTCTCTGATCAAATATCAAACGCTACCGTACACTGTCAGTCCAAATCTGATTATTTGTGTATCCGATTGGAATCTGATCTAAAATTATTGAATGTCCACATTGTGTATAGCAACTGTTCAGATCTAATTTGTGTGTCCATGCCACCCTTTCATTTTCCACAATATTTGAATTAGTTTCTATGGCAATGGCATTGTGTTGGTATACGTCAAAAACAACAACGACCACCGCAACATGGAGGGGTTTGCATTTGCAATAGAGATCGTCTTATTCACAACTTGACAAAAGTTGTATAATTTACAACATGACAATGTGTAGCTGCTGTGCTGGACTACTGCATCTTCTCAGGATTTCAAACCACATATGAAAGTAGCTTGAAACTGATTTGTAAAAATCACATTCCATGTGATTTTTTTTGCGGATTTCAATCAGATATGCAGAAAAATCTGATTTTGACCGATATCCTGAACATAGCCAAAGAAGATGCTAAAGTATCTCATTTGTGTTCCAAAGAAGTGACCCAAAAGAAGATTTTATTGCAAAACCTAACACATGGATGGGTCGAATGTATTGCAATGTGTGGGAAGAGCGAAGAGTGTAGAGCAAGACAGAAAGGGAGGAAAAAGGGTGTTAAACTACAGAACATGACAACAAACAAAGAAACATTATAATCAGAGAAAATGTAGAACAGAAATCTATAAGGACCTCATGAAGACACAGCTGAGCTACACCTAAGTGTTTCACTCTAAAGAGAACAAAACTGGACAGATAGTTAGACTACGACTGTTAAGGAGCCCCATATTAAACCCAGAAAATATCCTCTGCAATTTTCCCTCAGTTCGACACGCCTATTCTCATGGGGTCCAGATGAGTGGCCTGGCTTTTGGACAACATTAAAGGGCGGAAGTGCGTTTTCTTTTGAGAGGAGAAAAATTTAAAAGTAAAGAATAGTTATTTGCAGAACATTACGCACAGAGACAAAGACTCAGATTGGTCTATTGCAACAGTGAACCCTGATTAACCTTATTAACAAATGAAATAATTTAACAAATGACAGTTGATTCTGAGTACCACACAATAGAGCAAAATCAAAATTAATACACATATCAACCACTCTTCTTAAAATATAAGGGGAACTACGTGGAATTTTTGTCCTTATAAAAAATGATCTGCCACAATGTCCATCAAAGATGATTAAAAATGCACAAATGCAAAAAGATTATTAAAAATGTGGGGAAAAGTTAAAGAAATGGTGACCAGTCACAAGCCATTAAATACTTTTCCTTACTATGCATTTCCACCTAACATCTTGAAAGTGGACACGTTGTAACTACCCATAACTAGGACTCAAGTGATATCAGTATGCTACAAACTAGATGCTGCTGAGAATGATAAGAAACTGAACCACCTGACTGCTCTGCAGTAAATCTAGCTCTTAAAGGGATAGTTCACACAGAAATGAAAATTCTGTCATTAATTACTCACACTCAAATCGTTCCAAACCTGTAAGACTTTAGTTCATCTTCATCAATCTATCTTTTTGATGAAATCTGTGAGCTTTCTGACCCTCCATTGACAGCTACGCAATTACCACTTTGACGCTACAGAAAGTTCATAAAGAGATCGTAAAACTAATCCATATAAATAGAGCAGTTTGGTACAAAAAAAAAAATTGTTCACAAACTTTTATTCACAAACATTTATCAAGGCACGCATCAGTTGTGGTAAACATGTTGGGGTGAGAACCAATGAGGATCATTCTCATGCTTTATGCAGCACTTTTGAGCTTCCCAAGAACCAATGAGGTTTGTTCTTGCCCATCAACCAAGTTAGTTTGAGCTTCTTTTTTTGTTCGCTTTTCAATGTTTATATGTGAATAAAAGCCTAAATTCAATCCGTTCATCATAAAAAATGGTTGAGACTATTCAGAAAATGTTGACTAAAGCGCTCAATCCATATAGATAGTTTTACAACCTCTTTATTAACTTTCTGAAGCGACAAAGTGGTAGTTGCGTAGCTGTCTATGGAGGGACAGACAACTCTCAGATTTCATCAAAAAGATATTCATTTGTGTTTCGAAGATGAACAAAAGATTTTGTATAAAGATTTGTGAGTAGGTAATGACAATTGTTTTCCTTGTTGGGTGAACTAACCCTTTAAATTTTCGGTGGAGAACAATTGCAAATGTTGTAAATGGCAAAGTAGCCTATAGATTGCTCCCAGTGCGTAACAAAATATCGCTACTCATTTTATTCAACGCATAAGGATCTATAACACTCAGAATCACTTTGGTGAATTAAATCTCTTTTAGAGTATTTTAAGTGGTGCACAGGTATCGAGTGAATGAGCAGGGCAACGCGGAGAGAGAGCGAGCGTTTGCGAGCGCGCACGAGAGAGAGAGAGAGAGAGAGAGAGAGAGAGAGAGAGAGAGAGAGAGAGAGAGAGAGAGAGAGAGAGAGAGAGAGAGAGAGAGAGAGAGAGAGAGAGAGAGAGAGAGAGAGAGAGAGAGAGAGAGACGGGAGGATGTTGGAATGTTACATTGTAACATTCGTAGAGGGGAAACATGCAAAACCAGCGGTGACATCACACGCGTTCCGTTACATTAAATCGCGCATAAAAATAAAGCTTGTGTTAAAATGCGCAAAGCATTGCAATCCAGAGAATGCCTAACGCAAATTGGCGTACTTACCTCTTTAATTTGTGAATATTACTTCGCAGCCTTCTTTTGTCTACAAAAGAAGGCTGTTAAGGCTGTTAGACTCGCTACTGTCCCATATAACCTACGCTCAGCCCTGGCGAATAAAACACGAGCGAAGAAGCAGAAGTGCTCACTCCCGAGGTTTGCTTTTATAAAGCAGGAGAACAACCGAGTCCTGCATCATTCTGGTCGGTTGGAACGGCAGCATAATCCAAGGCCAATCTCCGATCCACTGAGCCCATACTTCTGCTTGACAAGCCGAGCAAACGCATGAAGAACAGGCCGACAGCGTGAGCTTGCAGGAGAGTTGAGACTGTAGTGAGACGCAGAGCGAGAACGCACTTCCGACGGATGGGGGAGTGACGAGCGTGGTGGCCAACCAATGAGAGTGCAGTTCGAGAGAGCGTTGCCTCGGTTGCCACCCTGAAAACGTGGAGACCCGAGATAATGCATGAGTGCCAAGGGATGAATGATTAATGATTATAGTCAATCAGACAAAGTAGCCATCTGTTGCCTTTAACCGCACAGTGTGTGTGTATTGCTTATCAATAGGAGAGTGGTTCATGCCGTCATTAATTCTTAAAAGGAAACGTTGACAATATCACAAAAAAGAATTAATGTAGCCTAATGAATTATAAATGTGATAAAGGCCTATGTACAAATATATATTTAAATAGGCTAAAAATAATATTAAAAATTACAAATAGCTTAACTATATAAAATAAAAAAATGTTTGCTGAAGGGGGAAAAATATAAGTGTTTTTGATTACCTGTTTAGAATATTGTATAATGTTTTAATAGAGTCAGAATAATTTTTATTGTGCATCATTTTCAATTAAGCTCTAATTTTGTGAAATTCATTTTGTCAAAAAGTGCAAGAAAAAAATCATTTTCTTTTGGTTATTTATTTATTTAGGAAACATGATAATGAGGTTAAAATGATAATTGCTATATTCTACAAAACTGTTTAAAATGTAATTTACACCACATACTGTTTAAAATTATGCAATTAATTTGAGATATGGTGGAAAGGAGAGTGTGGTGGAGATTATTTTAGGGACATGTCAAAATGATAAATGTATATCCACTGTTTGACATTGGTCAATATACTAGTCAGACTAGTTTTAAGGGACACTAAAAGTCCACCGGACCAAAAATGTAGGCCTATATGCTTTATTAGACAAGATAGCCTACATGTGTTTTGATTCACATATGGGGCATGTAATGATTTTTTTTTTTTTTACATATACAAATCCAAACTGATGCATAAAATTGAATTAGATCCTTGCCATGGGGTTTAAGTTTGTTCAGAATGGCCTCTCATGCGTCTATTTATGTCCAAACAAAGAAGCATTGTCCACAGAGCTCTGATGTCTACTGGCAATTGCCGACAGTGATTTCTGATGCACTAAGTATATGAACATTGACGCTGGCATTTCGGGGGTGGAATGAAGTAAGCTTTAAGATCCTCAAAGAGCCCTAAATGGCCGCTTCTATTCTTGCAACACAGAGCCTATACACACTCATAAACCCTGCACTATCAATGTCTCAAAGGGGCATTCATTTTCTTCCTTCTGGGGATGTCATCATTTGGACTCACACCACATGCTAGACTCGTGTGAGGCCATATAGTGTGAGCTAGAACATCTTTGACTAATGTCACTGCAGGATGAGAATCAGCCTCAGGGAAAAGTCCTGATGTCCAAACAACATCCCCATTCATCCTCCAGCAGACATCACTCATCTAATTTTTGTGTCTGAGACAAAAAGGACACAGTTCCAAATTAATTGCATTAAATGGAGTTTTCGAAAGTTTAGGCCATTCTTTACCATTTAAGTATTTAAAAAAAAAATAGATACTTTGCGATCATTTGTTATGTACAACTTTTAATATTATTATCTTAATAGTATTTTCCAGCATAATTTTGCTCTTCGTTGATTCTAAGACTAATTTGTTAGATTTGTATACCCTAGCGCTTTTCTTGGTACTCAAAACGCGTTACATATGGAAGGGGGGAATCTTCTCAACCACAATTTATAGAAATGAATTGATACATTTCTTGTTCAATTAGTGTTCAGATATGCCTCAGGTGCTTTTGTTCATAAAGCGATATTCAAATTAACAACTGATATTTGAGACAGCTTTTCTGCAAAAACTGAGGACAGCGGCCTTTTCAGTCACTGTAAATCTATAACGGTGTGTGTACTGAGCAAATATACATGAGTGTGGTGCAATCATGAGCAAAAATAAAGGAATGCAAACACAAAGCTATTAGATGATGAATAAAAGTATGTAATAAAGCATGCTGCAATAATGGCGTTTTTTAAGTGGTCATTTTATAGAATTTATCTAATCGTCTTGTCACTAACCTAAATAAAAGATATAATATTTTCTTTATCTTTTTACATTAGGCCTATATATGATTTTGAAGATTTGAGATTGAGATAAGTATAAATGCCCATATTGTTCACTTGTATTAATGAATAAAAAGATGCTTACAGTTTGAAAGGCAAAGCAATATGATGCAGGTACCTTTATGGTCTTGTATAAGGACACTGCCACCTACTGGACTTCAAGACTCGCTTAATATGATTTAAAGGGATAGTTCACCCAAAAATCAGAATTCTGCCATCATACTGGTAACCAAACATTTGATGTGTCCCATTGACTTCCACAGTATTTTTTCCATACTTTTTTCAACTGGTCGGTTACCCATGTTCTTCAAAATATCTTCTTTTGTGTTCAGCAGGAGAAAAAAAAAAAGAAATTCATACAGGTTTGGAGCAACCTGAGGGTGATGACAACTGGAGTAAATGATGACGGAATTTTCATTTTTGGCCAAACTATCCCATTATGATAAAAGTAAAAGTTGTTTAAATGATAAACAGACAGAGCACTTCAGTCACCTCAATTTTCCAATAACCAGGATCACGGATTCTTAATTTAATGTTCTGCACTATTGGGCAGCTCAAGACAACAGAAAGAGCAACAGGAAAGCTTTTCAAGAAATGTGAGGCTATATGTGCTTTCATATGTGCCATTGACGACACTCTGACATTTAAATGAACGATGCAACAGTGGTCAGTACACATTACTTATAATTATTTCATAATACTTTACCCATATATTTGATCGTACAGCATCTAAGCCTGCTGCTGTAATGGAAATTCCATCCACGAGATGGCGCTTTGATGGCGCAATGACGATAAACTGGACTTCAAAATATCACATTTTCAACTTCAGAGTTGTCCTCAGTTGTCAAAAGTCTTTCTTCAGACCAAGTATTTTTAATGTTGTGTACATATTATACAAAAACAAGTCTTCATCTAGTTGAAGAAGTTTTTTCTCTTGCAATTACACTGTAAACATGTTTTATCCGTAGGCCTATGTCATAACAAGATGTTTGTTTGCATCCATTTAACTTGCTGCAACATCTTTTATTTTTACTCGACTTTGGATGTTCTCGATCTTGTTCATCAGTAAAATTGGTGGAATGGGTGGACAAAAACGGGATTGATTACCAGTGCTGTGCAGCACTGGAGTTGTCACAGTATGCATTTTAAACACCCATGTGCAAGATGAGGATAAACACCCATAAAGACCAATAATAAATTATTCTAGAAATGGCTATATCACTATGGGGGAAGACCATTCTGTTCAAATAATCATTAATGATAAAATTGGTCAAAGAAATGTTCGGTTCTGACTAAGAATAAGAACATGGTCGTCTGCATTGCAAGACTTGAGCAGGGTGCATTATTCACATTTGGTATTCACACACACGCTTCATCTTTACAGCTCTGTGGATGATGCTTGACCAGAGAGGGGGTCCAGAAGGGCCGCTTCAGTGCCGCACACACTCAACCCTCTCCGCGCACTAACTGACGTGTTTTGCGCATTTCCTGGACCAGCCTTCAGACACACACAGTCAGGAGGAAAAAGAGGCAGGTCTGCAGGAAACTGAGTACCGACGGTCAAACAAGAATCCTGGGAGAAGCAAGCGAGTGCGGAGCCCTTGAAAACACTCGTTCACGTTCTCCAGTCTGGGGGGAATCGAACGACGCTTTGCGGGGATAACTTTCCTCCCAATGCGCGGAGAAGACGCATCCAGCAGCGCTCCAGCCAGACGAGGGAACAGGCTCACCCTGAGGAGATCCAGCATATATTTCTGGCATATTTTGAGGTGTGGAATGCTGTTCGTATCGGTGCTGATACACCGTAGCTCTCCTTTTTCGCTCCAACTTGCATTGACTGCCAACAGGGGTGTTTGGACAGCTTCAAGATCACATGCAGGTTATCCGTAGGTCATAGCAATAGATTCCCATTCTGCCTGGACGTTCTACACTTTGCATGCAGATCCACGAGGACGACGAAGGGCATTTTACCGTTGTTTCAAAAGGAGAAACAATCCAGAAATCAAACCGGTGGACCGTTACATACACTGGTTGAATAATTAACCAGGCGCTGAAGTGGAATATTCGTACTAAAGGTCTCGAAAGTGGCCATGGTGGTCTTTAACGGTCTGCTGAAGATTAAGATCAGCGAGGCTTTGGACCTGAAGCCCACAGCCTGGTCTCTGAGACACGCCGTCGGCCCCAAGACGCAAACCTTCCTGCTGGACACGTACATCGCACTCAACGTTGATGATTTTCGCGTGGGTCAGACCTCGACCAAGCAGAAGACCAACAGTCCCGTCTGGCACGATGAGTTTGTTACGGAGGTGCACGACGGCCGGAAGATCGAGCTGTCGGTGTTTCATGACGCGCCGATTGGCTACGACGACTTTGTAGCCAACTGCACCATTCAGTTCGAGGAATTGCTGCATAACGGCAGTAAACACTTCGAGGACTGGGTAATGTCTTTTTGTAGATTTTTTTTGTTTTCAGGGTGCGACATAGGGGACCCCCCACACCATTTAATCCATTTAATGGTCGCTGTGATTTGGAACACGTTTAAAGAATTGGCCAACCTTGTCATTAACTGCCACCATATTCTAAAAACCAGCAAATACCACCAACTGGTAGTTGGATTGTTACTAGTCCAAAATTATTTGCATTGATCTACCTAGCTTGCATGTACCAAAACACAGTCAACAGCTGGGGGTTAAAAAGCTGGGGGGGGGGGGGGGCAGTTAAAATTAAAATGTGGTAGGGTGAAGTCCTAAGAGTCCATAGGCCTATTGTCTTTTTCATACACGTATGAATCTCATTTCAGTGTTTGTAGTAAACGTTTTAGTAGCTACAAAAGTTAGGTTACAGGTTGACCAGAGGGCGTATCACCTGTCTTCAAATAGATGCTAAAAACACAATTGTTGTGAACCTGATGATGTAATCTGCTCTATCTTTCCATCAGAATGGGAGGCTAGAAAAAACTGTCAGTTTTTTAAATCAATGATTTAGTTACACCAAAAGAACATCCCCAAAATCTCAGTGTTATGACTGTGTTAAAGGGATAGTTCACTCAACAATTGAAAACTTTCACCATTTATTCACAAAAGAAGATATTTGAAAGAATGTTGTTAACCAGACAGTTGACGGTATAGCCATTGACTTCCATAGGAAAAACTATGGAACTCAATAGCTACCATCACCTGTTTGATTGCATTCTTCAAAGTATCTTCTTTCGTGTTCAGCAGGAGAAAGAAACTCTTTTTGTTTGGAAAAACTTGAGGGTGGGTAAATGATGACAACATTGTCATTTTTGGGTGAACTATCCCTTTAACTGTTCTAGTGGCGCAGAATGCGAGACATGCTGTTGAAGGCTTCTCAACATCATTTTCGGGATTAATCTCAACAGATTAATCCCGAAAAGACATGTAAAATTCCTTTTTTAGATGTCAGTTTATTATTGTGTCTTGGTGCGATATTTTATTGCCTTGGGGTAAACAACCTCAGTGTTCAAAATGAAAAACCCCACCAAAATGAGAACACACATATCTTGCCTTGAACATTCTCTTCACATCATTCATGTCATGCGCAGGCAGCAGGTGTGTGTATTACTTTCCTCTTTCTCTGATGCCACCTGCATAATTTCTGCAGCAAAGGCCTCAGATAAATGCTCAGATAACCCCGGTTGCATAGAGACGGTGAATGAAAGAGGTTGGCTGCCTGTCATAAATATTTCTGCTGCTGAAAAGAGCCATGCAGCCATCATTAATGCAGACATAATCTGATGCCAAACGGTCCGACAACTTGCATCTTTCAATCTGTTGAGCCTGAGGTTAGGGCATTATTTGTAAATCTGATATTTTGTAACATGTAAATGTTCCCACACATAGGCCTAAAGTGTAAGATGTTTTGTTAGGTAACTTAACATTTCTAAATTACGTGATAAAAATGTCACTAAATAAAATAAAATAAATAATGAAATAATTTAATACAATTTATCTGAGGTGACTATATAAGATTATTGCCCTTACATTTAAGAGAAAAATATGAGCCGGAGCAAAATTTTAGTGATACTTATTTCATAGAAACACAACCATCACTAACCATTAACCATCATAAAACAGCCACTAGTTGCCATATAGAATCAGACCAGGAGAGAAGCACCATTATAACTTAAAATATACAGCAGCTATTATAACATTCACACCTATTTATGACATTTTACACCATATTTTCAATTCAGTCCTAAACCTTGTAATCGGTATTTGATTGTCATTGGCAAACACGATGAGCATATATCATATATATCCTGTCTGCCCTGAAATCAGTCGAAACAATGAATTGCGCCAGAGTAATAGAATATCAGTGAACAAACAGTGTACTAAGTAATACAGGGTAACACTTTATTTTAAGTATCTTTGTTACATGTTACATGCACTTTCTGAAGTAAAAACATGTTATGTTGCATATGCATATTTACACGCAACTAACCTCAAACCCTAACCCGGTCACACTTTTTATATTAGGTGTCCATACCTATTTAAAAAAATAGGTACAGTTAGTAGTATGTAGTTATTGTGTTGCAAAACACTTCTGCTGCTATTGACGAGGGATACGTGTAAGGTTAGGGACTGGTTTGTGGTATGGGTAAGTGTAAGAGTGGGTTAATGATTCATTTTAATGTAAGTACTAGTAGTTAAAGACACCTAATATAAAGTGGGACCCCTAACCCTAACTTTTAAATGTTTAATTAAACTAACAAAGACATTTAAAAATAAAGTGTAACCCAATCTAGTAATAGAATAGCATTGTATATCATTTAATACTCTATACGGTTGAATATAAGTATATATGTACGTACAGCATCAATCTTGGTGTCTTTAATATGGCAGGTGTGCAGTATGTGACATGACTTAGCCCTAGAAACTGCTCTGCTCTTTGTAGTTTAACACAGACGGAGATGTGAATTATTTATGTGCCATCATAAGCTCCGTTGTGGTGTTAAGAAGTACAGTGCCAATACAATCGCCTGCCTTTATGTTGCCTTCTCAGATTAGATTGCGGCAGGATTGGCCCCTATTATTAAAGACAGAGAGCCTTATAAGTCTGTGTGGAGAATCTGGGCATCCTGATCTGATCAATTTACACAAGCACATGGGTTCACATTTATACAGAGATGTTGCATGAAATCTGAGTTGAAATATAAACATGAATATAGCTAGATGCTTGTTTATACAGATTACTGATGCATAGAGAGATATAAACAGATTTGTTCAATTTCAACGCTGGCAGATCTCTAATTCTTTTAAAAGCTTTGTTGAGCTGTGTTGCTGTCTACTGTCTACACTTGCAGCATCCTATGCTTCAGCAAAATCTGCTCTCACACAAGTATGTTTTGTTCGTTTTTGAGGAACCCATTGATTTTCCTCTATCTATACTGTGTATTATACACAGGTATTGACACATGAAAAGTTGAGGACTTCTTAAGTTAGTTCTGCTTTCAGTTGGTACTGACAGTGCAAACAACCAGGGGCCGGTTGCACCAGTTTAAGTTACAACTTACCCTAGTTGGGCCCTTTACAACATTACATACAGCATTAACATCAGAGCTTTGTACCACTGAATGCATTTGACATTTAACCACATGTATACAGTATGCATGCAGGTTGGAAAAAAAATGTCTGATCTACTGAATGACATCACTGAGATCATGTTTTGTATGACTTCAGTCCCCTAGACATATATGAGGATGTTGACGTTTGTGCTAATTTACATTGGAAAAAGAAAACCAACAACGATCTAAATGATGGAGTTCCTGTATGTTTTGAATTTTGAAAATAACGATTTATTTACTTAATTTATTTACATTTTTTTAAATAAATACATTTCAAATTGATTTATTTTCCATACAACCTTTAAATATATTGTTTATTAAATTTTAGGGATGCATGATATATCAGCCACCATATTATATTTCATGATTATTTACGCCATTACTATGACTCTTATTATACTTTAAATTTGGGATTGTTTACTATGAATATTGATACTTACTTATAACAAATTGCTTGTGATGTTCCTCATTTGTAAGTCACTTGATTTATTAAAGTACTAATATAAAATTGAAATACTCAGATTTTTAAGGCAGCTTGGATCAATAAAGGTAAATTTCATATGAAATGATTACACATTACTTGAGGGATGGTTTTGCTTTGAGAGCAAATGATGCAACCAAATTAACTAGATGTATAAGCAAACTAGTAGCTACTAAATCCCTGGATTAAATGTCCTATTAAGACCATTTTAGGTGCAACCATACCCTACCCTACCCAAGCCTTTCGTCCTCAGGCAAGCAGGATTCCTGGCAGAGCGTGTCTGTGTGTGTGTCATAGTGAGTATCTGTCAAGACAGGCAAGTGCCTGATAGTGTAAAGAGAAAAAGAGCATCAGTCTGTGGGACAGATGTGTGTAGAGGCAGGCTTTGGTTTGGCTCACGGGAAGCACTTGTGTAATTTGGAAGAAAGTGTGAGAAAGGTTGTAGAGGTTTGGTCAGACTAAGAGAATTACTCAGTCACCTATTTTCCCATGAACCCTACACATGCACACAAACACACTCTCAATTATTTCAAAGGCAGCTCCTCCCCGGTCGTGCCCACACTTGCACGCTGCAGGCTTATTTAGTTCTAAAGGGCATGTCAGTGTAATGTTGTTCATCCTAGGCAGCTCATGCTGGAGCTTTTCATCTCCATTTGCTTTAACCGAGAGCTGCGTGGTTGGGCCAGTTGGAGGTGTGAAGGCCGAGGTCTGCCGGCTGTGTAAACTTCAGAATAAGTTAGAGGTTGGGCTGACTCCACACGCACCCATGTCTATCTGCGCTGTCTTTTATCTGCCTTCTTTAGGATTGTGAACTAGGTTTCGGTATCGTTTGAATTTTAGAGATTCAAACAAATCTCTATTTACAATTTTAGAGATGTTTCCGATTCTGCTTATCAATTCCGAATCTTATCGGGTCCCTGTCTCGATTCCAATAAGGTAGATAAAAAAAATAGTCAAACATTTAAATATCAAACATATTTATTCTGCGTCTTTCTGCAAAACTTTCTGTTGCAGCTGAAAACCATAAACAAAAATCATCAGGACACACAAGAAACTTTTCCCTATTGTTTTAGCAATACCACAGCATAAACAACTAGACTAACTAGTATGCATTTCAAACATTATCTCACATTACCTCGCGCCATTCTCTCATGGCCCTCGGCCTCGTCCTGCTCGCCACATTCTTCACTGTACAGTACAAGTTAAATATAATTTATCTTTGTTAAAGCTACAAAAGGGAATTTTCTCTTTGTATTTTGTTGTTTGATTAACATTAATGACACAAGAAAGCAGTTGGTTTATTAGGCTGCTGTCGCTTTAACTTTATCGAATGTTTGGATCCAATATACTGATATGCATCTGTTTTAGTTGTTTACATTAACTTAAGACATAAGCGACTGTGTTTACGAGGATACTGAGACTCGCATCTTCCCATAATTTTGCGTGTATGTGTCCATTTAAGAATGAAAGAGGCATAAAAGAGACCCGAATTCGTGCCGTGGTAAAGATCAGTCCGTCACGGACTTCGCAACTTCGAAGTTTTTTTTCGATTAATGGACTAATTAAAATTTGGCCGACTAAACCTCTTTTAATCAACTAACATTTAGTCGACTGTTAGGGGACAGCCCTAGTTATTTTAATAAATTGTAGAGTTTGTTCTGTTTGTTTTATAGAGAGCTTGGTTAGTCATGGCAATAAGAGACTACTATTTACAAAAAAATTTACCCGATAAAATATTTTAGAGCTTTGCATAACTAGAGAGATGTATATTCATTAAAAATAACCAAATAATAAGACATGTTGTGATTTTTTTTTTGTTTGACCTTATTTTCATGCCTGATTTGTCTCATTTTAAGTCATCTTGAGAGGCCTCCTTGGAATTTTTTTGAGGCCCCCTAGTGGGCCCCGGCCCCCGGGTTGAGAACCAGTGATGTACATAAGCTTTTAACCAACCACTATAACGTACCTTTTGTGCAATGGAAAAGTTCCATTGATGTTAAAGGTTCTTCATCGAACCATACTGTAGATGCCATTAAAGAATTGTATTCCTAATAGTGCAGTGGCGATCCTTTGACATTTTAAAATGTTTGAAACTTACATCATAACGATGCCTCATTTACTGAAATCACATGACTTTGGTAGTCTTATGCACGCTCTGAATCACTGTTTCACAAAGGTTTCGAAGGTATTTGGAAAGCGCGCATCACTAATTACAGATTAGTGGCAGATTAATTGCAGGCAAGTTGCAGATATTTTTTCGTGAGCAAATTGCCGTTGTCATTCAATTAAAGAGCCCGTGTGTAAATAACAGATTTAAGCACTCAGAAGTGGAATAACCGCTTTTAGCTTGTTTGTGGTCAGAAAGTAAAGTACCAACACTTAACCCATATTCATTCAGCTCAATATAATTTCTAGTGTGAAGTATGGAGGTAAGATCTTTGCACAGTGAAGTGCTAAAGGTGAAGTGTGTAATTTCTGTACTTTACTGGCTTGTATTCTGTATGTTTTGATAGTGCCATAATGCTAGCAGTTTTCGTTGAATCAACCTAGTTAAGCTTTGGCACATGTCACCTTCAATGGTCAACATCCGACATTTTATCCAATCGTTAACAGATGATGGTTAATTGTTGATTAGCCAAATTGCTACCTTGAAATAGAGAAGCATGTTTCTGTTTCTGCTCTTTTGAACATTTACTTGTTGTAATGTCAGTAATTAAGAGGCAATGGCTCAAAATAAGTTGCAGTGCTAGCCATCTATCAAAAAGATGACCTTCTGTCCCATTGTATTAACCATTAACTCCCGTTAACTGTCATTGTTTTTCTTTCTTTCTTTCTTTCTTTCTTTCTTTCTTTCTTTCTTTCTTTCTTTCTTTCTTTCTTTCTTTCTTTCTCAGTAGTTTGATCATTCAATAGTTCGTTTAGTTTTTTTTTCATTTGTCCAACCGTGCTTGTTTTACTCATTCATTTGCTCATTTGTTAATTAATTTGTTTGCTTGTTCGTTCATTAAATATGATACAGCTTAGGGGCTGTTAACGCAACACCATTTTTAACTAAAAACGTAAAACTTTGTATGTGTTTTGGCCGTTCGTTTACACGACAACAGCGTTTTGGGTGCCTGATAACACAAACTTTTGAAAAACGAGGTTCAAAGTGCACGTTTTTGAAACTGGTCTCCGTGTAAACAACAAAAAATGCGAATCTCTGAAGACGATGACGTCATGCACATGCGTATAACATGTTCAGTTTATAGTGTTTCATCGCCATCTAATTGCCTGGCAGCAGAATATAGGGTTTTTAGTCGTTTTCACAGATCCGTGGATATGGGGATCATTTTGACAATGATGTCATCTTTATGTGGAAAACTTAAAGGAAAAACGTCTCTGTTTTAAGCATATCGATGTCGTGTAAACATACCCGTAATCTACATTGTGAATAGTGTGTGAACTGTATGTAAACTCTTGGAGTGACACAGAAGCAGGTGTAAGGAATATCACCACAGATAGTGTCACTCACTGAAGGATTGGCTTTCCTGAAAGGTTAACCACAGAGGAAGGTCTCTCTCAGCTCCTGGTTCCTCTACTTAACTTGATATGAAACTCTTAACATAAATAAATAGCCTCAAATTTTGGTTTGGTGAACGGTTTTATTGAATCATGTGTTATGAAATTGCGCTTTAGTGTTGTCATGAATCAGCAGGGAATCTGTATTTTCCACAGGCACACTGGTTTGTTGGTTGTGTGGTTAAGGGACATTACATTTTCTGATGACATATGTGGGCATTGTCATTCATCAATGTTGGGTGTTGTGTGCAACTATATTCCTTCATTACCTTCATGCTTCTGACGTAGATCTGCAGAAAATAATAGTTAATAATAAAAAACAACGAACACACCCTCTGCGACGACATCCATACCCTCTGTCTTTGCCCTTAGTGTCTGTTTTAGGATGCTCTTGCTGCAGGAAAGAGCTAACAATGTGAGACCACTTTTTATAACATGCAATAGTGACTCTTGATGACTAGACTAAATATAAGAAGGAATGACCTGAACGTACATAGCTGGATGCGAGATGATTTTATACTGTTCTTGTGTTGTAGTTAACTGATGAAATTCATTGCTACAATTTCAGTTCCATTTGCTACGTTTACAATAAACACCTTTTGTTTCAATCTTAATGAAATCATGTGTGCATTTATATGTCACAAGCTTGAAATCAGAGTTGATCTTTTGACATGCAGAGTTTCCCGCTGTTGGAACTTGCTAAGCATTCTCCTACCATTGCTTCTTTTCTTTGTTTTATAAAGCAGACTTTATATTTGTCCATTTATGGGAGACGGCGAGCACATGACACTTTGTGCAGTGCTGCTTATATTTAACAAGCAGTAAAAACGCGCCATTCCGCACCCAAAACCAGGCTTCGAAGCAAGGACTAGTGGGGCAATGTTATCCTGCGCCACTTCACAGACGATGAATAGAAGGAGAATTTTAGATGGACACAACAGTCATTTATGACACTATATTCAAGAACAACAGCTTGTTCCGTACGTCATACGTCATTACACCATTTCTTCATCATTGCACATGCATAGAACTTTGCAGTTTCAGTTTTTAATCAGATCTAGTGTTTACATGTCCGATCAAATGGATTTGAAATGGTTTAAAACACCCCTTTACAATTCAAATCTGTCAATTCAAAAAACAGATTTGGCCAATTCATTTCGATTGATGCAATTACATTTTTATTCCGACTGTGCTACTATTCCATTTACAAACCTATTATTTGGGTAAATTTAAACACCGTACAAAGTATGTATATATATGTGTGTGTGTGTGTGTGTGTGTGTGTGTGTGTGTGTGTGTGTGTGTGTGTGATTATAAGAGCCACATTTAAAGCTGTTGTAAAATAGCTGATATATAGATCAGTTTTGATTAAGTCTGGTTCTGGTATTGTATCTGGGCAATTTTATTATGTTGGTGTCATGTGTATATCCCACAGCAGTGGACTACTATTAATATCCTTAAAATGCCACTGCACTGATTAACAGACAGGACCAATATAAAAGCTGTCTGGATAGACAGGACCCTTTCTTAGCTCAGCCTTGTTTCCCCACGGGGCCCGACAGAGGAGCGGACAGTAGTATCCTCCTGGTGGCCCTGGAGGAAACAGGGGTCGGGGTACTGCCGGGCCGGAGCTAAAAATACCAGCGGTGCGTTTGAGTCACACGGTAGTCTGGGCTTCCTGTTTTTACTCTCCCATATTTACTTCCCAGAGAGATAGAGGGACAGAGAGGGGGTGATGCCTTCAGTGATATCAAGACACACATGCTCACTTATTGATTTAAAAAAAAAAATTGAGTGTATATTAAAATCACCAACAATTAGGACTTTCTCTGCAGCCTCTGATAGAAAATCAGCCAAATCTTTGATTAAGGCTGTATGGTGCCCTGGTGGCCTGTATACAGTAGCCAGCACAAATGTCAAACGGGATTTATCATTTACACTAGATAGTGTTACATTATTGCTAAAGGTACAGTATAGGTGAGAAACATTGCTGAAGACATTTTTTTTCATTAAAGCTGCTATATATGATTTCAGATGTTTTGCTAACTTGCTAACCACTAAGGCCAAAGTACTGTATACTTCAGTTTTGACGCAAATGCTAAGCATATTCCTACAGTCGAATAGCTGCATAGTTTTTCAACGTATAGGCATGCGTGAACACTGGTGCTCAACACACGCACAGAAAGTGTCATGCTTGTCCAGTGTCTGCACTATTTCTATCCAGAAGTTATGACCGATAATTTTTTTGTTGTACTCTTTTGAACAAGAAATGCAGTTCTCTTAACCTCCGTTCTTACAGTTTGTCCAAGTGGCCATTATTGTTGTCAGCAAAACGATTTGCGCAGTAAATCAGTATCACATTGGTTGCCTGTTGATATTTTCGTTATCTTTTTATATTTCAGGGATTCTCAGTAGGGGAAGTCTTCATAGTTTGGTAAACTTTTATAGTGGTGAATGGGAGACTACAGCAAATAAGAGATTTTTTGCATTCTCATTTGCTCCAATAGCAAAAGAAAAAAATCACAATAGCATCTTTGTGGCTTTCCAAAAGAGGAAGAAAATATAAGAGATTGATTATGGCATTCAAAACAGAGAAAGACATCACATTTACATGATGAGGGCTCAGCAACAACATCAGAAATGCTTATGATGTAAATACTGATGAAGTACTTGAGTCATTCAAATGTATTGATTTGATTTTTGGTGGCTATTGTGATATTTGAGTGGCTTGAGTTTGACATGATGTGATTATTACCTGCCATGTGACACAAACCTCTTCTCTACTTCTACAATTAGTTGCAATTAGTTACAACTAGTTGCTAGATTGTTGATTCAGAGACAGACATACCAGCTGCAACCCTGCAATGAAATAAAAGTGAGGAACACGTTTTCTCATGTTCACATTCCTTAAATAGCAAAATAACCTCGAAAATTCCCTACGGAATAAAAAGAAGAAAAAAGGGAAAGCTCAAGAGAAGTCCTTTTGTGAGTGTGTGTGTTTACACTCATATTGGTTCTAAGGGCAGCGTCTAATTGAAATAGATGGACAAGAGGTGGTAGGTCAAAAGCATGACTCGAGTTTTACACTCATGTGATGTGTGTCTTCGTTTGCTCTTTAAGTAAATTAATGTTAATGTAATAGTGTCTTGAAGGGATGCAGTGTAAGAATGGGCATTGATGCCTGATGCTCTTTCAGTATTCAAATTGTGCTATTTGAACAGTGTTGAAGAGTCACAAGGGAGATCGAGAGACAGAATGCATGCCAGGAATGCTTTTAAGTGTAGGTCTCTGATTTGAAATAGGGCTGTCACCACTTGAAATATCTGCTAATGCACATACCAAAGCTTGTAAACATGTTAACACACGTACACACTGGCACATAAACCTCATGCGACAATAAGCATTCTTGTGTAGAAAATAACTTGTGAATGGGTAAATTATATTCTTGGGTGAATCTCACAAAATCAATCAGGCCACATTTAACCCCCCAAAATTCCACTGGGATTTTAAAATGTTATTTTCATGACATTTGAGCATTTATTCTTAATACTGTATTACTGTAATACTGTATAACTACCGTATTATTAGTTTCATTTCAGGGGTAGAGAAGGTCATATTGTCTGAAGACACAGGCATAGACACAGGTGTAGAGGCGGCCCTCCTGTCTGAAGACACAGGTGTAGAGTCGGCCATCTTGTCCGAAGACACAGGCGTCGAGGTAGCCATCTTGTCTGGAGATACAGGCTTAGAGTCGGCTATCTTGTCCGAAGACACAGGCGTAATGTCGGCCATCTTGTTCGAAGACACAGGCGTCGAGTTGGCCATCTTGTCTGGAGATACAGGCGTGGTGACTGCCATCTTGTTCGAAGACGAGGGCTCAGGCGTGGCCGGCATGACGTGAAGCAGCTCTGGAAGGGTGGTCTCGGCGGGACCAGACTCTGGAAGGGTGGAAACAATGTTAAGAACTGACTTAAATACAGAGGCAGACAAGCTAAACAAGATAACAAGAAGGTGTGGCTAATAGGAAAAACCTGGGGAGACTAATAAACATTAAACATAACGGGCACCTGCTAAACCTGGAACACGACGGGAACACAGACTAGAATCATGACAAATGTGTCATTACAGTCTGTAAATATCTCTTAACAACCCAATGCAATCACTAGTAAAACTTCCTGTTAATAAAGTATCTGGTAAGAATCTGTTCTAAATTAATAATGCATTAAATCATATTACACATTTATAAACCACAATAAAAAAAATTAAAAAAATTAAGTGATGTCTCATGTCAAGTGAATTAAGGGTCATTGAACAGGCGTCCAATCACAACTGACTTCCGGAAAAGGGGAAGTAACCAATGACATTTGAGGTTATGAAAACAGTAAGTCCCGCCCCTCGACTGCCAAAAATAAAAGTGTTTGAGTGAGCAAAAGCAGCAGACAGAGAAGATCAAGCGCGATAGCGTGGGGAATGATCTTAGCCGAACTTAGCTCCCCCCACAACATTTAATAATGGGAAGTTCGGTCTGGACTTGATCCGTTGTGAAGCAAGTGAAGCAAGGCATTTTTTTTTTTTCCTGGTTCGGTTGAAACACGCCCCATAATTACAGCAGTATCAGACTCACATTCGGACTAGAATCCAAGTATGACGACGTCAGGCTACTTTTGTCCCATATACCAACTGTAAAAAAAAAAAAAAAAGTAAGAGCTTAAAAAATATTAAGTGGGATATCATTAATGCATTTTATGTCATAGAATAAAATGTGAAAATATCTCAAGCTTTTGTTCAACATAGACCTTATTGTAGGCATTTGACCAAAAAATCCTGGAGCCGGAAGTGATAATTCTTTTACAGGTTTTTCCCTACAAAAATATGCCATCCCAACAGCACTATATCATAGTGTAATGAACTGACATTTTGTGTTTATTATTATTATTATTATGTCTTTTATATATTATTTATTTTATTTTTCCAATGTTTGTTGATGGCATGCATACAGTCAGATGGCTCATAATGAGGTGTATCATGTGGGCAGGACTAGCCCAACTGCAAATTAACAATCTTTATGAGCACCTGCACAAATTTCAATGTCTATCTGTTAGCTATAGTGCACAGATTTGAGCACGGCCCAGTGGAAATAGAAAATTCCAAATGCTCGTTAACAAATATGGGGATTTCTCGAAAGTGGTACATGAAGCAACCCTAATAACACAGCACTTATGCTGACTTCACATCCTTTTCAGAAGATCTCACTTTTGTAATGTGCTTTCAAGCAATTTTGGTCGGAACAAAATTAATCTGTTGGGAAATTACATATTCACTTACTCTAATGGAACAAAATGAGAAGAAGACAAGATTTATCTTGGTATTTTACCATTTCTGAGCTGCCTCACACAGTTATCGGAAATGTTATCAGTAGTTTTCATTTATTCCCTGTGCAGTCCAACTCGAAAAGTTAAGAGTCTCAGGACTAAAAGAAAATACTTTCCCAGTTAACACGGTAAACATGGCTTTCAAGTGCGTTCATCTCTTAACTACAATCAATCATAACTTGGCAACATTAAACCTGTTTATTACCCAATTGAAACCCAAATATTTCAGCAGTTCTTATGATCGATGCTAAAGACCCTGAAACAAACACTGTCGACATTTAGCTGCTGCATTTTGTATTTAGAGACTTGAAAATGAAAATATTTAGTTATCGCAGGGATATTATTTCTCTCTGTCCAGGTTTATGTGTATGTTTGTGTTTCAGTGGAGTCTCAATTAGCTTGAGGGATCTGGTGTGCGTCACCCCTCATATGAACACACACACCGCAAGCTGCTAAACACACCGTCATCCGAGAGATAAAACACAACATGCCCCTGTGTTCTGCCTGGACAGCTGTCCTCTTTGACCTGCACTTGCTTTCTCTTTTTTCATCTTTCATTATTCTCCATGTTCTTTCCTCACGTCACGTCTACACAAAAGTAAGGCTGTGCGATATTGAGAAAAATTATATCTCAATATTTTTCGGGGATTTTGTCGATAATGATAATTAAGACATTTTGCTGAGTGTGTTATTGGTACCTTCAGGTTTAGGACTGCTGTGGACAGCTGACTCCAAAAGCTTTTGATATTCTTCATATTCTGTGCCGTTAGTTCACAGCAATGAAGTTTAAATAGATTTTAATCGTTTTTGGGTATTTTTACCTTCATAAGGCCAATTGTTTTAACCTGTTTAAATGTATGCGTCATCTTTTATATCAGATTCTTACTTTTAATCAATACATTAAATTAGAATTAAAAGACACTATAGAGCTGTTACCAATCAATTTAAATCTGTAACGAAAAAATCTCTTAGCAATGCAGAGGTGGCAGCTGCCTCTTTAGATCTTTTGATCTAAGACATACTTTATTTAACCTACAGTTGCATTTGAGATTTATGTTTTAAACATTGAATATTGAAATATGAATACGTTTTGAAAACTTAAGATAACTTAAATATGAAACTAAAACTGCCAGTAGGTGGCAGCAAGTCGCTCTTGATGAGTCATTAGCTGTGTCCCAATGTGAGGGCTGCATCCTCCGAAGGCCGTATTTGAAGGCCGATTGGCCGCATTTGAAGGCCGATTGCGTCACAGCAGCGCGACAAAGGATATCCCAATTCAAAGGCTGCACCCTTCGAAGGTCGCATTTGAAGGCCGATTGCGTCACTGCGGCACGATGAAGGCTGTCCCAATTGAATTCTGCATCCTTCGAAGGCCGTATTCGAAGGCCGGTTGCGTCATCGCGGCGCGCCGAAGGCTACCGTGATTCAAAAGCGACGCCAAATGCACCCTTCGTTTTCCCGTGAAAGAAAGGATACATAAATGGATCCTTAGTGGCCTATCCTACCCCATAGGTCATTGCGCTGGTGACAACAGCATTTTTATTTAAAAAAAATGACGTCCGAAAGTTCGGTGGTGGGCGGCAAATTCTAAATATAAGTATTATGTTTTCATTAACTTAAATAGCTAGCGAAACCAGAGTTAAAAGCCACATGTTTTTCTTTCAATTTTTTATGTCTTATAAACTTTTTTTCACTTATAATTTTTAAAAAGAAAAAAATCATTTCTGTACATTATTTATTTTTATGCAACTTTAAATATGTAAATAAAAGAGAATTCATTGCTCTGGACATTGTTTATTTTTGTAATGACAGTCATTATGAAACAAATTCTTTTATACCTTTTTTTTCCAATTAATAAATGAAAATAATTTGTTCTAGGCTACATAAAAGTACTTTTTCCAACTATTTACAACATTCTTTAAACATCCCAAAAAACAACATACAATTTTACATAATAGTACATAAAATAAGAAAAAATGATGTAGACTTTTATTCAGCTGAGCAGGGAGACCCCGGTGGTGCTGGAACGGGATGAGCTCCACAATAGAGGCCCTGGTAAGGCCTCATGCTGGTGGGACATCATCTGGGATGGGCTCCAGAGTGTTTGAGTGGATATTTCCACTAAGTTGTCTACCAACAGGTTTGCAGGGTGACTCATGGAATAAATATTAAGACTTTATTACGCTAAAGTACTTTTAATAACCACTTATACCGGGAAAAAACTACTAGTCATATATTTCAAACCTTAGTTAAGCAAAATTATCTTGCATACTCTAATGTACTTAAGGTATCAAGAGTAAAAGTAAAGGTATGTATTCTGCAGGAAAAAAAACCCCTCCTTGTCAGGGATTTTATGATGGTTTTGCATTTATATTACTACTGCATTACTGTGTATGTTGCATTTTACTTCTAAATATTTTCAAGGTTGATACATTTAAACTATATGCTTTTGTGTTTAGTTTCATGTAAAACAATGCATCATATTGTAAAATAACATAATTTTGTAGTGTTGTTGTCCTGTGTGGGAAAAAATTACTTCACATTTGTACGTGTCGTGAATATTAACGAAGTAGCCTATGTAGTTCCTTACATTCCACCACTGGTTATTTTGACAAAATGTCAAAGTAACAAAAGTAGGACTATTGTCACAATATTAACAAACTGTTGCTAACTACAGCTGCATCCCATATCAAAGGGCGCATCTGAAGCGCTCGGACCGGTCTAGCCTACGGACGATTGCTCTTGTCGCCTAGCAACTGTGACTGACAGCTGCCGATGGCGAGCAGGAGTAACATTTGCACTGGACTTTTTTTATATTCAACTGGGTTGAAAACCTGTGTAAATATATTCACCATGATCCATTTATGTACATTATTAAGAAAAATAATACACTAGCCCACAAAATCGCATCAAGGTAAGATATAAGTGAACATTTGAACCTTATATTTATATATAAAAGTCCTGGACATACTACTGTACATTCGCACTGCTGTCATTATCACCTGACCTACCAGCATCAGTTGTGTTGCTTCACTGCCATTGACAAAACCTCTCATGTGGCCTCATGGGATAGTAAAGTGCCCATCGTATGCCAATCTCGGCAGAACTATTGGTTGTACGGGTACTTTTGCCTTCTTTTTAATGAGTACTGTGAATTCGGACATACTTCTTTTGTTAAATACTGTTTTACACCTACTATATAGTAGGAAAGTATGCGATTTCCGATGCAACCATCGAGTCACTCATTCATCCGATTCGTTCAAATGGCTGATTCATTCATGATTCATTCATTCTGCTCTCTAATCGCTCTTGTGGTACTTGGATGTGATACACCGATCGGTCTTAATGAATGAGTCATTGAATCAGTTTTTCAACTGATTTATTCAGTAACAAAAAACAGCTGTCTGTTGCTTGAAGATGCAAAACAGTTCTGCTGTGGCTTTGTTTGGAACTATTTGTGTAGCAAAAACAGTTAATCGTGCAGCCCTAACACCACATAACAGTGTTGGTTTGCAAAAATGTATTTCCATCCCTGTCTGTCATTGCTCAGCATTATATACTTTAAGTATAACATTATATACTTCACCTTTAAAGGTGAACTATGCAGGGTTTTTACCTTAACCGAACAGCATATTACTTTTTTCGGGTTGAGCGGTGGTGGTTTCGCACCCCCCTATCGCATGCGAGCGGAAAAAAAACACACTTGCAACTTTGAGCCGGCGGGCCTCAGGAAGTATCTGTCACGATACACACACGGGTAACAGAGAGATCCAATAGCGGTATCTTTATTAGGGTAATCCAAAACATAGAACACAAACGAGAAATAAGAAAACACAAGGCACAGAAGTGTGAGGACAATTAACAAGGACTCCGTAACAGACACTAACAAAGACAGGGAATATATACACAACTCTAACAAGACTAACACAGAACAGCTGGGAACAATGATTACGGGGAACAGCTGAGTGCAATGAACTGATGAGTGACAGTGACAGACAGAATGCTGGGAATTAAAGTGAAATGTGAAGGACAACGTGAGAACGAGGATCTCTAGTGATAGACAAGGGAACACAACCAGACACTGTGACATAACCCCCCCTCTACAGAGCGGCTACCAGACGCTCCATGACAACACTAAGACACGACACAAGAGTTCAGGAGGGAGGTGGAACGTTGGTGGATCAGGGGGAGGGATGGTGGGCCAGGTCCGTGAAGGGAGACAGGAACAAGGGATGAGGGCTTAACCGGGAGCCAGGGCAAAACAGTAAGTCTATCGGGCGGCCAGGGCGAAGCATACGACCCATCGGGCGGCCAGGGCGAAGCAAACGACCCATCGGGCGGCCAGGGCTCTGCATCCGGCTCTGGAACAGCAGACACTAGCTCCGGCTCTGGAACAGCAGACATGGGCATGTCCAGGATCCGAACCAGACGCTCCAGATAGTCCAGATCCAAGAAGGCAGACGGCACTGGCTCTGCCTCTGGCTCTGGAATGAGTACTGGCTCTGCCTCCGGCTCTGGAACCGGCAATGGCTCTGCCTCCGGCTCTGGAACCGGCAATGGTTCTGCCTCCGGCTCTGGAACGGGCACTGGCTCTGCCTCCAGCTCTGGAACGGCCATTTTACCTCCGGCTCCGGCTCTGGAACAACAGACACTGGTTCCGGATCTGGAACAGCAGACACGGGCATATCCAGGATCTGAGCCGGACGCTCCAGATAGTCCAGGTCCAGGAAGGCGGACGGAACGTGAACAGTCTCTCGCTGGGTAGACGTGACGTGAACAGTCTCTCGCTGGGCAGACGTGACGTGAACAGTCTCTCGCTGGGCAGACGTGACGTGAACAGTCTCTCGCTGGGCAGACGTGACGTGAACAGTCTCTGACTGGGCAGACGGAACGTGAACAGTCTCTGACTGTGCCGCCGGGACGTGATACATCTCCCTTTCACCTCTTCTGCGGGCGACCTCCACGGGTCCCGCGGAACTTTACCAACCGGGTCCCCTTAAACAACTCCCTTCTCTCCCGCTCGGTTGCAGGGGAAGAGATGTTGCAAAACATACCGCTGGATCTTTGCGTGACGGAGTCCTTCTGTCACGATACACACACGGGTAACAGAGAGATCCAATAGCAGTATCTTTATTAGGGTAATCCAAAACATAGAACACAAACGAGAAATAAGAAACCGCAAGGCACAGAAGTGTGAGGACAATTAACAAGGACTCCGTAACAGACACTAACAAAGACAGGGAATATATACACAACTCTAGCAAGACTAACACAGAACAGCTGGGAACAATGATTACGGGGAACAGCTGAGTGCAATGAACTGATGAGTGACAGTGACAGACAGAATGCTGGGAATTGAAGTGAAATGTGAAGGACACCGTGAGAACGAGGACCTCTAGTGATAGACAAGGGAACACAACCAGACACTGTGACAGTATCACGTGATATCAGGTCTCGCGATGTAAAGAATTGCTTTACGGCAAAAAGAAATCTGCTAAAATTCTATCATTATTGCGCTCCCTCACGCTGTTTGAACCCGAATGAAGACGAAGTTTTAAAGAATGTCCCATCTGCTTTGATGTCGTTGATCTACTAGCCTCTGGTATCTGAGAATCGCCAACAAGTTTTTCAACAGTGTTGTCAAATATCTGTTCCGAAGCTGTAGGGAGGAGTATAGAGAAACCTGTGAGCAAAAAGCGAGAATACAGTGAAGAAATTCCCGAAACTGCATAGCCCTGCTTTAAGTGTGATATTTATTTTTGAAT
This sequence comes from Meda fulgida, assembly GCA_030578275.1. Classification (NCBI taxonomy): domain Eukaryota; kingdom Metazoa; phylum Chordata; class Actinopteri; order Cypriniformes; family Leuciscidae; genus Meda; species Meda fulgida. The sequence goes on along the minus strand of CM060628.1, from coordinate 25,066,407 downwards.
ATGAAGGCTCAGAGAACTAGAAGGAGGAGGTCGAGTCTGACACATGGTCGGAGGTTGTGTGTCTAGGGTCGAGGCCAAAGTGACCGCTCCTCCAGCTGTCTCTTTATTAATGAATGACAGAGATGAAATAAACACCCTATTTGTTTCTGTTTTCCATTATCAGTCCACACACACACACACACACACACACACACACACACACACACACACACACACACACACACACACACACACACACACACACACACACACACACACACACACACACACACACACACGTCTGGTCCACTATCTTTGTGGGGACTCTCCATAGATGTAATGATTTTATACTGTACAAACTGTATATTCTATCCCCTTTCACTGCCCCTATCCCTAAACCTACCCATCACAGGATACATTCTGCTTCTTAAAAGTGTATATATATATACATTTTTTAAAACTGTACTTAATATATAATATAATATTTCTGAAATAAAGACCATTTAATTATACTTTAAGAGAGCACACCACTTTCTTGACTTAAAACAACACATACACTGCACTTTTTATTAATAATGTCAAATTAAGTTTTACCTTAAATTACAATTCAAATCCTTATTTTTTAATAATCAGTTGTTGTGCTTTTTAAGAAAGTACACTTATAATTTTAATTGTAGTGTGTTATTCAAAATTACATTTTAAATGTATATTTTTTATATGCATTAAATTGCAACTTAAAATAATTACAAATAGATTTAAATGCATTACATACAAATTTCAATAGAAATTGTTTTAGTTGTACCATAAATTCCTGCCAGTTACATTCAGCAGTATACTTTAAAGGGGTGGTTGATTATGATTTCACTTTTCTAACTTTAGTTAGTGTGTAATGTTGCTATTTGAGCATAAATAACATCTACAAAGTTATGACGCTCAAAGTTCAGTCTCAAATTGCTCTCTTTTCAGTCACTTTGCTGTCAAGAAGAAATGATTGAGACAAAAAGATTTTTAGGAGTTTATGTACCTAAACATATTGTATGTGGCCGTGTGGAGGCGGATGAGATGAAAGTGCGTAAATTGAATCTAGCTGAGCAATTTCATTTCGGTGTGTGCGTGTTTTTATGCGTCACTGTGTGTCAAAAATGAGCTTATAGAAATGTTTACATTTGTATACAAAAAATATTTACTGTACATGTAATAAGGGAACTTTTGGATGGTGTCAAACACACACGTCACATCTCCACCTCACACAGTTCCTCTGCTGCAATAGGACAGACTGGAGTTGGCACGGTTTCTCTCGTAAATATATATGGTGGAACAAACATCAAGATCACCCAAATAAATGCAAATTGTTATTGTTCAGTGAAAACAGCCACAATCAATCTTACTAAATATTTCCTAAATTCATACAGTTAATTAAGGAGTAATTTGGCTAAAAAATTGCCCTCTGTCATCATTTATTTACTGTATTCCAAACCTGTATGACTTTCTTTTATATGTGGAACACAAAGCTGCTCAGTGAACAATAAGAATATAAGTGAATAACTTAATTTTCAAACGTTATTTCAGACCCCATTGAATTTCTATCACACAAAACCTGGCTTGTGGTTGTCTGAATAATTCTGCAAAAAATACAGTACAAATCAAAGTTTATAACAAATAGCTATTTCACAAGCTGAAGTATATACTATTATCCAGAAGGTGCACAGAGTCATTAACACAAAAACAAAACACCATCATATTAACACACGACACTTAAATAATGCAATAAACATTCATTAAACAACAGAAGATGACCCAAATGTATTTAACTGATAACAAAAACTATTAAGCAAAAGATATTTATTTAAAGGAAATAGCTTCAAATGTAAAGTGTAGGGAATTCTGTGAAGTGCAGGGAATTCTGGGAAAAGTTTACAGTTTTTCACTGTAAATTATAAGCTGATCTGTTCTCTTTTACTTAAAAAAAACCCTGTACATTTAGCAGTATTTTACAAAAGAGATCTTTTACAGGTTTTTTACCCGGTATTTAGAAAGGGAACCTGGCATAGTAACAGTTTTTTCCCCCATACCGTTTTTACAATAATTTTACAGTAAAATGGGTCGTATTATTCCATTTTCTTCCAATTTAGTTTTTGGGGTGTACTAGAATATGCTTGTTATGGTTCATTGATAAAAAAAAAAAAAAAAAAAAAAAAAAAAAAATATATATATATATATATATATATATATATATATATATATTAGGGGTGTAACGGTTCACAAAATTCACGGTTCGGTTCGATATACGATACACTTGTGTCACGGTTCGGTTCGGTACGGTTCGGTACATTTTCGATACAGAAAAGAAAGAAATGCCAGAGAAATTTCCTTGATTTAATTTTTTTAATTATATTTTTATTAAAACTAACATCATAAAGTATGATTTTTTTTTTTTTTTACTTTGAGCAATGATTGAGCTATAATTGACTCTTCTTAGGAGCATATAAAACAAAACAGCTCCTTGGACAAAATGAAATGTAATATTGTAGTAGTTATAAACAAAGGTTTATTTTAGTCAGATTAACATTTGAGGGCAGCATTTGTATTCATAATGTCAAAATAAAACCAACGTAATGTTACTTGAAAGCATTATAGCCTACTATTCCTGCCAAACTTGCATGGTTACATTGAGTTACTACAGTAAACCCATGGTGAATGTTGCTGATCTGTGGACACTGGATAGTTCATTCATGGCACAATGTTTCTTTCTGGTTTCCACGTCAGGGCTGTTTGATCCGTTAATAACGGAGAAATGTGAGTGCTTCTCTCTAGATCTCGCAGCGATGATGTTATCACTTCAGTAGCGAATTCAAATGCTTTCTTTACTGGATCTCGCTGTGTAGTAACAGTGCTGCTTAACCAAGATCGGCTCGCGCTGCATTGGTCCAAACTGTTAAAGTGTCCGTCGGTGTAACCAAATAATAACGAGTAGCTCAGTTTCGTTCCGCTTACATTATATTTGCCATTTGATGTTGGGCAATGTTGTGGTCGCGCCAGCATCTCGAGCGCGCTTGCCACGTGCTACGCGCCTACATTTGAAATAACTAAATTTTGTCCGGCAGGAAAAATGGTCCAACGAACCGTTCGGTTTGAAAATGCGTACCGAGAACCGAACCGAAAGCCTCGTACCGAACGGTTCAATACGAATACGTGTATCGTTACACCCGTGTATCGTTTACATATATTTTACATGATTACAGCACCTCTCTCCTCTAGCTTGATCAATACGTCATTAGTTCCTGTTTCAAGGAAGCCCTTCCTTCCAAAATACGAAAATCTGTTGTGACTGGTTAGCTGGCCCAGTGTGTTGTGATTCGTTAGCTGGCCCCAGTGTGTTGTGATTGGTTAGCTGGCCCAGTGTGTTGTGACTGGTTAGCTGGCCCCAGTGTGTTGTGATTGGTTAGCTGGCCCCAGTGTTTTGTGATTGGTTAGCTGGCCCAGTGTGTTGTGATTGGTTAGCTGGCCCAGTGTGTTGTGATTGGTTAGCTGGACCCAGTGTGTTGTGATTGGTTAGCTGGCCCCATTGTATTGTGATTGGTTAGCTGGCCCAGTGTGTTGTGATTGGTTAGCTGGCCCCAGTGTGTTGTGATTGGTTAGCTGGCCCAGTGTGTTGTGATTGGTTAGCTGGCCCCAGTGTGTTTGGTTAGCTGCCCCCAGTGTGTTGTGATTGGTTAGCTGGACCCAGTGTGTTGTGATTGGTTAGCTGTCCCAGTGTGTTGTGATTGGTTAGCTGGCCCAGTGTGTTGTGATTGGTTAGCTGGCCCAGTGTGTTGTGATTCGTTAGCTGGCCCAGTGTGTTGTGATTCATTAGCTGGACCCAGTGTGTTGTGATTGGTTAGCTGGCCCCAGTGTGTTGTGATTGGTTAGCTGGCCCAGTGTGTTGTGATTCGTTAGCTGGACCCAGTGTGTTGTGATTGGTTAGCTGTCCCAGTGTGTTGTGATTGGTTAGCTGGCCCAGTGTGTTGTGATTGGTTAGCTGGCCCAGTGTGTTGTGATTCGTTAGCTGGCCCAGTGTGTTGGGATTCGTTAGCTGGACCCAGTGTGTTGTGATTGGTTAGCTGGCCCCAGTGTGTTGTGATTGGTTAGCTGGCCCAGTGTGTTGTGATTGGTTAGCTGGCCCCAGTGTGTTTGGTTAGCTGCCCCCAGTGTGTTGTGATTGGTTAGCTGGCCTAGTGTGTTGTGATTCGTTAGCTAGCCCAGTGTGTTGTGATTCGTACTAATATCGATTAATAGTCGATTAATAATCGTTTCCTGCTACAACTAAGCTGCTATAGTTATTGTGTCGTCACACCTGCAAGACAAAAAGCATTCAGAGATCAGCGTCAGCATGACACCACAGGAAGTGGGAGGCAGGGAGAAGGTCACAAAGTCATATGAGATTACAAACATTATAGCAAGCATTCTAAAGACCAGTAAATCACTGCGTCATGAATGTTCTGGAGAGCCTCCAGTATGGATTTTGTAAAATCCTGATTCATTCATCCTCTATCATGCATGGAGTGAAGAAACCCCACAGCAGCCTCAGGGCATTCAAAGACAAGTTATGCTTTGAAAAATTTAAGTTTGATTTGAATATTCATCAATTCTGCAAACAGCTTTTGGGTAGTTGATATGAAATACTTTTGGGAAGCAGAAATGTCCTGCAGCGGGATTTTATACCCTATCATATACTTAAAATTACTTTAAACAATTTTATGATTTGTGTTTTATGGTTTCTATGTTCCAACCAACCAATTTTTGTGTGTGTTTTGGCCGTTCATTTTCACGACAACAGTGTTTTGTGGCCATGAAAACGCAAACTTTTGAAAAATGGATTTTGAAGTGCACGTTTTGGAAAAACGGTCTCCGTGTAAACTGGCAAAACGCTAATTTGTAAAAACGGTGACATCATGCATATTACGTGTTCTGGCCTGGCAGCATTATACAGCTGGGACAAACATTTTTGGTAACAAATAATACCCTACATGTAAACAAACCCTAAATGAGAAGATAGGGAATTCAATTTAATATTTATGGTACTTTTAAAGGTGCAGTAAGCAATTTCTGAGAAATTTGTTGATAATTGAAATCAAACCAAACTTGGTTTGTGTTGTGGAGTTCAATCCATTCCGCTTTCAACAGAGTTTCTCAGAAATTGCTTGCTGAACATTTAATGTATTTGTCACAACACAGGGATATTCGAAAATAAACCAGTGAAGACAAATAGATTACTAAAAATGCTGAAAAAATTCTAGATTAAAAAAAAAAAATCTTTTGTAGTTCCAGTGCTGAACAAAAGTAACTAATTTTATTAAAATCTTGATGTTGATTAATAAAAGTTCATATGCATCATCCACTCTTGTACCAAAGTAGAGTGGAAGGGCTTATTTATCTATTTAGCAGTTAGCAGATGAAAGTGACTGGACAATTTTTATTTATTTATTTTTAATAAAAATGTATGATTTCCAATATCTTGGTTTATTATTTGCTATGAAATAGCTATGGTTGATTTTGTCCCCCCTCCCAATTGTTGGAGAACCATTTTATCTACATCCATTAAATTCAAAGTGGTTACAATGTTACAATCTTGTTAAAAAAAAATCAAGGCATATTTTCATCAAAATAGAAATGAGTTCATACACAACAAAATTTCACTAAATTTTCACATAATTTTCACTAAAATGTTTTATTATTTTTCAGTTTTGTGAATGTTTTTGAGTGATGATGGAAATGAACCAATTCATCAAAAAAAGTTTACTTACATTACCATGAGATATACTGTATATATATTTTTAAAGAAATTAATATTTTTATTCAGAAAGGGTATATTAAATTGTTTAAAATTGACAAAGACATTTATAATACAAAATATTGTTTTTTTAAACTTTCTATTCATTAAAGAATACTGAAAAAAATGCGTTTTCCACAAAATATTTCAACATTAATAATAAGAAATGTTTCTTGAGCAGCACATCAGCATATTAGATGGATTTCTGAAGCATCATGTGACACTAAAGACTGGAGTAATGATGCTGAAAATTCAGAAAATGCCATCACTGTCACTATCAGTGGCTGTAGTAAATCGCATGAAGAGGGATACAACACAGAACAGTCTTTAATTCAATAATCTAAAATACACAGCAGATAACACTGAGAGAAAATAACAACCACATAAAGATGACACGGAACAATAAACAGAGGAAACTGAAGACTTGGGTACGTTTACAAGACAACTAAATGCTTAAAACTGAGAAGTTCTTCCTTTGAGTTTTTAGCGTACAGACGACACTATTGTCAAAATGACCCCATTTCACAAGGATTCGCGAAAACGACTAAAAACGCTCTATTCTGCTGCCAGGCCATTAGATGGCGATGAAACACTATAGACTGAACACGTAATATGCATGTGCATGACGTCATCGTCTTCAGGGATTCACGTTTTTGTTGTTTTCATGGAGACCTTTTTCAAAAAAACGTTTTCAGGCACCCAAAACGCTGTTGTCGTGTAAATGAACGGCCAAAACGCATACATTGTTTTAGTTATTAGTTGAAAACCGTGTTGTGTAAACAGCCCCTTAAGTATACGGATATAACGAGGAAATGCAATGAACAACAGGTGAACATAATCAGTAACTAAGGGAATAAGGGGCCGTTTACACGACACCGTTTCCAACTAAAAATGAAAAACGACAACAGCATTTTGGGGGCTTGAAAATGTAAACCTTTGAAAATAGGTTTCAAAGTGCAAGTTTTTAAAAACTATACTGTTGTTGTCTCCGTGTAAACGGGGATTGGTTTGACAACCTTGCCGTTTGTTTGTGAAAAACGTGAATGAAAAATCTTTCCGCTTTTAGTACATCGGTGTCGTGTAAAAGTGCCCTGATTAACAAACATAACTCAGGCAAAACAGGAACAGGGAAAACGAAACCAAAACAAAGAAAACTAAACAGACTATAACATAATCCTGACAAGGACATTGCATTTTAAAATATATTACACTAGGAAACAATTATTTTGAATTGTTATAATATTTTACAGTATTACTTTTGCTGTATTCTTGATCAAATAAATGGCTTGTTGAGCATAAGCAAAGTCCTTTTAGGCAAGTCATGCCACTCGGCCGCCATCTTGGCCACGCCTCCGGGCAGCTATTTCGGACTAACAAGACCAGGTTCCTATCTAAATGAATGGGCAGAGAGTCAGAACTGCATTTTCACTGGTCACCGGGACATAAAAACTGCATGTATAGAAACAGCAGTAAAATATGATAAAAATCGCTGAAAAAGTTTGTTGACTTTGCCCCAAAATAAGGTGTAAAACGCCTTTCCCCCCACAGGTTATACTTTACTACGCATGCGCAAAGGTTCTCTCCCTCTCTGACGTGGGCGCGCGGCACGGTTTGAAACACAATATGTGTGAGCTCTCGCTCGCTCGCTCGCTCTAGATTCTGGGAGATTTAAACTAATTTGCGGGCATCAGGGAGCCGCTATCAATATGCGGTAGGCACTTGGGATGTCTGATATTTACACAGCGCACACATACACTGCATATAAAATCTGCCGCCTTTTCAAACTAATGTATTTTCCACTGTCGCAAACCTCAACTGTGCGCATGCGTCAGTGGAACCAGACGATAGGCTTAAATGTTTCCTGGCTTGACTGTTAAAAGCAAACGATTGGCTATCCAGTGGGAGGGGCGGGGCATGTGCATACAACCGCCATCTTTGGCGTTACGGGTTTTCCCTATATAGTTGTATTGAGGATTGAGTAAGTGGCATGTCTCTATATAAATTGTCTCTGGCATAAGCGGCTTCTTTTAAAAAGATTAAAATAATATTGCTGACCCCAAACTTTTTGAACTGTAATAGACATGTATTACATTTAGATTGGCCACTAACGGACAGTTTTGTCTGTGTATGTATGTGATTTAGTGAATATTTAAGAATCTCAGGTATTTCACTTTTGATACCGGCACTTTTGGTATTGGGAGTGTGAATTTTGCGTGTGAGTGCACTTGTAGCAGGTTTTTTTCTTCTTTGCACTGGTGCATCCTGTGCAAAACCTGTGTTGACTGCACTATCATGATACGGCTCGCCTCTAACCCAACTCCCACACACATCCTCACTGTCACTCTCTCTCTCTCTCTCTCTCTCTCTCTCTCTCTCTCTCTCTCTCTCTCTCTCTCTCTCTCTCTCTCTCTCTCACTTTACTCTCCTAGCATGTACAAATCTCTCCACTCATCCCCACTTCCTCCCTCCATTTCCTGCTTTAATCTGGTTTTGATGGAACAGCCGTTATGCTGTCATTAGCTGCTGAGAGGAGAACTGGGCCTAATATCAGTCATTTCAGCCTCAGCACAACCCTCACAGGGCTCATGTTCACTTAGATACTGTGCTGTTTCCTCTGCTGGTGCCACATACTCAGCATTTATTTGGCTAATCCTGACCACGTGTGCTTGTTTATTTCCATTAGTATCATCACTGATAAGTAAGGCTTTCGCAGGTGGTGTGCAAATCTACTGAAGCATGAAATCACTGACACTCATTTAATGTATGTATAGTATTCACATATGAACTTGACCGTGTCATCATCATGCTTTTTTTGGTAGGAAAGCAGCGTTGACATTTTGATAATAACTTTTTTGTTCCACTGTGAAAATTCGAATGGGTTTTTGAGCTTCATGAGAGTGTAAATGATGACTGAACCTTTAGTTTTTACTTTTTGGCTTTCAAAATCCACTTGGTTCAAATGGGCATGAAACACAAACACATTTCCATCATGGTGGATTGATCTGATTATTTAAAACACCAGCATGTTAGCCAGAAAGAATGTATTTTGTTAAATCATTTAGTAATAAACTGCTAAAACCTATTTCTATACAATTTAGCATATATTCAACTTTCTCAACAAAGATTTTAGTTTAAAAATATAGATGATGTATAAGCAAGCAAAAAAAAAAGGTATTCTGGCACTGTTAATATAGTTGGATTCTTTGTGATAAATGCCTAGTGTTTGCTTATTTGTAAGTGTTGGGAAATGATTGGGAGAAATTGTAGCACTTATTATTGTTATAAAGATCCAATCTGCTTTTTCATAAAATGTGTTTACTCTAGAACATTAAGTTGTCTCTTAAAAAATATTGCATTGAGTATAGAGGCCAGTGAAGATTATTGAAGATGTTCCTTTGCTTTGCTGCTGAAACATAATTTTCATTTTTTGGATGGTCCTCACAGATAGACTTGGAGCCAGAGGGGAAGGTCTTTGTCATTATTGACTTGTCCGGATCATCCAGTGAAGGTAAGACATCCTTGTAAACTTTCTGTAATCGCATTACCTATCATTTATAGACTGCTTGAATCATGTCCCTGTTAACCATTATACCTAATACAAGATTTCTTATAAATACAGACGTCCTGTGCTGTCTGACACAGTAAATACTCACTGGACGTTTGAAATAAAAAGTAATAAAGTGATAGTGACAGACACAATGTATGTGGCATCAGGCCTTCGAGAGGCATTTATTTTTAAATAAAACATAGTGAACCCTCAGCTGAAAGTGCTGAAAATGGCATAGTTCTATTAATGTATGCCATTGTTTGAAATGCAGAGTCTGTGCAGCTGCTCTTTCTGGAAGTCATATGAAGAGCTGCAACTTTCTGATCTTGATGTTGCCTCCAGTGTAGCTGGATTTGGAAAGAATGATTATCCCAGAGATAAGATGCCACCAAGCATCTTAGCCTACATGACCCAAAGAGATTGAATACATCTGGAAAGAGTTACCCTAGGATGGAACAACAAGAGTTTAGCTAGGATGGAACAACAAAAACAAACTATTAGAGAGCGCAACAACAATAGACTTGCACTTTGACAAGCGCTTGTGTGAGGGGTAAAAAAATATGTACAACACTATAGTTTAAACAAGAATCAACTCTTTTTATCACATACATTTTGGAGAGAAACGGTGAAAACACTGGACAAAAATGAAACTTGAGCATGTGTCAAATGTTATCAAATGCGTACAACATGCACTTCAGGGTTCAGCTGTCAACGCGGCCATTTATTATTGTTGCAGTCTCCAGTAGTTTCTTCCTCAGTATCTTCCTTTTTTTTTACCATGAAAAAATGGCCAGGGGGAAAACTGTAGCCCAGACCAGTGTTGCCATCTTGTGGAACAATTAATTGCAAAGAATTCACTGCACATAAATAGCCATGTACGTACAGTATGTGTGTACTATACGGATGAAGAAATCTGCCATGCACACTGTACACATACACGTGCACGCATACAAAGGAAGTATACTTTGCATTAGTTGCATCTTTTAAGGAATAGGTAAAAAAAAAAGTGTGTGTTTTGTTTCTGTGTCACTCTCATTCTGTTTCAGACTGTTTTAATTTGACACTTATTCATTTTACTGGGAAACTGTCTACGTGACTCATATTTCATTGTGTTTAATCGCCGTTTGCATCAGGAAGTGCCTCAACATTTCGTTTTCATGAAAGTTGGATGACTCATCAAAGAGTGGCAGAGAAGATGTGTTTATCAGCAGTTGCGGAATTGTAGTTCATTTTTCTCAGAGTCTGGTCTGATGTTAAAGATATTGATGATCATCAACCACAATAGATATTAAAGAAGCGACACAAGACATGAATGTCATGGTTAATTGGCCTTTGAATTGTGTTGTGCACTATACATTTTGCAGATGCCAATATGTTTTGCAAATTGCCATTCTGCAGTTTACAAGTGTAAATCTGACCTGTGCATGCATCAGCTCCATATTGGCTTTGGTTCTTCTGATCAGATGGACAGGCGGCTTTGACTGATTTTGGGTTTTGTCCCTTATGGTTTGGGTTGTTGAAAATTGATCTCAAGGCATCCTTCATGCTCAGCACTGTACTGAAGTGAACAGACGTTTACACAGTCAGTTCAGTGCCAGGGTCTTTTTACAGTGTGACAGTAGAGGGATCTGGGAGTCTGGCACTCACCTCAAAAACCCACAGGCTTTGATTGCAGATTTGCAGATTTATCCTAACCTTGGTGCCTTGAGACAAACTGACTTTCTTTCTTCTGTGGAACTTCTGCCTTCCTGTAGTAACTTGAAGGTCATGGGTTTGATTCAGGAAAAGCAAGAACTTGTACAGTGTTCACCTTAAATGCAGTGTAAAGGCCAAAGTATACTTCGACCGTCCACTTTCCACGACTGAATGTGACTGTCTGCGTGATGTAATTTTCGTCATCAGGAGGGTCCTTGGACGTCTGTGCACAACTGTCCGCATGCAGCCCTATTTTTGTGTCCATGCGGATGGTGAGCATACAAAACTGCATGTGCAAGTGACTTGAGATAGACCAATGCATTTGAAAACAACGTCCACTAGAAATGTCTCAACATTTTCCATTGTCATCTAGCTAAAATACATCTTAGTCAAGCACAAGATAAAATAAAATGTTTGTTTGACCGATGAGCTGAAGTTTGCATTTTCCAGCCAAGTGACCAGGTAATGCTACCTTTGCCAGTTGTGGGCTCACAATTTCAGGCTATGTTTGCGGATCCATATACTGTTGTTATGTTGTTGATTGACACACCAGATCATAAAAAGTAAACAGGTGTGTCACGTGAATCTGTTAAAACACTATTATGGGAAGACTGAAGTTGATCATTGATTTCTGTTGAAATCAAACCTTTCAGTAAGTTTAAAGTGTGTTAACAACACAGAACTATGAGAATTTTTGATCCCAAATTCAGCATTGTCATCAACTTAAGATGTTGCTGCGGAGACTGAATTTGACCCTCGTAATTGTTTATTACAGGGCCGTTTTACGAAATTCTTCAACATTCTTTAAAATATATTTTTTGTGTTATGTAGCTAGTCAGAAAAATTTAAAATGTCTGTTTTGCCATAATGATTTTATGTGATGTTACATGAGGATCTGCTACTTCAGTGTAGTCATGTGCTTTAATGTTTGTGCTACAAATGTGATGTGCCTTTTTGATCACTGCCCAAAACCACTGAAAGTGGTCTGAGTGACACAGAACGTTCTGCACTCTTTTATCTGTATTTAGCATCAAGTTTCTTCTAATCCTCAAACACTACTTTTAAACTCTGGTACATAAGTTGTCATGCACTGTTTATGTTTCAGATTATATTACAGTATGTTGCTTGTTGAGAAGCAATCAGACGTGATTTTGCCCCAGTGAACCATAAGATTGGAAGCTAGCTATATCTTAAGACCTGAATAAAATGGAGACTTTTGAAAACACAAGCAATCTGTGCTTTTTGTTTTCTCCTCCAAAAACACAAGCTTTCTTTTCCATGGAACTGTAATTGGGAGAAATGACTCTTCGGGTCTGATTGGAGTTCTTTGAGTGAGTCTCTAAGGGTCTTTATACCTGATACTACATGATTTGATGAAGACTTTATTAAGCCAGATGCCAGCTGAAGGAGGTTACTTTTTTACTCTGCATTTTTAGAAAACTTCAAATGCTTTAGGAGTGGAAAATATCTTCAGCAACTGTGTGGAGTGTTTGTGAATGTTTTTGTCAAACAAAGCAAGTGTGAACATGTAAAACCCCTCTCTTGGTGCATTTACTTTTTTGGTAGTGGCTTGCCAGTGTTTGAATGTGCATTCGACATGTTATTGAAGTGGTTTTCAGTTTGTGGGTCGTGGCCCCAAAAATGGGTTACAAATTACACGTTTATTCTAATAGGGTCACAGACAGGGAAAAACAAAGCTAAATGCAAATAATAAAATGCAACTAACCCTATAATCATGCAGAGTTAGGATAGCACGATGAGTAGAAATACAACACTGTTAAAAGGGTTAGAGAAAAAAGAAAGTAAAACAAATAGGTTAGCTGTCGTCACGGACTTGGACTCTTATTTTGTAGGGGTGTAATGGTATACAGAAGTCACGGTTCAAAATGGTATACAGAAGTCACATACCTCAGTTTTGGGCTCACGCTAGGTTCAAGTTTGGTACAATAAGAAAAATGGTCACACTTTAGTTTAGGGTAAAATTATCACTATTAACTATGACTTTTGCCTCAGTAAACCCCTAATTACTGCTTATTAATAGTTAGTAAGGTAGTTGTTTAGTTTAGGTATGGGGCATGATTAAGGGATATAGAAAAAGGTGATGCAGAATAAGGCATTAATATGTGCTCTATAAGTAATAATAAACAACCAATATCCTAGTAATATGCATGCTAATAAGCAACTAGTTAATAGTAAGAGTTGGACCCTAAACTAAAGTGTTACCAAAAAAAAAACATTAAATCCACAATGCTAGGTTTCTTTTCATTAATTTTTTACAGACAGTTGTGCAAACTACAGTTTGTTCCACCAAGTGGAATTGTGTCCCCCCTGGAGCAGTTGGTACAGTACAGTCTCCTTTAGTGTATTAAGCATTATGCAGTTAACAGAATGTTCTCTTGCATAGGTCTTTTTTTTTTTTCCGCAGGGCTGATAAAAACCACAAGGGATTTGGTCACAATCAGCTACAAAAATGAAAAGCATTTTGTGTAAAATTAGACATGCAGTAGGAGTGTTACAATATGCTCCACTTAAACTATATTTAAACATTCAAAGCTTAAGCCCAACCCTCCTAATTTTTTCACGTTTCGTGCACAGCCTTTCACAGTATACTCCTTTTTCTGTGAGCGCAGAAAGATGCAATCTAGTGGACTTTGGTTTCAAGCGCTCAATGCACTGTTCTTCTGCTCTTTTTCCTGTTGTGCCATTTAGCAAACAACGTTGCATTAACGCATGTGCTCCCTTCTGGATTGGGGTGTGGATCGCCTGTGACTGACTGTATATGTTGTCTGACTGAGTGCATCAAACCGTGACATCTGTACCTTGGTTTGGGATGAATACAAGTACCATTACACCCCTATTATTTTGATTATGCTGTGTTTTGTTTAGTTCATGTTTCTCTGCTCTAAGTTTTGCCTACTGATTATCTCCTTGTTTGTTTCTATGTTTCCGAATAATCATCACCTGTCAGTCATTTGGTTTGACTTGTATTTAAACTCCCTGTTTTGCTCAGTCCCTTGTCGGTTCTCATTTCAGTTTATGTGGTTTGCATTTTTGCCTGTGTTTTCCTGGATATCTACTGCGTTTATTATTTGGAATAAAGACTTTGTTTGTTAACTCTATCGCTGTGCGTGCTGCAGACCATATCTCTTAACAGAAGAACCGAACGACAAAGAAAGAAAAAAAATAAGCCATGGACTTACCAGCATTGCGCCTCCTCTTCCTCTCCGAACAGAGGAATCTGCTGGAGTATTTGGGATGGATGATCCTGCACAACGGCTTCCCCCTAACAGCTTGCGAGCCGGAGACTTCCACCGAATCTGTCCCGGAGCCAGTGCTGAGTCGAGGCAAGCTGTCCAGTCCATCTCAGCGGACCTCTTCCAATGTTCCCATCCCAATTTCCTGGTCCCATCCCCTCCACCTGGTACGTCTAATCCCCTGGATCTGTCGGCTCCGCTGGAGTGGTTCAGCTCCTCTGCTCTGCCCCCGCCGCAGGCTCCATGCGTCTCTTCATATCTGCCGCAGGCTTCCTACACCAGCTTGGCTTGACGCTGAGTCCCTGGCTGCACTTGAGTATCCAGGCCCATGTCTCCACCTCGGCCTGTCAGCCAGGCTCTGTGTTCCCTTGTCTTTACCGTTCCCCATCTGCCCTTGGACTTCTTCAGGCTCCCTCGTCCCTACGGATCAATCTCGGTCGGTCGGTCTGCCGGGTCTCCAGGCTGCGTTTTGACCCTCCGCCCCTTTCGCTCCACAGGGTTCCTCCCTTCCTCTGGTTTCCCTGTTGTCCACGCTCGCTCTATCATCACCCCGGCCAATCGAGTCCCCGTCTACGTCTCGGTCCCGCGAGCCAGCAGCTCTATATTGGGCTTCCGGGCCATGAATGTCATCCTGGTCCGTCGGCCTCTCTGCTCCTCCATCAGTCAGCCCCGTGTTCAACCCAGGCCTTCAGCCAAAGCCACCCTGGCTCCACGATGTTTCTCTTTCTCTGCGCCGTTCAGTTTTGGTTGCTGATTATCTCTTTATTTGTTTCTATGGTTACATATAATGATCACCTGTCAGTCATTTGGTTTGTATTTAAACTCCCTGTTTTGTTCAGTCCCTTGTCGGTTATCATTTCAATTTATGTGGTTTGCATTTTTGCCTGTGTTTAACAGGATATCTCCTGCGTGTTTATTAATGGAATAAAGTATTTGTTTGTTAACTCTATCGCCGTGCGCACGGCAGACCATAACTGTAACAGCTGTAGGAGCATGATTCAAGAGATATTTTGAAAATAAATTTTCAATTCCCCATGTAGTCTGTGTCTTGTTAAGATTTTTGTATGTTGCATGCACAGTTAATATATGCAGGTAATATTAAATTTTTTAAGGGCACTTTTGTTTTCGTTTATATGATCAAATATGTTGGTACTATATTGCATGGCCACTTAGTGTGCAGTGTAAAACCTGGGTCCTGAAGCAACATTAGTTAAGAACCACAGTGTTAGTGGTCAACTAAAAGTTGTTCTTTTGAGCCGCTGGCTTGCCTTGCAGTCATCCTAGCACGACCACGGAGACTTGGCAGCTGATAAATCAGTAACGACAGGAGGCAAAACAGTGAACAAAACCTAATCTTCAGGCTAATCCCTAATGTTATAGAAGCTTTTGAAGATCACACAGGTCTGAACTAGACACACATGCATATGGAGTGGTGCTGTTCTGTTTGGCCAAGGGACACGTGGAATCGGAGTGAATTTCATGGAGGGCGTTCATGGAGAGATCCAGACTGGCTCAAATACTTGACAGGTATGGAGCAAATAGATAATATTAGATTTAAAATATTTAGGCCTACATTTAAAATGTATGTTTTTGAATTGAATATAAAATTTCCATCCATTTGGATATATCACACTTTTAATATAAACGCTATTACTCGATAAACTTGATAAAGTTTTAAATATGGATATTTTTCTTATACGAACACATCGCTTCACTTCAGAAGACCTTTATTAACCCCCGGAGAGCTGTGTCCAGCACTGTAATCATGAATAGATGCGCTTTGATGGACTTCAAAAGACAGACAGCCATTCACTTCCATTATCAAGCTTGGAAGAGCCAGAACATTTTTTAATATAACTCGAAGAAGAATGTCATATAAATGTGAGTAAATCAGGGGCTAATTTTTATTTTTGGGTGAACTATCCCTTTAAGAGCAGTTCATCTCCTCCTTATTGATCAAGAGATAATTCCTCAAGGACCACAAGTGGAATATTTTAGACCTGGCGTGACTTACACAGTATCCCGACCGCTCCCTTTGTGTGTTCTACCATAGCAGCCTCAATGAGCAGTTGAAGGCATACCTGCCCGGAGTAGGTCCTCAAGGGATCTTCCCCGAATACCTG